>CP142455.1:10385000-11585000 GCA_038049695.1 Cinnamomum chago | reverse complement strand
TTTAGGAAATTTTATAATTCTTTTACCTAGGGGGCGCCCAAAGTTCTAAAAAAAACCCTATTTAATTTTGAAAATTACGTGCGTTTTTTTTATATGTAGCCTTATTAAGAACTTTTTTTTCTGCATAGTGCCCCCAACGAAGAATTTTTGGGTCCGCGGGACGGCAGGGCCCACAAAATAATAATCCGGAGTGTTAAGATGATTGCTCGTCCTCTCTAATGACATATTCTCAAATTCCACTTTAGTAAGAGTTGTTCTCGCCGTACGATTGAGCACACTATTAACAATAGAATTAATGCATATGATTATCAATATATAAGATTGTGTTAATCTCGCTATGAGTCATAAGATCAATCTTTTGATAAGACCAACTCCTCAGAGGAGATGACATTCATCTTGAATGGTCTGAATTTTCATTATGCAGGCCCCACGGTAGAGTTTGAGACATCCCAAAAAGCATGTAAGACACACCACAGGAGAATATTCAACTAATTTTAAATCAGATCCAGATCCGGACCATCTGGGTTCTTTTTGCTAATAATAATTTTTTATAGAAAAAAGATCTACATAGAAAACAAAAGAAAGTGTAGAGTTCAATTGCTAATCTCTGTAGAAATGGAAAGAGGAAAGCCAAGTCAACATTTTCTGCAGTTTGTTACTTCCATGGAATTCCAAAGTAACCAACCTTCTTGGCACTCTCCTAATTCATTTCATGACACCCACAATATTGGAACCAAGGAAAAGAAGAAGAAAAATCAACCACTCATTCTCACACCTTGCTAGGAAAGTCCGCCGGACTTACCAAGAAGTACAATTTTTAGGGTTTGGGTTTGAAAAAGTCTGTTACATTCATTTCTACTTGAGTGCATTAGGTGGAGGGCAGAATTAGAGGGCAACAGTATGATGGGGTCCACCTTTTAAAAATCCAAGCGGGTCATCAGCCTATGTAGTGATCATCTTGTAAATTATTATTCAAATATGTAAGATACCCACCGTTGGGTTTTACTTGATCTGAAACACATGATGGAACTTGCTTTCATCTTCTCTTTTAGGAATAAAAATAAATGGAGTCCCTATGTATGGTCAATCTAACGGGTGGCCCGCTTAGAATTTCAACGATTTAGATACCATATTATGATGCAGTGCCACTTTATTGTAGCTCTGCCCTTGGAAGGAAACCATCCGATAAAACCTCTATTTTGAGAAATGATTAAAACTGAATAAATAAATGTCAATTTCTAAAAAAAGACCATCTATTATCTCCCTTGAATGAATCAAAAGGAAGGTGAGAAACGAATTCGCAGCCAGAGTCCTAGCACCTCAAATCCTAGAAAAGTAAGAAGGTGAAAAATGAATGCTCAACCACTACCTAGTAATTCAAATCCGAAAAAACGTGAAAAATGATTTGATTGATCATAAAGGTTGGAATTTGGGCTCCACAGGTTTATCAGTTCCTAAGCTAGGAATTTGCGCTCCTTAAACATTTTCACCATAAAAGGATTAATCTGGTTCAAAGGGCTGGAACACCCTCCGTTATAATAAAAATAAAAAAAAGGAAAGACTATCAAAAACTTTCACCATAGGAACCTCATAGTGCATTGTGAGCGAACCTAATCAAGCCAATATCAGCACCAACTTAACAACAAATAAAGGTCAGTCCTTTACTCTGAATTATAAAAGTTGAAAGAGTTTAAAAGAATAATAAAACTTTTTCATCATGAAGGGAGTTTTCTTTGAAAGAAGTGCACTTCAATAAATTATAAAAAAAAAAAAAAGGAAGAGTAATTTCAAAAAGGGACTTCTAAATAATTAAGCCAAACAGCAGGTACCACACAATAAACTCCCCCACAAAAATAAAAATTTACTGATACTTCATAAAAATGATCTGGATGAATTCCTCAATCATTCAAAATCTCCAAGAATTACAAAGCCTTGAAAAAAAAAAGTCACAATGGTAAAAGAAAGAAACAAAGAGAGTACTAGTACTCCTCTACATTTTCAGAAAAGAACAGAGAATCCAATTGTCTAAAAACCTCAAAAAATCCAACTGAAACCACTTAAAATTTAAAATCAATCACACAAAGATGAGTAACACTACATGAAAAAACAACCCAAATCACAGAAAAGAAGAAAGTTAACAAAATATCAATCGATCACCTACATCTGAATGGAAAAGCGAAGAATGCAGAAAACTTACTGGGGTGCTGATTCTTCGCCTCTTACTGTGGAAAATGCTTTGATTCTGCAAAATATCAGCTGAATATGATTCAAGTGTCTTTAAATTTCAGCTGAGGAGAAGCGTTTCACTACAAAATCACGTTGAAATGGAGAGAGAGAGAGAGAGAGAGAGAGAGAGAGAGAGAGAGAGATTTCGATGTTTTCTACGGAAATGTGACTTGAAGGGCAAGAAATGGAAACCTTCCCACACCACAGGACACGCCGAGTCTATGGTTATGGTGACGTTTTAATAGAGCTCTCCAGCAAATGGGGAGCTGGACAAAGACTAAAGATTTGCAGGAAAATCTCACATTTTCCGCCTTCCAAGAACCCGGAATATTCTATTCTACACACTCTTGTAGGAAAAATTCTTTTTTTGACACCTTGCCTACTTTTCTTTTCTTTATATGGAAATGCAAAATAGTTACTTTGTATTTGTGTTTTTTTCATAAAAAAAAAGGGTCCCACTCTCACCCTAACATGAAAGATATTTGCTATGAAAAAGCGGCCGACTTTTTCTCAGTTTTTCCTTAGAAATGGGGCCGCAAAAATGTACCCTAATAAACAGATTGAAGTTTACGTAAATGCCACCGAAGAAGAGAATAAAGAGAAATAAAAATGATATTACTTTTATACGCTACCATTATATTATATTAAGCTAAGAGGTTTTGGATTGGATTTTGACCATTAGTTACAATTTTGAAAGGAAGTTACTCTTTTTTAAAATCTTTTTAGTTTTCTCACACTTATCTCTAACTACTTTGAAACCACCACTCATGTCTCCTACCATCAATCCACTTTTGAAAGTTCCACTTTTCTTTCTCAGTAATACCTCCATTTCTATCAAGAATTTCATTCCCTTTCTTCTTCAATTCATCTCTTTTCTCTTTCCTTTTTATCCCATTAGCTCATAGATTACATAAGCAGGTACTTTCATGATAAACTTTTATTTTTTTCTTTTCTTTTCTTTCTACAATTTATAGATATTTTTTTAATGCATAAACGCCAACCATACCTGTGCTAAGCACGGGTTATTATGCTAGTCCACTTTTAAAAGAGAAAGAGTGCCAAAAAGGAAAAGAAAATAAAAATCAACATTCTTTGAATTAAAGGCGTTCAGCAGTGCATTTACATACGAACATCATGCTGGACAAATTACCCGTTATATAAGAATCGTTAATTTTTGGATGCTAATGTTCGAGTCATGTAATTCTAGACATGTGGATCCAAGCGTGAAATAGGTATTTTTATTATATATTGCATATGTACAGGTAATGTATACATACACATGAATATTTTGTATATAGATACTTGTGTAACATTATGATCTCGAAATGTTGTTATCTCACAATTTACATTTAGACTGTGACAAAATTTTATACTTACTGTCAATCAATCAAATGTAATCCTCCTTTTTTACCCGCGCTTGGAATCGATAGTAAAAACTAGCAAAGTTTTGTATGATATATCTATATAAATATATTATATCTTTATATAAAAAATAGCTATCTCTCTCTCTCTTTCTGCGCGCATGTTGAGAATCTAATCAAACCCAAACCCATTGGCTTAATTGAGTTGGGATGGAATCCTAAGACTAAGACTTGACCTGGATGACCAGGTCTAGAACCGATGAAGTTTTTGATAACTAGGTTTAGATATGGCTGGTTTCGACCTAGCCCAGCCCATTGCCATCTCTAAAAATAAGGTGCTACCTATTCCAAAATTTGGGGATGTTAATAGACCAGGTCTGACCCCAATCCACACCCATTCGAGTCTGATAATTGAGAACTTTGGCAGTCCAACAGGCTCAATGGGCCAGACTAAAACCCAGATTCAAGCATCAGGCCTTAGGCAGGCTGTGTATGTAATTTTTCAAGCAGCATTTATTTGAATGGTATGAAGAGAGCTTTCTGGGTCTTTGGGGGTTCAATGCACTCAAGTTGTCACCAGGGAGGCTTCAGCCTTCTACACATATTTCTTATACGGCAGGTTCCAGTCTATGACCTGGAGTCAACATTTGGACCCGGGATCAGACTTTGACTTAGATGCCTTGTGTCCTTTGTCTACATGGAATTGAATTGGTACAAGGGGTCGTTTGAGGCACATGCATAACCCTTGTGATTGTGGGTTGTTTGTTTGGTATGAAAATGTTTTACACGTGTAAACCAATTAACACATCTCATTTTCAAGTGAAGGGGTTTCCCATCCAAGGAGGTGTGAAAGGAATTCATACCTCCTTTAAAAAAGGTAGTGCTACAGTGAAAGTGAGACAATAGATATTTTATATTGTGGGTCCTATAGAAACATTGTGTTTTTACAATCTCGTCGGCCTCTAATTCACGATTTAAAACGTTCATCTCTTTTAGAAGACCGTAAATATTGGCTAGCAAGTCAAATTTCATATCTTAAATCTTTACAAGTTTTGATAATTTGTGAAAAAGTTCAAACCATTAGATCTAATTTTTCAGACTTCTACGGTCCATAATTCATGATTTGAACCGCTTATCTTTTGTAGAAAGCTAAAAATGGTAAAATGGTAAAATATCTTTTTTAGTCTTTGAATTTCAAGAAATTTATGAATGAATCCCAAAAATAAAAAATACACATAGAATCATTTGATGTACTCAAGAATATTCAGATGTGAAAATGGTAATTTGTTTCACATGTGTATCATTTGCATATAAATGACAAATGATACATGTGTGTCCTTCGCATGTATCAATGAAAATCAACCCCTAGCTGCTAAAAAAAGAAAAGAAAAAGATAAAACAGTTTAATTTGGTAGATGGCTCATAATCATTTTCTTTGTAAACGATTGGGAAGAATGTCCAATGAGTCTAATTTTGGATAAGAATTGCAACATTTTAAGCTTTAGAGATATTAGGAAATTATCAGATCTCATTTTCATGCTATGCAAGGCATGACATATAGATAATATTTAAACGATGATCTGTGAGGGGCAAAGTCTCCGAGCAACATGGCTTATAGGGATGTATCTGTGAATAGGAGTCCCCTCTCACCATACTACTCATGAATTAATCTCTAGGTAAGTATGTTTAGGTAGCCCCCTTACCCACTAGACCAAGTAAGAAAAAAAAATGCCAAAAAGGTGATTCAAAATATTGTCCGAAGAAACCTTCTAAATAGATACAAGTGGTCCATGAAAGGAGGATTTTAAAACTTTAGGCCTTTTTAAGTAACTAGAAAGTGCCACAAAGTCTTTACCCAAAAAAAAAAAGGAACCACAAAGAATGAGATAGTAAAAAAATATATGAAACACATAAAATGTATGAATTACTTTTTTGGTAGTTGGCAGTGCCAAACTAGGCTTGCAAAGAAATTTTGAAAACCCCTGATTTGGTTTTTCTACAAATGTCCCCATCCAAAAAAAAAAAAAAAACATGTTTACATAGAGGCCCCCTCTCCAAGTAAAATCTCCTACTTCCAGCCTGGTAGGATCAATATAGGCTCAACCTGAACTCAATCATTTAATAATGGGATTGAAACTATCAACCCAAATCCGACTTAAAAGTTAAAAGAGTTAATTGGTTTAGTCACTCGAATGATGAAGCACATCCCTTCGATAGAAACAATCCGAGATCAATCCCAACTCTAGCACTGATGATGAGGGACTACTATGGTTAAATCAAGTTGACAAAACATACTTTAATTAGTCATGTTCGGATCATCACACAACCCATTTATTAATTAGGTATAAATATCAATCTAGCAATAACCTGGCATGTTTTTGCTTAAAGACTTAAATAATAACATATATTACTGGTTAGGTTGGCAGGTAAGAAATTGCCTCCCCATGCTTCCAGAATCACGTGGGCAAGAAAATCAGACAGCTACGCATGTGTATTAGATTCTTGGCCCTTGTGTTTCTCATCATCCATTTCTCACATGTTATATATCGGAAGGTCTCGCCTTATCAATCCCTCAGTAGGGCCCATTTATTAAATCAAAACTCCTCAAAAAAAAAGCTTTCTACCAATTATTACCATGCGGATAATATTTAGTTCAAATGAAAAATGACCCGTCATCATCAGATTAATCACTTATAAAACACATATTTAATTGAAATTTTAAAATGGGCATCTTTTAGATTCCTAGGAGTGGCCAGAGTATCAGAAATCTCCTTGTGGTGCGTTTGAATTTTTATTGAAATGGGGTCCATGTCTTTCAATGTGACAGTTGATGACATCTGGTCATGTGAGGCATATGGAAGAGTAGATTGGCCTCTACCTGAAAAAGAATCTCGCCAAAGTCATTAGTTCTAGAAGTTTGTTAGTGACCGTACAAACTTTAGGTCAAAATAGAAGGCAGCAACCTTCACATTCAGGGCAATGTCTGGGGCAATGCTCTAGAACTGACCTTTGAGTCTTTGACTGATTTTGTTGGTCTAGCTCTATGGTCCACTTAGGCCCACCAATTAGACCCACCTTTGATTGCTTTTTTTTTTTTTGTCCAACCCCTTTTCCATCATGGGACTACTTCAACCCTCCTGCTTAGGGTTGCAAATGCGTACCTTCTGTCCTCAAATAATGCATAAAGTAGGTCTGGAACTTGTTTTCTGGATCACAGAGAACTTCCAATTTGTATCCAGATCCATGCATATATGATCTGAAGAACATTTGGATTTGAAATGCCATTCATGCAAGTCTTAACTTTAACTCCGAGGGGTAGCTCAGTTGGCCTAGGACTACGGTTTGCACCCGGAGGTTGTGGGTTCGAAACTGCTCTACCACACTGGGGTCACGGGGGGATTTTACCCGGCTTTCTCTCCTGGGCCCGTAGGGATTATTCTGGCCCAAAGGGCTGGGAACCCTACGTTATCAAAAAAAAAAAAAAAAAGCAAGTCTTAACTCAAGAATTCTCATGGGAGACAATTAAATTCACACATTATAAGTAAATATAGGTTTTATGGGCCTAGGCCACCTAGCTAGCTTAAGTTATATTCGTATTTGAAAGTCTACTTAGCTTTAACCATATTCCATTTAATAGCCCTACTTATATATTTAAATATTTTAATTTAAAGCTCTTTTACGCAATTTATATGAATGCACTCTACATATTATTTCGAATTCTGACCATCTTCTTTTTCAAGTTGATCCAAGATACCTATAACATGTTCTGGGTGGGATCCGATTCCAGATTTTGATCTAGATCTATTAAATGAATATGAGTCGAAGTCCGCCTTGGTTCTATTCTAAATTCGACCGTTGTGCATCCCTACCCTTACTTCCACTCTTAGGTATCCATCTAGTGTGCTCCAAGATCTAGATTGTGATTCACATTAGGGGAATAATATTTGGCCAAGATTATGTGAGCCCTGACCACCTTTTTTGCAAAGGAACAAGAGAACACAAGAAAAAAAAAGTGTGTAGACCACTTGGATACATGTGAATTATTTCTTTTTTCACTGATTTGTGACTAAGGGATCTCGGACAAAAATCAATTTCATAATTAGTGAGGTTGCCTTAACACATAAAGTAATTTGATGCTTTTTGTTAGCTATACCACATGCCAAATCTTAAGTTAATGTAAGGACCCAATCCCTGGGTCTTTATTGTGATTATTGTTATTATTATTATTATTATTATTTTGCTATTTAATTTTAATCATAGATTGGGTCATGCTTGGACCCCACCCATTCATTGAATTAAATAGGTTATTGGTGTAATTTCATCATATTTTGAGTGGGACCCAATATTGATAATGGAGAATAAAATCTCATTATACTCGGTTTCATTAAGGGAATTAGACTCAGTCAAATTGGAATCCCACTTTGTGGGTATTGTTAGTTAGAGCACTCTCTCCACCTTTACGATCTTTCTTCCCACTAGAACTCCATCTCTTCCTTTATTAGAGGGCTCCTACTTGCAAAGCCCTTTTTTTTTTCCACGGCACCTTTCAATATCTCTTCCTCTCATATGAATCTCCTCTCCCATCTCAAGCTCTCTCTATTTCAGGTACTTCCCTTCACACTTTCTTGTTCATTTATTTCATTTACTATGTATGCTTATTTTATTTCAGTATTACTTCACTCCATTTATCTTCATTATAACGCCCCAATTTCTTTTACCGATAAAATCGTTCGAATACCCGAAGTTGGCGCGCTACTTCCCGGAAAATCCGAGAACTTCCAAGATCGTAGGCCCGCAGTGAGGTCCAATTTAAAACTTTTGACCAATATGAACTCAATGGTTAAATGTGTGGAAGCATAATAAATAAAGCGGAAGCATTTGGTACCAATATATAAGTAAAGTGTGAGCAGAACTACAGTCTATTTAAAATTATCAATTGTTAATCAAAAGTTAATACATTTTTTCATAACTACCCGGCTCACCTACAAAATTCTCTCAAAACCCAAAATAAGTAAGTGCCCTCAAAACCCAGGTAACTCATCTCCGCCCTCCGGCTCGACATCCTGGTCGGCCGGGCCCCATCCGTAGTCTCCGATGACAGGCATTTCTACTAATGCTAACGCATCCTCTGGGATCTCTGGGTCAAGGCCTAAGCACCAAAGATGGGTCAGATCTAAAAGATCTGGCAAGTCACAGTATACTAATAACACAGGATATATATATCAAATGAATAGAGACAGGTAAAGAAATTAAAGAATAATAAGGTAAATGAACTAGGTAGTCGAGCAAGATAAGCATAAAGAATCGGGATAATATAAAACATCTAATCTACTACAAAATGACACATTCACACGAGCTGGAATACCGCGGGATATTATGCCGCGGCCCTCCCATACTGAACACAGTTGCGGCGGGAAAATCTCACCAATACTGGAAATTACTAATCCCGCAAATCACTCATCATCTCATCACACTCATCACTCGAAGACCGGACACGGTATCGCACTGTCCGTCTTAACCATACAGCTCATCATGATAGCTCCTCAACACTCATAATAGCTCCTACCGGGGATGATCAGTCCACAGGCTGAGCTTAAATCAACCGAGAGAATGTCTATGCCGGCGCAAGAATACTCTAAGGGTCTGTGTCTGTCTAGGCTTTGCCTTGCATGAACAAGGTCCTAACCAAGTCTCTAAGAGGTCTGTACAACAATCAGTCTATGGATTATATTCCAAGTCCAAGCCCACTCGTTAGATCCATACCAAGGCCTATCAGCACATGGCCTGGTCTAAGATAGTCCAAACGAGGCAACATATCCATTTATACTGATATACAGTTCCTTCTAATCCAAAATGACTTAAAAGCCCAATATAAACTACCTCTTCCAACTAAAGGTACACATCTCCACACTTAGGCCCAATAAGGGCCCGCCTAGCCACAGACACGTGTCAGTGTTCTCCAAATCATACTAACGGGTCACCTCTAAGATATCCTAGGTTCCGGTCCTCCATTTATATTTAATTAACAGTTAACAGCTATACTAATGATATAAGAGTAACAGTAAATAATAGAAGTGAAGTATGAACTTCAATGAGAGAATCAACGAGGAATAACAACAGTCCAATCCTAGGTAATGGACCACATTCAGGTTCAGGTCCATCTCCGGTAATTTGATCTCTAAACGAAGTCACTGATGCCATATGATATTGTGTTTGGTGCTTATGAGGTTACGGGCATCATTGACAACTCTTAGGGGTCAAATCATCTTAGATTAACAACCAAGACCCTAATCAGTGGTCCCCGCGAGTCAAGGTTGAGCCACACCGTTGACTCGGGCTTAATACATTGATAAATGTCCATTTGGATGGTCAATGGGCCCCATAACTGATCACAACTCCTAAATGTTGAAAATCGGAAAATCAGGGTTTCCCAGTGTGCTGGGTCGACCTGGCACGGCCTGGGTCGACATGGCACACTAGAGGTTGACCTCCAAGTGAACCTGATGTGTAGTGGGCTCGGTTGACCTCCTGGCCTAGTGGGTCAACCGAGTGCACTGGATAATCTAGGTTAGGCCTCCTGGAAGACTTATTTTGTTTCTAAGGGTTCCCAGCGTGTCCGATCAACCTCCTGGCCTGGGTGATTGACCGCATACACCAAAAACCCTAGAAAGATTGATGTCCCAGCTTTCAGACATTTTCTACCGCAAATCCTAAGTACAAGGTCGACATGAACGTAAAGTGTCTGAATTTCAGGTGAAAAACCAACTTTCAGTCAATTCCTGCAAAACAGTGTGTACCGGGTCGACATGGCCCTGGCTAATTGAAATAAATCTCTGCTGGAAAAATTAACTGAGGGCCAGTTTTGTAACGCCCCAATTCCGGATACCGATATACTCGTTCGATTACCCGAAATTGGCGCGCTACTCCCCGGAAAATCCGAGGACTTCCAAGATCGTAGGCCGCAGTGAGGTCCGATTTAAAACTTTTTGACCAAATAATGTTCAATGGTTAAAACTTGCGGAAGCATAACATTTGAAAAAGAGCGGAAGCAATGGTATCATATATAATAAAGAAAAGCAGAACAGTGGTCTAATTAAAATAAGTCAATGTAAATTTAAAGTTAATACATTTGATCTTTCTACCCTTCTCACAACAAGTTTCGCTCAAAACCCGAATAACAAAGTCACTCAATAACCCTCTATAAACTCGTCTCCGCCCTCCGGCTCGACGTCAGTGTCGGCCGGGCCCCATGCGTACTCTCCGGCTACAGGTGCCTCCACGAGGGCTAGAGCGTCGTCGGGAATATCTGGGTCAAGGCCTAAGCACCATAGAATGGGTCAGATCTAAACGATCTGGCAAGATACAGCATACTACTAACATAGCATATATATATATCAAAGGAAATAAAGACGGGTACATAATTTAAATGAATAACAAGGAAAGAGAACTAGGCAATCGTGCATGTAAAGCATAAGGAATCAGTATAAAGAAATCATCTACACAACTATAACAAAGTGGCACATTCACACGAGCTGGAATACCGCGGGATATTATGCCGCGGCCCTCCCATACTGAACACAGTCGCGGTGGGGAATCTAACCAGGGAATAACTAATCCCGAATATCACTCATCATCTCATCATCTCATCATCTCAGATCGGCACGGTATGACACCTTGCCGTCTTAACCACACAGCTCATCATGATAGCTCCTCAATACTCAACTAGCTCCTACCGAGGATGATCAGTCCACCGGCTGAGCTTAAATCAACCGAGTGAATGTTCATGCCGACTCGAGAATAACTCTAAGGTCTGTGTCTGTCTAGGCTTTGCCTTGCGTGAACAAGGTCCTAACAATATCTCTAAGAGGTCTACACATCTCAATACAGTCTCTGGATCTCATTCACGGTCCAGGCCCACTCGTTGGATCCATACCAAGGCCCATCAGTACATGGCCTGGTCTAAAACCGTCCAAACGAGGCAACTAATCCATCTACTACTGATAAACAGTTCCATTATAATCCATATAACTTAACAGTCCAATAGAAACTATCTCTTCAAGCTAAAGGGTTCACATCACCACACTTAGGCCCATTAAGGGCCCGCCTAGACACAGACACGGGTCAATGATCTCCGAAGTCACATCATCGGGTCACCTCTAGATACCCTAGGTTCAAGTCTTCCAATTATGATTAATTAACGGTAAACAGCTAAACTAAAGATCTAAGAATGACAGAGTAATAATAATGAAGTATAAACTTCAATCAGAGAATCAACGGGAAATCCAACGGTCCAATCCTAGGTAATGGGCCACTTCAGGTTCGGGTCTATCTCCGGTAATTCGATCTCTAAACGATGTCATTAATGCCGTAAAATACTGTATTTGGTGCTTAGTGGGTTAAGGGCATTATCTGACAACATTTAGAGGTCGAATCATCTTAGATAATCAACCAAAACACTAAACAGTGGTCCCCGCGAGTCAAGGTTGAGCCACACCGTTGACTCGGGCTAAGGACACTGACAAATGCTCATTTGGATGGTCAATGGGCCCCACAACTGATCATATCTCCTAAGTGTTGAAAACTGGAACAATCAGGGTTTTCCAGGTGAGCCTGATGTGTTGTGAGCTCGGTGGATTTCCTGGCCGGGAAGATCAACCGAGTGCACTAACTAATCTGAATCAGGCTTCCTGGACAACTTATATCGTTTCTAAAGGCTTACAGCGTGTCCGGTCAAACAACCAGGCCTAGGTGATTGACCGCATACTCTGAAAACCTTAGAAATATTGATGATCCAGCTTTAAACACTTTCTAAAGTAAAATCCTAAGTATCAAGTCCATTTGGGTGTAAGGAGTCTGAGTTTTGATTGAAGAACCAACTTTCAGTCACTTCCTGCACAAATAGCGTGAATCGGGTCAACCGGTGCGAGACCAGGTCAACCCGACTATTTGAAATGAAATTTGTGCAAGAAATGGCTAAGGGCCAGTTTTTCCAAGAAATCTCAGTGTGGCCGGTTAACCGGCCTGCATAGTCCGGTTAACCGGCTGCACTGCAGCAAGCCCCTGCAGAAGAAAATAACTGGGAGCTGCCATTTCTGTAATTTCAGTGTGGCCGGTTAACCGGCCTGCAAAGCCCGGTTAACCGGCTATACTGCCGGTTAACCAACCGGTTAACCGGTTACACGAAACTGGGACAAAACCCAGTTTCTGCAGTCACTCTGTTTTGGCTCCATTTCCACCCAAACTACTTCCAATCTCTTCCAATCCCAACCAAAACTTCTCCAAACATAAACCAACTCATTAACCATCCATTAAACTACCTTATGGCCCACTGATCTTCCAAATGGGGGGTGAAAACCCCCATCCATCAGTGACCTTTCCATCCATTAAACACAAAAACAGAGCTCATGCAGATTTCTATACTAAACAAACACATCCATGAATTAAAGCTATAGGAATCAATAGACAACACATATATGCTAATTTAGGAGTATGAGCACTTGCCTTATGTGAAGTGGGTTGCAAAGAGAAATAGCTTGAAGAGGGAAAGAACCCAAAATTCCAGCAGAACAGAGCAAGAAGAAGAAGAAGATGGACCAGCTGAGCAGCAGCAGCTCTTAGAAATCGTTTTCCAGCCCAATATCAGTAGTTACAGCTCTTAGGAATAGATTCCAGCAGGGTAACAGGGTCTCAAGTGATGAAATGGGGAGGAAGAAGATGACCCAGCTGAAATGATGAAGAGGGAGATGACAGCAGCAGCAACAGGGGGAATTTCAGCAGTAGTAGGTGGTTCCAGCAGTGGTGACAGCAAGAGAAATAAAGAAGATGAAGTGGGGTGGCTGCTGTAGTGGCTTCAAGATGAATTCCAGCTGAGATGAAGTGGTTGCAGCACAGCCCAGGTGGGTTTCTTCTGGCACAGAACCACCACAGCAACTTGGAAGATGAAATGAGAAGGAAAGGTGGGTGATATCAGTAGTTCCTGGAAAAATTCCAGCAGAGTAACGGTAGGGAGAAGAAGAGGAAATCCAGCAGAAACTCTTGTGATGGATTCCAGCAGTTCAAGCAAGATGAATGAAGAAGATGATGAACACCACAGTTGCTGTTGAGATGAATTCCAGCAATAGTTCCAGCCCAGCAAGAGAATAAGAAGATGAAGTGAAGACGGCTACAGCAGCTATGTGGAAATGAGATAGGAAGGAAGGTGACAGCAGTAGCAACAGAGCTCTCAATGGGATTCTTTGCTCAACGTGGGAGAGAAAATGAGGGAGGAAGAGAGGAAATGGAGAGGTAGTTGGGTGGTTTTTTTTTTCTTGGGAAGAGAGCTGGAAGGTTTCTTGGGATGGGGGCTGGGATTAGGGTTTTGAAATGAGTTGCAAAAGTTTAAGAGATATTATATAGGATTAGTAAAGTAGTTAGGGACCATAATACCCTTAGGGTTTAGGGGAATTAGGATTAGGGTTTAGGGGTGATTAGGTCATTTGGTGAGGAAGCTTCTAGAGAGGGCACCCTTAACCAAAACTAAACCTAACTTAATTAATTAATTAACTCAATCTAAGGCCTAATTAACACTAATAGCCTAGGATTAAATCTAAAGCACCCAACTAGCCATTCTAACTCAACTAAGCTATTCTACCCAACTTAGGAAAATCTAACTAACCCTCCTAGCCAACCCCTAATAAGCTTAATTAAATAGTAATTAGCCAAGATTAGTAAGGATTAGCAAAGATTAGCGAAGATTAGTATAATTAAACAATAATTAAGATAAATTAAGATTAATTAGCCTATAAAATAGCCCTTAGAGGGCCCACCAAGGGTGGGACCTCACAAGTTTTTCCCAAAATACAGTGTGGCCAACTGGAAAACTCAGTCTGCAGGAAGTTCCCAGCTGGGAGCAAATTTCCCAGAAATGCAGTGTGCTCGGTCGACCGGGTACCTGCAGAATTTAGCTGGGAGCCCTGTTTTTCCAATTTCTAGTGTTACCGGTCGACCGAGCTCTGCAGGCCAGTCGACCGGGTACACTGTAGGTGGACTCCCAGGTCGACCTCGTGCACGAAAACTGGGAAAACCCAGTTTCTGTAGATTTCATCTTTTTGATCCATTCTTCCTCTGAATCATTTCCAATCACTTCCAAACTCCGCCCAAACAAAATAAAACACAAATCTACTAAAATGCCCATCAATCCAACACCCGTTTAGACCCATTGATCTTCCAAATGGGGGGTGGAACCCCCCATCCATTAATGTCCAACCATCTAACAAAACAACTAAGCTCCATGGTAATTCTAACAAAATGAAATTAACTGAACTGAAATTAAAGGAATCCAATGGACAGTATATAAACCTAAGTTAAGAGTATAATATGCACTTGCCTTGCTTGGAAGAGAAGGTATTGTAGAGAGATATAGAGAAGAAGAGAAATCCTATCCAATGCAATAAGGAAGAAGAAGAAGTGGCTGCAGCTTCTAAGGCAATTTCTCCAGCACAACAGTAGCTAACTCCTTGGGAAGAAATGAGTGAGAGGAAGAATAAAGGAAAATGAGAGGAATAGTAGCTAGGTTTCTTGGGAAATGGGCTAGTTTTATAGATTGGGGGAGGTGGCTAATGACAGGAATAACCTTTGGGGTTGCATAGGATTAGGGTTAGGGCTAGGGGCATTAGGGTCTTTAGGTGGAAAGTTCTAGAAGATGCCTTTTGTAATAACCCCCCCATAGTTTACTAAAAACCCTAGTAAGGGCCTCCCTACACTAATAAACCCTAGAATTACCCAAAACACCCTACTAATCAAATTACTAACTCAACTAAGCTAGTCTAACTACAACTTAGGAAAAATCTATCTAATCACTCTGATTAACCCCTAATTAGCATAATTAGCTAGTAATTAGCAATAATTAGTATTAATTAGCATTTAAAATATAAATTAGAGGGCCCACAAAGAGTGGGGCCTCACATTCATGGTAGGCTTTTATTTTCTTGTTGCTTCTTTCTTGTTAAAAACTTCCTTAGCATGTTGGATCACACCAATGAGACTCATCCACAACCTTGGGTTCGTTTTGCATCTGGGCCACACCCTCACCTTACAATAAGTGCATTAACAGCCCCTGTATTCATGAATTCATCAACTAATCATCATGGCCTTAATCAACAATACATATTACTGCAACAGTACCTTTGTCACCCATCGAGCCCATGTGATGTTCTGATTTCATCTCAACTTAGTGCATGAGCCCAACATTAGCAACCAAGGTACCCAACCCATGCCCACCATCATCTAACCTCATCATCACTCCATGCCACCATCATTCATACAAACTAGTTCACCTTAACATCCGTGCCCACTTCACAAATTGTACCCAACAAGTACACCTTAACATCCGTGCCCACTTCACAAATTGTACCCAACGAAACTCTACCCTTCAGCCTATCTTTGTTTTCTTCCTCTCTTCATCTTCATTCTTCCCCTGCTTCTTTCTCTCTGTTTATGTTTCATTCCCATCACCATCATTCCAAACAAAGACGGTTATAACTCTTCTTCTCCCCTTTTCTGTTTCTTTTCCTCTCTTTTCATCTTCTTGCTTTTGTAGCAAACAAAATCCTTTTACGCATCTTCTTCTTCTTCAAACCCCAGTCTTCTTGGTCTTCTGTCATCATCACTACCAACTTACAATCAGGAGCTTAATCCACATCATCCCAAAACCACCCCTTGAATGAGCAACCACCATAGGTTGAGCAACTCTGCTACCACTGTTGCAGAGTTGGAACCCACCTTATCAACCTCTCATGGCAGACATCCATATCTCATTATATTCATCATCCCTGTATTCTATTCACTTTACCTATAACATGCATATCCACTTCCTCCTATATCAGTCTCTGTGCTCAATTCTATTTAAGGTTGTACCTCCTTTTCATCTCTCTCGAGCTCACTCTTTCATTATTATAAGGTTATTGATTCAAGCCCAACCAAATTAAACTTAAGTGGCCCACTACCTAGGTCTAACCTACTTAACCTATATGCATGTGTGATGCCCACCATCTTACCCGCTCATCTTTTCCTCATTCGTTCTTTCTATTAAATGAACATCAGTGCCCACAGTATAAGAAACCCAGGCCATCTCAACATTTGATCCCACTTATGATCTCGATTATATATTGCTATATCCTCATAAATTAGTCCAGCTCAATTGAGATATGAGGCCCATTATACTTGGACCATTTGACATGCATGATGAATTCAACTTAAATTGTGAGGTCCGCTTGCATTATTTAAATGAGTTGGGCCCGATTTTATAATGTCTCTACCCATACTTTGATTCATTTGTACCTTGGTTCACTCCACCCGTGGTCCTGGTCCAAAGGAGATATTGTCAAATTTAATATTACTTCGGCCCATTATCCCTAGTTCACCTAGTATATAGGGTTCACCCATGATAAGTAGCCCAAGTTCTTGACCAATACTTTGGGCACACTCACTATCCTAACACACAACACATTGTTCCAAGCACAATCCTCTTGGCTCGTAAGAATGCATGAACCAGATACAGGGTCCAATTGCACTACTACTTAGTATCCCGAACCCAAAGCCAATCTGTATTAGTTCATCACACATGACCCATACCCAAGCCTGACCCAAGTCAAACAATTGGTGCATGAATCCAGTCTTCAAACCCATTGCTAATTCAATTGTGACTCGCCATTAATAGGGACCCAAACCGAGTCACCAGGGCATTCAAGTCAGGCCAGGTTAAATCCATCATCTACCATTACTACTATGGTCCATCTAAGTCACTATAATGAAAATGAAATCTAAATTGCTAAATAGTGATTCGCTTCTCAAGCTTCACTCGTCCCATCAAGCTAAAATTCTTCATTATCGGGGGCAACCTCAAAATCTGAAAAGAAATGAGGATAATATAAATACGAGCAAAAACCTCCACAAGTAAACAAACTATAGAGCTATAGCAAGCAATTATTCAATCAAACGATAGCAATTTGTGTATAATGAATAGATACGGTTAATTCAAGGGTATTCCAATAATATCAAAATACTAGGAAATATTAACAAGATAATATAAACAATGGTGCAAGAATAATTTTGCAAGGATTCATGAATATTGATAGTAATAATAGATCACTTGATTTGAAAAGGCATATACTCGGTGATAACTGGTTAAAAAGTGCATATTTATTATGTTAATCCTAGATATTCTTGCACTTTTATTATTTTATTTTCTTCAATTTATATGCGTTTGCTAGTTAATCCTTGTTTCATCTTTTTGCAGAGAAAGCTTGGCAAAGTTGATGATTTAATGGTGAAATTGGAGCAAAAGAAGAATATTGGGCTTTGAAGTGCTAAAAGAAATGGAATACAAGTGGTTATGGGTTAGAAGAAAGGCTTGGCCCATATGTTAGTGGGTTAGGGCCTATTTTAGCATAAAAGAGCCCAATTTGGAGCCTTTTATCACCATTCCTTGGGCCCCTTTTGATTAATTACGGGATTCTCATTGATTCTCTCTTAAGAGATAAGCAAAGGGGGTTTTAACAAAAGGAGGGAGATTAGGAGAAAAGGGGGGATCTACCATTCGGTGGTTCTATTTTGGGAGAGGAAGGAGAGAAAGAGGAAAAGAGGAAGGAGAAGAAGAAGACAACTCAAAAGAAGAAGATGAAGAACTCCATGGCTATGGTGTTCTCCTCTTCCACCATCATGGGCTAAGCTTCTCATATTCCTAGGGTTTAGATGAAACCCTAGTCAAGTAACTTTATCTTTTTTTTGTATTTAATTTTTGGAGTAATTACCTTGGGATGTTGATTGTATAACATTGAGATTTATTGCAATGAATGGTTTTATTTTCTTTTCACATGTTCAATTTCTGTGATTTTGCATATGTGGTTATACAATGGTGATTCTTATACATACACCAAAACCGTAGGACGAGTTATAACTTAGGAAAACGAGTCGTGTCTATGACAGTAGAAGTAGCGTAGACGGTTCGTATTATCCAAAGATAATTCGTACTTGTGGTTTTGGTGCGTGATTTTCTTGGTGATTGTATTTTGGCTTGTAGCTAAAATACATCTTTACATCCTAATATAATACCCAGAAATTAATATAATTGAAGATAGTTGCAAGATTAGTGGTGAATTCGACAGCCCTAGGAATTCCTTTTTCAACTTGTTCGTCATTTGATTTGATTATAATTTTTGCTTTAATTTCAGTTTTCAGTTATTTTAGAAAATTCAACAATCAATCACTCTTTTTGGAATTAAAATTAAATTCAACCTTGGTTTTTAAACAATTAGCAATCTCTGTGGGTTCGACCCTTACTCTACTACTATACTAGTAGTTTAGTTTGGTAATTTGATTGATTTCCACGACAGATCAAAGAGAAAGGAAAGATTTCACCGTGATCAGTTGCAAAGAAGGTAGAATTTTTCTTTTTTTTTTTTTTTTTCTTTTTACCAACGTTTGCTCCAATCGACTCTGCTTCTCTTTAACTTTTTATAATTGCTGCACACCAAAGACAAAGAAAAAGAATAATGGCAGGGAAAAAAAAATTAAAATAAAAATCAACTAAAGGCTTCTTAACAATTAAACAATCCCCGGCAACGGCGCCAAAAATTGATCTGTCGTGGAAATCAATCAAATTACCAAACTAAACTACTAGTATAGTCTAACCATCATGGGTTATAAGTCTCAGTTAATGTCATTATGATATGAGAATCTCAAAGGCTAACCATCAACTCATAGAGTCACAAGAGTAGCAACCTAATTTATCTCCAATGATGAAAACCGGGGAAAAACGAATCACTAACAGTGCACAACTATGATAATGATTCTCATGCAAGCTCAAAAATACACAAATTAGCTTAAACAAATGAGTGTTAATCATGAAGTATATTGAGCTCAAGTAGGCAAAATAATGACAACTCCCCCCCAACTTATTTGTCACCTTGTCCTCGAGGGGACACGTAATCAAAGAACATGAAATAAAACAAAAGAAGTAAAAGGAAGGAGTGCACCTGAGTGGAGAGAACTAAGGGGGCAAAGAGCCCGGTGAATCAGAAGGCGGGTGCTGAGCAGCAAGAATAGTCTGTATGGCAATTGGTTTTGTGGCATATTCTCATTTGGTTGCTCAATTTGAATTTGGCGGGACCGAATGGGCCGTTTGCGTGAAGTCGAGTCACCTTCAATTGCATGGCTCTTTGAAGCTTTTGGGCGACCCATGAATACCCAATGCACAAAATCACAGCTCACAAAGTAACACAATGCACCTAGAACAAAAATGAAAATAATGAATCAATGCAATTGCGAACAGAAAAATGTGAATGAGTAATGTGTGCAAAACTAAACTGTAACAGCTATGAACCACAAATTGGAACACCCAGCTTCCAAAACATTATTACAGTAAAAGAAATAAAAGAAAACAAAACTAAACTAAAAATAAAGACTAATAAAAGAAATAACAAAGAAGAAAAAAAAATAAAGAAATAAACACACAAAACAGAGGTGCTGGGTCATGAGGAGTGAGAGACAGAATCAAGGCAAGGATGAAGGCTACTGAGGGATGAAGTGATATAGATGGTGAGGTGAGGGTGAGTCAGGTTAGAGAGAGAAGAACAGTGGTGCTGCTGTGAAATGCCGAGAGTGAAAGATGGGAACAGGGGTAGGTAATGGGTCGTCGGCAGTGACGTTGGGCGTCGCCGGAATGAGGCCTGGTGTGGGGAGAAGATGATGGAGAAAGAGAGAAAATGAGAGAAAGAAACCAGGTCTGGAACGCCTGTGAGTGGTGGTGACGTGTGGGGAAGAGGGAGAATGAGAGGAAGAACCTTACCGGTGTTGTCAACCGGAGAAGATGAACACACCGGCGACGACGACGGCGAGAATGTGTTGATCAGGCAAGAGAGAGATATGGAGATAGAGATAGAGAGAGATGAGAGAGTGGCTGGGACAGGAAAGGAGAAGAGGACGGCGTGAATGAAGAAAGGAAGAAGAGAACAGAACAGGAATAGGGTTGTCTTGTGAAAGTTTTGACTTTTAGAAATTTTTTTTTTTTTTTTTTTAAAAGCAATCAAGAGTGCTCGAGCTTTGTGAGATAAAGCTCGAGCTCTATGGGACAGAATGTTACGTGCTCAAAGGGAAGAAAAAGTGCTCGAGCTTTTTGGAATAAAGCTCGAGCTTCCTGGGACAGAAAGTTTAGACAATTTTTTGACAGAAAGAGTGCGCGAGCTCTTTGAAGAGTGCTCGAGCTTTTTGAGACAGAAGGTTGAGGCAGTTTTTGACAGAAAGAGTGCGCGAGCTCTTTGAAGAGTGCTCGAGCTTTCTGGAATAGAAACATTTGTAGACAGAGCATGAAAAAAATAATGCTCGAGCTTTATGAAATTGCTCGAGCTCTCCTTTTTTTTTTTTTTTTTCAAAACAAAAGGAATAAAAGAAATACTAAACACTGATAAAACACTAAAAACTCAATTAACAAAATCACAAAAAAAATTGGGTTTCCTCCCAAAAGAGCTAAGTTTAATGTCTTCAGCCAGACACAGCAAGAGGAGAAAAATCAATTAACATAAACCGGGTCTTCAAGATCAATCTCCGCAATCAAATTCCCTTCCTCCACACCTTCAACAAACAATTTCAACCTTTGGCCATTAACTTTGAAAGTTTGGCCACTCCGAGGGTTATGAATTTCTACCGCACCATGAGACCAAGATTGAACAACGACATACGGACCATCCCATCTAGACCGTAATTTCCCAGGAAACAACCGTAACTTAGAATTGAACAACCATACCTTTTGACCGGGCTCAAAGGACTTGCGATTAATGTGAGAATCATGGAACGCCTTGGTCCGAGCCTTGTAAATACGAGAACTCGCATACGCATCATTCCTAAGCTCCTCTAACTCATTGAGTTGGAGCTTTCGATTAGAACCGGCAACAAGCATATCAAAGTTGAACTTCTTAATGGCCCACATGGCCTTGTGCTCTAGCTCCACCGGGAGATGACAAGCTTTACCGAAAACCAATCGGTAAGGAGACATGCCAATAGGGGTCTTATATGCGGTACGATATGCCCACAAAGCATCATTCAAACGCAAGGACCAATCCTTTCTATCGGGCCGTACCGTTTTCTCAAGAATTGACTTGACCTCCCTATTTGACACTTCAACTTGCCCACTAGTCTGAGGATGGTAAGGGGTGGCGACCTTATGAGTGATGGAATATTTTTGAAGCAAGATTGCAAAGGGTCTATTACAGAAATGGGACCCTCCATCACTAATAATCGCCCATGGCATACCAAACCGAGAAAAAATATTCTCTTGAATGAATTTGACCACCACTTTGTGATCATTGGTTCGGGTTGCCACAGCCTCAATCCACTTGGACACGTAATCCACCGCTAACAAAATATATTCAAAACCAAACGACGATGGAAACGGTCCCATGAAATCAATACCCCATACATCAAAAATCTCAACAACTAAGATTGGGGTAAGAGGCATCATATCTCGACGAGACATTGTCCCCATTTGCTGACAACGAATGCAAGTCTTGCAAAAATTGTATGCATCCTTGAATAGAGTGGGCCAATAGAACCCACTCTGCAAGACTTTCGCTGCCGTCTTGCGACCACTAAAATGGCCACCACAAGCTGAAGAATGACAGAAAGTAAGAATGCTATGAAACTCACTCTCTGGAACACAACGGCGGATAACTTGGTCAGAGCAATACTTGAAAAGCACAGGATCCTCCCAATAAAAGAACTTTACTTGCGAGAAAAATCGGTCTTTGTCCTGTTTGGACCATTGGGAAGGAATTTGACCGACTGCAAGATAGTTCACAATATGAGAGAACCAAGGAGGTTTAATTAATGACACCGAAAAGAGTTGCTCGTCAGGAAACGAGTCATGCAAAGGTTGAGTGTCACTCGTGTGCTCAACAAGAATGCGGGACAGGTGGTCAGCTACGACATTTTCGGAACCTTTTTTGTCCCGAATTTCTAAATGAAACTCTTGAAGCAACAAAATCCACCTAATCAATCTCGGCTTGGTCTCTTTCTTGGTTAGCAAATGCCGCAAAGCAGCATGGTCGGTAAAGACAACAACCTTAGAACCAAGGAGGTAAGAACGAAACTTGTCCAAAGCAAAGACTACGGCGAGTAACTCTTTTTCTGTGGTGGTGTAATTCAACTGAGCATCATGAAGAGTTTTACTCGCATAGTAAATAGCATATGGAACTTTGTCTACTCTTTGTCCCAAGACAGCTCCAACTGCATAGTCAGAAGCATCACACATAATTTCAAAAGGAAGGGACCACTTGGGTGGTTGCATGATTGGGGCGGAGGAAAGACAGTCACGAAGCTTTTCAAAAGCCTCCACACAAGCACTATCAAAGACAAATGGAGTATCCTTGGCAAGTAGATTGCACAAGGGCCCAGAGATCTTACTAAAGTCTTTGATAAACCGACGATAGAAACCCGCATGTCCTAAAAACGATCGAACTTGCTTGACCGTAGTAGGATGCGGAAGCTTAGCAATGAGATGGACTTTGGCCTTATCTACCTCAATCCCTCTCTTGGACACAATATGTCCCAACACAATCCCCTCTTGAACCATAAAATGGCTCTTTTCCCAACTAAGCACAAGATTTGTCTCCTTGCAACGCTTCAAAACTTTGGTCAAGTTTTGGAGACAATCATCAAACGAGGGGCCAAAAACAGAGAAGTCATCCATGAAGACTTCTAAAAATTTCTCTACCATATCGGAGAAGATAGACATCATGCACCTCTGAAAGGTTGCAGGTGCATTGCACAATCCAAAAGGCATGCGGCGATATGCATATGTGCCAAATGGACAAGTGAAAGTGGTCTTCTCCTGATCTTCCGGAAAGACCGCAATTTGGTTATATCCAGAATAACCATCAAGAAAGCAATAATAGCTTTGACCCGCTAACCTCTCCAAGATTTGATCAATGAATGGGAGAGGGAAGTGGTCTTTCCGGGTCATAGCGTTGAGCTTGCGATAATCAATACAAACTCTCCACCCTGTGGTGGTACGCATAGGGACAAGCTCACCCTTATCACTCTCAACAACAGTGATACCAGACTTCTTTGGTACCACTTGGGTGGGACTCACCCACTTACTATCAGAAATTGGGTAAATAATACCCGCATCTAACAACTTCACAACCTCCTTCATGACAACCTCCTTCATGTTGGGATTAAGCCTTCTCTGCATTTCGCGAGATGGCTTTGCATCATCCTCTAAATGAATGCGGTGCATACAAATAGACGGATCAATCCCTTTCAAATCAGCTACGGACCAACCTATAGCACCCTTGTGCTCTTTAAGAACCTCAAGAAGACGACACTCTTGCTCACTTGGAAGATTGGAAGCGATAATAATAGGAAGAGTGTCATCGGGTCCCAAGAATGAATACTTAAGAGTATCCGGGAGCGGTTTTAACTCAAGCTTTGGAGGAATCTCTAATGATGGAGGAGCAGGAGTGCTCGCAAGATTAGGAAGGGGTTCCGGTCTAGACTTCCAAGGAGGATAGCCTATAAAAGAAGAACAGTCAAGCAATGAATTGACTTCCTCAATAGAACCATCAATATAAAAAACATCACTATCAAAGTAAGTCAAACATCTCTCCAAAGGATCCTCAATCAAGATTTTAGGGAGAGAATCCTCAACTATCCCATCTATCATATCCACAAAAAAACAATCCTCCTCATGTGGAGGTTGTTGTGACGCATTGAAAACATTCAGCCTCACTGTCATATTTCCAAAAGAAATATCGATCACTCCGGTCCGACAATTAATACATGCATGAGCAGTAGCTAAGAAGGGTCGACCTAAGATGACGGGAATCTGACGCTTAGGGTCATGAACGGGCTCCATGTCTAAAACCAAAAAATCAACTGGAAAGTAGAACTTGTCTACTTTCACCAAAACATCTTCAATTATCCCACGAGGTATCTTGACGGATCTGTCAGCTAACTGCAAAGACACCGTCGTAGGCTTCAACTCACCTAACCCAAATTGCTTATAGACAGAGTATGGCAATAAATTGACACTTGCCCCCAAGTCAAGGAGCGCCCTCTCAATGTTGTGATTACCAATGACACAAGAAATTGTGGGGGCTCCAGGATCTTTGAACTTAGGTGCAGTTTGGTGATGGAGAATCGAGCTCACTTGCTCTGTCAGAAAGACCTTCTTTGACACATGAGTTTTAGCTTTACGTTTTTGAGTGCAAAGGTCTTTCAAGAATTTGGCATAGGAAGGGATTTGCTTGACTGCATCAAGAAGTGGCAAGTTAATCTTAACTTGCTTAAAAATCTCAAGCATCTCCTCCATATTTGCACTCTTTTTCCCAAAAGGAGAAGGGTCGGCCAAGCAAGAAGGGTAAGGGGCCTTGGGCAAGTAGGGTGCCACAGGAACACTCAAAGGATCACATGGGGATGAAGAATCCCCTTGCTGCAAATTTTCATTCCCAGCTTTGCCTTTTCCAGAAGAACTCGTCAACTCACTCTCAGCCTTATACTCAACTTTGTTGTCTACCTCTCTCCCGCTCCTAAGGGTAGTTATGGCCTTAGCTTGCTCATGAAATTGTTCATTGGAGTTAGAAAACTCTACCCCATATTGGCCTTTAGGGTTGTTCACCGGCTGACTTGGTAAACGTCCCTCATCTCTTCTACCCACAGCTTGTGCTAGTTGTCCCATTTGGGATTCTAGCTTTGAGATGGACTGAGTGTGTGAGTGGAGCAATTGAGTGTTGGACTGATGATTTGACTCTAAAGCTTGCAAAGCACTCAACACTTTATCCTCAAAAGCTGAGTTTCTAGGAGGAGCTGGTGGTTGTTGATATTGTTGAGGAGGAGGACGGTAGGATGCTGACGGAAAAGAGTTAGGCACACTTGGCCTAGAATTTTGTGCGAATGGAGGATTTGGGGCTTGAGGCCTCCAAGAAAAATTTGGATGATTTCTCCATCCCGGGTTGTAATGGCTAGAGTGTGGATCATTACCCGGTTTGGAAAAACCTTGAAGATCATTAACTTGCTCTTGCACAAACTCTGGATATTGCGGGGCTAAGGGACAGTCTGTCACATAATGGGTTGGGCATGAACATAAAGCACACACCTCTTGAGTGACAGGAGCAGAAGTGAAAACTTGTCCCATAGCCAAGACTTGGTCTAGTTTCCTAGACAATGCCGCAACTTGCCCTTGTACATCCACAGATTGTCCAACTTCATAAATGCCACCTCTCTTAGGGACACTAGAAGAGGCGGGTGGAGCTCTCCGACTTGCTGAGGCATGGTGTTGGGAATTCTCATTAAGGGTCTCAAAAAGATCCCATGCCTCATCCTGATTCTTGTTGAGGAAAGTCCCTCCACAAGCAGAGTCAATCATTTGACGGTTTTGTTCAGTGATACCATCATAGAAACTCTGTACCAACTGCCAACGCATGATATCATGATGGGGACACTTCCTATGAAGGTCCAAAAATCTCTCCCAAGCTTCATGAAAAGACTCGCCATCGAGTTGAGTAAAATTTGTGATGGCTCTTCTCATATCATTGGTTTTGCCTATAGGAAAGTATTTTTTTAAAAACTCTTGTTGAAGTTGAGCCCAAGTTGTTATAGAATTTGTAGGCAAAGAACCGAGCCAATGTTTGGCTCTATCCTTTAATGAAAAAGGGAACAACCTTAACTTAAGAGCATTCTCACTCAGATTTTGCACATTGACAGTGGTGCACAGCTCCAAAAATTCATTCAGATGTTGATATGGGTCCTCATTTGATTTCCCATAAAACGATGGTAACATCTGAATGGTTTGGGGTCTAATTTCATAATGCCCAGTGACAGTAGGCATTTGAATACATGAAGGATTGGTGTATGTTGTAGGAACAAAATGAGCCTTAAGAGGCTGTGGTTGTTGTGGTCCACCATTATCAGCCATGTCTACAGAAATAGGATCTCCTAAAACACTAGACTTAATGGACAAACCACGAAAAGCTCTCAATGTTCTTTCTAGCTCAAGGTCTAACTTTTCTAAGTCTGGGTTGCACGAACGGCGACCAAACATAAAACAAATAAACCTATCCAATCAAGTATACCAACTGTAGCAAAAATAAAATGCAAAGAGAAAGGAAAGATTTCACCGTGATCAGTTGCAAAGAAGGTAGAATTTTTCTTCTTTTTTTTTTTTTTCTTTTTACCAACGTTTGCTCCAATCGACTCTGCTTCTCTTTAACTTTTTATAATTGCTGCACACCAAAGACAAAGAAAAAGAATAATGGCAGGGAAAAAAAAATTAAAATAAAAATCAACTAAAGGCTTCTTAACAATTAAACAATCCCCGGCAACGGCGCCAAAAATTGATCTGTCGTGGAAATCAATCAAATTACCAAACTAAACTACTAGTATAGTAGTAGAGTAAGGGTCGAACCCACAGAGATTGCTAATTGTTTAAAAACCAAGGTTGAATTTAATTTTAATTCCAAAAAGAGTGATTGATTGTTGAATTTTCTAAAATAACTGAAAACTGAAATTAAAGCAAAAATTATAATCAAATCAAATGACGAACAAGTTGAAAAAGGAATTCCTAGGGCTGTCGAATTCACCACTAATCTTGCAACTATCTTCAATTATATTAATTTCTGGTTATTATATTAGGATGTAAAGATGTATTTTAGCTACAAGCCAAAATACAATCACCAAGAAAATCACGCACCAAAACCACAAGTACGAATTATCTTTGGATAATACGAACCGTCTACGCTACTTCTACTGTCATAGACACGACTCGTTTTCCTAAGTTATAACTCGTCCTACGGTTTTGGTGTATGTATAAGAATCACCATTGTATAACCACATATGCAAAATCACAGAAATTGAACATGTGAAAAGAAAATAAAACCATTCATTGCAATAAATCTCAATGTTATACAATCAACATCCCAAGGTAATTACTCCAAAAATTAAATACAAAAAAAAGATAAAGTTACTTGACTAGGGTTTCATCTAAACCCTAGGAATATGAGAAGCTTAGCCCATGATGGTGGAAGAGGAGAACACCATAGCCATGGAGTTCTTCATCTTCTTCTTTTGAGTTGTCTTCTTCTTCTCCTTCCTCTTTTCCTCTTTCTCTCCTTCCTCTCCCAAAATAGAACCACCGAATGGTAGATCCCCCTTTTTCTCCTAATCTCCCTCCTTTTGTTAAAACCCCCTTTGCTTATCTCTTAAGAGAGAATCAATGAGAATCCCGTAATTAATCAAAAGGGGCCCAAGGAATGGTGATAAAAGGCTCCAAATTGGGCTCTTTTATGCTAAAATAGGCCCTAACCCACTAACATATGGGCCAAGCCTTTCTTCTAACCCATAACCACTTGTATTCCATTTCTTTTAGCACTTCAAAGCCCAATATTCTTCTTTTGCTCCAATTTCACCATTAAATCATCAACTTTGCCAAGCTTTCTCTGCAAAAAGATGAAACAAGGATTAACTAGCAAACGCATATAAATTGAAGAAAATAAAATAATAAAAGTGCAAGAATATCTAGGATTAACATAATAAATATGCACTTTTTAACCAGTTATCACTCGGTCACAATACACAAAAGTACCCGTCAAATCCTTGACTATGTACAATATGATCACAAATATAAGGGCCCGAAGCCATAGTAAAACATAAGGGCCCGAAGCCATAATAACACACATATAAGGTCTCGAAGCCATAATGGACTAGTTGCAGTCTAGCTATCAAGCACAAAGGGGTTCCCAAGCCCCAATGTCATACCCATAAAGTGGGCTAAGTCTGCATTTGGGTGACCCCACATTGCGTTGCCCAATACGTTGGATGATGCCTTAGAAATCAAGGTTTACATTCAAGGGTGAACCATAAAACTCATGATTAAGGTTTCTAAGCAAATTATAATTTAGAGCATTTTTCTAATATAATTGGAATTGTGTCATAATTTTAAAATCCAACCATGATATAAATATTTCCAGTAAGGATTCATATCAAAAATTTTATATCTCATGGTGGCATCAAATAAACATAGAAGAAGTTCAATAATTACAATTTTGATCATTGATGAGTACACAAATTAGTTCAAAAAGGTACGGTTATATCAATAAAATCAATGGCCCTAAATAAGCTAAGATGTCAGGACTAGGTCCCGCATGAAACAGATGGATTGTATATCAATTTAACATATTAGAAAGCAATTGTTAGAAAACTCTAACTACTAGAGGACCATAGTAAGGTTATTATCATCATTGCTCAACTTTATTAATAGTAGTATGTTCATTTGATGCTTTAATTTAAATTAGTTGATTTAGATTTTCCACATTATGCTTATTAAGATGATTGACCTCTCATGTTCAATATGAGACCGTCGCGTTCTAAAAATCTGAGGGTCCCAAGGATCTCAGAATTTGGGGCAAGACAGTTAGAAAAGGGCAACGTATAAAAAAAGAAAGATATAATTTAGTCACATAAGTAGCTAATTTCCATGTGTCAAATCTCAATGAGTGTCTCGAATTTAATAATAGGAATCTCAATAAGTGTCTCAAATTTAATAATAGGAATAGGACTGGTGTTGCATAAATACTCAATGATAGGAATTTAAGGAACCAAATTTTCAATATCCACTTGTATTAAGAGCGGAGGCAGGATATTCTCCCAGGAGGGGTGAGAAGTTTCTCTTAGCGAGATATTTGATGAAGAATAAAAAAGACTAATTAACATGTTAACATAATATTAGAATTTTGAAATAATGTATTCAATTTTACCAACAAACTGGTTATTATTAGATTTATCTAAAAAAAAATCATAAAAATGATTAATTGTATTGCTCTATACATCCCACAACATTTAATAAATAATTCACTCTCATACTTCGAAGACCATACATTTTATAGGCCACCTGTTGTCAATCTGTCAAAATTTCAACCATTGGGTCCCATCATAGATTGATCAAAAGGGAAATGGCCCAACAGTAGATTTGCACTAAAGGACCATCTGTCATACTACCTTGTGTAGGGATGTAAATGGGTCTCCGATTCTCCAAATACCCCGAAGGTTCCGACCCGTTAAAAACCGGGTCTGGGTCCTTATTTAGGCACTGATAAGTAAATGGGTCCGGGTCCGGTTCCACCTTGGTTAGGACCGATGGACCCGAGACCCAACATACTACCTCAATTTTCAAAATTCTCTCCCAAAAATCATGTTTTTTTTTTTTTAAATACCATTCTCTACCTAGACCGGGACCCAGATTCAGACTCGTCTCGTATATGGTTCCGGTTCCGAAGCCAAGAAACCGGTTTCAAAATGATTCCAGGTTAGGATCCAGTTCCACCTTCTCCTTAATGGCTCTGGTTCCGGGTCCACCATGGGCCTAGACCAGAACCGACCCATTTACAACCCTAACCTTGTGTGGTCTAGGAGTGTTTGAGGCCGGGTCAGGGCAGGCAAAGCTTGTCCGAGCCCAGCAGTTTAATTATTGGGCCTCATATTTCAGCCCACTGTTCTTGAAGTTAGTCCAGAGCCCAGCCCATTTAGTAAACAAATGTGTGCCGGTTTGTTTTAATCATGCAAAGGCCAGGGCTAGCCCATTTAACTAAGGGAACAAAATATCAGCCTGAACACGACCAAAAAAACAATTCAAGTCCAGCCAATTACGGTTCGGTCTTGACTCTTGGGATGATACTGGGCTGGCTCAGCCTTTGGGTGCCTTTGGGCTGCTGCCTCTTATTAGTCTTAAATCATATATTGTATCCTTATATCAATGATCTTGCGAGTTCTCAATCATGTGCGGGTTTCACTCCCATGTGTAGGTTCTCTCCTTACGTGTGTGAGAATACCACCATAAAAAAATCATGAGTCAATTTAATGTCTACTACTGTAAACGCAAAAGCAAGTTATATTACTTAAGTAAGACTTATAACGAAGCGTGACAAATTTTTATGGCTGGCTGTCACTGTAATGCAAATCTCTTACTTCATTTAATCTTGCAACCGCACCCGTGTGGTAACATTTGGGTCCGCTCTAGTTTGGATAGACCTGAAGCCTATATTCTCAGAAGTAGGAATGCCAACAAGTAATTTAGGTTGTAAGTACTCCTCATCATTATCGTCATCATCAAGCTTTGTCCAAACCATGTTAGAGTGATCAGCTATATGAATTATGTTTTGTCTTAATCCTATAATAGGTTGTACTTCTTTTAGATCTATCTTTACTACTTCCATCCATATCTTCTTTTGCTAAGACCTACGTGAAGAAATTTGTTATCAAGTAGGGTCGTAACTATGAAGGAGTAATTTAGGTACAAAACCTAAATTCATTGAGCCTACTTCTGGTGCAAATTGCAGTTTGGCCCATCATTATTAACGAGTGCAAAGGGATAAAATCATTGGGTTGGTGGGCCTGTGTACTAACACAATGGCTTGATGTGTTGAGCATGACATTCTCTGTCTAATGCCTAACAAGAGAACCCAGGCTCAATTTCTATGCATAACACAAATGGGTTTCATATATATTTCCACATAACCACCTGGCCTGTGTGCTAATCAAGGCCCCAACGTTAGCCCAAAACAATTTAGTTGGGTTTTTAGACAAATAGGCCACATATATTTTCACATAATCACCTGGCCTAGGAATTCGACTTGCGGCGTCATTTGTAATCCTATCCCAACTCACTCAACTTGACCAAAACACAAACTCAGGTGGAGGATTTTCAGGTTCAGGTCATGCCTGGACCTGAATATCAAAATGTGAACTGAACTTGGGTCGGGTTAAGGGCGAAGTTTCAGTTGGGTTGGGCTATATTTTTAAGTGTAACACGACTCAAGTTGGTTAAGATGGAGGTGGTTGTTCATTATGAAATTCATGTAATTGGGTCACGCCGGGTTGAAATCAGGTTTGGATTCAATTCAGGCCCTTCTGTAACTCGACAGGAGTTTGAGCTGGCCCAAAACCATACCCAACCATCCAAGTTAAACCCTTATATATTATAATGTAGCAAAACAAGACAGATGAATAGGCACCATTTCCACTTGCATTCCATTTTCTTTCCTGGTTCACCAACATCACAAATCACTTGCCTGTCCTGACCTATTTCTTTCTCTGGCTTCTAGAATTGAAGAAATCAGCAGACATTCAATAGAAAGATGTTGTGAAAAACATGCCCAAATAGTACATAGATATTTCATGTGAAAGTCTAAACGGCCTGACTGGGGGGGCCGATTCCAGGCCCAGCGCTGGGATCCAATGCCCTCCTGGGGGACTGGGCCCGGAATCGGTCCCCCAGTCAGACCGTGTAGCAGGACTCATATTTCATATGTGCTTCATTTGCCTCACATATTATTAATTCAAAGATAAGGAAGAAGAATGCAGGTATCTCTATTATCTACCCACCCACCTTAATTAATACCTGAGTTTGGGTGCCATTAATGCAGGGACAAACACATAGTTGGGAACTAAACATGTTAATATCCTTTTCATTGTAAGGAAATGTGAAGGTCAGACATCTCATCCAAATTGGCTTTATTGTACTAGGAAATATATCCCAACCAACTCATTTGGACCATCCATTCTTCTGGGCCTTGGTGCAGAAGGACAGCAATCATGTTGTTCTCCATCCAAATTGGTTTTTTTTTTTTTTACTTTTACAATTGTTTTGAATTTTCCAAGGCCACAAATGGGTTAGTTGAAATCATATGATCAAAATGGTTTCTTTCTTTTTATTCTTCTTCTTCTTTTTAATCTTTTTAGATTTATAGCTACTGTGAGCCCCCAATCCACATGGGTAATCCCTTAAAATAAGAACAAGTCAAGTGCTCTTGTGAGTAGGGATGAGGGTGGAGTGCTTCGGTTAGCACTGTGGGTCTTTGTTCAAGTCCCACATCAGAAATATCCATGTCATGAACTGGACTTCTAATGTGCGACCTGACCTTAAATGTACATGAGACCTTTTAAGATCTTGAGGCAAGATTGGGTTGGAATCCTATAAGCCAAAGCGGGCATTATCATGTGGATAGTGGGCCTAGGTCATTACAGATGGTATCAGAGCAGATAACAGCTCTGTTTCCGGTAATCCCTTGACCAAGTCAAGTGCTCCTTCCGCAGGGGTAGAGGCACCCTGGGCTTATAATGTGCGACATGATCTAAAATTTGTATTAGGCGTTTTACAACCGTGAGCAGCTGATGAAAACCTCGGTCAGACCCAACCATGTTTGAACCAAGAGTGAGTTTGGGGTTTAAAACATGGTTGAAATGATAGTTTTAAAACTACCTAATCACTCAATAGATTAAACGTGCAAGTCTATTTTACTTAATACCCAGAATAAAGGCATATATGTAAGATATGAAACCAGTTTATGGCTCCATATGATTTTTTATGTCTGGCGGGTCAAACTAAAATTTTAGGTCGACCGCGATGGCTAGCAAATATGGCAGTAGATCAACGAATGAGCAATAATCGATGCTCAAATCCAGTGGCAAAGCTAGGATTTTCTTGTAGAGGAGAAAGAAAAAGAAAAAGAAAAAGTTGAGTCAAAGAAGAGTTCCATGATTTTGGCCCACTTATAAAATATCTAAATCATTGAAAAAATAGTCTCCTCCTGTGGTGTATAGTTCTCTTCAGATTTTACTCAAGTGATCTACCTTTAAATTAATAACTTCTGAAACACTCAAACAAAATAATAGAAGTAATTTAAAGATTTCATATAAGTCAATCTAATGTTGGGCCCAGATTGTTTTGAGTTAATTTTTTTTAGAGAGTATGGTTTTTCTTTTTGTGAGGTTTAGATACTTTTAATTGGGATCACACTTAGAAGATCAGCCCTAGAATATCCTTACTCAGCCCCTGCTCGAGCCTTAAACCATTAGCTAAGGAAGTGTTTGTTGGATAGGGCCTTTTTGTTTGCATATAATAATACATCATGAATTCATAATTAAATGAGCTCCTTAAAGAGATGAAAGGTGAAGGATATAAGGTAGCAATATCGATGCAAAACTTCACTTTTGTAGGATATGGATTGCTAGAGTGATAGCTAGGTAAACATTTTTCATCTTCCCTATATAGCACTTTTCTAAAAGGACAGTACCACGACGTAATCTCTGTAGGAAAAAGCCATCTATAAAGGTATATGCAAGTTGATCCTAAGTAGAGAATATGTATATCAAGAGTCGTGTACAACATTCTTGTTTGCTATAAACCTACAGAACAACATATGATTACTGGATAAGATTTGGGACGCGCAACATATTTAGAAGTACAAAGGAATAGGAAGATGAATAAAGTAAAATGGAGCTGATATTCACACTCATGGTTGGGTGGCATTGATACCTCACTATTACACACATGCGGAGGGATCAATCCTGGCTCGTCAGGTTTAGAGTATCACACACCCAGCACTAGTCCAACTTAGCAAAGAAAAAGAAAAAGGGAGCTAATATTAGCTATATCCAAATCTTAACTATTAACCAACACTGACCACTAACTTATCATTTCCTTGATAATCCAATTGAAAAGACAGGTTAGAAAGAGCTGCTATTGCATGGTGTTGCACCATTTCTATTTCATATCTGATAGTTGAGTCTACCAGAAGACATGTTGAAATTGACTCAGTCCTTTATGTATTTCCATGGGATTAGACATTGCGGACTTCCATACTGCTACGTACCATGCAGAAATTTCAACAACATTGGATAGAATGAAAATGAAAGGTAAATTGTTGGTCAAAATAAACATGGGATAGAATGAAAATGAAATTTTAACATGTTATGTATCAACACAGATGTGAAACCAAATAAGTAGTTACTGCAGTAGGATTTGTGAGTTTGAACTGTGAATAGACCATCAATAGTATGGACTTTGGAGCATGATACGATACAGACAACTTCCTGTGCCTTAAAGTCTCCTATCCCTTTGTAAGTTTAGTCCTAATCAAAGTAGCAATCACCCTTGAATTTAATCACCAACATTTTGTGCTACCAAATGGATGGGGACATCATATTGATTGCTATGCTAATTCATCATCTAGGACCGTGTGGTCCACTTTGACCGCGTTCTCATATGGGTCCCACCTTGGATGATTAATACACTTAAAATGATTCCTCTCTTTATTTCTTTCTTTAGAATACGAATTGGCTTTTAGAAAGTAGCATTCGCTTCTTGCTCAAGTTGCTAATTAAAGGGAGAGTCCTATTAAAATTAGAATAACTATGATGGGAAGGGAACTATGAGAGAAATCTATAAATGAATGTATAGGTTTAGAGTAACCTACTTCACTTTGGATTTATTGGCTGCTCATATGTAGGGTTGCAAACGGGACGGTTCCAGATTGGAACCATAATGGACCCGGACCCGGACTCGTTTTGAAATAATGGTTTCGATTCCGGATCGGATTTTGAATCGGAACCTGTTTTGTTTGTTCCAGACCCCGTTTCGATAAGAAAACTCGGATCTGGTTCCGGAATTGGGTCCACCTAGAGGACTCAAATCTAGTTCAAAAATTGATTATATTTTCTCTTTATTCTTCAATTTTTTTTCTCAAAATAAGCATATCATTCAACTCATAACAGTGCATCAAATCTACAACATCCAGTATTATACATAAGAATGTCCAAAAAGAGTTGGTTTTAAAATACAAATTGCAATATCAAGGACTCATATGTTGGGCCCTGGGTCCATATGTCAGAACCTATATGGACCCAGAATCGAATCATTTATCAATCGGAACCTAAATTAGGTTCCGGACCCGGACTCGTTTATGAATCGGAACCTAATATAGTTTCCAGACTCGGTTTTTTGCTGGTCGGAACTTCCTGGTAATCGGATACCCATTTGCAACCCTACTCATATGTAATATACGCATAAAATAGAAGTAGAAGTGAGTTATAATATCACAATCTATCAAAGCCATGGATCCAAGTATATGTGTTTATTTATATTTGTTCTACATGCATGTTATTTAAATCTAATCCACTAAGTTTGATACTCAAGATTGTATAATAGATTGCGTTAAATCTAACATATCATCATTATTTAGCAAGGCGCGGGACTACATCTGAAAGACTATAGAAAACTTTTAAATATTTTTTTAAGGTAAGTATCAAACACCCGCTCACCTAAATCCCTCACCATTGGTGCTACAATGTCATTTTAATCGTGGGCTCTCTTGGGTCCCAGCCCCATAGGCTGGGGCAAAAAAAATATATATAAAATAACTTATTTAACATATAAATATAAATTTTAATTGTAGATAGTTTTCTCGGCCGACCAAAATGATTGCTAAAGAAAATGACTTGATGCAAGCTCTCACTTCGGCACTAAGCAATGTTTGAAAATGACTCAGAAACCTAAAAGGGAGGTAGAACTTGGGTGATATTAAAGTTATCAACGCCAGACAAAATATTGGTTGTTAGATGATTGAACATTTTCAAAATAAGGGTTTTTATGGGCTGGCTAGCCTGGGTTAGCCCAAACCTGGCCTGCAAAAGTCTATATCCGGGTTGCCATTTTTTGGCCCAATATTCAAATGGCCAGGCTTTGCCCTAACCATTGGGTGTGTGGGTTGACTCGGGTTGACCCAATATCAATTGAGTCTTAAAATTTTATGTCATGTATGAGTAGGACTTCAACCTATAGTTCCCCTTACACTAACCAACCCGTTTTCATCCGATCCGACCCAACCCAACCCGCTGGTATACTCTGCCAAATCTGGATGCCGTTGTCAGGGGTTACTATCAAACGGACTCCAAACGGATACATGTCACTTTTCAAATTTAATGAATTTTAACAAAACAGCCAACAAGACAATGCCACGTGGACATTCTTGTTCTGAGGGGGCCATTGTCACGAAGATCCGATCTTGGTTGGTTGGTTCAAAAATTCCCACCCCCAACTCCCCCGGGCCCAGGTTAGAAGAACTAGGACGTATCCTTCCTCTCTACCATACACCTGTCCTGCACAGAGGGTGATGTGGCCCCTCATTTGCTATCCTAATTGAGGGTTCCAAGCAAAATCATGCCCTAAGCCCTGTTTTTTTTAGCGAAATTTCTACAGGAATTCACCATGGAATTCGTGGAATTTCAGTAAAGAAGCGGGCCCATAGTTTAGATGTACGGTGAATTGAAGTACGGTGATGTGAAGCATTATGATAGTATTTTATTTTTAGTTATTTGATATTTTTTTACTATTTTAATAAAAAAGTAAAGGGTTTTTTTTTTCGTCGTCTATAAGTAGAAAAATGAGGTTGTTTTTATACATTTTTTTTAAAAATTTAGAGGAAATTTTAAAATTGTATACTTTTGATTTGATCCATTGTCATTTCTTGTCGGGCCCGGATTCACTTTACTTTACTTTAATTATAACCAGTTAATTGACACACACGCACAACAGAACAGTGATGATTTCTGCCTGATATATAACAAATTTGGTGTACACCAAACCAAAAACTCTTTCACCGAAATCCTCCGAAACTCGTTTGGACAGATTTTCGTATCGGAAAGGCTGAGATGGTTTTCTTCTGTTTCCTGGTGGATCAGAAGCGGGTCGTCCGTAACAGCAAGCCGGCAGCGGGGAGCTGCTCGCGCTGCGGAGCGGGAGCGAGCGTTGCCGACATGAAAACCGCTACGAGGTTCTGTTACGTTCCCTTCTACTGGCGCTCCTGGCGCGCCATCATCTGCACCTTCTGCGGAGCCGTTCTAAAGTCCTACAGATAAGAAACCAGACTCCAATTCCAAAACTTTCTATTGTAGCTTTCTATTCTATGTACATATCAAATCTATGAGAGTTCTGTTCTGAAAGTGGAATCATATATTCAATATCTATCTATATAAGTTGAAAATGATAGTTTTTCTAGGGAGGTTTTTTTTTTTTTTTTTTTTCTTTCTAGTTGAGGATGTAATTAAGAAACCTGAAATATATGTAGATAGATGTAGTTTGCTTTATTTCCATTTTTGAATTTTTGTTTTATGATATATGTTAGGATTTCTGGAGATGTTTTAAGAGTTTTGAAAGCTTTTGTTGAGATATTTGAACAATTGGGGTTGTTTTGAATTTTGATTATATATTGGTCTTGATTGATGTTTAATTTGTCTGCTAACTACTGGTTTTTGTGGGTTGTGCAGCAACAGTTTTTTTTTTTTTTTTTTTTTTAAATAAATTTTTGCATATGTATGATGTTTGATGAACTGTGTATAATTGTATTTTGTGTTTGTCATTTTAATGCTTGTGGAAATCACATTCAAAATGAAATCCGTTACAAGGTATAGAATCCTTTTTTTTTTTTAAGGGCATGTTTGTGCAGTTACGATCCTCTAAATGATATGAAACTATTTTTCATGGAGAAATTTGAAGAGAAGTACCAAAAAAGGGCTCAATTTTCGTGATTTCATGTAAAAAGAATTTCTTATGAGGGTCTGCTAATGGAAAAAACAAGGTTTTTCAATAGAACCGATTTTCTGAAAATGTAACACAAACGTGTCTTAAAATAAACATCAGTGTAACATAAGGATTTTGGGCGGTACGAAATTCTTGTAATTCTGTACCCAACTCCCTCTATTGAATATATTTTTCCCTGGCTATTGGGCTGTAGTTCTAATTTCAATTTGTCAAGTACTTGTCTCATGGCTTTAATTTGACACAGAAATGCCCACCTTAATGGCAGAAAGTAAAAGATTTATTCATTATATTTTTTGGTAAGAAATATGTTTGGCATCAAAGATTTGGGCCATGCAATCAAGAGGCCCAGATTTCCTCTCCATCACAGAATCACTGCCTCATATATATGAATCCTCACAGATCTTTCTTCTCTTTTCAACTTAAAAATAAAATATAGGAACGTCTGCTTATCTTTAGATTTATTGACTTACATGAATTATAATCCGTAGCTTTCTATTGTTTTTTTGCTATTTTTTGCTAATGGAGGGTTCCTAACCCTTTGTGCTAGACTATTCCCTCCGGGCCCACAGAGAAGCAGGTGGTAGCACTAGTGGACTCAACTTTCGATTTCTGAAGAGTCTAGGTCCTCTAACTCTGAAAGAGAGAGTAACCGTGGTCCTAACCACTCGACCAAAGATTTATTGACTAATAAGAATTATAAGTCATAGTTGGTGCATTTGATTTTTCACATATTTCATGTTCTTGTTGAATTACAATCTCTGGGTTTTAGGCACCTGAATCGACGCCTAACCCGACCCGACCGCTTATTCGAGTTAGGTTGCGATCTATTCATGGATTAGTGATCGGAAATCTTTGAAATTACTTCGGCTTAGAAAGCACCTGGGCCGAGTTTATTCAAAGGCGAACTGAGTCTTGACTGAGTCAAAGAGCAACAACCAATCTCATTATTTGCAGTTCTTGATTTTTGACCGAGTTTTCGTCGGGTCTTGATGCAGCTATCCCAGATCTAGACAAAATTTATTTAGGACTGAGTCACTGGATCTTTGGATTTTTACCGAGCTGAGTACTGCAACCTGCTCTATCGAGTCTAGTTGAGTTAACCCCAAGGGGTAATTTAATTGGCGTAAGACTACGGTTTGTACTCGTAGATTGTATGTTCGAAACTGCACTACCACACTGGGGATACATGGGAGTTTACTCGGCTTCCCTCTGGGCCTGAAGGGATTAGTCAAGTCCAAAGAATTGAAAACCCTCCGATAGCAAAAAAAAAAAGTCCAGTTGAATTTAGAATCTAATTCAGATTCTCTTTCAATTTTTTATACCCTACTTCAAAAGGTAAAGATTTTCTTATGACAGCATTCTTGCATTCCTAAAATTCCCATCACTGTTTTTCTATAGGCCTGTTTTTTTCTAATGAAATTGAATTCTTAGGAATTCTAAGATATGTATTCCTATACATTAAAAAAAAAGAAAAAAGGAAGATCCACCGATGACCAACAAATAATCTCTCCGTTTAAAATAAAAAAAAAAATCTCCGATCCCCTCGTGGTATATGAATACAAAGCAAGCCATCATTCTAACAAATCAAATATGAGGGAAGTCAAGATCTCATCTAGATCTCTACCTTCCATTTTTACCATCAGTTTGCATGCAAACACAGGGAACATGAAGGATTTGACATTTATACCTTCTTCTGTTATCTAGTTTTTCAAAAGTAATAGCATAATGGCATGGACCTTTGTCTGTTGAACTTGAGATTTCTTTACAATTGAAACAACCAATTAAAGTGGCAGTGTTTAGCTACGTAATGAAAGTAGTAGTTTGGAAAACAGCCACTTCCACAGTAGGAAGGTGTTCATTATTGCAACCATAATGGTACTTTTGGTTCCAAGTCTTGTTATTACTCTTAAAAAGTGATCATAAAAAGGTTGGTGGACAGTTGAAGCTTATTTTCCAGAGGTAGGGACCAGTTGTGGTTCCAACTTAGATATGGACCTATGTTTCAATTGTCAAATATTGGGATGTTAGATCATAAAACAATTTGGTGGACAGTTGAACCAATTTTTTAAGAGGTGCCATTTGTAGCTCCAAATTAGATATCGACCTATATATGTGGTTATATTTCAACTGTCAAATATATGAATGTTAGTTTTAATTATTATGCCTTCTTTTTCCTTTTAGTTATCTACCAATCATTTAATCATTTAGTTGCTATTGTCTACTTTAAAAAAAAAAAAAATGGAAGGGGCCATTGGATTGTCAAACCAATGAAATTTCAAACTAAATTTTCCACTCATGGTGAGCCCAAATGCAAAAATGGTTGCTTTTAAGGCACCTTTCATTGATTTGCAAGCTAAATGAGTTGTTTTTATGGATCTTATTCACTTCTCTAATTCACTGCATTCTTCTTTTACAATAATTATAGCGCTTTCATGAGAAACACGAGATGCCCGAGTGAAAAGGCCCGAGTGGAAAGGGGCATCTCCTCTCACTCAAGACCCAATGATCAATCCCCAGGTGGGTAGGTAGTTACACAAGTTATGTTACATTGTCCCAATTTTGCAAATATATATTATTTCGTGAGATCCTTTAGACATGTAGCTATAGTAAAAGTTTTACCTATCGATCGCATAAGGACGGTGTGAGGATTTTAGTCCTGGACATTCACAAAAGTGAGACTCCTAATAAAAGGATTCTCCTTTTTCAACTTTGTAGAAACTTTTAACATGTTACATTGTCATGAACAAGGATGTGTTTAAAAAAAAACACATAAAAACAATTCCATATAGATGGGAAGGGTTTGATGGAGATTTGGTTGATTCAAAAAAGAAAAGAAAAAGGAACGCTCAAAAGTTAATATATTAATTAGACGATCTTAATGTATTGTGATTATGTGCAACTAGCGAAAAGCACCTGTGGTAAGCATGAGCAAGACATTTGCACTATAAAATTGTTGCAACTTTTAAAACATCAAATTTAGAAAGATATATAGAGTCCTTTAAAATTATATATATATATGGAATATTTTTTTCAAATTTAGAACAGAAACCAAATGGCTTGAGTGAACTAAATAGTTGTATTAGATGAAATAACTTTTTTAACTTTTATTTCACTAAACAACACATTTTACAGTATCTCTCATTAAAGTGCGAAGTATGTAAGTTAGCCTCGACCCTCATAAGATTTGAATTGCTAGAGTGATGGATAGATTATTTAATAGTCATTTTAAGACATTCACCTTTGCATCTTTAATTATTTTTAACTACTTTCATCAATATTGCAAGTTTTAAAAACCCCTCCCTTACCAAATAATAATAATAATAATAATAATAATTTAAGTCTTAAGATTTCTAGGAATCCAATTACATAAAACAAGCCGGCCTTTTGAGAATCGAGAATTCCTAGTAAATAACAAAAGAAATTGATTTTCCAACATAGTGATTTGCAAAATGGAAGCATCCATTACTGTAAAAATGGGGTTAAAGGGAGCGATACAAGCTTCGTGGTTAGGTGATTTGGTGGGCTGACCCCAAGCTAAACCTATTTAGTTATTGGATCTAACATTCAAATTTCAATGGACCTATTTGACCCATGGGTTCAAGCATTGGTATCGGCAGTGACTGTGGACTCTTAATCTTGATTCGAGCAACTCTACCAAAATTGAAGGAAACTTAAAATGAAAATAAAAAAAAGTGGCTAATAGATGTTAAACAATTTGGAAAAAGTGTACCTAGAGATTTAATTTGGTGGATTTTAAAATAAAATGAATGTTTGAAGATGTTATATTGAAGTTATTAAAGACATATATGAATGAGCAGTAACCAGCGTGAAAACTACTTATAGAGATATAGGAGATTTTCCAATGGTCATAGGATTGCATCAGGGATTGACCATAGGGTTGCATCAAGGATCAGCCCCTTATCTCTTTGCACTGATTATGGATGAGTTAACTGCTCATATTCAAGAAAAAAATACATTAGTGCATGTTATTTGTATATGATATTGCGTTGGTTGATGAATCAAAAGATAGTGTGAATGTAAAACTTTATAAATTGCGGGAGACTTTAGAATCCAAAGGCTTTAAAAATAAGCTATACAAAGATGAAATATATGGATTGTAATTTTAGTGGACATATGGAAAGAGATGAAACTAATGTGAGAATTGCATGCCATGAGATCCACAAAGTGGTTCTTTCCTCTACCATGACTCTATAATTAGTAATGATGGGGAGATTGATGAAGATGTCGAACATAAGATAAAATCAGGATTGGGGAGGGGGGGCATGTAGGAAAACTATTTTGTGAGGGCCACATATATGTAGTTTTTAAAAAATATATATAGGGGCTTTTCTGGAAAAAAAAATTTGGAGGGAAAGAGGGGCATATGTAAAAATTCATGAAAGTCTCGTAAAGAAAAGGAGGTTTTTTGAAATTTTGGGAGCCCGGCTTTGGTTCCACCCCCACGGTCATTGAAAACAAAATGTCTAATACAATGTTGTCAATAATTCATTTCTCATATCCATTGGCGACATTCAATACTTCAACTGCATCAAATAAAAGACACCACTTTTGACAAGGAGCCGTGCTACAGCGCCCAACGGCCCTCCTAAGGGACTGGGTCCGAATTCGGCCCCCAAGTCGGGCGGGGTGTACCTTCTCTTCGACAAGCCTTGGTTTTTTGTTGCCTCTAATCCGGCAATGATCCATCTTTCACGGAGAGGACTTTGATCAAGAATGTACGTCGACACCGAATTCCTGTCAGCTGCATTAAAGTCGACGTCGGTGAGCACAAAAGCTCGCTGTCTCTTGATTATTAACTTTGTTGAGTCGACATGTCAAGAAGACATATCAAACCATCAATAAAAGTGGTTCACTCATATTATTATAGAAATATAGGCAATTGTGTTTGTTTTTCAACATGCAGGGTGAAAATTGTGGGAAAGTAATTCCAGTGGTTTATACTTTTTTTACTTTACACATGTCTTCCTAGTCACAATAAGTCGGAAAGTAAATTCTAAAACTATACTCGTACTTTTTTAGACACCCAAAAATTTTAATATAACACAAGGAAACTGGTTATTTTACACCAATTACTCATCTCACTCCTCTTGTTTCATCCGTCGTCTCTCTCTTCTCACAAATTACTTTATCTCAAGAAAACAAATACAAATGTAATTCATTAGAAAACATACTTTTTCATTATATTGTTAACTTCTCATCCACTCCTCTTAAAGACAAACACAAATATAGTTTATTTGAAAACGAACTTTTCCTTTACGTAACCATTACCTTTTTTATTGTCTTTTTTATACCTTTCCTTCCTAATAGAGACCCGAATCAGATTATATCATATTTGATTCCCCAATGCCAATCCCATTGAACCACCAATGTCAAAGGCCCACTTGTAAGAAGGTGAAGGGACAAAAATTGGTGGTTGCAATGTCTGTGGCTATTATGACACTTGGGCCCTTTTTCACCCCAACTTAATACTAAATGTACCCAAGTGTTGTTGTGATCCAGTCTTAACACCGCAGGTTGGTGGCACAAATGAGTGGTTCAAACTCTTCTGTTTATTGGTACAGTTATATGATGACATCAAAAATTAATTTGTGAGAAGTGATCATGGACAAAAAATGAAACCTTGTGGGTCCCATTTTTCCCACTTGCTGGGAATGTAATTTAATGGTTGGATGAGAAGGGAGTCTCACTAATTATATGGGGCCTAAGTTTTTTTTTTTTTCATTTGATGATCAGAACTGTTAGGTTTAAAATAGAGCAGAAATGAATATTAAGACTCATTGCTTTAACTCCGTTGTGATTGTCAAATCTAAGATGAAATTTGAGCTAGATATAATTCTAATTCACAAAACCCTCTTCTCATCCAACCATCCGCTGTATATCTAGCTGAAGTGGGCCCCACAACATTGTATCAAGTGTTGGTATCGGCCTTTTTTAATATACCTAATCTGTAGCGGGTTGTCCAGTACCAGTATTTATATATATATATATATATATATATATATATATATCACAGGGTTTTCAAACCTTTGTGCCAGAATAATTCCTTTGGGCGCAAGAGAGAAAGCGGGGTAAAATTTCCATATGGCTCCAATATGATAGTGCAGTTTCGAACCCAAAATCTCTGGGTGCAAACAATGGTCCTAGGCCAACTAAGCTACCCGTCAGGGTTATTGCCCAGTATCAGTTAGATATTTGAAAATAAAAAAGTCAAGAAATTAGAAAAAAAAATTATTGAAAAGCCTAAAATTATTAATTTTGTTTTCCGGCCTGTTTACTGCGAAGAATTGAATTCTTAGGAACTCATGGTACATGGGTTCAAACAAAAAAATATCAAAGAGGTGAGGAGTGAAGAATGTGACTTGGAAATATAGATGAGACCTTAATTTTCTTAGGATTCGATTTACTAGGGTAAGACCATTTGTGGTTCTTCACCTTTCTTACTTCAATAGTTTGCAACATGTTCAGTAGAATTCCTAAATATTGAGTTCCATGCAAACAAATGAGCCCTTGGAGAATATCCACCCCTATATTGTGTGTAGTTCGATGCTTAAAACTCTACAAGTTATTTCGAGCAAACATAGATTCCATGTAATCAACAGTCCCAGTAACCTTTTTAATTATTTTTAAGCACAAACATCTCTAGATTTTGTTTTAAAGTTAAGTGTATTATTTTTATTATTTGAGAATTCATAAAATTACTTGGAAGTAGTTTTTAGATGATGTAAGTGCATTACTTTGGAGAAACAAGAGAAGAAAAAAAAGTGCATTTCCAAATGATATTTTGTCCGCGTTGGTTACTTCTTTCAGGGCCCACCTACAAGAAGATGGGGTTTAAGCATGCTAACTAGGGGTAGCCTCAATATTAGTCCTATTACATGATCCTAACCTTGACAAGTCTCCCTCGAGTTTAATGACTATATATCGTGTGAAAATTTAATATAATAAAGCTCGACTTTGAGTTATGTTCATAAACTGTTGAACTAGGAAAATATGCCCTCCATACAAAAAGAAAAAAAACATCATTTAGTTTTTGTAATAAAAATAAAAAATTAATTTGATTCCACATGTGCAGAAGAAATTATTTTTGCTTAAATTGTGTGTCTAGTTCAGGCTAGGCCGGGGCTTCGGGCTCTCCACCACTGAATCCAAACTCGACCCGTATATTAAATGGGCCCCAATTTTAGGTCCAAGCCGAGCCCGAGTACAGGAACTTGAGGGACAAGCAAGGCCCAAAGCAGGTTGGACTAAGGTCAGGCTTGGGCCGGCCCAGTCCATGAGCCCCCATACTTACTTGAGGGAAGATAAAGTCAAATTTGAGTCAAAACTAAAATTGAAATCGAGCAATCGATTATCAAATTGAACCTCAATTTTTAAATCAAATCGCCCAAGATTCATATATAGTATAATAATTAGGTTAAGTTCAAGTTCAAAGGAAATAGGTTTTTGTGAAGGGATTGAAATGATCCTAGGACTAAAAGATTAATAAATTTATTTAGGGTTAGAAGTCCCCATTTTTATTTCAAAGTTACTGCAATCTTCTTGAGATATTTTCAAGTTTTTGCCACTTCGGAAATATGGAGATAGTATTAGGAAAATTAATGCTCCAGGTAAATATCACAATATTTCAACATATCTGTTGTATTTGTGACCCGACCCATCAACATGGCACATGGGCCCACACAAACCCAAACTTACTTTGGGAAGGGTGATTGTACATGGGCGGACCTGAGCCTGGGAAAACCTGAGTTTCTAATGGCCTGGACCAATCATTTTAGGTTCAAGATCTAAAATGGGCCATGTAAAGCCCTAGGTATGGGCCAAATTGTAAGGCATGTGGGCTGGGTCCATCACTTGAGAGATATACAATCTAAGTTTGAGATATGTCTATTTCAGGCAGAACTAGGTAGCCGACTCAAGGCTAGGGTTGCAAACGGTATCTGATTCTCCGATTACCTGAAAGTTTCGACCAAAAAAAAATCGGGTCTGGAACCCATTTTAGGTTCCGATTTATAAATGGATCCAGGTCCGGAACCCAATTTAGGTTTCAATTGATAAATGGGTCCGATTTTGGGTTCATATAGGTTTCGACCTGTGGACCCAAACCTAACATATGAGTATTTGATATTGCAAAATATACCTCAAAATCAACTTTTTGGGGACATTTTTATGTATAATAGTGGACCTAGTAGACTTGATGTATTGATATAAATTGAATGATATACTTATTTAAGAAAAAAATAAAAACTGAAGAGAAGTTAAAGTTAGTTTTGGAACTAGATTTCAATCCTCTAGGTGAACCCGATTTTGGAACTGGATCCGAGTTTTTTTTTTTTAGTTGTCGAAACCGGATCTGGAACCAACAAAATAGATTCTGTGTCAAAACGGGATACGGAACTAAAACCGTTATTTAGAAATGGGTCCAGATCGAGTATGGTTTCGACTCGGAACCGTCCCATTTGCAACCCTACTCAGGGCCCGGTATTATATATAAAGAAAATAAACTCTTTTTGTTTTTTGTAATGGGCCTGAATATTATGACTGATAATTAAGCGGTCTCATTTTGGAGAAGGTCTGCCCCATGTGCCACCCTAATCCTCTTCATAGCTCATAAGCAAATAGCCATTGATGCAAATCTTCTTCAAGGGAAAAGAAAATGTCTCATTAATAATCATTCCTGTAATTTAGTGGTAAAGTTTGTCATTAATAATGATTACTAAGCATTTTACCAGATTTTTCCGTTTTGAGGACTCAAACCTGAAGATTGATTTGGTATTTTTATGGATGCTTAGAACTGGGCTTAGCCTGAGCCCATCACCACAGCCCTCACTGTGTTCGTTTTGGCTATGTTTTTAGGATCGCGGGCTGCACCTGAGCCCTATTCTCAGGCCTGATTATTAAACAGGCCGAGTCTGAGACTCCCTATATTTTTTAAAGCCCGCTGCTGATATATTTTACTCAAAGGGTACCTATATTTCTCAATTATGATGGGGCTAGACCAGAAATTAGGCCCAATAACTAAATCGGCAGAGCCGAAATTGCTTCTCCCAAGCCCAACCCAGATCATGAGCACCCCAAATGTCTGAGATAATATGGTGGAGATGTTTGTTGGTTGGAAGATAGGTGTCTAGATAGGTCACATTTTTCTTTTATCTTTTTTGGTAAAATAGACTGGTGAGAATTAACAAATGCATAAACATACTGACAATGTATACTCCACACATGGGCCAATATCCCTTGATGGATCCATTATAATCCTACAAAATCTTGAGAGGTTGTTGTGGACCTTTAAAAGGAAAGTCCTGGACATTAATTTTAGATTAGTAGACATGGTTATCAATAACAATAAAAACAATGATGCTGATTTGTGGTTATAGTAAGATATAGGTGGTTAACATATAAAGTCCTAGTCACAATTCCAGACTATCTACATGGACATAGGTAATAATTCCTCTTAGAATGTGGCTCAATTCAATACATGGATTGAAATAGCATATGAGGACATGTGAACTCTACCAAAGAATTGTTAAAGAGGAGAGGGGTTAGGATGGTGACTCGGTATATTAAGTTTACTTAGATAACAATTCCTACCAAAATAGCATATGACCAAAAGTTTAGCTGAGCCAAAAATGGTAGTTGTTTTTTTAGCATTTGTATCATGTTTGCCAACTTGATTGTTAGATTATATTACATCTACTGAGGCATCCAAAGTGAGGCTTTTTATTTTTACTTTTTATGTTTAGGATCTCCTGTGTTCTTGGCTCCTACTAGTCAAATAGGTTTTTAAATTCAGATTTATGGTTAGTGTAGAATTCTTAGATTTGATAGAAATATATGCATTTCCCTTCTTATGTCATTTCTAGTAATGATGATATTGGTTGCAGTTTGGAGGAAAGAATCTGCTAGTTTTGCTATTTTCAATTCGATTTCTATGAGCTAGCACATTTGGAATACATGAGCTTTTGATGGACTTAGAGATTCTCCAAGTGCAATTCTGCAAATCCACCAATGGGGCCTACTTTTAAGATCTAAATAATTCAAAATCCATCAGTGATTATAAATGCAATGGACTGTTTATTTGTATTTAAATTATCATTCTAAAACATAGTGTTGGCCTCTGACTCTGTATCAGCCAGTGCTGAAACCCCAAAATGTTGGTTCTTGAATGATATTTTTATTATTTTGACTCTCAGTTTTAAAATGAGTTTAGAAATATTTAAAAATAAAAATTATGTGAATATTCAATATTTTCCATCATTTTCTTTTGTTGGTGGTGATCTCAATCATGGGGTTTTCTTACATTTTCTGATATTGGGTTGTTTTTATGTTTTCTTTTCTTCGACTTGCATGTTGTTGGTTTTGGGTAGCGCAGGAAAAAATTGCATTTTGACTGTTGGGTTGTGGTTGTATTTCTCTATTGGTGTTTTTTTTTTGTTACAGAGCTATGTGCTCAACAGTAGCATGAAATCAGACTATCAGCATATGACACTTACAGTTCCTTTCTGTGCAAGTGAACCAGCCATCAAGTAGCAACCAAGGCAGGGAGTATCATCAAGATCATGGCTGACTTTGTGCTTCTCTATGTTTCCTTTGCTTTTAATAGAGATTCTGTAACTTTTACTTAGAAGCCCAAGTGGCTTCTGTTATGGGACTCAACTTTTTTGATATATCTAACCAAGGTGGCAAACAAGACTCTAGATGCTGTCCTTGGCTGGTTCTAGTAGGATAGTATTGCTTCCTTTCTTTTCTTCTTTTTGTTACTGAACTTTAAAAAAAAAATGGTACTTTCACTAGTGTTGAGGGCGTGGGTATATTGATGGTTTTGCACAAAATTACATGACATGGTTATTAATTATTTTAGGTGACGTTATTAATTATTAGTGCTTGATTGTCTCTCAAAAAAGGCCATTGAAGGATCTCTTTTTAATTTTTTTCTAGCCTTTTTGTTACCTGTATGGGTCAAATGCTGATGGAGGCATAGAAAAGGTGATATTAGGTGTGTCCATGAATATTAATATTATATGGGACCTATTGAAACGATCCCATGAAGTGTTCATAAGAAAGAATAAAAGAGAGCTTGTTTTTCTCTGTGTTCCCATTTTCACTTTACTCATAGGTATCCAAACACATATAAAGTATTTTAGATTTCACTTTACACAAAGCAACCAAACAAAGTGAAGTGGAGTTAATTTAATCAACTTCAACCCACTTCACCCCACTTCACTTTTCATGTGAAATTCACTCCACTTTACTCTACTCATCAATTATTCAAACAGACCCTAAGGATATTTTTATTATTTTTCTAAAAAAAAAAATTATAGAGAGGACTTGATTGAAAGAATTGTGGAACGCTTTTATAATTTTTTGAAGTATTCAAATCTTAATATACATTTTTTGAAAATGAGCCAAAATTCTTATACCTTTTTGAAATTCTCAATTCCCATATGGCATCGTGCACATCAATTAAAGCCATAAAAGGAACCATAATCAACTCTTATGCCCCTCCTAGTGGCCACCTAGTCCTCGCTTTCCTCCAATTTTCTCATAAGCCCTCCTATTCGAAGTTTATTTGTTTTGCAAGAAGGAGAGTAAAAGGAAACTTAAGGGTCAAAATCCACAGTCACATAATGTACTTTTTCTAATTTACTTTTACTCTACTCAAGATATTAACAAAAAGTGCCGCACCAAAAATTTAATCAATAGGTTTTATATAGAATGCCGCCTTACCTCACTAGTAAGGCGCGACAGTTCTCATCTGGTTCACCAAGGTTCGAATCTTGAACGGCCACCTTTCTTCACCCTAGGGTTCTCCCACTGGTGCGGGTTGAAGAATGGGGTAAAAAAAATGAAAAATAAAAGAAAAGAAAAAATGTGGACAACCCCCTACTAAAATCCTATCAAGCATAGAATACAAGGTGAAGGATAAACTCCTTGTGTATGGGGGCTGTAGTCGGTGAGGGTGCGACCATCTCCAAGCTGCTTGCTGGTGAATATCTAACGTTGCTAGTTAGGCGGGCTTTTGGGTTTTCCAATTGCTCATCCTCAATTTTTTCTCACCTTTGCTAAACGAGAAAAAATTTAGGAATTGTAGCAGATATGGTAGTTTAGTTTTCTTTTTTTATAATTTTGCCCCTCATCAAAACTCTTTGCTTTTGCAAAGAAGTATGAATTTGAAAAAATCATAAGAGCATTTTTGTCTTGTACTTGTTTGTTAAGGATGCACATCTAACAAACCTTTCATATCCTCTAGGCAAATGTCTCAAGTTTCTTTCAACCAGTTTTTTCCTTTTTTGTTTGTTTTTGGGTAAGCCTTTCAAATAGAGTTCAATAAGCTTTTTCGTGTGGACATTAATATAAATGAAAACAGGTACCGGTCCAGAATGTGGATCCTTTATGGCTGATCTCCTGAGTAGAGCCCATTAGAAATAACTTAATGCTTTGGGTTAACTTTAAATTGGTTTATATGAAATACTTGAATTGTTTATAATATTTTATGTGAGTGTTTTATAAGTTATCGATGTAAAGATGGACCATTTGAATGAAATTTGATAAGACTATATACCACATGGAAAGGCCATTTTTTCCAATGATTTAGATTTTCATAGGTAGGCCCACTTGTAGAACTCTTCCATGACTCATTGTTCCCTTCTTTTATCCTATACCACCACATAGATAACATTAGGGCCTTTGAAATATTTAGTAGGCCATCAAACAAGTGTCCTCTTTTTTATGAAACATTTTACTCAAATAAGATGTACTGTCAGATTGACCTCTACAAAATATTTATATTTTTTAATGTTTATCTTAGTGCAATAAAAATTACTATATACCATTTAAGTGAAATTTAATGAAGACTATATATAAGGAAATGAGCCATATTTCGAATTGTTTAAATTTCTCACCGAAAAATCAGCTAATCTTATTTGTTGATCATCCTTCCCCGTCCTGCGAGAAATTTCTGGCTCCGCCACTGACTTCAAAGAAGAAATGAAGAGAAAGCTGAGAGAGAGGTGGATGGGTCTTGTCAAGATTTTGGGTCCAAGATGATGATGAATCACTTTACAATTACATACTGTAATACTAATAAGTTCTTAATCCTATATCCTTTGTGTGATGCTTATGTGATATTATAATACATGGAAGCAGCCCAATTGGATCCAGTTGGATCAGGGTCCGGGTACTTGGACCCATTTACATATGTTCAAGTTTGGTTTTGGGCGCGGGACAGATTGAGCCTGACTTGAACATGATCGTTTATATATACTTAAGAAATGTCATTGATTCAAACTTGGGTCCAACCCAAGTTAATTAAGCCTGTTAATTAGATGCAAACTTGTTTATTAGGCATTGACCCAATTGCTCATTCCTATTCCTTAGGATGGGACCCATCTACCTTGATCATTTTAAACCACCTACAAATGCCGACCTTTTCGCCCCACCGATTGAGGGAAAGGTAGGGAATCAAGAGTCCAGATCCTCTGTGTCAGCTATTACACGAAACCATGTAACACTTTTTTTCCCGAAACTCTATTATGCGCGCCACATATAGATAATCTGAATTAGTTTAAGGCCTTACCCGATACATAGGGCTAGTGGGTGGTTCTATGTATCCGTGGGTTTACCAATGATTCCCCAAAGGGGGGTCGGCGGGTTCCCATGTTATAAAAAAAAAAAAAAAAAAAAAAAAAAAAAAAAAAAAAAAACATATAGATAATCTGAACTATTCCAGGTGAATGTCTATCCTCTACATTGAAATACCTACAGGTTTTAGTTTGAAAGTTTAGATAATCCTTAAGGCCTTACCCGATATATAGGGCTAGTGGGTAGTTCTATGTATCCGTGGGTTTACCAATGATTCCCCAAAGGGGGGTCGGCGGGTTCCCATGTTATCATAAAAAAAAAAAAAAAAAAAAAAAAAAAAAAAAAAACACACATATAGATAATCTGAACTATTCCAGGTGAATGTCTATCCTCTACATTGAAATACCTACAGGTTTTAGTTTAAAAGGAGTGAGTCCTACTATACGAAAAATCATTATGATTGAAATATGACCCGGTGCTAACATGACATGGTGCGAGTCACTTTTCCATAATAGTGTCAATCACACTCTAATCCTTATGAACCGAAGCTCGAGGATATATTAGTAGAGGGGATGACATTTACCTTAAAAGAGTCCGAGTTGTCTATACGTGGGGCCCATAATGGAATTTTATAAAAGGGTTATATGATTTCTGTGTAATAGTTGCAATAGAGGATCTGAACTCGGGAATCAAAAGGATCTGAATTGGCCATCTATGTAAAATTTTAATGATAATTGACTCACGATTTTAACATTTTTTATCAAGAAATTGATAAGGGGCCCTCCATATATTAATGGAACATGTGGGGCTTTACTAGTTGTTCATATCAATCTAATGTGAGGTCCAGGTTATCAGCTGCAAAAGAAATTTGATGAAAGCAAATACAAAAGACATAACCTTTAGTGGTGCCAACCTAAAGGTGCATGACAATCAAGGGAGCCACGAGAATGAACCAGTTGATACATGAATGGGGAGATTCGAAATCTCCACCTGATCAAATGACCCTAACTTTTAATTTTATATCACTGAAATTTAGTCCATGCAAGTTGTATACATTAAATGTGATCAAATCCAAGAGTGCCTAAAGTTTGAAATTAGGATTAATCTCACTTTAAAGAGAGGTCTGTGTGTAAAGTGATTGCATTGTCCATAGGTGAGCCACATACATGAAAACATTAAAAACAAAATTAAAAGAACAAGTGAGTTGGCACCACCAGATACCATCGGATATATGCTACTTTACTAACCTGGATAACACCTTATCAAAATCAAAATATTGGGAGAAAAAAAGTACAATAATATAGAAACAAAAGATGAGAGAAAATTACAAAAATCAGTAAAAATAATTTAATAATATTCAATAATAAAAAATATTCACCAACGCACTACACCAGCAAATTTAGACCTTCCATCACATGTATTCAAAAGTGGGACCCTCGTCTAGAACGGTCTGGATGCACGGTGTGTGGGTGAATATTTTTTTATTTAATAATTATGATAAATTTATTTATAATTTTTCTATTCTTTTAAAATTAATTCATCTTTCCTGATATTTCCTCATAATATCTCGAGGAAATCCCATATTTTAAATATATTTTAGAAATTTTCCAAAACAATAATATCAATAGGAAACAATATTTGCGTTGAAAGGAACGTGGATCCCTTTTTCGGCCTATTCGGACACATGTACAAAATGCTATGCCAATGAGTCTATATCCCATGTTTTTATGAAACAGAAAAATATTGTTTTGGACTATCTCCGAACACCATCTATATAAAATGTCATCTTTGCTTCTTCTTTTTTTTTTTTTTCATTTCAAAGAAACAATTGATCGTGCGGGTTAGTTAGGTCACCACATTCGAAGAAGATAATAAAAAAATCAATGAGATTTTCATTTTATACCAATGTCGCCTGGGGATAGGCCGAAATAGAACTTCCCTATTTCACTTGTAAAAATAGGGAGGTCTGCCAAATGGACGGCTTGGATCAATCAAAGGTGTGCCCCCACATGCATAAAAAAGGATAAAGAAAATAGCCTTTTGCATATACCTCCCTTAGGTTTATAGGATTTGTAAATATGCTCCGGCCTTTTCATTTTAATATCTTTCATGTCCTCAAAATCAATAGTCATCCAACCACCAAAATTTTTTAGAGTGAATGACTCTTTTGCCCTTCTCTTTATCACTTTATACTTAAATTCAAAATCTTGCACTTATTTTTTCTCTAAAGCTTGTAAAATTAATAATTACATTTAATGAGAGAGAATAACTGTATGCAAATCTATTTTTATCAATACAAGACTAATTTTATTAAATCCAAATTAGTTAAATGGCAATCAAGGTATATGCTTATAATTGGTTATAATTGCTCCAATCCATGCACGACCCGCCATTAGATTGATGAAAGTTTTAAAAAATATGATCAAGCTTCATGTGCATTAACAAGTTATTGAAAGAGATTGTTGGGAGTTGGGATAAAATAATGGTATTTTCGTAACTAATAACATACTCATTTCTTTTTAATGAATATAAGAGCAAAACTATTATTTTTATAAAAAAATTCAACACAAATCTCATCGTGGATATCCATTTTCATTAGGAATACTAATTTTGGAGACATAAAGGGTATTGAATTGAAAAAGTAGCGGCTTATTTACAAATACTAAAACCACAAAGGCGTATTTATAAATCATACCAACCTTAGTGTGGTATATACAAAAATAACTCTAAAGAAAATTAGATATTGCATTTAGATTTCTACACCAAGAAAGGAAAATTGACTCTTATCTACCAGCATCTACCAGCATCCTCGTCCACTTGGCTTAAGCCCCCTCTCTCCTCCAGCTAAAACCCTAGCAGGCATTTAAAGCCTTTTCCCTCCTTAAACCCTCCAAAATCGGGAAGAAGCCGAAAGCCGAAAACCTCAAAGAAGTGTCTTTTATATAAGATTCGTCTTCTTCCTTTCAGGAGCCATGAATTTCAGAAGACCCCGAGCTTTGAATTCTCTGAAACCCCACTTTGAAAGAGATGGTTTTCAACTTCAACACTGATGGCGACCACTCACCCACAGACCAATCTGACCTTTTCATCCCAGGATTCGACGAATTTTATCGGTGTCGAGATGACCCAGTTCTCGATTTCGACTCCCTCGAGGATTGGATCTTCGATCTGGATTCGATTCCGACTGTTACTGATGGGTTTGGCTCGATTCCGATACACGCGGATGGAATTGAAGTGGAAAAGGCAGATGGGACTGTTCCAATTGAGGATAAATGTGGGTCCTTTGCAGAAGTCCGTCGAGAAATCGGCACTGGAAGCGCAGGCCCAGATGTGTCTGATTTGAAAATGGCGGGAGATGGGATTTCAGAAGAAACCCATCAAGGGAATGGCATAGAAAGTGCGATTTGTTCCCATGAAGTTGATAAGAGAATGGCCGAAACTGATAGAGAAATTGGCGGGCAAGACGGGTCTGATTCTACAAAGGCGACGGTAGAATTTCGTGTTCTCGGTCCATCTACAGAGGTGGGAATAAAGAAGATTAGCGTAGTTGATGGTCAAGGAAGAGATAGTTGTAAAGAAAAGGCGAAGCCTAAGAACTGTGATGGATCAGGTGGAGTTGATGTGCCTGATAAAGTGGTCAATTTGGAGAGTAACAGTAATAAGAAAAGTGTTGTGGAGAGTGGGATGATAGTAATTGAAAGGGACGGTAGCAGGGGTTCTTCTTGCTCGATTAGGGAAGGAAAGAAACAAAAAGATTATAATAAGAAGATGGAAGAAGATGATGAACTTGAAGAAGGTGAGATAAGAGAATCAGATGGACAAGAGATGGTCCTTAGAGGTGATGAGGAAGGAAGGGTTATTGAAATACGCGTCAATGCAAGGAACAAGCAGGAGGTAACTCGCAAATTATCTTATTTTGTGTATATGAATGAAGTTGGAGAAACTTCTTGTTGGAAGGTTTTGAGGTTAATGATTTTGTGAACTATAGTTAATTTAATGATTTTGTGAACTATAGTTAATTTAATGATTTTGTGAACTATAGTTAATTTAATGATTTTTTGAACTATAGTTAGGCTAGACATTTTAGACTGGTGTTCATGATTACCTAGTTTGGAGTTTGACAAATTCTCATTCAAGTTTGTAATTCGTGATTTGAAATTTAATTTGATCTGAAAACCCAATGGGGTAGATTCATTTGATTTGTTTTTTGATTCGTCTCATTTGAAAGTCAGCTTCTACGAGTTAAATGAAATTCATCTGGGTTCATGGTATAAACCGATTACTGTAGCCCACATCATCTTCATCAAAGTGTTACTTCAACTATGCAGGGTCAGCTGCATGAATTCTGTTTCACCACTCTAGCCCACTACTAAGTACTAAACAGAGCTCACATCTAAAATCCAAACCATTGAACATAATTTCCACAATCAGAGTTGGGCGGTTGGGCCCACCATCAAATTGATCAGATGTAAGTCACGTTATTAAAATGAAAATTGGAGTAAAATTCCCTATTTTATAGGTGATCAATCTTATGGTGTGACCAACTTCAATTGGAGCCAGATATAGACTAGTGTTGGTACACAAGGATGCTTTGCTTTTGAGTGGCTTGGATTTCTGTGGTGGGCCTTACTGATGGATTTATAGGGCTCAGATTAGAGAATTCATGAGTATAATTTGTGAACTGAATTATGAATTGTTTGAAATGAAAATGAACTTATCACCGAGGACCTTGTTAGCAGTTTAGATAACTATGTGGAGTTAGTGGGAGATCACAACTAAATAGGTGACCGACTCTAAATAGGTAGGATAAGGCTATTATGAACATGTTGGTGTTCTTTTGTATCTTCATTCCTTTCTTCTCAATCACAATTTTAGACAGGGAGAAATAAAGATCATTTACAGACAACATATTTACATATAATTTATGGCCATAACTAGTTTGTTTTTACTTTTTATAAGGAACTAATTTAGTGGACCTGATATTGATGAGATAAAGGCTAAGATGATGATGGTGGTGATTCTTGAAATTTAGTCCATAGTTAAGTTATGCATGTTATAAATTGCAATCCATGTAGTGAATACACTTTCTATTGTTTCAAATCTGAATATTGACGTCTTAGCAACATGAAGCACTGCATAATTCCTTTTTTTTTTCTGTTAAAAAGGGTGTTTTGGGGTGTCTTGCTATTATAAACTCAGATTCTTATTTCTCATTTCAGATTTTCTGATTTTTGGGAGAAACTTGCAATACAACAAGCAACACGCTCTTGTGCAAATGCATGGCTTTGGGACATGAAGCGTTGTCTGTGTTTTCTTTTTATTTGTTTGCTTACATAGCTTGGACCCACAATCTCAAGGTTGCAATAGTGAGCGCTGAGGCCTGGGCACCTTCCACTGTGAGACATGATGCACTACAATTAATTTTCGGTTGAAAAGAGAATTTCTTGATTTTTTTTTCGTTAAAAAGTGTGTTTTGGGGTGTGATACTATTGAAAACTCAGATTCTTATTCCTTGTTTCAGATTTTCCGATTTCTTGGGAGAAACCTGCAGTATGACAGGCAACTCTCTCATGTGTTAGTGTATTGCTTTTGAGAAAAAAGTATTGTAGATTTCTTGTTAAATATATTTTGGGAGAAAACTAGGAGATGGAGATTTTCAATGTCCTACGTGGCGTTATTTTGTAATCTAATTATTAACTTGTCAAGTGAACTGGATTTGCATAAGTCTCGAGTCAACTTTTCTGCTTGTTAGAAATAGTTTTGTTGCTTTTGTATGCATTCATCCCATCACCCCTTGATTGGTTTCTTATCATGTTTGGTGTGGCTAATTAGTTTTTTTTTTTTAGTTATCAGTTGAGTTTTTAAGCTATAACTATAGATTGTTTATGTAATTGAGTTTGGTTAAATACAAATGTTTATATGTGTTGCCTATTCTGACATACTTGGCAGTTATTATGGATCTTTTTTCTATTGGTGGTGATCGTAGAATTTGTTTTGCAGATTCCACCTCCAGTTCCTCTAGTGGATGTTGTTTTGAAACCCCATCACCAGACAGTGCATGTCGGAGTGATTTTATCTGTGAGTTCGTGATAAAGCTTAAAAATCCATTCATAGATTCTTTCTTTAGGTTTAATTTCACCATCAGAAGAAATTAGTTGTTTCTATCCAGTATGAGTAAGCAATTTTTATTGGTAAAAGAAATACATTAAGAATAAGTGTACATATAGTGGGATAGAAATCTAGAGAGACTGAGTGTTGCTACGTTATTTTAATTGTTCCAAAATAATTGTTCACAATTTGTCACACCACCAAAGCACTGCTTCTTATTCAACTCAAATGTAGGGCACTGATATCACTGCTCACTAGTTACAAGAATCTGATTTTGTTGAACAAGAAGGCTGTTCTCCAAGGGCCATTGGCATTAGGTAAATCTATTTCCAAAATGAGCTTCCCTGGGAAAGATCCATTAAACTGAGGAGTGCTCCCCTGATTGCCAGTGATTCAATTTCATTAGGTTCCTGTGTACCAACTGACCTGGCAAACAGTAGTTCATTTGATCTTTTGTCACCTCAAATTCTATAGAAGACCTTTTCCCGTTGCCCTTTTTATGTGAAAAAAGCTTGGGTACCAAAATTAATGTTAAACAGAATTCCAACTGATCAATCAGTTTGACAAAACTAATCTACTTCAAGTAACTGCAATTGATTATTTCAGATGAGGGAAAACAGAAATAACCTCTGTTGTTTTGTTTTTATGTTTTAGTTTATATTCAGTGAGGCTGATTGTTCTGAACTCTAAGTAGCACAACCAGCGGCAGATGAAGGACTGCTCACCTTGGAATGCAACTGCCAGAGTGTGAATGTCTGCATGGGTCAGTTTCGAAGGCCCAAGTTGATTCATTGAAAAGGTTGGTCTTCAACATGGAAACACAACTCAGAGAGTATACAATGCAACTAATGAGGCAGAAAGATTGCAAAACTGGAGCAACTTCTGTCAGTCCCTTTAACATATCATTCTAGTCAGAAAATTGAGAAGATCGACAGTAGCTAGAATGAAAGATAGAGTAGAAAATGAGAGGAGTAAGATGACAGAGGAAATAGGGCCTCACACACCCTTGAAGTGGATCAGAAGAGGAAAGATGGTCTCACACGAAGCTTGCACAAAGAAATGAACAAAAATCAATTGCCACAGAGACCTCCAACAATTTTTGAATAAAATTTCACACTCCCAAATACTGCCGTCTGAGTGGTCTACATGGCTAAATGTATATTTAATGTGAAATCAAATCAAATTAATATCCTAATTCTAATCTTATCCCTATATTTAGTGGAGTTTAATCACAGAGATTAATTGTAAACAAGCCAATGTCCAACTAGGAATCCTGTTTTTTTGGTTCACTTCCAACTAGGGACCTAAAAAAACCAAATAAAGCAAGAAATAAAGTCCTAATTAATGATAATTAAACCACTGCCCAAAATGGGATTTGTTGAAATTAAACTCCCACATGGAGTTCTTTTCATTAGTTAATGAATTGACGTTCCCATATCAACCCTGTCCCTGCATTGTTCCCCCTGAATTGGATAAACTTGTCCTTGAGTTTGTAAGTACAATCTGCCAAATCGAGCACTATGAGGACCATGACCTATTGTGCAGATGTCTTAATTCTAGATCTTCCACTCTAGAATCTAGATAGTGGTGGGATTTTTTGTTCAATAGCCGGATGGCACTGTAGTTGTTGTTGACTGTTGAATTCTGTTGTATGTGCCATGTAAACATTGGTTTATTTATTTACTTACTTATTTTTTATGGGCTTCGGGTAAATTATATTAATAAAAGAAAAGGTGCAAGTGAAGTACAATAAAAGGCATAGAAAAGAAGTATGGGCATAAAAGAATCATATCTAAAGCTACATAAACTAAAAAGAATATGTAATTGAGCAAGCGAAGAAGACTACTTAAAACACCCCTTGTTTAGCTAAAGAGTCCACCGTGCCACCAATAGAGCAACCCACATGCTACAAAATCACTTTTAAAAGAAGAGGCCAAGGATCGAAATTTTTCAAAGTAAAAAAATAATAATTCCAAGGCCCTTCATCTGAACAAGACATCCAAGCAATGGCTTCACTTGCGAAGTTTTTGTTTAATTGCCGGATTTACTATGTCTCAATCTAAGAACTGGATTTCTTGCGAAGTTTTCATCCCATTGTCTGATGGTGAACTCAACTTCACAAAACTCATTTGGATATGCCTATTTGAACAGCCTCAGTTAAACCTGTCTTTCTTTGATTCGAATTGATACGATCTCTATAAAGTTTCTCTTCCGAGGCAAATTCAATGGGGTCAATAGAGACCATGTCTTCGTCCATAGGATCTCAAGTGCCCGAATCAACCGAAAGTTCGATTCTATCTGATCTACTCATTTTCAAATGATATCCACATTGTTCACAAATATTCATTTTTTACCTAAAAAAATTCTTATAATTTAATCCATAACAATTTTCGCATTGAACCCATAAATTTCTTATAACATTTTGTCTGTTAGCGTGACCTTGATTGATTGATCATGTTAACAGTTATGGATATGGGGCCTTGTTTTGTAGGATCTTCTTGGCAAATATCTACTGTGACCTCTTCATTTGCATGTTCTTCCATATCAAAGCCTTTCATTGGATTCTCAGACATGAGATCTTCCACTGCCAGGTCTTTGACTCTTTGTTCAACAATCTCTTTATCTCCATTCTTATCTTTTCAACATTTGTTCTAATTTACTGTCCTTATAGGCACGGTCTAGATGTTGTTGCCAATTGTACTTGGGATCATGCAAACAATAATAAAAATTTCCCTATTAACTGAAGTTCCCTTGATGCCCATTGAGTTGATCCATCGGGTGTCATCAGAACATTTGATTGTCTAGTTATCACATTGGATATCCATCCCACCTCCCCCCCCCGCCCCCCGCCCCCAACCCCACCCCCAAAAAAAAAAAAAAAAACACACACACACAAACCGGAAAAAAAAACACAAAATCATGTCCAAGGGTATTTAGCGTGCTTTAATACCAATTTGATATGAACAAATCTCTGATACCAAAATTAATGTAAACAAAACTCCCATGAGTCCCTCTTGATCAATTTCACACTCCTAATCTAGTTTACCTAACTACAACTGACTCATTAAGGAAAATAATGCAGCCCAAGAGATGATATGACAAAATGGGCCTTGAATGGTGGGCGAAATCTAGCTGAGGCCTATAGGGCATAGTCCATGGGTCAAAAGCTCATTCATGGACAAGAGGAGGCCCATGGGCATCCACACCTCTATCGTATGGGACCCATTCACTTAAGTGTTCAATTCACCACATTCAAATATGTCACTTAGGTGATCTAGGACCCATCCAACTTGTGTGCTAGACATGTAGGACCTACATAAACATCTAAGAAGAAACAGTTACAGTAGATTTAGATTTATTTTGTCTTGAGAGTTGGGAGTCTTGTTTGTTTAGAAACAAAACAATTATAGTAGATTTTATCTTGTCGTGAGAGTTGGGACTTGGGAGTCTTGTTTTGTTTAGAAAGTTTGCTAGTTGAGAGCGAATAAATCTTCATGTAATTAGGTGTCAATTCCTAAAATTTAGGAAAATAGAATGCAAGCTAGGGAATGTTCACTGGAGTCTATTCATACATTCCTCTATTTGCAAGAAAAACCAATGACACTGAAATGATGATTTGAGTGATTCTTCTTTGGTTTGGTGGTGGAAGATTGGTGCTGCTAAATCCATGGTCATAATTGTGATATATCTTAAGGGTTCTGCTGAAATAAACCATATGCCAACCCAAAAGCTTAAGTTGATAGGTGGAACGCCCAAACAGGTATATGAAGACATGTCCAACTCAGGGACTTAGGCGATGTGGGACTTCCCAACACTCCCCCTCACGTGTAGGCATAACAGATTTCATGGACGGGCTTGCCACATGGGCTACACAAGAACGACAAGAGCCACGTGTGCTACACAAGAATGACAGGATCGGAACCTTCTCCGATACCATGTAATAAATCATTTACCAACCCAAAAGCTTAAGCTTATAGGTGGAAGGCCCAAATAGGTATATGAAGACATGTCCAACTCAGGGACTTAGGCGATGTGGGACTTCCCAACATCGGCTTTGGAGGTTGACCCGCTAATCTCCCATTCTCCCTCCTTGGCTGCATTAGTTGGTATCAACACAACTATACTTTTAAAGAATAAAGTTCTGAATTGGAATGCATCAAGTCATTAATATAATTGGAGGATAAATCAGCGATTTATCTAATGGTCAGCGATTTATCTAATGGTTCCGAAAGAAGATTTAGCCCTTGATGCTCCCCATTGTGACTATCTTTTTGGGATCAATGTGATAGTTAAGGATTTTGATCTTACGTTACAAATTTAGTAGTTACGAAGTTCCAGGGTTCCAATGATGCACCCCAGCAATATCCAATCATCAAAAGAAGCAACATGTCCAATCTACTTCTAGTTGGAGGAAAACATCAATTTCCAAGCAATGTGAAGAGAACGAAGAACGACCCAAAGATCAGAAGTTTGTACGGTGGAACTTTGACCTTAGAGGACAACAATGTAAGTCGAAAGTGAGTTCTCACCAAGTCAAGAACTGATACTGCCCTGGAGGGACTTCTGTAGAATAGGCCTTTAGATGATGGCCTAAATCTAGCTTAGACCTGCAGAGCCTAGTCCTTGGCCAAAAGCCCACTCATGGATAAAAGGAGGCTCCTGATCCTCCACTCCCCAATTGTCATATGAGGCCCATTCCTTTAAGTTTGCTATTCAGCACATGCTAGATGTCAAGTAAGTAATGTGGAACCCTTCCAACTTGTGTGTGAGACATATGGGACCCACTTAACATGTAAGAGGAAAGAATCATATTAGAGCTTTCAGATTTATTTTTATTTACCTTGTTAGTAATTCATTAGATTTGAAGTCTTGTTTTGTTTGGAAAGTTGAGTACTCGATAGGAAATGAATCATTTTGTAATTAGGTATCAGTTCCTAAAATTTAGAAGAGAATCTATCCCAGTATGTGATAACCTTGGAATGCAAGTCACGGAATGTCCGCTAGGGTCTGTATATTCACATGCTTCTTTATTTGTAGGGATAATGAATGAGACGAAATGATGGTTTGAGTGATTCTTCTATGGTTTGGTGTTGGAACTTGGAAGACCAATGGTGCTAAACCTACAGTCAAATTTCGCTATCCTGAGGCTTTGGCTTTGGATGTTGACTTGTTGGTCAATCTTTCCTCTCAGTTGTGTTAGGAAAATAGAATCAGCCCACCCTTTTTCTTTGTCTTTTTTTTTTTTGTAATTTTAATTTGGCAGATTGTCCTAAACTTTCAAGTAACATAACCAGGGCCTGATAAAGGACTGGTTAGCACTCAATGCAATGCAACCAACAGACTGTGAATGTCTGCATGGGTCAGTTTATAGGGCCCAGCCGCCCAAGTCGATTCATTCAAAGGGTTGGTCTCCAATCTGAAACAGTGACCCAGAAGGATTGGGACCAACTGTGGCGGCTTAAATAAGGCAGCAGGGTCACAATATTGAAGTTGAATTTTCAGTCCCCTCAAATTGTTTCGGTCAAAAAATGGAGAAACATATGAAGTAGTGATGCAGGCCGATCAAAGGCCAAGGCCCTCAAGCCCTGATGGACCCGCTTAATGCGATCCACCTGATCTCTAAATTGAGATCCCTATCATTAGTTTAGATATTTTATAGATTAGTAGGTTGCTTAATTGTTTAGGAAGATTTCCTTTCTAATTTATATGTTAATTAGGATTGGCTATTTCCTTTATTGCTTATTTAGGATCAATGCTACTCTATATATATAGAGAAGCTCTTTATTGTTATGCTCATGCTATAATTTTAATACAATTCAGATTCGTGAATTAACTTGGTCTACTGTTCCTGAGTGGTCTTAGGGCTTGAGTCGGAAGACTCAATCTCACGGTCTGAGGTGTAGATCTTCACCGTGGCCTCCGGGCTACGCCATCAAGTAGCTAGAAGGATAGAAATATAGAAGATGAGAGGAGCAATACGACAAAGAAAATTAGGCCTGATGCTCACACGTAGGATTGGTTTCAAATAGGGAAGAGGTTTTACACCAGGTTCCCACAAACAAAACAATAAAGCACTTGTAACAAGAGACCCCCAATTAATTTTGTGTAAAATCTCAAACTGCCAAAAGTTCTCCTTGCTGACTGCTTTACACGTTTTGTTCATGTGAGATTGAAGCAAAGAAATAACTTAATTCTGTTTATATCCCTGGATTTGATATAATTTAATCACAACCGTTAATAGTTAACAGGATAATCTTCAACTAAGAATCCTAAATACACCAAACAAAGCAAGAAATAAAATCCTATTTACTTTCCTTTTATCTGTATATAAAGTCCTAATGAATGATAAAAAAAATTCAAGAAAATTAGGATTTCTGCATTGTTTTCACAATTTTCTTTTGGAATTATTTTGCTGAGTTAATATTATTAAGATGGGTACGATCTGGTCCCTCAAACATGCCTGTATCAGCCTATTTCCTTTGGAGACACCATTAACAACATCCACTAGCAGGTGGAAGAGATCATTTCTCTCTTCTTATGATTAGAGTCCCTGTCACATGGTCACTCCTTAGTTCTTAACAGAATCAGTTACATCAGTGCCTTAAGTTATTCACCCCCTCTTGTTCTTAGAGTATCCGATGCTAATTTCATATTAATCTAGTATTATTTTTTATGTTCCTACCATGGATTAAAATAGCGTCTGCTACCTATATCAGCCGTAAGGCCGCATCACTAAATGGCATTAGAGTGCAGCAGCCTCTGCTTATCTTATCTGTACAAAAAGATCGATTGTCTTCTTTATGTTTCTTATTTGCAACATATCCTAGGGATTTTTTCTTCTCTTCTTTTCTCCAAGCTACATTACTACCTCTCTCTTTTACCTTTCTATGCTTAAAAGTGTAAACATAAGCCACTGACCCACGTTTGACTAACCCAGGTCATGGTTCAAGCCCATAATCCATAAAGGCCCATTAAGTGGGATATCTCCTCCACGCAGGATACAGATAGGCACTGTACAATATTTCTAATATTAGCCTTGGGAAGATCTCCTTCACCGATTGTAGTATCTTGATTGTTGCCTCAAATGGGCAAATTTACTTGTATATATTGAGATCATCCCCAAAGGGGATCGGCATCCCATTCAAAGAAACCTTATGGTTTTATTCTAAATACTCTAATTAACACCAAAACACACAAGATCTCGCTAGATCGATCCGAAATGGTTTGGGATAACACGCAAGATCTCGCTAGATCGAAGCCGATACATAGCATTCCTCTCAAGGACTCTTCTCTAGGTAATATATATTTTCGATTTTCTCCATCTTTTTTGGTTTATTTCCCTTTTTTCTTTCATGAAACAGTTGAGATTTGAGAATACACTCTAAGATGTAGATCTATGTTTCCCATGGAGCAAGCCCAAATATTTGAAAATTTTTAATTTTCAGTGTTTTAGGGATTTGTTTTTATAAAAAATTGTTTTTACTCAAGGTGGGCGAACCAAATCACTTGAAAATGCATTTTAAGTGTTAGATCTATGTTTCTAATAGATGAATCCCAAATTTTTTGATTTTGTATTTTTAGTATTTTCCAAAAAAAAAAAAACTCAAAATGAGGAACCACCTCTTGAAAATGCATTCTAAGTAATAGATCTATGTTTTCCTTAAAACAATCCCAAATTGATTTATTTTTTAAAATTTCTTTGTTATTATTATCAGTTTTTTAGAGATTTTCAATTTTTTTCCAAAGTCGGCAACCAAAGCACATCCAAATGAATTCGAAGTTGTAGATCTATGTTTCCAATAAACCAATCCCAAATAGTTTGGATTTTTTTGTCATTTATTTTCGGGTTTTTGGTGATTTCTTTTTCTTTTTCTTTTTTTCAACGCGGGCAATCAAATCCATTTGAATGGATTCTAAGTTGTAGATTTATGTTTCCGTAGATCAATCCCAACGCAAGCCAGCAACGACGCCGGTGAAGAAAAGGTTTTCTATGAAGGTTGATGGCCCACCAAAGGAAAGCGGTAGGCTGAAGAGGACGTGGATGGAAGTAGTAACAATAGATTTGAAAAAGTGCAACCTATCCGAGGATTTGGCTCAGGATAGATCGGAATGGAGAAACAAAATTCATGTACCCGACCCCCAACATATTTGGGACAACACTTTGATGATGATGATGATGATAGATCGATCCGAAATGGTTTGGGATTTTTTACTTTTTTACCGTTTATTTTCTAATTTTTGGAGACAACGACGCTATATATCTTGGGAAACACTCCTTTTGGTATTAGTAGAGGTATTCTTTTCTCAAATGTGAACAAAAGTACATTATTAGTTTTATGAAAGTTATTTTATCATTTGTGTTTGAACTTTAAACATTACTTCATATATCGCGGTATATAAATTTGTGTAAAATTGCTTATTTGAATTATGAATTTAGAAATGCATAATAGTGATGATATCTTGATGACTTATTTGATCATTAGCATTTTAGTTGTTTCTAACTTGGTATTGCTAACCAACATGAATATATTTGAAAAAATTAAATCAATACTGGCATTTTATAATCATACAGTAGTACAAGACCTCTATGTGATGAGGGGTCCGCTATGCCCCCCTATCTTTTGTACAATTGAAAAAAAGAAAAAATCTAACATTTTCCAATATTCTGGGTTTTTTGGATATTTTTTTCAGATTTTTTTATCACATTTTCAATTCACATTGCTATACCTCTACGTATTGCCACAATCGTCATGTATCGCCCACTGCGTCATGTTTTAGCTGCCGACTACTATGCCTACCATAACCGCTATACTGATCATCGGTTCCTATTCCTAAAAAATGCTCTAATTTCTTTCCTTATGTCTCAATTTTTTTTTCACAAAAACGACCCTCCATATGTTTGACTTATATTTTCTTTAGTTCAGTAAAATTAAGTTACTCAACTTCAACCAAGGATTGATATTGAAGGAATGTCTCCAATAGTTCTCAAGCACTATTATTAAACCTTGGCAATGACCATTAGTCCATTACATAACCAAATATGTAATAATAACAGAACATGATGCTAACCGGTATGTACTCTCTTTTTTTCCTAATACGCCAAAATATTGTTGCAAAAAGGGTCCTTGACATGCATGCCTTTCTTCTGATTTCTTTATTTTTTACAGCTTCAACGAAGGATTGATCATGTAGGAATCTCTCAACAAGTTCTCTAAGCACTCAAGCTATTAAACCTTGCCAATGTCCTTTACCCAACAAGATAAATAACAATAACAGAGCACCAGGCTAACTTTTTTTTTTATTTTTTATATAGATTGGATAATAATAATAATACTCATAATAATAATGATGCTCTGTACAACTTCTCTTTTCTTTCTTTCTTTTTTTCTGTTTTTTTAATGATTGCTTTGTTGAAATTATGAACTTACAATGAATCATTTGTCAATTTCATTAGATGACAGGTACCAAAATCATAGTAAAGGGTAAAGAGAAGCACGACTGGCTTGCAGAAGGTTCTATTCTCTGGGTCACAGAAACCAGATCACCATTAGGACCAATCAGTGAGATCCTTGAGCCAGATAGAAACCCTTATTACATAGTCAGGTACAACTCTAAGAAGGACGTTCCTGCTGGTATCCGTCAAGGCACTGCTGTTTCCTTTGTTGCAGAGTTTGCCAATTGCATCCTCAATGAGAGGAAGATTTACAAGAAAAGTAATTATGCATCCAGTAAGGATCAATTCCCTAATGATGGGAAAGGAGCCGAATTCAAGAAAATTCAGCAGATGGAAAAGAGGGGAAAGGACAATTGGACGCAAGGAAATCAGCAATCTGCTGGCTGGAACAAGGTTCAAGTTAAGGAAGGGTTTCATAGGAAAGCCCAACCTTCAGCTCCACCTTCACAGGGTTGTGTAGAGGGACCTGTAGGTATTGGCCAGCGATTATTTCCAGACCAGGGCCAACAGTTACCTCATGCAGTGCCATCTGGCTCTGGTTGTTATGGTTGTTCTCATGGTGTTGGGCAGACTAGAATTGATGGTGTGCCAGCTTCACTTATGGTACAACCAGTGGGTTATCCTGAAGGTCTACCTCACCAGTTGATGCCACAGGTAAATGTTGTTTCATCAAATGGGATGCCTATTCAGCAGCAGCATATGTGCCCACCCATTGGATTTATATCGAATGAAATGACATATCTGCAACAACATATATACCCACCCAGTGGATTCACGATGAATAGAATGGCCCATCAGCAACAGCACATGTATCCTTATCAACAGCAGCATGTGTGCCCACCAAATGTGTTTGCAATCAATGGAATGCATCAGCAAGAGCTAGATAATCATCAACATCAGATGTTTTCTGCTTTTCCAAATGAGATGCCAATTCAGTCACAGTTCAATCCTACTCAGATGCCTCCTTTTGGGGATCTTGTAGGACGCACACCCAGGGAAATGAGTCTTGACCATATCTATCATATGCGATTTGGAATGGGCTCCCAGCGTCAGGGTCATCATGCACACCCTTATGGTGGTATGGATGAGCAAGGACATTCCAACATTGGACAGTTTCCGCCATCATCTACTGTTCAAGGTGGATTTTCTGAGCCCCAACAATTTAATCATAGAAGGGCATCCAATCGAGGAAGAAGATGGCCGCGAAGGCATAGTCGTCGGAATTTTATTGGCAGGAGACACTAGCAATTTGGGTAACAAGCATTAACTCTTGTGTAACTTGGCATGCTACCATGCTAAGCACCATTTCTGAAAAAAGATATGATGCTAAGTGTAACTTTCCATGTCTGTGAATATGTCACAATTAGGGGGCTCACTGGACCCCTAAAATACAATGGTTGACTGTGAATTACCTATCTACCCAAAACCATTTCATCTTAAAGTCTATTTGACTAAAAATGCAAGATGAAATGGTTTTGGGTAGACGGGTAATTCAGTCACCCATTGTATTTTAGGGGTCCAGTGAGCCCCCTAGATTGTGACATTTAGTTGTCTGATCTAAGGCAATGGTCATTAGCCATTAACTGGATTTTAATTTGACTATAAATTTTTACGCCTTGGATCTGATGGTTAAAAATTTAGGTGATTCCCATTTTTTGTAAATGACTAATTCGCACCCTCTTGTATTTCATGGGTTCAATGGGCCTCATGGTCTACCATCTATTCCTTGACACAGCAAGTTACTGCCAAGTTACAGTAGCATGCCTTTGTGGCAAATACCTTTTATTTATTTATTTATGTTAATGCAACATTTTCCTCTTGTAATTTAAAATGAGCTTAAAGCTATGATGTTGCTTAACAATTTTGTATGTATGAAATAGTCTCTTTTTAATAACTTTAAAAAAAATGAAATATTTTCTCTTTCAATGTGTTTCTTATGCCTTGAATTGAATATCATACTACTGTCTCTTAGCCATCTAATATATTTGTATAATGTATGTTGGTCTCATTTCTATGTTGCAACTTTGGTTATGGTGAACTTCTTCTGGACCCATAGAAAAGTTTATGCAAGATTGCAAGCAGATGACATTTATTTGGTAGGTCCTTCATTTGTGGTCCATAGCCAAAAAATCACATAAACAATAGCCTTCATCCACATTGGGGCTTGTCAGTGCTGAGTATATGAAAAATGACTTATAACTTACAATTAAGATATGCGGACAAATAAGTTATAAAAAAGTTACAAGATCCACAGAAAATACTCACTGAAGAATCTTTCAAAAATGGGTTTGTAGATTAGGCTTGTACAACAATCATCCATATCGGATGCTTTTAGCTGTCCAATTAAAGTGTTTAGAAGCTATTCAACTTTTTTTATGTAGTGAATGTATGCAATCATCCATTTCAACACATTTGATCGGATGGCTAGTAGTGTCCAATGTACCTATTTTTTGCCAATCTACGGCAACCCTTTTTTTGTCCATGGTGGGTGTTACTGGGTGGCCGACCAACTTGCCACGTGTCCCCCTCCTTACAGATCCTTGAGTTCAAATGTGCACAACACTTATTTTGACTAGAGTTATCATGACATTTGTGGGAAAAATTCTACCCAAAAAAAAAAACCTATGTGGGAAAAAGATGACAAAACAGCAGTCTGACCTGCTTAGCTATGAGAGGTTATTGTCTACTCTCAGAAGCCACATTCTTGATCAGTCTCATTTTAGGCTATTATTGCATTTGCAATCGACTCATATTGGTCCCATTGTGCAATGCGATTTATCAAGTTATTTATATAGTATTTCTATCTAATCCAGGAGTTGATCATATCCAGTTCTGTTTTCTGTCTTTCCTCAACAGTGTTGGGGTTTTTGTGTTCATAATGTATGGAACGAGGCCGCATTTGGATGCTTTAATTTCCTTTTGTATGTTCCTTTTACATTACCTTAAATTAAGGCACATTTCCATGCAAAAAGTAATGTTCAAAAAAAGCAATTTTCCTCCACCTCACTTGTCTTTTTAGTAGAGAAGCAGAAACCATGAAAAATAAGGGGGACAATGAGGAGGAGACATGAAGGAGACAGGAAGTGTGTGACAACTGACAAGGAACTGGCAATCAAGCACCACTTGGTTTTTGTATTACCAGACCGCAGAATATGACACAATCATATGGAAATGGAAATAGTATTTGAATCATCTAAATTGTTTCTGCATTCATTTCATTTCTTTTGTGCCTGGACCATATTATTTGAGTCATCGAAACAGTTCATGGTGTTGTAAGTAGGTAGGTCTCGTGGATAGATTTTCAAAATTTTTTACTCACTTAACTCATGGATCAACTATCCATAAGGCTACAAAATCCAATCCAGGATGCAATCCCCCATTCTTATCAATCATATACAATAATATAACCTATCTAGAAGATAGAAATCAGCAACTACATGCAACAAAATAATCTACAACAAGTAGAGAAGTAGATTATACCTTTGGAGCCCGGTAGTACTCTAATGGAGGAGAAGATAATTAACTTGATCAAGAACTCTTCTTGAAACAATTAGAGATCTCCAACACCTTGTTGTCTTCCATACTATGACCCTCTATCAGATCTCTCTTCTCAAGAAGATGGGTGGAATCTCCAAGAGAAAATACTATTAGAAACTCCAAGGAACTAGAAGAGAGAGAGGAAGAAGAAAGATGTGCAACTTTTGCACAAAGGTGGTTTTGGGCTTGGATAAAGGTGTTGGACGTCCAAGGGTGTTTCTCCCTTATTTATAGCCCTCAAATCTCCTATTAAGACTCTCTTACTAATTGCATTAGAAGTCACACTTCCACACAAGTTAGTAGCTTACTATTACCACTATTAGAAGTCTCACTTCAAATAGAAATAGTAACTTTCTAATTTCTTCCTTTTAGAGTTCAAGTAAGATTAGTAACTTTCTAATATCTTGGGCTAGCATGGGGACCACTAGGAATTCCTTAGAAAGCTGGCTCCAACTGGGACTCGCAACCCCACATCTCATGTGCAATCCAGGCCCACAGTTAATTGCAAATAACACCACTATATAAATGCAATTGCACTCTAGTCTTAAGAATATATTACAATAAAGATCCTAAACTTCTCAATTACCACAAGTAGGCCCCTCTATCATTATCCATGGATCAATTGGAATAAGTCTGTCACATCAAATCTTAGATTTACATCTTATTATCCTTGAGCCCCAATTAATCACAGCGATTATCGGTACCATCTAATTAACTCTTAATCGAGATGGGTGCGCACTTACTAATGATAAATCCATTAATTGGCACAGGGGGATAATATAGATAGATTCCATCTTGATCATTGGATGTTTCCACAATCATACTACCATGTACCCAAGACACCGAGGTGTTGACCTACAATTGGCCTCACTCATTGGTGACTCAAAGCAAATGAATAGATAGAAATTTGAGTTCATCAATGTCTCAAGATTGAGAGCCTATTGCTAGGGAATTATGAGAGCAGACCTTAAAATCGAGACAGTATTTCATAAGGTGTTTCTCATGGTCTTTCAATACATTCAATGTATCAGCACTATGATCCAGAATCCTACATTCTGATGATCGAGACAAATCACACTATCTCATAGTGATCAAAGTGCTGCAATCTTATCAGATGAGATGCCCAGTCTCATCAATGGTTGTGAAAATATTTTAAGTATAAGATTTGTGACACATATCTCCCGTATGTGGATTTCATCCATATACATATATCACATCTAATATACTAATGGGACCTGGTTCATCTCATGAACCATTATGTCATATGTCATATGTATTGGTTATGTGCGTTAAGTAATAAAATATCATTCATCTCATGAAAGGAAAGCATGATTTCATTGATAAATCAATTTATTACATCAACTGATGGATTGAGTTCATACAATCTAACACGTGGATCCATACTTTTTCATGCTTAAAATAGTAACAACCTTTATCATAAATAAAAATTAAAGTTAGAACCTTTTTTATGCAGAATAGTACACAACAAAAGAATCAGCCAATCAGTTACAGTTGGTGTTTTTAGGTAGGTGATGGGATTTCTTCATCGTGTTCTCCAAATACCGTATTCAGTATCCTTGCTAACCTTACACCACCCTGCGCAATTCGTTTTGCGACAATTGGAAAGCGCGAGCTGAAATAATCATCTGCAATTACAAATCCCATTAGTCTGAGCTATTTGAAGTACTCGTTCAAAGAACTCAAAAATCCGCCTTAGCTTTCTGCTTCCATGCTTGACTCAGTTTAGGAGTCAACAATAAATCAGCCATCAAAATTGGTCTGTAGAACTAGCATGTGCTGAGTAGCCAAGTTCGGAGTAGGTATGTAACATTACATAATACTTGATCTCTATTTTATCTACATGCGTTCTATTTCAGAGGTTGGATTTTACCTGCCAGAGTCTCGCCAGGTGTGATGCCTTGGTAACCCCATTTGCAGGCTAGATTTATACTCTCAGAAGCATATCTTGTGTAGTACAGTATTAAAAAAAAACAATGGTAAGAATCTGATTTAGTTGGTGAAATAAACAAGAAAATTTGCATGTAGTGAATTGGTGGACACCTAGCTTGTATAATTTTTTATCTAGCACTCTTTCCCACTAAACCTGGCACACATGTATGATATCACAACCATTCATCTGTAGGGCCCCTACTATGATGGTCTACTCAGAACTCAATTTGATGAAATTAGCAGACAAGTTGGTGACTTTGCCCATTGCATGGGCACTGTCAACTGTTTGATCTTTATTTTTCTCCTCTGTTCTGTCAATTTGTAATCCAAAAAAGTCTTGCAGTCTGGCAAGCGTGGGCTAACCAATATGATTTCTGGGTTAAGGCCCATCCATGTCAGGGCCAAGCACATGAGCAGGTTTGCATCTCACAACCAGAAGGCACTGTCAACTGCTTGATCTTTATTTTTTCTCCTATGTTCTGTCAATTTGTAATCCAAAAAAGTCCTGCAGTCTGGCTAGGGTCGGCTAACCAATTTGATTTCTGGGTTAAGGCCCATCCATGTCAGGACCAAGCACATGAGCAGGTTTGCATCTCATAACCAGAGGGCTTGATAGCTAAGAATTAGATATACAAGTGTTATGAATCCTTGATATCATGTTTTACACTAGAGAAAAATGGTTTTCTTATGTTGTGCTTTGCTAAGATGTCTGAAGTGATACTCACTTGTTAGGGCAAGAGAGAAGATCATCACAGTCTTCCCAAGATGACATGTCATCTGACCATATTCCCTGTACAAGTAAAACAATACTTCATATCAGCTTAGTTCCTGTCCAAACAAATAGAAAACCCTTTGCCATTCTGATCCAAGGAGGCTACTTACATCAGTGAGGTTCCCCTGTATGTCTTCTTGGAAGAGATCCATGTCCTTCCCATACATTTCTTTTAGAGCAGTGAGAATAATCTCTCTATCCCACACCTACCCATAGGAATTAAGAAGATTAGAGGTTACAGTAAAGAATTAGAGTTTCCATGTTTGGAAATCTGTTAGTCGACCCCTATGATACACAAATAAAGATGTGGATGTTAAGTATGGATATGGGAATCATATATTAAAGATTTATATAATTTTGCTCTTTTGAAAATGTAGGATAGAGATACACATTGTTACGCATGGCATGGGTAGACCAGTCTGTACTAAATATATATATATATATATATTTATATGGGAGGTGCTTTTGTGAGAGTATCTCTCACCTTACTATGAGAGATAGGGGTGGAGACCCTCACATTTAAGTTGTTGGCATTGGATATGAATGTGAGGGCCCCCCTCCTTATCGCTCAGAATAAGGTGAGAGCATCTCTCATAGGAGCATCTCCCTATAGGAGAATATTCATGTGCATCCATCCCTCACCATATGGCGAGGAGACAGTTTTGCCAACAGTCATTCGTTAGAATTCTGATACTCACATGGTGAAGATTAGATTTGTGCCTAAACCAGCGTAGTTGTATGGTGTTCCCGCCTTTATCGCTTGTGAATCCACAATGCAGAGGCTACATTTTCAAACAGAAGTGAGTTCTTGTAAGACAGGAGAATTGATAGGTTCAAAAGTTTTCAAGAAATAAGGGGGAATTTCTTGCATAATGGTCACATCACTCCACCTGATGGATGTCACCCATGAAGTGTGACAAGAACAACAAGGCTTCAGTCAGATTATCTGCCAAGGTAAACTCAAAAAAAGGGTAAGATTTTTCACATAAAACAAATCAAAACACTGCTTGTTTTTGCTCATTGACATTCTTTGGGTGGAGAAAATTCCTTTTTAAGATTTTCTTCTGCTGTGGAAATCTCAAAACCATAGAATTTTCTCTGCTCCCAAAATTCGCTAGAGCCAATCCAGCTTTTGCAGTTTTCAGGTTTTGACTGACATTGTCGATCGGAGCTTCCTTCTTGATAGTGCAACAGCTGAGATGTGAAGTTCTTGATGGCGCCCGCGACACACATGTTCTCCAATCCATGTTGGTCTTGGCAATCTCCTGTTTCCATTTATGGAAATTATGAGCTGATAAATTAATCAATCACAGAGATTTTTTTTTCCATTGATGATGACAGATTGGTATGATTATTTTGAGCATAATTACATCCCATCAAACAGGGTAGCTGACCACTACTACAAAGAACTCAATTTACTTTGGCAAAAGTTTTTGCCTGTTTTAACTCCAATCCTCATGCCAAGACAAAATATGTTGTAAAGGAACATATAAACCTTAGAAACTTCTCAATGGATTCATCCAAGAGGACATAAACCTTAAAAACCTCTTAGTGCTTCATTCAAAGGATATTTTGATCTAGGAAAATTTGCTTACTTGAGTAATCGAAGGTGCAGTCGTTGTCCGGTGTGTCGATGAAATGAAGAGAACTCGTCCACCGGTATTTGTGCCAGTGTCGAATCTGATCAGGCCATGTGCATAGAGCTGATAAGTCCCCATTGACATGCTCTGGTAACAAATTATGAACAGCCTCTGCTGCACCAGGGCGCAATAGATCCTAAGAATGATGAAAACATGAAATCAAACTCATTAATTAATGAATCATTTCATATTTGATAGCTAATTAATGATAATTATAGGTGTACTATATGATTACTATTCAAAAGTAATGGGTGTAATCTCTTCCAAAGGATCTCCTTGGTTTTTAATGGCATTTTCATTGCAATTGTGTTATATCTGAATAAAACTTCTTTGTACTAATGGTAGAAAGATCTGATGTCATGGTTTAAGAAATCATGTTCTTGCAAAAATGGCACATTCTTAATGTTTGGAAATTCTGATTTCAAGGAAAATGTATTGCTCATAATTCACTGGCAGAAATGAAAATCCTCCTTTTGTATGAGATAGATGCTTTTTTTTTTCTTCATTTCTGTTTGCAGACACATAGAATTAGGGTTAGGACAGGGTTATCTCATCCTAGAATTGGCAAGCCAAGATCAATAATATGAAGCAAACCTCGACCCACAAACCTCAAATAGCAATCCAGTGATCTACCTAATCCTGATTTAGGATCCTCCATATTATTTTTGAGGTAAAATCAATCCTTTGACCAGAGCTGTATCTAAGAAGAGTCATGCTACTCGGCCCGATTTTGGGGACAGAGTGCTGGCCCGGTCCCCAAGGGGGCCGTTGGATCCCAGGCTGCATTTAGACTTTTTGATCTAAGAAAGGCACGCATCATGGATGGGGGGAAAATGATAGGTAGAGAATCTCCACTTTCTTCTAGTAATGATTTTCACTGAATTTGGATTCTTTTTATTTTTCATTTTGGTAGAGCAGAGAAACCTATGTTGTGAAAGAAATACTATTTGAAAAAAAAAAATTGTGAAACGGAAATCTAATTAGTAGATGGTTAAAACTCATTTTTCAATGATAGGAATTTATTTTTGCCTTTTCTCCACCTCTTTACTAGAAAGTCATTTCTCCTGATTTTTGCAGAAAGTGGTGAAGAGGGTAATTGTTTTTCTCCTCTTAAAATAAAATTTAAAAAGGAGTAAAGATGCTTCTATAAAGAAGACTAGCATTAAACCCCCTTTTATATAAATTCATTTATAGCAAAATAATTAGAAAATTCAAATCAACCAAAAAATTATGAAAACCAAACCTTTCATTCATTTATAACAAAATAATTAGAAAATTCAAATCAACCAGAAAATTATGAAAACCAAACATTTCTTCCTTTAATCCACATCAATATACACGTTTCATCCTAAAAATAAAGGATTTGTATGCATTTCTACTCACTTTGAATATTATATAAAAACTTTGAAAATAACCTTAATTTATAAAGTTGGAAGGCATCCCTTTGAATTGGGTCACATCCACAAATGGGCCTAAGAGACACATTTTATTTAAAAGGCACATATGTAGCCTAAGAGACACATTTTATTGAAAATGCACATATTATATGTTTTTAAAAGTACACGGTCACAAAAGGACCCCAACAAACTGATGTGGCTTCTCCTAAGGCCAGAATTGAAGGGGTTTTTTTTTTATTTCAACCAACATTCAGCTTTCAAAAGAAAGAACATTTTGTGCTTCCCACTTTTTTTTTTCTTTATCCTAACAAACCCCTTCAATAGAAGGTGAAGAAAAGGAGGTGAAGAAAACTGTTCACAGTTTAAATTTCCGAACACTAAAGTTTGACTTTTTTTCTCAACATCCAAATATGCCCGGAATCCGGATCCATAAATGGCCCTACCTGAGGATATAGCTTGAGTTGCATTCATTTTTTAGAGTGCACTTAGCTTTAAGCATATACCATTTAATCGCCCCACTTGTCTATTAAAATCTTATTTTTAAGCTCTTTTATCCAATTATACTAATATGGCCTGTGTATCTTATTTCGAACCCGGATCCAGAATCAGATATTTCGAATCCGAATACAACACGGGTTCTGGGTTAAATCCGGGTATATGAAGACAGATTGAGGTCTAGAACCACCATTGTTCCATACTGGATCTGACCCATTTGCATCCCTAAATGGAGGGTTAAGTGGCTCAATGTCAACCGGACTCAAACCAACCCGTCCGGTCCATTTTAAAAAACCTGGGCTTACAATAATGGGCTCTGGTCCATGATAATGGGTTGGGCCAAGTGATTTGGGCTCTGGTCCTCCAATCACCCAATATTCACATTGGGTAGAAGAAGAGAGATATTTACCTGAGCAATCCTACATGTAATGATATGGCCCTCTTTGCTCCATGCCTGAGCTCCAGGCCCCCCCAGGAAAACAACACCCACCAACAAAATAGGCACTTGCACAAACAGCTTCATCTCTCTCTCTCTCTCTCTCTCTCTCTCTCTCTAGTTCATCAGCTCCAAGCAATGAAATGAATGATGAGATGGGTCTGTTATTAATAGAGAGAAAAGAAAGAGGTTTCCATTGAGTAGAAGGCTCAATTTCCTTCCTCATGTAGAGTGTCCCTGAAGTTCAGCTACTCTCCAGATCTTAGTGGATTTACAACATGAAGAATATATTTTAACGGATTTCTTTTCTTCTTTTTTTCAGTTATGTTCAGTTCCCATCTCATGATCTCACCAGTAACACAAAACTCTGATCTGATGGGTCCCAAGATAAATGGTGCTAATGACCCACTTAGAAATCACACCAACGATAGAATCTAAAAAGTTCAAAAGGATAGTCCTAGAGATGACGTCATCAACATACTACAAATAGTCTCTTAAGTGGGGCCCGCCTAATAAAATCTGAACCACCCAGCCAGCCCCCCGTCTCATCAGATCTCGCCGCATTGGGTCGTCATCATCAGATTGATCACATGTAAACAAGTAATAATATTACGTGGAATCAATATATTCAATTCCGAATGGAGTGAAATCTCATAAGAGCGGATACAAAATGGGCATCTATAATGAACGGTTTAGATTTTGATAAGTGTGTGCAATACCAAGATTTCTCTTTTAGTACCTGAAGTGAAAATCATGTCTTTCACGTATAGTACCAGAAGTGAAAAGTTTCTAACGTCCGCGAAAAGCATCTCCATCGTTGCCATTACTACTATATAAACTATGAAGTAGATAACTACTTTAGGCCAAAAATAAAAAGCTTTGCCTTCCCTTGAAGAAATGGAGAGAGAGAGAGAGAGAGATTAGGGTGGTGTGATGGGAAGTGCTTGCCTTGTTGCCATGGTCGAGATTGGGGTGGTGTGATGGGAAGTGCTTGCCATGTTGTCATGGTCCCAAGGGTTGTGTGGGAGGTGAAGGTCCATTAATTATGATTAAAATGTTGCTTTCTTCTCTCTTTCCTACCTAAGTTAAGGATCATTGAGATGTGATATCCGAATATCCCCTGTGTATTGCCTCGTATGCTAATAAATAATTCCTGATACAGCCATTTGAATCTGTCACGCGATGCTCGGAGGGCTCATTGGCCAATAGAAAACTGGAGATTAGTAATCTACCAAGTAGAAAAAAATAGAGGGTGATCCATTCAGCCATCCTTCCTATATAAATTTAACTAAAGCAGTATTAATTCTTTAATGATCTTCCTATTCTCTTTGTTCCTTAAACACGCAACTTTACACTCTGTTATAGAGGTTGTTTTGCACTTTTATGTACATGCTCATATCATTTCAAATGACATTTAAAAAAAAAAATATCCTTTACTGGAGAAACCTGTAAATTTCCTCTTATGTGCTCATTCCTACTTTCTTTCTTTTTTTTTTAACTAAAACGCATCTATGTTTTTTGGTACCCAGCTTATAAGGGGGCTGGGACCCCATTCTCTAGTGAGAGAAGTAGACCTCGGGTGAGATGAGGGCGCATCTATGCAAAATGTACTTTCACTTGTTGTTTCTTCCTTGCCCAACATTAAATTAGATCTATATAGCATGGGATGTCTATTTGTCTTATAAAAATGTTTTTTAATTGAAGTGGAGAATTGCTTCATCACAATCCACTTACACTGATCTTTTTTGCCATATTCGATTCAAATCCTTCATTTTCCTCAATCATTACTCCTTGGTGCATATCTGTTGAACTTGCTTCTTTATATTTCATCTTCCATCTTCTATAGCTTTCACCCATTTACCTTTAATTTGTTGAGAGAGAGAGAGAGTAGTGTTAATTAGCAGGTTGAAGGTGGTTGAGTCATGTTGATTTGTGTTGGCCATAAGTTGCATCTGACCCATTTAATAAATTGGTCATATTAATTTGTGCACCACAACAAATAATTGATGCAACCATAAGTGGCCCACAATTAAATGGATGTATATTATTATTACTAGACTACATGTAAGCAATATGCAATCTGCAGGTAGGAGAACATTCTTCATATTTTGTGTCCACTGTCCACCTATGTCAGGGTTAAGAATTTCCATTGCCCTGCCTTCCTTAGTTGTCATGAATTACAGTGAGCCCCACACTGAAAATGGGCATTTTTCAGGAACAAATCCAAAGTTGGTCATCAGCAAAACAATAATAAAAGGAAAAATTGGCATATTTCCAATTTCCATTGCGATCATGGCGTCTTTTCATTGAAAAGCACCAATTACAAAGCTCTATGTTGATTAATGGATTCCTTAATTAATGGGTGCAATTAAAATAACATTAGAAAATAAAATACATTTTAAAGAATTCCTTTTTTCAAAAATTATGTTTATATGGATAAAAGACACATCAACTCATATGCTATAATTCTATGGAAAATGCAACACACTTCCTACTGAGTGGAAGTTTTTCAGAAAATTTGCCTAACAGCCTGTTGATGCAACTTATCACCACAAAAGTTAATGACAGATGCACAGGACAGATTAGAAGTCATAGAAAAATCACCAATCAATTCATCCATGCAGAAAAATATATTTAAAAAAAAATCATCCATAAAGAGCGCCCCAATACTTCATGCTAAAGATCTTGCAATAGCATGTGATCTTTTTCTGAGATGGCCACACTCTTCCAAATAAAGTGGTATCTTTTTTTTTCTTTTTTTTTGACCCAACAGCAGAAGGTAAATTTAGAGATAGGAAGTTATTTATATAAGCTTCCTAGTAGAAATGTCTTAACATTGTTTAGATTCTAAGACAGGAGCAGCACCACAGAATAATTTACACAACTACAACTACTATGCACTGCATAACGCTACCACTGCAAGGCTTTTTGGCACTCCAGGGCAAGGGTCTCCAAAGTTGAATGTGGAAACAGTGATTGAACAGCTCTCACGACCGATACACGCCTACAATATCCAGCCAGAACATGGATCAAATAAATGTAAGTAACAAGTCGAGTTCTAGGAGAATATGAAAGTTTGGTGCCATCAGCTTCCCCTGAATTTATATAGGATTATTATTTTTTTCTAAATGGATTTTTGAGTCACAAATCCATCCAACAAAAGGACTACCTATTGTTCAACACATTATTTTTATAGGGGGCCCAACTTTTTGGTAATATAAGTTACAGATCTGCTGGTCAATCATGGAATGGACCATGCCCCCGCGTCATTTACCCATAAAATAATTCTTACACATCCAGTGAAAGTAGACATTCTTTAATTGGAAACATGACTTTAATCTGCAACCTTGTAGTTGCCACTATGAAACCCACCCCTCAGCTTTTCATTATGGATCCAGAAGCAGATTGAGGTCCAACGGGTGTGACCGTCCCCCACATGAATGCACTTGGATCCGCCTCTGGGTCAATGCATGTGTTGATACATTGGTTGGTATGACTTCATCCATATATAATTAATAGTGTCCATTTTCAAGATAAATCTGAATATAATCTGAAGGTATGGACTAAGTCATGTTATTTGTCCATTTAAGCATGAGACAGTGAGAATTCCTGATAAGTCCTTTGAGGTCATCAGGGCTAAGAAGAGTAGCTAAGTTTGTCTAGGTCTGACCCAATATGGCACAGTTAAAAAACTCTCATTGATTTCAAGGTAAAAAAAAAAAAAAAACATTAATGTTATATACCTTTTGAATCATTGGTAGAATATTGTCTCCACTGCAAGTTCCATGACTGAACTTCCCACATTGTCCATCAGGAGTTCCAAAGCTTGCAAAGTTAATTGAAGTGATTTTCCATCCTTGTTCACAGATTAGTCTGACTTCAGGCATGGGCTTGATCTGGGAGTGCAGTTTCCAAGAATCAACTGGAGCTGGATCTGATTCCGATATATGTGCACATACCTTTTGGCATGTTTTGGTTAATATAGAAATTCTTGAAGGGTCACCGCCTAGTTCTTCATGAAGAACTAGCAAATTCTCACCTGGATGTACCCAAGAGCGAGGAATATGGTACCTGAAAGACACAGTCTTCTTAAGAATACAAAAATTATATACATATGTGTGTGTATTTATATGTTTTTCATGCTATGTATTTATATGTCTGTCATGCTACTTCCAGACAACCTTCACATGTACTAGTAAAAGAAGTTAAAACAGCAAACACTAGACTGTCATAATAGGCCTTAAAATATAAATTATAAAACAAATTCCATATGAATCATGATGGTATGGAACAATGTTCACAATGATTCTGATGCTAAATTAACTTAGGTCAAAGAAAAATTCCTGAGATTTCAGAAAGCAGAAATAGAATGCCTTCAAAAAATAGAATCACATTCTCACACATGAAGTAGCATACCAAAGTACCTAAAGTGATTTGTAGTTAAAGAAATTAAATCATTGAGAAAACAGACAAATGCAAGCTTACAGCGTTTGAGCAGGCTGACCACAGTTCTTCAGACATTTTGTAGCATCATATGGTCCTCTGTAGTCACAATGCTCAGAGCAGCCAGTTGTTGGAGAGAGATAAGAAGACCAGTATCTCCCTATGCCAATTCCATTCACCCATGCTTGACCTTTCCCCATACTAGAGAGGTTTAATGCCAAAGGTCCATTACCCTCAGGTGCTCTGAATGTTGTCTGCAGATATGAGAAAAGAAGCATTTAGCAGAAAATCACCTATAGTGGTAACCATAGTTAACAAAGGCATGTCTGCCTTCACCCAACTGGCAGTCAATTCAAATTAGCTGAACAGATCCATTGTGTTTGGATTTTGCAGAAACAAGAAATCAAATTGGACGGGTTAAAAATTTTCCAACTTCTACATCAATTTAGTATTGAAAATAAGCACTTCAATGACATTTTCTATATTCCATATCAGTTCACCCTTCCATATGTCAAAATACTCAAACTTGTGATCTATGGTAAATTCAAAGTTCCAAAACGATCTTTCACAAGGTAAGTATTAACACGTTACACTATGATAATTTTGGGACTGAGATACTACAGTTGGGAGTCAATGCCTCTCATGGCTTGCATGGGAGGTAAAAATCTAACTCCTTGTGGGACCCACTTGGATGCATGCCAATCATGGGGGGATTGAAGGAAAGGTCTCATTGCGGATATGTTTTTGGGCAAAAAGATAATCTTAATCAGATCATCGCAACTATTCATTTAGGGGCCATAAATTCTAATATTTTTGCGAGGTATTTCACATCTCTCTCTGTCTCTCTACTTTTTTACGCAGAAACTACATAGACTACAATAAAGTCTTTCTGAGAATTTATGGTCATCTCATTATGGGGAAAAAAGATGAGAGAATTTTCTAGTCTATGAAAAGTGGGTTCCATGTAGTGGGAATTTGAGGTTGTCTCAACGTGGAATGCACCCACCCTCGATGTTGAAGCTGCATCATGGAGTCAGACAACTATGAAGAAGGTTGGATGGACTATAATTCATGCTTAAGCTTAAGGCACATACCTTGTACCATATTAGACTCTGATTAAGTGGAACAGAATTGCCAGAAGTCCATAGTGAGCTATTAGCAAGACTTGTTTTGTCAAGACCAAGATATTCGCCTTCCGTTCCTACCTGAATCCAAGTAGACATGTGTAGAGGAAGATTATCACATTAAGAACATTCATTCACACAGTAGAAAATCTTCTTGTTGGGGGACAAAGTAATATGCATGATAAGCTCACAAAATAAAGATAAAAGTGAGGTGTGACTAATATGAAGCTATATTGGTTACAGATAATTTCACAAAAGTGTGTGGATCACAGATGAGTTTCTGTCCAGCGAGAGAAAAATTATTGTGTGTCCATATGCAGCCAGAAGTGGTGTGTACCTGAAAGAGATCTCTAATGTGCGTTCCACAGTCCTCAAGGCAAACCATTAGATCAATTCCTCCCTTAGTGATCTCAACTTTCTTGAATATACCATTATCAAAGAGATATTTACCATTGGATTGAATCAGTTTAGTGACACCATTAGATGAATGAGTAAATTATGTCACATCCATTGTTTCAATCCAAATGTGAATACCATTAACGAGAGTGAGATCTCTCAGGAATACACTGCACTTTGTGGTGTATCTGCCTATCTGGATAAATAGGGAAATTTCTTATATATACTGTGTGTTTCTCTATATATTAATTTCAATTATCATCATCATTATCAAATTTTAAAGATATTTTCAGAAATTGAAGGACAGATAAAAACCTGATAGGTCCATTCACTTATAGACAAATCTTCTTTGGCATCTGCGAAGCCACTAAGGACAACAGAGAAAATTCCTGCACCAGCAATATCGAACCATGGCCCATAGTTCTTGCGTGGAAACAAAAAAATAAAAAGTGTATGAGCTCCTCTAGTAATTATAATGATGATAACTAAAAAGATGTTGTTGACAATATATGTATATGGATTTTTCTATATAGAAGAACAATTCAAGTAAAAAATGGCACACGGTATGATTCTTCTCATAGACATGTCATGTTGAATCCAAATTTCCGAAGACTAGAAGAGAAAACTTGCCCTTTAGAAACTTGAATTCAAGGACTCATGTTAATAAATAATTATTGCTTCACTATTTAGAGAACAAGTTTTAAAAGAACAAAACAAAATAAAACTAGCAAAAATGGATTAAATGTTTAAATATTTGTTTATTGTTTGTCCATTTATTAATTTCTTCCTTTCATTAATTTTTACTTGCAGACGTTTACTTTTCGAAAGTCAGGATACTGAAAATGTTTAAAAACATAATTTTGGCCTTGCTAAATTGAAAATTCTGCAATGGTGTTGAATTTCGTCACACATCAATTTATTCATGAAACATAGCAGACATTAATACTGAAAAGCTACTGACAGTACAAGACTGTAGGTAAATGTCACTGCTAAGAATTTTACTACAAATGACTTCCAATGAATTCTCCATTAGGCAGGTAATAATTCAGCTTTACAGATTTAGCCATGAAACATTTGAAAAAATTGGGAATTGAGGACAGTCTGAAGCATGACAACCTAGATGAGGGCAACTTTGTCTCCAATAAGGACCTCATTGTTCCATATATTGTGGTTAGCTAAGACTAAGAGGAGAAATGAACTAGTCTATTAGTAGTCATCCAACAAGACAAAGCACTATACAATCAAAGAATTACAGGAAAAGAATTAAATGTACCTGAAGACCCACAATCATACTCAAGAAATCCAAGGTATTATTTCCTTGATTCAATGTAATTTTCTGCATCAATGCAAAACTTGCATCTTCATGATTACCATATCCAAATCCTGCAAGAATTCCAGTATCCAGAGAAACAATGAGTTATGTTGATTAAAGAAGCCGCCAACAATCACACTGCTTGTGCGAACACAGTTACCTAATAACTAATTAAAAAACAAAACGAGCCTAATAATTTGCATTTATTGGATGGATCTAACCTAACAATTAGATGTGCTTGATAAAATTAGAGTGCTGATCTTTTTATTTGGAGCTTTACATAGAAAGCTATAACTATCCAATTACTGTGGATTTTATGAATTAAATTCATCTTACAATAGGCAATAGTTAGTCAATCCAATACGGATGGAAAAATACTGAAAGAGAGACAGTTAATGGAAAATCTAATAAAACTGTGAAAATAAGCCTAAAGAATAATCACAATAAAGAAGGGAAAAAAAATCATTTTGCGGGTAAAAAATTTGATTATTGAAGATACAATACTATTCACATGATAAGTACCTATAAACTTTTTGTTCACAAAAACCATTGCTGCATGTCCCAAGCTTCCAAGAAGTAGAAGTGCCTCCCCATTGTTGGGGAGGAGTTTCTCAGTCACATCAATACTGTCATTACAGAAAGCAGAGCCAAATAAGTTCTTGCTATATTATTCATACATGAACATTCATCCACCCTACAATTACAATACTGAAAATTGCATATTTGGTGAGTCTGGAAGGCTTCACATATCCCAAGTCAAATTCAGTTCGCTACAAACATAAAGAATCTGAAAGAATGACCTTGGTTGAGAAACAAAAGATTTACCGATAGACAATAGATGACACCAAATCACAGCTGAAGTTTTCACAAGATGGTTCTTCAAAACACTGATAACTAAGTTGCATGACTATGGGTATGTGTGTTGAAATTTGATACCGCTATGGGGTGTCCAATTCAGTAAGCCCGAAAAGTAGGATTCATAGATTCAACATAATATTCAAGTAAATCTAAACAAAATTGAATCATAATATGCAAGGAAATTTGAACAAAATGTTTATTTTAAAATAAAAATAACCTGAAATATCTCACCAAATAAAAAAGTACATATAAATCCTACTCTAAATAATCAAGAAATAAATAACTTCTAGTTATATTCAGAAGAAGATTATAATATTTTATCAATTAAAAATAAATAAATAAATATTGAAATCATCAATAGAAGAATCTGAGATAGAATCATGTTCAAGAAGAGTCCGACATGGTCACATTGCTCATATCCATGCAACAGCCTTCTGTCATCAGAAACTCATGAACTTAACATGGATTCCACACAAGATAATTGACTAAGTTGAAGCACAAACTAATTTAGAAATGTCATCAAGCTGGTGTAAAAATATAAAGCTGTTACAAGGTTTGCTGGTCAAACTATTGTAAACGAAAACAACGAAATGGTTGGAATTTTCCTCTTTTTTCAGCCAGAATGTTGCTGAACAGTTGCGCATATCCTTAACTAGTGGAGCTCATGGTTCAGTGACTGAAACTGTTGATATAATAGGCTCAACTCTAGACAAACAATGTTTTCCAATAGGACAACTGGCATGTTTGCAGTTTGTATCAGCAGCCAGTGAATAGGATATATGGTTACTAGTTTAAGAAAGAAACACACAGATGGTTCACATTCAAAGCAAATCACTACAGATATTGTATGGGATTATTTTTGGTCCACAGTTTATCAATTTGTGGCCTATCAAATCAATGATTGTGCACAAAATATCTAATTATATCATATGAATACTCAGGACAAAGATGACAATATTTCCTACAGAAAATGCACCACTGTTTATCAATGAGTGGTCCATAAATCAATGATCTTTATAATCGGATAGTGGATATCATATGTACATACTCAATACTAAGTATATTATGCATATGCTCAGCGCAAAGATGACATAATTTTACCACAGAAAAAACATCTCGTGAGAAATTTGACATATCTATGGATCGTTCCAGATAAGCAGGACCAGTTTAGAGTTCCATCACTATGAAATTTTTATATTAGAGTTCAAAATAAATTTTGGGCAATTTATCAATAAAAAATCTACGCAATTAGAAGCAAGCATTGAGATATATTTCTTAAATTGGTGCCATTTACCTTATGGTATACCACAAAAAATCACTAGCATCTTTTGTTGTATTTATCTGCTCAAGTAAACCTGATGCAGTAAATGAGTTGTTGCTCCAAATACCAACTTGTTCTTTATACCAAACCCATGATGATGATGATGCTATGAGGTGCTCCCTTGCAGAGGTTGTATGCTCATGTGGAAACTCCCCAAGAGTTTTTTGTGAAACAACCTTCATTCATGATGGGAACACGATTACGAAGGTTAATAAAAAATATAATAGATCTCATCTAAATTGATAAAATCACAATACTGGGACCATGGAAATCAATATATGAGGATCTATATAGAGAGTGATAATGAATTATTGGAAAGGGAAATGAACAGTTAAATGAAAATAAGCAGATCACGTCGCACTAAAGGAAAACATGGACTAAAAGCTACATTCATCAATGATAAGGCTGCCAACTCAGTTTTATTCCTTCCATTAAATGACTTGCTTGATTCATCAAAATAGAAGGAAAATATGTGATTTCTATAATTCATGGATCAACTTACAGAGTTACCTTTATAGTTTTCTTTTATTAATTCAGTCACCTTTTCAAAAAAAAAAAACTTACAGAGTTACCATATAGAAGAGTAAGTGTTCAGAGAAGAAGAACACTGGCAGCTACAATTTGGCCAAAATCAACTGTGATAAGAGAGTACTAGAATACCAGCAGAGCATGATATCTAAGACTGACTCCCTCTAGATAACTACTTGTAATTATGTTCTGCCCAAACTACCCTTGTATAGGCATTAGGGATGCTCATGGGTCAGGCCAGCTCAGGCCCGATCCGGGCCCAGACCTCTTTGGGCTGGACCTGGATATATAAGTGATGCAAAGCCACCGGCCCACTCGGCCCGACCCGAATAAAGAGTTCTTGTAATTTAGTAATAATAATGCATTGTTTGCAATTCTTTCTCTTCTCCATTGGTCTGAGTGTGTCTCCCAAAGATTGAAGACCTATCAAGTGGAAGATTAGAAGTTTGAGCTCTACTTTTACTCCTTGTTTTGCATATTCTCCGTTTGGCTGCGATAGATTGTCCAATTTTAAAATTTGGACTGTCACTTCAGGGCAAACAAAAACAAGGAAAAGGTTGATATAAACTTTAAAATAAACTCTAATAACTGTACAGAATCATATAATAACATGACTGCTATCATATAATAACATGACTGCTATCATACCTTTGCAGTGTTAAAAATGACATTCTTGCAGTCTGGAAGGATGCTCACAGACCAAGCAGGAAGGTAGTATGAACTTCCATTAAATGTCACATTTGCATCTGAAGTTTGGTCGATGTTAGCAAGAAATGCTGCACAACCACCAGAATCTTTGTGGTAAATGTGTGCCTACATTCCACAGTAAGAAATGCATCAATTTGTCATAGAGCAGAGAGCAACAGAAGCCTGGTAAATGTAACACTTCAAAGTTAGGAAGTCCTCCAGCAAAATATGACTCAATGGTTGATTGTATGGTTAAGGGTCACAACTGGGCTCGGCCAGAAAAGGCCCATCCTACTTTTGAAAAGATTTAGGCTGGGGTTTTAAGCCCATGGGCTCAGCCCAGGCCCAGTTTTTTAGTTAATAGCTGTTCACTCAAAAACCAAGACCAATAAATAACAAAATGAAAAAGAGATTAATGGAAAAAGTCTGTTTTTGTTAACATTAAACGCTATAATAAGGAAATCTGGATGAATCCTTTTCCTTGAACATGTTGTTGTCACCCACATATGGCTTGTGTGTATACCTCTAAATGCGCTCCAAGAGGCATGTATGTAGGATCTGAATCCACTAAATATTCCTGACATTGTTTTATTGCATTGTGTAGGTCTCGTAAGTGGCCCCACTTTGGCTGCCTGATAAAGCCTGTATACAACATCTCTCATTAGGGAAAAGGTGATGCTTATAACTTGCAAATTGACATTGAACAAAGCCAACAACTGAATAGTTAACTTCTTATCCTACAATATTTATTATGGTTACCATATTCATCAATTGGAGCATCATAATCATAGCTTGTTGCAACCAGAGGGCCTCCAGCTGTCCGTCCGAAATTAGTCCCTCCAAAATACTGTAACAAGATATTGCTTAAAGTGTTAAGCTACATTTTTATTGATAATTACTCATAATCACACCATGTGAATAACTGAAGAAAGAAATCATGATTCATGACTAGTGAATCAATATTCAGTAACAAAGAAAGAACAATAACTCATTCAGGGCTTACCATGTAATAGTTTTGGAAAGTGCCACCTGTTTCAAAAAAGCGTGCAACAGAAAAGGCAAGGTCCTCAACAGGTCTGAAAGGGACTGCATTTCCAAATGCTAGGAACCTAGAATATACAATAAGATTAGGAAATTAGAACCAACTTGCATAGTTTACAATTATTTTGAAACAACCCAAGTTTATTAATCAACTCTTAAGTTGCTACCATCCGCAATAGTTCTCTGTCCACATCTTGGGCTTCGTAAGGGAGTTTGGGGTAAACCGGTCACAGTAGAAGCCATTGCATGTGTTTATCTGCATCATGTTCATATCATACTTAATTTATAGTATAAAGTAATGCAAGCTGCTCAATCAAGTACCAAATAATATAAAAATAATTTCAAGCACAGTGAGTCATGGTAAGACAAAAAAAAGTATTAAGAACCAAAAACAAAGAAAAAAAAGGAGAGCAAAGTGTTCTTTGGCTTTCTAAATGAGTACAAGGTTATTGAGTGATCTTGATTACTTTTAAGAAAAAAAGTTTGGGTATTTACATCAATAAGGCAATAGATTATTTTCAAATATCCTCAAAAACATACAATATTTAATGAATTTGATAGACTTACAACTGGATCAGGTGCATCCTCTTGTTGGCACATTACCCAAGGAACAGTAGTATTGAGACCAACAGCAGTTTCTGCAGCCCATTGCACATATAGTTCTCCACTAACCCCATATGCCCATTCAACGTTTCCATATTCATTTTCAACCTATGAAACATGAAAGCTAAATGAGATCTCTTTGCTGAAACGTTAACAGTTTTTTTAAAATATATAGCCTACATCGATGCGAACCTAGTAGTAGTATATTGGTGCATGATCTAGTGTCTTATTGATCAAGTACGAACAAATAGGGAAGACTGAATGCACAGATACAAAAAAATTATGTATATACCTTTACATATAAATGCATTTATATAAACATATAGGTAGATATGTAGAGGAAAATCAGGCTGCCAATGGTCTGCATTGAAACTTTCAAACCCTTCTATGTGGCCCACCTTGTTGTGTGCCAATCATGGGTTCATAGCCAAATTAAAAGCACTTAATGTGAATTAGGGGCACATACGAAATCGGCACAATCCGATGATCGCGGATTAAGTTAATACGAGCTATGCTCCTCATAGATTGTTTTTTTTTTTTTTTTTGTTTGTGTAACTTATTCCAACTGGTAAACATACTAAATACCTTTGAAAATAGTAGGATGCAGCTCTAGCCCTATCCTATACCTGTATCTGTATCTCCTAAAATTCTACAACTGATGTATCCTATATGGGATTAGGAAAGAATCACCTGTGCAAGAATGATAGGGCCACCTTGTGATGCAAACAGTTTTTGCTCCTTCATCATGTTCACTATCTTTGCAAGAAAAAGCTCCATTTCATTCTGTACTGGCAAGTAACAGGTCATAGCATCATGCAGTGGAATTATACATGAAAAGTTACACAACTTTCAATGTTGACCATGTTCACATAGTCAAGCTTTTGTTTTCTTTCTTTGAACATTAGAAGGAAAGATGGAAAAGATAAAAGTTCTACGAAGAAGCACATTCTGGAATGTACCTTAAAAGGGGCATTAGTTGTTCTAAATTGAATGCCTGGAATCAAATGCAACCAAAAGGGGAATCCCCTGCAATGAACAATTTTATCAGCTCAAGTATCTTATTGTAGCATTTAAGTGACAGTTTTATCAAAAGCTACCATGCTGGCTGGCATGAATCGCCGCAACCATTTTGAACTTAGAAAACCTTAGGTATCAATAATTTTTAGTAGTTACTAGTTACATTACAATGGAAACAGAAGTTTTAAAGAGAAGAAATAATCAACCGCAAACCGCTCAGTACTAATCTTGAATAAGGTAAGGACAAATGATCGGAGAAAAAGAAGAATGAAATGCTACCAGATCTTGGTGCATATAACAAATGGAAGGAAAGAAAGGGGAAATCCTTAGAATCTAACATCACCCTTAAAAGGAACAAAGACAAACCCGTAGTTCCACTCAGCACATGCATATGGCCCAATCCTTAAATGCACAAAAAGGCCTGCCTCCTGCACTGTCTTCACGAACCTCACCAGATCAAACCTGCCTTCGAAGTAGTACTACAACCACTTCCAAACACCACTTTTTAAGTTCAAGACATAAGATTGCAATAAACAAAGATAAGACTTTTGTCTCAATCAGATACCTGTCCTTTTACAGGTTCGTGATAATTCCAAAAGACGTAAGTCTCAATCACATCCAGTCCCCCTTCCTTCGATTTCCTGATAATCTCTGGCCAAACCTGCAGATACAATTTCACAATCAATATACCTAAGTTATGATAAAAAAAATTCAAAAAGGTTTAATGCCCATCATGTTAAATTTTGAAAAGCATTAAAATCTCACTAGAGAAAAAGAAAAGAAATAAACACTTGAGAATGGAGAATGGAGAATGAATATTACATCAGGTGTAGTTCGAGGATAATGGATCGATCCAGAGAGCAAAACTCGCCTCTGTCCATTGATAACCAGTGCTCTGTGATCGTAAGTGACTGTCGCTGCAGACCCACTTTTGAAGTAGAAACCTTTGAGGACTACCAAGGTAAGAAAAACAAGAATTGTGAAACCTTCCCCCTTCATACTTCCACTCACTAAGCCCACAAAGTACAAAACTTAAACTTTCTTCAGAATTAAACAAGAAGAAATACTATCAAACAACAAGGACACATCAAACTAAAACTGCTAATCAATCACACAACCAGAATAAAATAAAAATTGAAGCAGAAACTGAAGGCGAACAGCTAATTCAACTCGACCCCAAACACGAGACCCGAAAGACAAAAAACTTCCTTTTCTTATCGAAATCCAAGCACAGGTGAATTATCTACAGTACACTGGCTCGACAAAAGAAACCCCAGAGAAAGCAAAGGCAGAATGTTAATTCATATGAACCCCAACAATTGAATCCGAGAAAGACACCAAGTTCTCATTTCTCATTGTGCTCAAGCAGCGGGTACATTATCTACTGCTCAATCACTAGACCCCAATAGAAACTCTGATCTAAGCCATGACCAATCGACCCTGAAAGACACTAAATTTTCATTTCTTATTGAAATCAAAGCACAATCCGCAAGACCCACTACACAAAAACTCACGAACATGACAAAAGCGAGAGACAAGTTCATATTATCATTTGAAGAACAAACAATCCTCTTCTTATAATATCATGATAAAGCCAATGAATTGTCGTTTCATGTTTGTAAATATGGAAACCGAGAATCCATGAAAGAATAGAAACATATCATCAGCTTATCTGATCGATGTTTCCCAAGCTGGAATGGTTTTGTTCTTATCTGAGACAGAGAGAAGATAAGAGAGTAGAAGCCAGAAACTGGAGAGAGGGAGAGCCGTTGTGGTTTAAATATGTCCAAATTGCGCGGTTTTTTAAGCAAAAGCGGGGCCCACACTTGATTAGTTGATGCTGGTTGGTGTCTTTCTTTTTTATATTAAGGATGAGTCCAATGCAGATGGAGATGGAGTACCCTCCACATCCACACCTGCTTTTTGTGCAGCCTCTTGTCCTTAGTAAGAAATTTCATGTTTTGTTAGACCACTTTTTTCGCGATTTTGATTATTTTTTTTAGAGGGTTGGGAATGGGTTTTCCTAGGAATATAAAAAAAGAGCTGCCCATAGAATAAATTTTCCGCAATGCTACACCAACATGCATTTATTTGTGTAACAGCATAAAAGTGGAAACTAAGAACTTGTGTAACACATTAGTAAGCGGCGGCGGTAGTTCTCACCTGGCTGTCCAGGATTGAACTTATGTACGTCACATCTTTCTCACTTGTGCGAGCTCCTTTCCTACTTATATGGGCCGTTTTCCCTTATGTGCGGGCTTACACAAGTTTGGCCTACAGTATGAGTTGATCCAACTTGGCCAAGTCCATGTAACTAGGCTGAGTATACTTGACTCGAGACGGACCAACTCTCTCTTGATCCCAAATTCTAAAACCTTGATTTAGATTAGCTTAATATCCCAGCCATACAACATCATTTATAACATCTGCTGATACATATCATCAACAGTGCCAATTGAGAGTTCTCATAGACCTGGTCCGACTCGGCCCAACCTAAACCTGGCCTGATTGTGCTGGATTTTAGATCCATTTTCAAGTTTCGGACTCGATATTAAGTCCTTTGGGCTTGAACCATGTATTCTTAAAGGCCCAGACTAGCCAGAGATACTTAACACAAAAGGTAGAGACAAACTTAAATGTCATATTATTCCATGATATCATGAAATGGAGGCTTTCTGCCATCACCGCTGAGAACCGTTTGGGCCCTCCATCGTTTTTCTTGAGTTTTTGTAAAAAGAAAAAACCCTAGGTCTTAATTAATGAATTGTAAAACCAATTAGAAGAGGAGTCTGTTTGAGTGTAGGATCCAATAATTGAGAGGCCCATCTGAGAGATTCCTGTGAGATTAGAACTCGCTCAATTTCATTTTCTATTGCATTAAATGTTAGGATGTTTTAATAAAAAAAGTTTAAATAGCCCGGTCAAGAGTCATTATTTTTAACAGTGAGGCTACTTGTCAGTTGGCACTTGGCACTGTAACTGAGTCTTCTTTTCCAAATTTTTGAACAAATTTATTTGATTTTTCAATACATAATTAAGTTTGATTATCATCTAATCTAATACTCTTTATCAAAATAAATAATTATATAAATAAAGATAGGTTCAGGCTTGCTTTTGGGTTAAGCACAGTTGGTAACATGTATAAATTCAACCCAAATCAGACTGACTTGTTAGGTGAGTTAAAAATGTCAACCAAAACCCTTAATTAACTGGTTGAGTTTGGGTTTGGTTCACAAATCGCAAGTCATAGTGCAATTAGTCAGGCAGAATTGGGTTTCGATTTGGTTTGCTGGTCACGGTGCAATTAGTTGCATTTAATTGGATTTTATGACCTTAGCCGATCAAATAACAAGAATGAACTCAACCCAAACCCTAAATTACCGGGACTAGTTCAGGTTGGTTTAGCTGGTTGGGTCACAAATGCTACCCCCCAACCACTGGCGGAGCACCAAAATTTCAGAAAACCCCTTTGTTTGTTATAAAATTATATAACTTCTTACATATGGCCCCTCCAAAGTTTTCAAAAAAATCCCCTATATATTTGAAAGCTACATGCATTTTTAATATGGCCCTCCCAAAAAATTTCTTCTACATAGTGGTCCCTCCAAGGAAGAATTCTCGGGTCCACCCCTGCCCCCAACTAAACTGACAGTTCATCCGAGCTCGGGATAAGACTTATCAGGATCCAAACAGCATTTACAAATTCTTCTAAGCAATTCATTTTACTGTAAGTTCTATTAGGCTTCATAAAAGTTGTCCCGGATGATCTTGTGGCTTCAATGTTCATATTGGAAGATTGAACTATAATCTTTTTAAAGATTAGAAATGCCCCACTTAAGAAAAATCACCCAATATAGTTTTTTTTTTTTTTTTTTTTCTATCGGAGGGTTCTCAATCCTTTGAACTTGATTAATCCCTCCGGACCTAGAAAGAAGCTGGGCAAACACCCCTATGGCCCCTGAGGTGGTAGCACTAGTTGACTCAACCTTCGATTTCTGAACTGGTACAGTTTTTTTTTTTTTTTTTTTTTTTTTTTTTTTTTTTTTTTTGCTATCGGAGGGTTCCCAACCCTTTGGGTTGGACTAATCCCTCCGGGCCCAGAGGGAAGCCGGGTAAATCCCCTGTAGCCCTAGTGTGGTAGCAGAGTTTCGAACTCACAACCTCCGGGAGCAAACCGTGGTCCTAGGCCAACTAAGCTACCCAGTTGATATGTACATATGAGAATAGCATAAAGAGGGACCGGACCAATCACTGGGATCGGGAACCAATTCATTCAAAACTTGTTGACTTTCTCCTTTCTATTGTTATGGTGCAACAATTCATCCATCATATAAATAATTTATGAACATTACATGAGTTTAAATGCAATAGTAATGATAGATTATCAGAGCCATGACTATGGCTGAATCACTAGTTACAGTCTGGACTATGGAGAGGACAATGTTTCAACAAATTTAGACAAAATAGCAAGGCTAGCTTGCAATGGGTTTCAGAAGACTTGACTCCCACATGCAATGTGTTTAGCAAAGGTAACTTAGAAACAGTTCAAGCATGTAGTAAACAATTATTGACAAGAATGCTGCAAACATAATTCACACTTTCCTTTTTGTGGCATTCCTTCACACTGCTCCATAAATACTGGGGCCCTTTGTTTCATGTAATTGAATTTGTAGGAATTCTAAGGATTGTTTTTCTAATAGTAGTTGAAAATGAAGAAACAAAGTTGAATACTCAAAAATGACCATCAAATAACTTTCCTTTTAATTAAAAATGAATATTCAACTATCACTCTAGTAATTCAAATCTCATGAAAGTCAAGATTCCATCTTCATCTCTACCTTAAACCCTTCACCCCTTACAGCTTTAATCATTTCTATATTGAGCCTGTTTGACCATGAATTTCAATGTATTTAATTCCCATGCGAAGAAATAGGCCCCATAAGTTAATTTTGGTAGTGGGGAAAAAGACATGAGATTTTCACTGAGGCCTCGCATGGGAATGTATTGGAAAATAAGGAACAATCCCCATGGAAAAGGACATAAAATTTTTTTAAAAAAATGAAGTGCTAAAATTTTCAAAACAGTAGGAACTTATGGATAAAGACATGAAATGACAGTCAGAAAAGATTCCAGATTGTTGAGTAAAAAAGAGCACGGCATCAAAGAATGCTGATTTGAACTGCAGAACTTAAAATGCAAACACCGACTGAAAGTGCCAACACACTCTGGCTCATTGTTGAGTGGTGTTGGCACTTTAATTAGTTTAACACACATTGATAGGGATCAATTCTAGGTTCTCAAGTTAAAGAATCACATCCTGACCAGTAGCTTGACCTAGCATTAAAAAAGAAAGAAAGAAAGATAATAAAAAACCAACTGAAAGTGCTTAAGCAATCCACATCATGGGGCTCATTTTGGATGCTTTCTTTTCATTGGAGGTAGGATGAATAGAAATGTATGAATAAGGGTCATGCAAAAGATCAGCCCTGTTAGATTATCCTAGCCCTTGATTTCACGGCCTTATAGTTTAATGATTTTTTAACCATAAACTTCTTTGTATTCCAATGCGGCAATGCTATATAAAGGCTTTATGAGCATAAAGCTGTACGTGGCGACTGTTAAGGGGGGAAAGAGAGTGAAAATGAAGGGTAGGCCCAAGTGGACACCCATAGCTAGTGGGAGAAAATTCCCCATTTAAGGGATCATGAAGATGATGATGTGGCAAGGACGACCACTTCTTCAGAAAGCAGTATAGATCAGCAGTCCACCACCCTCCAGTCATTTTGTCACACATCCAACGGCAAAATAATTACTCCGCCATTTGTTATTATAGGTCCGAAGCCTGGGTAAAGGAAGAGGGTTGCTTTAGACGGTGTTGACAGCGAGAGTAAAATTTCCGCACAGCCCAAACATGAATTTTGAGATGATGATCGTAGCCATCTTCATACTTGGCCTTTTCTGTATCAACGTGGAATGCTGCTGTACTTATTCAATCAGTTTTTTTTCTGACTGAAAATCAATACCAACTTGTGAATGAAGAGCTGCCTCTATGCATTAACAGCAGCGGGCAAATTTCATGCAGGGCGTCGTGTGCACAGGAGAAAATCTTTCTATATAGCATCAATTAAAAGACCCACAGTAAGCTACTCTGGGCACTCTCTCAAATTATTCATATCATATGTAGATCTATGTTCATATTGGCTATGAGAGAATTCGGCAAACTCAGAATTCATGTTTATCTCTATCTTGATAGATAATAGGGACTGCTCTTCAAAAATTAGCTAGTCGCATTCACTGAACTCGTGTAAATCTTGTCTAAAAGGTTTGGACAGAATTGCATGCACCAAATTCATGATGAAGAACAAAATCCTAAAACGAATAGTTTGCGCATGCACCAATGTCGTGATATGATCAGGAAGAAATTCCTAAGCAACTGAAGAGATAAATAGATAATGTGACATGCATGGACTAGCTGAAAACTTGGAGGTGATTAAGGAGCCGTACTGACAAACTAAAATAAGGAAGGTACCTTGAGTTTTGGATTAGGAAAACTAATTTAGAAAGAAATGTGACTGATGATTAATATAAGAGAACTACAAATATTATGAGCATTGTTCTCAAAATCGAAATGTTATCGCAAATCAGTCAAGGGTTGAATCGACTAGAATCGTAGCACTAATATATCGCAAATCATATGATTCTTTATTTCTGCATAAAAGTTGAAAATAAAAATAAGCAAAAAAGCAGTTACTCAATCCATCCATAGCAACATCAAAATATAAAAAGTAGACAAGCTATAGGAGTCTCACTCACTTGATAATTGTTTTACAACCAAAAGACTCAAGTTTAAACTATGACTAATTAGAAAGCAAAATCAAATAAAAGGAACTGAAATCTGACTCCAACTATAACACCTATAACACCCAGAACAAGATACACAATCAGTAAGTGGCCCATCTCTTCAAATCTACTAAGAATGGGACAAACATGGGCTCATAGGATAGGTAATTGAATGACACATCGGGATCACCTAATTTCATGTCACATACAATTTGAAATAGAGTTGGTTATCAAAGTTTGCCTACTGGCAGGGGTGAGAATCCCCAAAATCAAAGGAACATTGAAACATTGTACTTCAAATTTCCTAGTGGAAATATTAACTTTCTGGGAGATTCTTAAGACCTACACCGCATAATGGCTAATGAAAAACATTGTATTTGAGCTGTTCAGCCCATGAGCATTACACAATGCAGGCCTATGTCCCTCATATCACAAAAATATGAGACATCTGATTCTTCTTAAACTAGAGAGCGCAAATGGCTGATAACCTTCCTTCACCCACCAGGGCTGGAACCTATATTCCCACCCACCAAATGGTGGGATTGTGAAGTCAAAACCACGGTACCAAGCAAAGGAATTCTATTCCCTAATATAAGTTCCAACATATATACCTCACATTACATGTGATGTGTAGAGAAGTTTTTTAGAAAAGGGAGGCATCCAACAAAACCTCTGTACTAAAGACACAAACTTTGAACATACTTCACAGAGACCATGCTATTTCATTAGATAGCTATACATGCTATCTTCTACCTTGAGAGGCCCAATATTGATATTCGATTGAACGTTACTTGCAATAACAAAGCCATTCAATCAGTTAAAACCATGAATCTCTTGCATGACTTATCCAATGTGTTATTAATTAAGAAATTCAGAACCAAGTTTCCAAAAATTAAAATATAGTCATTGAGAACAGTAAAAACTGAACTCAGAAACCGAACAATAGAATTTGAATAGGAGCAACAATGCTTAAAAGCTTTCTATAAATGGAAGCCTGAAAGGCGCAGAATTGGGAAATACCCATAAAAAATTATGCAGACTATGTTTAAGAATTCATTGTGAAATCCACGCATGTCTGGCAGCTGCAATCGGAAAACCGGCAGATAGGACACCCAAAACAGACACATGAGGTGCATCCAGTGCAGGACGGAGAACGGGGGCATCCTCTGTACACTTTGCGGCTGGATCGTTCCTCATCAGTATCGCAAGTAACTCTGATACAAAGGATAGCATTAATCCATGGTTATATACAAGCATATAAAAGAACTAAAATAATAAAATAAAATAAAAACCTAGTAATATGAATTTTATGAGCAGTACAGCATGCGACCAGTAGTTTTGAACTCTAGTAGGTGTAAGTTTGGGAGCCCCTACATTTCATGGGTAAGTCTCATAAAGGTTTCTCCATCAAACTACATCAAATGGAGTGAAAGACTATCAAGCCCATCACTGCAGGGCAGAGCCATTCCATCGGCCAATGCACCAAGAGGTCTCTAGTCCTCTTGGATTGCCACTAAATAATCTGCATAGGGATGTGATGTTTTTAGGCAAGTTATCCCTAATCATTTAACCTGGTTGCAACAATGAACTACTTGTCACTTCTGCTTTTGACTGTTCTTCAAACATTCAATAATAAAAGTTATTGTCACAATTCTCATTCTCAACAACTTCTCGGTTCTGAAAATTTTTCGGGACATTGTGGAAATTTTCAAATTTTTGGGTTTCTTTTTTCAAATCATTGTGAGTTTATGACCTATATGATACAGGTACTTCAAAATGGGCAACATATCATGTCGTACCATATCCGATACTATGTCGTACCATATCCAATACTCTACTTTTTATATGTAAAATATGTGTCCCTACCATGTCTATGGCATGTCTCTGCCGTATCCATGCCGTATCTGGGCATCGGAGATTATTTGTGACAAGTCTCATAAAAGTAAGTCCCATGGTATTGGCTGTTATATAGGCAAAAATAGTTGGACATGGTGCTTTTCACTGGATGCAGGTACAAAGGAGTAGATCATTTGAAACACAGTAATACTTGAAAGAGCTATAGCGGGAAGGTTTTATAGATTCATTTGGTAGTGATAACGCTGACTACATCTAGACACAGTAGAGCTTCTTGGAAGAAGTCTGGCCTTTAAGGCCCCTCTATCTTTTATTGTTGTCCCTTACATTCATATCACTATTTTATTTATGATTGGACCTAAATATGTGCTGTTATTATGTTAAACCATCCTTCCTTCTCTTGCCCCCATTTCATCCCACTTGACAGTAGTGGGATGCATCACTAGGCCATTAACAATGATGGCAAATCCGTCCCTCTTATGACTTATCTCCTCTCTTCCTTCTTCATAAACTCTCTCTGTGTCCTATTTCCTCTCCTTTCCTCTTTTCTCTGCTCCTTTCTTTTCTCATTTCTTCCCACTTCTCAAATTGAGATTCCTAACCGGTAGATAGGCAAACTCAAAACCCAATCTCAGGATCTGAACCAGATCTGGATTCAAGTTATCTAGCCTAATCTGACAATTGGTAGTACTAAGTTTCTGCATTTGATAGATCCTATTATCTGCATCTGCAGTCCATGCTAAAATCAAGTCTAAGAATGAAGACATTTTCTTAAGAAAGCACTTCTCCTATAAATATTTAATCAAATTGCACTAAGTTTATGCTGATTTACAGGTATTTCAGTCATAAATGGCATGGCTGTGAGCCAGATTGGTTTTTTCTAGCATATATAATTTAGATAAAATTTTCAAATTGCAATTCGAGTGCCCCTTCATCTTCCTCCACAAAAAATTGCAAGTACACAAATTGAGAATTAGCCAGCTTAATGCTGACATATAACTAGATGGTTGGTATTGACCAAACTACCCACAATGGTTGTTAAGCCAATCTGAAAATGTTATGCTTCTAAAAGTATGAACTGCATGCTCCTTTATGATAAAAATGATAACTGAAAATACGTGTTCATGAAGTTGCATTAGGAAAAGAAAATTACTTGTCATATGCCAAGTCAGAGCATTTCCAATTAAGAGTTGCCAAAGCATCATGGTGAATCCTGCATTCCTCTTTGCTTCTAAGCCGAAACCTGCGTTCCTTGTTGCACCTCGTACAGCGAATAAATTCATCACGATGAAAATGTCGTCTATGAGGACCTTTATGAGACCCATTAGCATTTTTTGAGGATTGATTGTAGTATCTAAGCAGCACTGTTTTTGACAACGGAGCCTTCTCCCCATTAACCATAACCCACACATTGCTTTTCCATCTCCTGGCGCCTTCTCTGCCAGCATGCTTCTCAAAAGCAGATGGACTCAACTTATCTAGTTGGAAAAAATACAAACAATCAGCCAAAGTTTAAGACTACAAAAAAAAAAAAAATAATAATAATAATAATAATAAAATAATTTAAAAAAAATCAGTGCATGCATTGAAATGTATTCTGGGTAGCATTTACCACAAAAGTATACAAACAGAGACAATGAACAGAGCCCAAAACACATTGCACAACAGACAATTAGAAATGAGAAGAAATTATGTGAAAAAACGTAAATATTCAATGATGGAGCTGCTGTAAGGTTATGGTCGGAGCTTTTCTGACAATCATTTTTTATGCATTGAAAAACCACTTGTAGAATATAGATACTCATAATTTGTTGTCCTTTCATACATTCAATAAGATGAGAGAAAAAGGAAAGGATAAAAGCTACAAGATAACTGTACAGATAGGCCAGCACATCGGCCTTCTCTGCAGTTGCCATTAGTAACACCTTGTGTTCTACCAAAAAAAAAAAAACACCTTGTGTTGTTTGATATCAAAATGGATATCCACATCTATCTTACATAATCCAGAACAGAATACTATTCACGGTATTTCACACATCACTTTAGAGATTAAGTCTTACATTGTTTCTTGCAAAAGTACTAGCCCCAAGAAAGACAATCTCATAACCTTTTTCAACTGCTTTCAGAACATTCTTGCATTGCCCCAAATGTGGACCAGAAATAGACCAAAAGTAGAGTAGAAGATACAAATGATGTGCTGTCCTGAAAATGGACGTTGATTTTTTTTTAAATTTAAAAATATATATTTTGTTATATTCAATGTGAAGTCTTCTCCAGTGGGGTAACTTAACTCGTCCAAATGGGGAAAAAAGATTGGAATATGGTGAATCCACTGTAAAAATGCCACCAGATGAGCATCCCAGATCACAGACCAGACTTGTGTCTGGAAATTAGAGCCAATTACAAGTTTACAACCACACACATTTTTCTTTTGGATATTTTAGCAGATACTTAATTATAAGAAGGCATAAAAGATAAATGAGCAAGATGCAGCTGAGGAGAAGACAAGAAAAAAGGGGGAAGCAGCTTTCTAAAAAATTCACATTCTTGCTACTCATTTGGCAAATGATAGGGCAGTCATATATGACTGTCTTATAATGGTTCAACTCTCCAGCCCCATTTTTCTTTGAGACTTGTCTAAATCTTAATCCCACAAAGCACTACCACAGTCTCCAGCGCTGCAGTATAAAAATGTAAAGAACCTTGAAAACCATGTAGGAGGGAGCAGGAGTGAGACACCAAAAGTTAGAGCCAGAGCAAGACCTAGGATAGAAGATTGTCTGCAATTAAGGCGTCGCATGATCATTAACAAACCTTAACCCAAATAGAAATTCCACACTATGAATAAAAATATTTATACACTAATCAAGCAGTCGTAAAATAAAATGAGGTACTGAAGAAAACATCATAATTTTGGCCAGTAAACGACCAACTGGCTCGACTCAATAAACCTACATTATGAAGAGATTAATTCGATGCACACTCTTGAAAAAGAAAGCATAGTTCATTCATCAGAATTCATTATAAGAACAGGTGAAAAAAGACCCTTGATCTCCTTAACAAATTTAAATGAAAACTTCTGAACCTATCTTTTCATTGGCATAGAGATAAGGTTGTTACAATGTTAGGACTAATGACCCGAGAAGCAATTACTCAAGACCAACCAAATGAACTTGCCATGTTGATTCAGATGATGCCTAGGATTAAGCATGCATTACAGAAAAGGAAAACAAATAGCATGCTTATAGGTTGTGTACCAAATACAGCAAGGATTGAATGGATGATCTAAGAGAAGGGGGTCCACAGAAAGAAACAGGATCAACAACCACCTTACATGATTCAGTAACCTCCTGTCTCTGGCACTCAAACTCTAGCTCTCAAATCGAGAGACCATCATTAAAACGTGGATCCAATGACAAGACAGTCAGGATACTGAGATCACAGCCTAAATCCCACCATGCCCACAAAAGATTCCAGGAAAGAAGAAAAAAAAAATATTCATGATTCAAGAAGTCATAGCATAGACCCTGGTTGAGTTGCAGTACATTTGTACTGATATCAAACTATAGAAAAGGAAAGTAAATAACCAACTTGCATGGAATCAAGAGCGAGCCACATCAGTGCCATCACTGAAACAAATCCACATACAGTTACCTACATAAACAACATCATGAACAGTTCTTGAAAACCCAAGAAGTAAAAGAAGCTGCCAAGAACTTTCATACCACAGACAATATCAGAGACTTCTGAAAACATCAAACATGCAAACAGATTAAGACACATTGACCAACCAAAAAAACAAGCCTAAAAACAAAAACTCAAGTCAGAGAAATGATCTGACTAACCTTCCTGACAACCAGGAATGCATTCACAGCTGACCTCAAGATCACCAGAAGCAAAAACTTTCAGCCTCCCAACAGCATCACCATACTTTTGGCTAGTGCACCCACACATCACCTCAATGAAATCTCCTCCTCTCTTCAGCCCACTTATCTCACTCAAATCCTCATCACTAAACATAAAAACCGCATCTCTCTCACCACCATTCTCCATCTCTTTCAACCAGAAAGAAATGGAACCTTCCCAAATAGGCTTGCAGAGATAACCCCACGAAAACCCGTGAAGCAAAAGGTCTGTAAACAACCTTCTCCGGGTCTCTCGATCTCCTATATATATGGTAGATGAAACGTTAAAAGAGATAAAACGTCCAACTGGGCTTCCTTCAAAAGCTTCCTGTTGAACGATGCATCTCAGCTTGAAATAAATCATGAAAGTGCCATCACTTCGACTCTCTCTTTTTCTCTCTCACTCAAGAACAAACGACCAAATATGGAACTGGGTTTCCTTCAAAACATGAAAAACAATAGCTTTTTATTACTCCTTTCTCTCCACTGTCATGAAAAGCATGAAAGATTCTCAAGTCACCCGAAAAGAAACTCACAGAGAAAAACAGACGCAGCCAGTCAGAGAAACCTCGTCAAACAGACACAGCCAGTCAGAGAAACCTCGTCAAACAAGGAATCTGCTTGCGAATGAATGAAATATCTAACAAGGTTGTTTTCAAAAGTTGCTTTCAAACCAGAGAAAGAACCATTTTTAGAGGACTATTCTCAATCTCTCTCTCTCTCTCAGCAGACAAAACTACAGAGAAAACCCACACAGACCCATTCACCCAAACGCCCATTTTCGACTCCTTCCAGAAAATCTGGTGGAGAAAACGTGTAAAGGCGCAGAGATTTATAGGATTTTTTTTCCTATGAGAGACGAAAAGGGCCTCTCTGTTTTGGAGATTATAAATTATGGTGCTCCGGCGGAGTACAGTGGGTCATGCTCATTCCATCACCACCTTCTATAGATGACACCACATCTGGACCGTCGGATTTGTGATCCCATGAGTATAGCACTGACCCATTTAAGATCACCTTCTTCCTGCTGAATTTAATCAATGATCATCTCTTCTTTGGATTGTTCATTTTTATAGAGTTAAAATGGATGGATTGGATTGTCCTTGGCTGATCTTAGTTTCCGCCCACTTCAGTAGGACCCAATAGTTGATTTGGACCCTTGAGCATCTCCCCCCGGCCTTCTCCTAAATGAGGTTTGTAAAACTCCACCATCAAGGCCCACCTATTGATAATCTAAACCGCTCAGCATAAATTTTATTTTTTCCGGTGCCGTATTTTTAGATTTTATTTAACTTCAAGTTGGTCTTATTATAAGATTTAGCATGTGATTGATGTTGAGATTAATACATATTATTGAAAATTTCTGAAATTATACAAATTCACGTGCTCAATTTTACGGTGAGATCAACTTTTTATTGAAGCAAAGTTTGACGATTTGTTACTAATGAAGATGAAATTCATTTTGAACGGTCTGGATTATCGATACGTGGGCCCCGAGATAGAGTTCCACACATCCTATACTCACAGTCTCAGCAGTTACATGGACTGGATTGCAAGCTGATTTTGTCACATGTGCATGGATGTGTAGATCCAGTGCATCACTGGATCCATGGTGCTCAGGGGAGTACCGTATCTTTCTGAGCTGGACAAACGGATAGTGACATGAGTCATGCTACAAAGGCCTGCTCCCAAAAAGGCCTTTTTGTATGAGATAAAATGTAACATGCACAGTAGGACCACTAACATAATTCTGGTCCTTCACACAGGATATTAGAACCATTCAAGAGGTGGGCCACCCTATTGTTGAATACAAACTCTTTCAGAGATGCTCCTCTTTAGTTTGTGTTCCCTCTTAATTTCATTTATGGACCCACCTATGATCAATCTAATTTCTTCACAAAGCTCGTTTGATAAATTTGCGCTCATCCAAATTTGACAGTAATTTGAAAGCGTATCCACTCATTACTTTAATAAAAAGAAAATATCTAAGATGATATACATCCATTAAATTGATTCTATAAATTTCTTTTAAATTATTATTTTATAGATTTTGCGTCTCGCTCGTGGTCCATATTTAGATTTGTTCATCTCTCATGTCCGCCATAGTTGTCATGCATTGATGTGTGGTGCATATAACTGTTTTTCTTTTGAAACGTATGGACGACGTGCAGACGATCTCTTGAGAATGCATTTCCTTCTGGATTTGCTTAACATTTCTCTTACCCATCGTGGTTGTCATGCATCTAAGTGCATTGCACGCGGTTGCGGTTGCTTTTCTTTTGAAACGCATTTTGGTTGTTATGCATCTAGGTGCATTGCCTGCCGTTGCTTCTCTTTTGAAACACATGGTTGGCGCGTAGTTTGGTATCTCAAGCACGTCTTTCCCTCTGGATATGCTTTACATAAATGACATTTATCGATGCCAGTTCAGCACTGATGCTAGCTATTTACCTGATTTAACATATGAGTGATCTACCTTTGTATGACCAAATCTATTCAAACCATAACGGGCATGGGATAGGAGCATAGAGAAACTTGTCCAGGCTTTACATGCTTACTTGTTGGCCTAACATCTAAACACAAATTCACTCCACAAGCATAAAAGTCACATCAAGTCCTGTCATTTTCGAATTATATACAAACATTTGTGTTAATCATGTTAGATTGGGTTGGGCCTTTAAAGATACACAGGACCAATACTCAACTCATAGTCCATATGTAGATCTATTCATCTCATATGCGCATCGTAGTTGTCATGCATTGAGGTGCATTGTACATGGTTGCTTTTCTTTTAAAACGCATGGTTGGCTTGCGGTTAGTCTCTCGAAAATGTCTTTCCATTTAGATACTTAACATCTCTCCAGCCCACCGTGGTTGTCATGCATTTAAGTGTGTTACACGCAATTGCGTTTCTTTTGAAACGCATTGTCAACGTGTAGTTGGTTTCTCCAAGACGTCTTTCCCTCTTGATTTGCTTAACATAAATGACATTTGTTGTTACTAATTTGGCACTGATGTCAGATGTTTGCTTGATTTAACCTATGTGCAGTCCGCTTTTAGAAGGCCAAGTATATTGTACTATATATGCAGGGGCGGAACCAGGAATTTTGTTTATGAGGGGCCAAAGAAAAAAAGACTTTAAACAAAATTATAAATTTTAATAATAAATTATAAATTAAATAAATTATTTAAGTTGTGGCGACATTCTTTCATTGAGCTGAAATCACCACTTATTGTTTCATTGATATAATATGTGTATATATATATATATAAAAGCAGGATCCGCATTTAAAATTTAAACTGTTCAAAAGCACGATCACAATAGTTTCTATCTCTATGGAAGAATTCCCTTCAATCAAATTTGTTCTCACATAGATAATCTTAAGAAGATTAACTTTTTATAATTATTTGTGGTAGATAAACTTTGATTGGATTAAAAAATTATGAAATAGTGGGAAAAAGGAAGTGATCATGAGTGGATTAGATCTTAAGTATAAGCTCTGATGATTGAATAACAAAATGATATATGGTGGATTAGTATATCTAACATATGCAGATATGTACTAAAGTATATAAAAGAAATTGTTGAGATAACTTCAAGGTCCTTTCTTATACATGTAACTTTTAAGATGCAATTTGAAATTTCATTATTCAAAAGCACAGAGAAAATTAATGATAGTACTAATCCCATATATAAAATCTAAACCATTCAAAAGTACAATCGGGGTAGTATGTATCTCTTTAAAATAAATTGTTCAATCCGGTTTATTTTGAAATGGGTAATAATAATCAAAACACAGTTTCTTTATCCATGATGGATAAAACTCCGATTGAGTTGAAAATTTATGCAATAATTAAATATAATAGTAATTGATTTTGAGTGGATTTGATTTTAGTATGAGCCACAAATATTAAACATACATAATGACTTATAGTTGAATAGTACATCCACCCAAAGTAATAAATAAACTTTTTAAAAAGAGAAGTGTTTCCTTTCTTTCTCTTCTTTAGGTATACTTGAGTTCTGCAAACGACAAATTCTTCAAGTTTGAAACAAGTTAGCCCAAAGTAGTGCTCTCTCATTATCACAAGATTTAGGGGTGGTAAATCTTGATAGGTCTGGATTGAGAAATTTATTCTCCAATATCAATCATGCCTTTTTTTATATAGTCTCCTTTCCCTCCTTTCCTTTCCTTTTCTTTCCTTTTCTTTTCCTTTCCTTCTTTCATTTTAAGTCTTCCTCAAAATCAGCCATGTTTTTTGTTTCCATTTTGGGTGACTCAAAATTAGGTTAAAATATCTCTAAAAAGAAGGAGAGGCCATCCATTAATGGGGAGCCATCAAATGAAAGGGGCCACATATCAATATATAATGGTTTTCAGATCTTTGGGGGGGCCATGGCCCCTGCCAGCCCCCCTTTAGTTCCGCCCCTGTATATAGGGCATGGGTTAGGGGCACAAAGAAGCTTGCCCAAACTTTACACGCTTGCTTATTGGGCCTAACATTCAATATAAAATCAATTCACAAGCCTGAAAATCATAATCAGGTCAAACCATTTTTGAATTATTTACAAACATTTTTTATGTTGAACGTGTTAGGTTAAGCCAGGTATTTAAACATACATAGGCCCAACGCCTAACTCAGTTTTTTATTATTATTAGGGTTGTCTTTCTCGAATATATTCCGGCCATTTGTTCTTCCATCTCCAAATCAATAAGCAGCTTTGGCCTCGTTTGCAAGTTTTCGTGCTCCGCTTTTAACTCTTGATACCTTTGACGTGCGATGGCACGTTCAAAGCGCATCATAAAGTCATGCAAACCACACTTATGTGTTTCAAATTGCTTAAGGAAGGCATTGAAACTTTCACTTCTCTGCAATGATGACATTCCCGCAAAAAACATGCCCTTTAAAAAGATTGGTACTCACATCTCATGAAGCGTGTACATGTCTTCTAGCCAACTGTTTTCTTTCAATTTATATTCATTTCGAATGCTGTCCCATTCCTTCTCAAAATGATAATTTGAGACATCATTGTAAACAACTTTATTTATTGCATCCATAAGCCTGTCAACATGAATTGTAATTCCACCTAACTTGCTTGGCAACTTTTGCATAATGTGCTAGACACAAAATCGATGAACTGTGGCAGTCATGCATAACGGTTTTAATTGCTTTCCTCATCGCTGGATCTTGGTCCGTTACAATCGCTTTTGGTGGACCCGCAAGCGTAGCTTCCAACCAGCATTTAAATAGCAACACAAATGAATCAAAACTCTCATTTGATAAATAAAAAAACCACTTCTGAATATCACCGTTTGATCGTTGTGATTTACTCTCATAAATGCACCGAAGATAAGATCATATTTATTGGTTTGATATGTTGTGTCAAAAGTAACATCACAAAAAACGATGTATGAAAGCCGACATAGGTGATCTGCCTAAAATACATGTTTGATTTGATTGTTCTCATCTGCCTCTATAGAATAATTAAAACCTGGATTCATTTATTTCATGTATTCAAAATACTCATATAACATTTTACCATCTCGCCCCTTCTTTGCTTTCTGCTTATCTCGATAGTAATTTCTCATGTCCTGCTCATTGAAACCAGCTGCTCCTGAGCCACTAACTTGTGTGCTTAAGAGTCCCATTTGATTTGCAGGAGGAATGCTATTTTCTTCAAATGCATCTATTAAGTTTTTATGAGTTTGAGTAATCTTACGGTATGAACGAAACATATGGGTTTTACACGGAGTAGATAAGACATGAGTATGTTCTACAACAAATTTGTTAACAACCCAGTTACCGATTGTGATTTTTTTCACAATCAACGCCGCTCCACAATTTTCTCTCGTATATGGAACATGCTTTTGTGCCACATAACCCCGTTTTATTCGTTGACCTCGTTTGGCGCACATAAACTGCTTCCAACATACTTCACCCCTCTCTTTTTTATCTGAACCACGTCTAACACCAAAACCAGTAGCCCTCGCATAAGTATTATAAAATTCGTAAGCTTCTTCAAAGTCATAAAAATACATTCCGACCTGTTGGGTTCTATCATCATCTACATCAGGTATGAATATTTTACTCATGGAATATGCAGTTGATTACATCTTCTCATTCGTAGCCAAATATGAACAGCAAACCCAGAATAATCATGAAGAAAAAAAATCCAGGGATAAAATAATTGCATATCATATATTCTCAACACAAAAATAAATAGATAAAATAAAATACATTAACTCCCAAAATATTTCATTTGAGAGATACCTGAGTGTTTCCATGGTGGTGAGGTGACCCACCACCATGGTCGGAGCTAGAGAACTCTTCTACCTCATTACCGGCGGGTAAGGTCTGGGAGAACACAGCTGGGTGAAAATAGATATGGTCATCCATGTATAGCAAAAATATGACCTTCCTGGAGTTGGAATAGAATTCAAGAAAGAAGAAAGTAACCCATTGAGCATAGATTATAGAAAGTGATGCTTTAAATGAAAGTGCAAGCTCTATGGTTTTCTAGGCCTACATTCAAGAAACCATATATCAGATGAAATCAAAAGAGGAATAAAAAGAGGATTTTATCCAAGAAGTCTTAATTTCACAACATCAATTGAAGAACCCAAGTGGGTGCAATAATAACAAGCAAAAAAAAAAAAAAAAAAGAGTAGAAATTTGGGTATCTGAGCATTCCTTCAAACAACCCCAAGACATATAAACATAAATAATGAATTGTTAGCATTTGAGCATTTCTTCAAACATCTACAAGACATATTAACATAAACAATGAAAATGTAAATATTGAAGCATTTCTTCGAACAGCTACAAGGCATAGTAGTATCCAACTTACGAGTCCTTTGTTGATGTGGCTATGGATGATGGGGTGGGGATGTTAACGAAGTAGTGCTTAACCAAGAGAATTACAAACACAATTCAGGACATGCAGCGTCCATGTCACAGCAAACAAAAATCCTTAGAAACTAATGCAATGGATTTCTAGGTTCGTTTCCAAACATTTCCCCCCAAAAAAAAAAAAAGATGCCCGAAGTTCCGGAGAGAAGTTGCAACAGAGACTGAGAGGAAAGAGTGAGATGCGACACCGAGCGAGAGAGATGAGAGAGTGAGTGAGACAATCCCGAGAGAGAAGAACCTAGGTCGGAGATGACGCAAGGGATCTACTGTTCATGCGACGCAGAGAGGGTGAGCACAGATTTGGGGATTTGCCGATCGTGAGAGATGAGAGACCAATAGGACGTCGGGAGAGAGAGAGAGGTGTGAGAGAGATGAGAGATGAGATGCAGGGAGAGAGGGATCGATCGCGCGATTTGGCTCCGGCGAAATGGCATACCACACTTTTCTCCTTCCATTCGATTTGGGCACAAAGCTCTTTTTTTTCCTACTTTTCGTTTCCCTCTCCTATGTTATATATAAGCCGTTTTGAGCATTGGATTTGTTGACAAAATAAACGCACATGGGATGAGTCCATACGAAAATGAGTAAGGACGGTCCTTATAGGACCGCTACCCATATACATACATATACGTACATACATATATAATGTATGTATGTATACATACATATATGTATATGTATATATATATAGAGAGAGAGCACATGGCTCTGCTAGTCCTACAAATCAAAGTCGACTATCTCTGTTTTTGGCATTATGGAACTGAAAAATCCAGTTTTGACTGGATTTATCTTAATTTTGAAGACAATGAGGAGGTAATTTACTTGGAGATAATTTTGCATACGATTCCAACTTATGACAACATAAGCTGCAGCTTATGAGAGCCCCTCTCATATATATATATATATACATGTATGTATGTACAAACATACATACATACATGTATATGCATTAATCAAGTTTTGAATAAGGTGCTCTATGCTTGTGTGGGAAAGCTTATATTAAAGTGAAATTTGAGGATATGTCACTAGAGGTGATGATAATAATTTCAAACTTTCGAATTTCCAACATATCGGCCCCATGATAGAGTTCCACACATCCCATTCATAGGAAGCGTGTGGGAGACACTCAGAGAGGGCATGCTTGTTTCAAGTTTGGTAAAGCATAGTGAAGGTAGATGTCACACCATATTAAAAGTGAGATAATGTGGGAGAGAAAGAAAAAGAGAGAGAGTGTGTGCGTGTTAGTTGTAGTTTTTTTTTTATGACTTAACAATATTTTACCGTGCTTTGTTAGGTAAAGAAAAAACAACTTGTAATAAAGTGTATAGTCAAATAAAGTGTAGGTTGGTGTCGACGTAATACTATTATGAGGACGTAGGTCAAGACTTGACCAGACCCTATAAATTTTTTTACCTTAATATTTTTGTGGCTTTTCATTGTTTCATTTTATTCATCTTACTTCTATTTTGTTCAATAAAAAATTTGATAGATAATCCCGTTATCGATCATCCAAGATTCTAAAGGCTTCCCTAAATTAGGTTTGGATCACCATCATTGATCTACGATCAATAGGATTATACTTAGTCTGATATACAATAATTAGGGCTGTTAATCGTGTCATATTAACGAATTTGTGTTAGAATCACCTCAATCCGTACACAACCCATTAAATGAATAAGTCTAAAAATCAAACATGAACACGACCCGTTAAATAATTTTGTCCATTTTGGACCAATGCAATTAGCACACACTCTTTTGCTAATGAAAGGAGAGTGAAGAAGTTAGAAAATGATAATTATATGTGGGATTTAGGGTTTCACTTCAACATTTTCAAACTCACCAAAATACCCATCGTGCATTTTATAATTTATGTCATTTATCATTTGGCGAGTTGTACTGAGTTGTTAATGGGTTATCGGTTTTATTCGTCAACGGCCCGCTAATTTAATGGGTTAACATGTTCGACCCATTAACGACACGAGCCCATATTAAGAGGCCACCCGAACCCGTTAATATTCTGTGGGTTCGTGTCGTGTGGCATTTTTTTTCCACGAGTTTCAGGTACAATTCATGACAATGGTATCATCCATTCCAAAACTTGTAAAGGAAGATGCGGCAGAGAGCATCTATGATGTTTTGTCCATGAAAAATAAATGCAAAACTTCTGAAATGGTCATCTTCAAGAAAGATTCTAAATGTGTAAACTACTCTTGCCAACTATTTGAGTTTCGAGGAATTCCTTGCAGGCATATCATTGTTGCGTTGAAACACGAGATGATTTTCACATTGCCTGAGCAGTTGATATTAAAGAGATGTACTCGTCATGCGAGAGATGGTATGGAATATAGTAAATGTGTGATGGTGGGGAATACTACTGGTGGTAACTCGTTGATTGTTCGGCATGGTGATTTGTCTTATTGGGGCAACATGGTTTCTAATGAGGCAAGTATGTGTTCAAACACGTACGAATATGCAATAAGTGTTCTAACTGATCTTCATAAAATGTGTCGCCAAATGAATCAACTTGAACTTGGAGGAGAACATACATCCAGTAGAAAAAATAAAATGGTTAGTGACGCAGTTAGTGAAGCAATGCAATTGATTGAACCACCTCATGCTACAACAAAGGGTCGTCTAAAAAGACTAAAGTCATCAAAGGAGAAAGTTCAAAAGAAAGAATGAGTTTGTCGTGGATGCAATCAGCGTGGTGTTTCACATGACAAACGGAATTGCCCAGCTCTCTTGAATAGGTAGTGATTTGCCTCATTTTTTTTTGTTCATTTTTGTTATTCATATTTTACATCACTAATTACAAAGCCTGCGTTTTATTTTCAAGGGGATTGTCGATCTACATGTGTACATTCCAAGAATGCCAGAAGCACCATTTGACACACCTGTTGAAGGAAGCTCTTCGGATGTGTCTGATTCCGATGTCAACCCATAGACATGGCATTTGGTTTATATTTGATGTTGAATGGCCAAGTTGCTTTTGTCAAATTTAGATTTAGATTTGATGATGTATGTCTTGTTGAATGATGAATGATGAATGTTGAATGTTAAATTTGATTATGATTTTGATGCCCAGTTTGAGATCAATTTGATGCCTAATTATGGACACCATGTTACAGGTTCATTATATTAAGGAAAACTGTCGTCATTGGTATAAATTCTTTTGGAGATTCAATAGTGAATCATGAATGGCAGTGTTTAAATTTCAAACCCTTCACAGACGCTCACTGTTCACATCGCTTGATTCATTCATTGTACACAAGTGAAGGGAACCTTATTTGGATGCAGGTTTCAGGTCACAGTAGAGTCCATCAAGATGTATGAAATATATATAGAGCTGTAAATGAGCTCTTCAATGTGTTCGTTCTTTATATAGGTCTAGATAATGTTGGAATGGAGTGTCATAGATCATGTTCTTGATATGATATTGGTTTTTTTTTTTTAAGTCTTGTGGTCATTTTCATGGAACCATTGCAATACCCACCAATTACTGAAGAGTCTGTCGATACTAAAAGTTGAATTAGGGGTGGCATAATCATCAACTGGATCTTGAATTTTTTAGATCAACAGATTTTTGACCCTACAAGATTGTTTAAGAGATGTTACAATTTTAAATTTTAACACATCTAGAAGATTGAAGTCCAAAGAAATAGAGCTGTAAATGCAATTGAAGTCCACCTTTGTAGGACTAGTTTTTACTCCAAATGCTACCATTAATTTAAAGAAATTGAAGACTAGTACACACGACACCCATTCAGAGTTGTAGCTGTCAAAATCACTCGCAAATGCCCATTCAGAGATGTCTATGTTCCTCTTACACAAGACATGTTGTTAACAATTTAGAGAAAATATATCCTCAAAGCATGTATTTGAAAATATATCCCCAAAGCATGTATTTCATGTCAGGCTGAACAGAAAAACTAAGATTATTATACAACATGTGACTATAATAGCATGATAAATTTTTCGTAGATACACATTTCGAATTTTCTCTATTTCAATAAAAACACACAATGAACTTTCAAACTTTTCAACGATCGCTATCAAATTGCTCTTTTCTTCTCTCCAGTTTTCTCGTTCATAAGTCAATGAATTGGCTTCAGGTTGCTGCCAATTTGCTACTTCATCTTTCCAAAGGAACGCACCACAGCATTTTCATTCTACATAAAGATTTACGCACATAAAAAATTGTTAATGTTGTATTTGAAACCTTGACAATGTATATTGACTGATATATGAGGTAGTCTAAACACCCTTACATTCCAATTCGGGCATTTCCAAAATTTTCTATTTCGATTCAACTGCCTACAAGAAGTATATAATTTCATGTCTCCTACTCTACATCGGCATTTTGGAGTACACTCGGATCGGATTGTATTAGAAGATGGCATCTGAAGAAAAGAAAAGAAAAAGTCAGGTAGACATAGATTAAAAAACGTATTACATGAAGGCAAACAACCTCAAGACATATAAACATAAATAATGAATTGTTAGCATCTGAGCATTTCTTCAAACATCTACAAGACATATTAACATAAACAATGAAAATGTAAATATCGAAGCATTTCTTCAAGCAACTACAAGGCATAGCAGTATCCAACTTACGAGTCCTTTGCTAAAGTGGTTATGGAAGACGGGGCGGGAATGTCAGCGAAGTAGTGCTTGACCAAGAGAATTACAAACATGATTCAAGACATGCAGCGTCCATGTCACAGCAAACACAAATCCTTAGAAACTCAATGCAATGGATTTCTGGGTTCGTTTCCAAACATTTCCCAAAAAAAAAAAATATGCTCGAGGTTCCGAAGAGAAGCTGCAACAGAGACCGAGAGGGGAGAGTGAGATGCGACGCTGAGCGAGAGAGATGAGAGAGAGAGTGAGACGATCCTGAGAGAGAAGAACCCAGGCCGGAGATGACGCAAGGAATCTACTGTTCAGGCGACGGAGAGAGGGTGAACACAGATTTGGGGATTTGCCGATCACGAAAGATAAGAGACGAATAGGACGCCGAGATAGAGAGAGGTGTGAGGGAGAAGAGAGATGAGACGCCGGGAGAAAGGGATCGATTGCGCGATTTGGCTCTGGCGAAACGGCATAAGTGCTCCTCTTCACACTTTTCTCCCTCCGTTCAATTTGGGCGCAAAGCTCTTTTTTTCCCACTTTTCGTTTCCCTCTCCTATATTATATATGAGCCGTCTGGAGCGTTGGATCTATTAACAGAACGAACACATGGGATGAGTCCATACGAAAATGAGTAAGAACAGTCCTTATATATATATATGGGAGATACTCCTATGAGAGATGAGCAGGGCTCTCCTAAGTTGCAGTTTAGCTTATCCCAAACTGGAATAGTGCTGGTCCCACAAATTAAAGTTGATTATATCTGTTTTTTGCATGATGGAACTGAAAAATCCAATTCTGATTGGATTTATCTTGATTTTAGAGACGATCATCATGTAAAAAACAACATAATCGACTTTGATATGTGGGACCAACCCTATTTCAGCTTAGAATAAACTAAGCTACAGCTTAGGAGAGCTGACTCATATATATACCCTTTATATATATGGAATGACTCTCCTGAGTTGAGGCTAACATAATCGAGAGTGTGTGAGAGGCTCGTGTGGGTGGAAACAAACTAGTCAAGCCAAATTTACTTTGGGCCCGCCCTTTCTCATTTCTCACTTTCATTTCCCCTTTCATCTAAGGCAGACCTAATCGCCCCTGCTCTACTACGCTCCATCTCTCTCTACTGCTTTCTCTCCCTCTCTGCTGCGATCTCTCCCTCTCTGCTGGGCTACTGTTCTCCCTCTCTGTTGCGATCTCTCCCTCTCGTTGTAGATCTGCGCTACTGCTGGTGCTATCTCTCTCGCTGTAGAAATGCGATGTTGCTCCCTCTCTCTCGCTGTTGCTCTCTCTCGTCAAGGCTGCTCATCTCTCTCGTCGATCTCTCTCTTGCTGCTGCGCTCCCTCTATCGTTGATCTCTCTCTTGCTCTTACTCTCTCTAGTTACTGCTCTCCCTCACGTCGAGCTGCGCCTCTCGTCATCTCTCCCTCTCGTCGCTGCAGATCTATAGAAAACATAGTAAGAAATGGGTTTTGTGTTGATATGTATTATCTCTCCCTCTTTCGACACTGCAGATCTGCAGAAAACAGAGTCAGAAATGGGTTTTGGTGTTGATACGTATTGCTAAAATTTATTTGGGGTTTTTGTCTTCTTTTGGGGGACATGATTTTGCATTAAAAAATTTAGTATATTATCATTTTTTTTTTTACGTTGAATACAACTCTCTTGTATGGTTGATGTTTTTTTTCTGTCTATAAAGATTGCAATTTTTAGATCTATGATGTGGGTCTCTATGTTATGAGATTAAATTATAAGAATCCGTTTTCATTTTTTTATTGTTTTTCTCCTTTATTTGATATGTGATTTGTTTTCATTTTCTTTGAAATTGCAGGGTTTGAAAGATAATGAGCCTGGGATCATGTTGAGAAAGGAGGACTTGGATATGAATGGTTGCTTGATTCAAATGGAGTATTGTGTTCTAACACTGAGACCAAGTCTTAATTTGATAGAGTTCAAAAGATGGTTGGAAGATATTGTGGACTATGATGGATTTTTCTCTGTTGTATCTCTTTTAACCTGGGTCATTGCCCATGGCTAACTTACTGGTTGTACACAATATTCTCTTCGTGATAAAATTGTGTTTTACTACCATTCAAGGTTCAATTGAGATTGTTAGATTAATGTAGATAGTGAGTTGAAAAGAAAAAAGGTTGGTTGTAAATCACTGGAAGATGTGCACCGAATCAGTTTTAAATTAGATGTGCATCGAGCAAATCAGATTGGCTTAAACTCTTTTATTTATAGGAATAATTCATGTATCTATTGAATGATGGGAACCTATACTTGTTTGCATCCTTTCTTTATCTGAGAAGACCTCCCTTGGCTTTCTCTACTTCGTACTAGAAGGTAGAAACTCTAATGACCGTGGTGAAGAAAGAAGAAAGAAGAAAGTTATAGTTGCATCAAAAGAATTGAAAGCCGTGAGGGGTGGAAACAACACCCATCTGATTCATATTTCATCACTCTAGTCTTTTCATTTCAGGCCTGTCCATCCCTTTTGAAGCAAGAAAGGAAGAGATTATCCAAGACAATGGATTATTGGGTGTAAGGCGAAGTGTCTTGAGATTATGCAGGGTAATAGCCCACTCAACATGGAAAGTGACGAGGCAAGTGCCTTGAGATCCATCTCAAACATACATAGACAGCTTGCGACAACTTGCAGAGGCAATTTCAAAACATGGCGAAACATAAGTAGAATCAACGTATTGTTAGTTATGCCATGATATCTTATAATTATCATTGATGGATCTAATAAATGGAGCTGTCTAGCGTGCAATCATACAAAGTAAGTTGATCACATCCACCCAAAATAAGAATGAAATTGAGTGAAGAAGATGCCATCAGTCCAATTGGAAACATGAATATTGCAAAATTATTGGTCTGCCTTAATTACAAATGGACCCTATAATGTAGATTCCACATCATATCTCAATCTAACAAAAACCAATTAAAACAATATGATTTGTATGTATGATTTAGGATACTGCTGGCTTGACCAATTCATAAAACCATCTACAAACATAAATCAAATGCATCAATTGGTCTACTTGAATTCATTGGACAAAAAATTAAATGGTCTACATACAATTACTTAAACCTAAAAGAAAATAAAAACTTACACTCTGTATAACATTATCTGAATCAAGACCAGAATCAATTGCTACATTATATCAAGGGAAAAAAAAAGAAAAAAGAAAACAAAACCATCCCAATTGCAGTACACTTGTTGTAATTGCCACCCATTGCCTTTTGTTGCTTGATGATTTGACTCCTCACTAGCCATGGGCAATGACCTAGGTTAAAAGATATACAATAGAGAAAAATTCATCATAGTCTACAATATCTTCCAACCATCTCTTGAACTCCATCAAATTAAGAACACGGTCTCAATGTTAGGACACAATACTCCATTTGAATCAAGCACCCATTCGTATCCAAGTCCTCCTTTCTCAACATGCTCCTAGGCTCATTATCTTTCAGACTCTGCAATTTCAAAGAGAAATGAAAACAAATCACAGATCAAACAAAGGAGAAAAATAATAAAAAAATGAAAACGGATTCTTATAATTTAATCTCATAACATAGAGACCCACATGATAGATCTAAAAATCGCAATTTTTATAGACAAAAAAAATCAACCATACAAGAGAGTTGTATTCAACGTAAAAAATAAAAAATAAAAATAACGATAATATACTAAATTTTTTAATGCAAAATCATGTCCCCCAAAAGAAGATAAAAACCCCAAATAAATTCCAGCAATACATATCAACACCAAAACCCATTTCTTACTATGTTTTTTTGCAGATCTGCAACGACGAGAGAGGGAGAGATGAGGAGAGGCGCAACTCGACACTCAACGCGCGAGGGAAAGTAGTGGCTAGAGAGAGAGAGAGCAGGAGCGAGAGAGAGAGAGAGATCGATGAGAGAGGGAGCGCAGCAGTGAGAGAGGGAGCAACAACGCATTTCTGCAGCGAGAAAGAGAGAGAGAGAGCAGCAACGCAGATCTGTAGCGAGAGGGAGAGATCGCAGCAGAGAGGGAGATCGTAGTAGAGATAGATGGAGCGCAATAGAACAGGGGCGATTAGGTCTGCTTTGGATGAAAATGGGGAAATGAAAGTGGGAAATGAGAAAGCGCGGGCCCAAAGTAAATTTGGCTTGACTAATTTGTTTCCGCCCACACGAGCCTTTCACACACTCCCGCTGATGCTAGCCTTGGCTGCAACTCAGGAGAGCCATTCCCATATATATATAGTGTAATATTCAGGTGGGAACTGTTCTCACATATTATGTGAGAACTTTTTTGTAGGGCCCAATTGTGGGCCCTATTTGGAGATGGGACCTGGGGGATGGAAAGATCTATATAAGACCACCCCAAGTATCAAGTTTGACCCAAAACCCATGCCCAAAACCCCTTCATCCGTGGCCTACAAGTTTAATGACTTCATATTAAAAAAAATATTCAACCCTCGATCCAACGGTTCAGTCCATTCGAATGTGTGACTATCAGGGGGTTCCTTATTGGTTGCTAGGTTTGAATGAGTTACTAGTTGGGCCCTGTAAAAAAGTTCTCATATAATAGGTAAGAACTAGTTCTCACTTGAATATTTCTCACATATATATATATAGCAAGGCTCTTCTAAGCTCAAGCTTAAGATAAAATTTCGTAAGCTCATGCTTGTGGGGCTCACCTTTGTTCCATCCAAATAGACCAAGCACATGTCCACCAACTTTCGGTTAGATCCAAATTTACTAGACCGTTAGATTGACTATGTATCGATCCGAATGGATTATTGACCATTAAACTTTTAGGACAATATGGAGATGATAGAAATCATGGTTGGGGCTAATTTTTTGCAGGGAGGAGGATCCCAATGAGTCCTTGAAATTCCCCCCATCCCCATCCCCATGAGGGTCCCTAAGTGGGCCCCACCACACACTTGAGCTTACCTTATCCTAAGCTTGAGCTTAGGATAAAATCTCGTAAGCTCATGCCTGTGGGGCTCACCTTTGGTCTATCCAAATAGACCAAACACACGACCCCCCTAAACTGCACATGTCTACTAACTTTCGGTCAGATTCAAATTTACTGGACCGTTGGATTGACTATATATCAATTCGAATGGACTATTGACCATTAAACTTTTGGGCCCATATGGAGAAGATAAAAATCACGGTTGAGGCTAATTTTTTGCAGAGATGAGGATCCTAAGGAGTCCTTGAAATTCCTCCCATCCCCATCCCCACGAGGGTCCCCAAGTGGGCCCCACCATACACTTGAGCTCGCGTTATCCTAAGCTTGAGCTTAGGAGAGCTATATATATGTGATATGCTCATATGAGAGGTGCCCTCACCTTACTATGAGAGATAATGTGGGGGCCTTCACATTTACCCCACCCTTATCTCTCATATGAGCATCTTTATATATATATATATGTATATATGTATACGAGGATATTCATGTGCATCAATCCCTCACCATATGATGAGGAACAAACTTGACAATGTCCACCTAAGGCCTCACTGATCATAGGTCGAGGAGAGTCATCTTGTATGGGGGCCCATATATCAAGTTTGGGGTCAATCCCAAGTCTAACCCCTTCCTCCCTGGAGCATAAATTTAACGACCTTATATTAAAGAAAAAAAATTGACTCTCAATTCAACGCCAACACCCTAAATATGAGGGTCCTCTAGCTCTCATAGTACTATGAGAGTTGTTCTCATAGGAGCATTCACATATATATATACATAGATACATGCACATGCATATACATGTGTGCATGTATGTATGCACGCATATATATATATATGCGTGCGTGTGTGTGTGGGGGGGGGGGGTTCATGTGCGCGTCAGATGCACAAAGTGTTTGTGCCCACCTGGCTATGGGTCCCACTTGTGGGCCCCACTAGGGCTTGGACTGAGGGGTTTTTTTTTTTTTTTTAAGATTTGACTGGTCCTTCCCCTCCCCTCTACAAAAAAAACCAACTCTATCAGATGCACAAAGTGTTTGTGCCCACCTGGCTATGGGTCCCACTTGTGGGCCCCACTAGGGCTTGGACTGAGGGTTTTTTTTTTTTAAGATTTGACTGGTCCTTCCCCTCCCCTCCCCTCCCCTCTAAAAAAAAAACCAACTCCATCCGATCATCATAAACCTATCATCAGGGGCCAAACCCAACGATCAAGTCCATTTGAATGTTCGTAAACCTAAGAGATATGTGACATTCATGATAAGTACGTTTGTGTGGTTCAGTTGGACGGACCATTAAGTGGGCCTAAGTATAGGCGTACATTTTACGCATGGTGTGCATAGTATATTTATATATTAGAGGAACGTAAGAAAACTTTCGGGACTTTTTTTCTTCTTCTTTTTTTAATAACAAACATCTCTCCCAATAGGGCCTACTATAGTATATAACAATCACGAAATGGCGTCAGATAGAATAACTTAGATGTGGTATACTTATGTAAAAATCTTATAACTCCATTAAAAAATCGTAACCCTTTTATCCTTGACACCCAAAAGTTTAAAGATTTTAAATACATTTCTTTCTTGTGATTTCAATTAAATGGTGAGTAAAAGTACAATGAATGTCAAATTTGGACATTATCTAACCCCACTAAATGGCCCACTTGTGATCAAAATCTCTCTAGCCTTGCTTACCATGATACCATCTCTTCGTTTGGATTCTATAATATGTCTCGTCAAAATCGATTTTACAAGGTCACGAACGATCACCAATCCGTGGTCCGAATCCTATAAAAGCCCAGTGATCAGGGGCATGTCAAATACAAAAGATCGGATGTCACATCGGCATGAGCTTTCAAATGTCAGAGGTGGGCCCCACACACGTCATCTGTCTCGTCACGGTCTCCCCTCCTCTATATCTATCATTCGCGCATTCCCGCGTAATCTCCGAAATCTCTCCCGCGAAAAATGTGGGTCTTATCATGCGCCTTCCCTTTTTATCGTACGCACCTGAGCCCTTGCAACGCCTTCAGAAGCTCGATTTCAGTTCCTTCGACCTCCCTAATCTCAGTCTCAGCTCGTCATCATCATCCCTTTGTTCCCGAGGTGAAAAGAACTCCAACTTTCTCTTAAACCCTAGTTCCTGTTTTCTGATAACCAAATCTCCTGCAAAACCCTAGTTTCTGTTGCAAAATCCTAATCTCAGTTTTTCACTGCATGGATCTCAGTGGTATTTCTGTGGGGAAAAATCATCATCCGGCTTTGTTCCCGAAGTGAAAAAGATTCGAGCTTTCTCTTAAACCCTAATTCCTGTTTTCTGAAAACCAAATACTCTGCAAAGCCCTAATTTCTGCTGCAAAACAGTAATTTCAGTTTTAGTTGCGTGGATTTCAGTGGGGGATAAATCCTCATGGTATCTCTGTCGGAAAAACAAAATTACAGCCCTAGTATTAAGCAGGAAACCCTAATGTTAGTATGATTTAACCCTAGGCTCTACCCTTAATTTATTTTTACAAAAGGGCTCTGTCTGTCTGTCGATGTGTGGAGAATGGGTTTTGTCTCTGTTTAGTTTGCGATCTTATGTTAATTCCTACTTTGTTACAAAACCCTACATCTTAATCCTGCTGCTGATTCTATGTGTCTAATTTCTACGTGGATGAGAGAATCCAGGTTGTCGAAGCAGTCGATTCATTGTACTCAGAGTTCAGATCGATTGATAATTTGGTTGCACACAATACTAGCCGTGTTCTTAGTGCTTATCAGAATGCTCGGGTCTCATCTCAAGTAAGTAAGACAGACCTCAGTGGGATTCCATTTAGTTTCTTTCTTTTTGAGAAAGAGAGACTTGAAAATTTTAGGGATAGTCATAATATTTGCCCCAGAATGGTCGAGCTTTTCGTACAATATCGGTATGACATCCCACGGCCCTAGGGTGTCGCACGCGGTACAATATGTGCTAAATTGCATTTTTTAGGATATAATTTTGTGAGAAATACATAAACTTCGACCAATCAAGGGTGAGTGGCCCTGGGGTATTGCACACGGTACAATGTGTGCCAAATCGCATGTCCATTGGATATCGCATGAACAACTTTGTGAGAAATATATAAACTTCGACGACTCAAGGCGAGTGTCAGGTCTAAGGGTAAGCAGCTTTACGGCAATATCCGAAACTTTTATTAAATAAAAGATGCTATACAAGTGCGACCAACCTATCAAAATGATAGAGAGTCTAATAAATACAAGGTTCAAAGGATACAACAATTTACTCAGGAGAGCATTTATAGTCAATTAACCCTATCCGCTCCTGACTTTGCTGGCCCTTCTGACCCTTCACTCTCTTGTCTTATTAGGTGGTGAAAGGATCCTTTCATAATCACCATTTGCTGATCTCCCTTGAAAGTGTGAATCAATCTTGAGGGGTCCACCACCTTATTGAAGCACAAGTGATGGCATCCCTTGAATCACCTTTCACTGTAGCTGGCCATCAAAGTTGGAAATTGGCTTAAGCCCTTCCTTGGTGGCCAATATTTTTGCCATTGTAGAATCCTCAGCTCATGTTGGGCTTTGTGGTTTTTTATATTTCTTTCTTCTGGCTTATATAAATTTCAGCTATCATCTCCAAAAAAATCCTAGAGCCCACAACAGCTACTAAGAAATATATTCCTTCTCAATATTGCTGATGTGTTTCTTTTTAACATTAACTATTGCTAGCACTTTGGTGGCTGCACTGGCTATGGGCATGATGAAGCTGGTGGACGTGAAGCACTGGACACAGCTTTTGCGGAAATTGTTGGGGCAGAATCAGCGATAGTCCGTGCACAGGTTTGAAAAGGCTATTTGTACCGTTACCTATCTACTCAGTACAACTTTTCATGCCAAGAAACTAATATGTTTTTTTTTTTTTCTTTCTTTTTACGTTGTCGTGTATAGTTCTTCTCTGGGACTCATGCTATAGCTTGTGCTTTATTTGCTTTGCTAAGGCCTGGGGATGAGGTGTGCCATTCATCTATTGCATACATTAAAAATAGAATGGAAAACAAGCTGTTGCTGTAAAATGTTTACCAGTTTATGTTTTTATAAAAATGTTTATGCTGACCTGCTTATCAGCTTTTAGCTGTTGCTGGTGCTCCATATGATACCTTGGAGGAGGTCATTGGAATTAGAGACTCTGCTGGACTTGGATCTCTCAAAGACTATGGAGTGACGTACCGTGAAGTTCCGGTAAATTGTTTGAATCAGAATGATCTAATGAGCATTAGCCTTGTAATAAAGAGCACATTAGGCACTAGTTCCTTTTGATTTGTAACATATTTTGAAACCAAAAGCACTAAGATTCAAGAATTAGCACCTTCCACGTAGCCATAGGCTCTTGTCATATTAACTTGGTGAGCATTAGCCTTGTAATATGAAGAGCACATTAAGCACTAGTTCCTTTTGATTTGTAACATGCCTTGAAACCAAAACCACTAGGATTCTAGAGTTAGCACCTTCCACTTAGCTACAGGCTTTTGTCATATTAACTTGGTTGAACTATGAATTGGTTCATGCTTTGATATGCACGACAGATTGGGTTTAGTATAGTTTCTGAATTGGATTTAATTGGTTTGATTTTATATGGGACTCTTTACTTTTTGTTCATTCTGAATGTTTTTATTTTATTTTATTTTTTGTTTTTCTAAAAAGCACCAAAACGCCTTCATTGAAAAGGATTCTGTTTGGGGGGGAAAAAAAACCCCTTACCTTGATGCTCTTTTGATTGAAGTGAACTTCGCCAAATTGTGATATTGCAGTTTATCGTATGTCCACAAGAAGGTATCAAAACTCTGGTGCCAGTCAGAATTGCTATGAGTTGGTGCTGCTCATGCCGGTCTTAAACAGGCAATAATTAATAGAAAATCTTAAAATTGTGTAAATTTGATGATTTAATTGTATCTTAAATCAATTATGGTGGTATTTCATTTTTTTTCATAAGGCCAGCGCGAGTGGGCGACATTCATCTCTTCTCCTAAGTAATAGAAAGACATTTAACATATACAATACAGAATGTATAATTACCAATATATAATAGTTATATCTTCACAACCACAGCAGAAATGACAAAGCCAACTAGGTAGAGTTTGGGATCCTAATCCTGAACTCAAATCAGTATTGAATGACACAGAGTTGACTCGGTATTGAAAGAAATTTGAGATCATGGGTCATAAAGACCATTATCTTCATTCAATGCTCCGCAATGACATCGGAGCTCAATTTACACTCCTTCTATGTGATATGTTTTATTTATTTTTTAATAAATTTTATACTATTTTATTTTGATATGGTGTTAGTTCAGCTTGCAGAAGATAGTGGTCTTAACTGGGATGAACTTGCTGTTGCTTTGAGCCCTCGAACGAAGTGTGCTCTCATCCAGCGGTCATGTGGTTATTCTTGGCGCCGTAGTTTAAGTGTAAAGGAGATTGGGAAAGCAATAAAGATGATTAAGGCAAGTTCCTTAGAGAAACCATTTTTTTTTTTTTTTTGTCACTAAGTTATTAACCACAACATGTGTCTAACACGTCTGAGATTGATATTCTCCATCTACTATGCCTCACCATTGATGGGCTACAGCCTATAATTCAAAACATTACAAGTATCCATTGTCATCCCCCCTTCTGCACCCTATTCATACATTGGATTCCCCAGTATCTGAGCTGTAAGGGCTTGCCTTTTTGGCTATAAGTTGAAAAGCAATTGGTAGATCTTTCTGACTGATGGAGATTTATAAATGCAATTGATTGAGCAGGACTGGTGAAGGCATGGAGCTCTACTGCCCTTTATAGATTATATGGCATTTAGGTTTTGCTTCTGCCATCATCAGCGCTCTTTTTGAATAGCAGCAAACTAGAGGAATACTAGTCTCTTCTTACCGATAAATAAATAAAAAGAAGGAGGTCACTTTTGTCTTCTTTGCATTTCCAATGATACTTCTATCAATACCATTGTTTTCTTTGTAAAAGAAGAGCAGAAAAGGTAGCAGTTACAAGTTTATCATTTAATGCATAGCTCATGTTTTTCTGATGAACACTAAATACCCAAGTAGGAGCTTACTTGAGTTAGTAGCTCCAAGAAGCTGGAAATCGTCCATCATAAAAAAAAAAAAAAACGGATGAGATTTTTGAGTTATTTAGTGAATTCTCAGCCATAAACTAAAGCCTTTTATGATCATATTATTGAGTTGAATCAAACCGAGAAGCTTGGAGACTCCAAGTCTTTCGGGCAATGTGTATAATGCTTCTAATTGAATAAAAAGAATTGAATTACCCCATTAACTCGATCCAAATCTGACACATCTGATCTACGAGGAATTGTATAGCACAATCCTCGCAAATACAGATTCACAGGGAATCAAATCCAATTCGTTTGGAATCAAGCTGATATCAGGCTCTAGATCACATGCCTAAGTGTCCTTGGTTTTGGCTTGTTTGCAGTACAAAAGTGATTTACTAATCACATGAATGACAAAAGCGTATGATATCCCATAGGAAGACTACTTGTGTGTTTTACCACCATGTATTTCTAGAGTTTACAAAGGGATTATGGGAACACATAGATACACTTTTTACAAAATTGGAAACCTGAAATGGTAACCCAATTTATGTGCACATCCCATTCTACACTGGGTCCAGGTAGAAAAGGAAACTTAAAGATCTTATTGTATTAGAATTTTTTAAAAATAAAGTAACTACATCTTTTTCGTCATATGAGCAAATCCCATAAAAAAAGATATAGTTCTACAAAATAGAAGCATGGCACCTAACTAATAGAAGCATGATCAGTGGTCATGAGTATCTTTATGATCCATCGCGAGTCGTGAAAAATGTAGTCTGCATCAAAATTTCAATTGAGTATATTTCACTAGTGGCTACTTTAGTAGGTACTCAATTGAGCTCTCTATTTAGTCTCTTTCACGGGTCATTGATAGCAAAACATGTAATTCACACTTTATCCTCTACAAGCAGATTTAGAGCAAAAAAGTGCATCTACTCCAACTCATGGCTCACATGTTCCAGTAGATGCTTGCTTTCATGAGCATAGAAAATTAAACAGCCATTAGTTGCTGATGTGTATGCCTTTTTTTCATCTTTTTTTTCTCAATGTGTAATCCAGATTTAGAAGGTGAGTGTGTTTATTGTTGCAGATGCAAAATCCAGATTGCATGGTTTTGGTGGATAACTGTTATGGGGAATTTGTGGAAAGCATGGAGCCTCCAATGGTGGTATGTGATGAGAGTCTTTGTTAAATAAAATGGACCATTTCCAGGAATGAAAGATTCCAAAAATGTTAAAAGATGACCTCAATGAATGTTGTTATCAAAGTTTTGCCCTCTATCAAAGAGCCTCTTGGCCCTCTTATTAAAGAGCCTCTAATAAGCCTGAATCATCATCCCAATTTAACTCTAACTATGTGATGCAATTTGGATTGGTGGAAGGATCCGTTCAAATGTAGGCACCTTCAAGCACCCTCGTGTAATTTTAGGGTTCTACCCAAAGAGAGAGAATGCCTGACTTTTATTGGTGAATGAATTTTAGATTACATGCAAGGCCCTTAAACCGTCCTCTTACCATAAGAAGTAAATTCCTCATCGTAGATGGATTTTCTTTCTTCAAAGCACAACATTCATTGGACTTGGACTCTAATAAATTTGCAAATTAATCAAAGGGAGATACTTAAGAAGATAATTATCCTAATAGCACATTGATTTATTGTCTTATTGGAATTTGTTGATTTGCACACAGTTGGGTTTGACTTTTTAAGCTAGCTGTTGGCCTTAGCTTGGGCCAACTGGGACAGGGCCTGATCCACGAATCTCAGGCTGCATCAATTCTCCCCATCTTGGAGAGAACTCGGGCTCGGAACTCCATAGATTTCCTTGAGTTGAAGATCTACCAAACAAACTTAAAATTTTTCTTGTTGATATTCATTTTCTTTATTGCTGCGTCTAATGGTCTGATATTTCTTGAATGTGCTATTGGACCATTGGATGTTTTAATTTTAGAATTTGCACGATCAAATCACAATCTTCAATTATCAATTGTTGATCCCTATGAACGAAGTCAATGTGGGGGACTTCATCAGCTAGATCTTCTTGTGAAAGCACAGGGACAATTGATTTGTCCTCTGATGATGCATATGGGTCTTTTGGAATCGCTGTTACAATCGAATCTATCAGTTTTTCCGCTTTTCCCTCTTCTTCCTTCACCTCCTCAAAGTATGGTCTATTTTATGAGCTCTAGATGCTACTTCATCAGAATTCTTCATGAAATCTTCTTTCCTTTGATCTTGCTTTTCATTGTCACTTTTGACGTCTCTTGTCATGGTTTTCAGCTCCTTTGGTGCAATTATGACTTTTGGTTCTTTTGCGGTTTTTTTTTTTCTTGCACGTGATCCATATTTTACTGTTCTTTCGCACTTTTATTTGATATGTGATCAACATTTTGAGGGTGGTTTTGCACTTTTATTTGACGCGGGATCGACATTTTGAGGATATTCTTGACATTTTGTTTGAATAGGGCATGTCGATGGTTTTCGTGAAGAGTCACTTTGGAGAAGATTCCCTTGATTGCATGGTGATGTAGAAGATGGTGTATGTGAATTGACTATATGGACTCTTCCTTGTTGGTTCCTCTTGGTTTTTTTCCATGCTCCAGCCTTCGCAGAAGCCATGACCTACCATGTCAATACCTGTGCCAATGCCCTTCCTCTCTCCCAACGCACTCACCACAATTGTCAAAAGGGCACTATCAACTTGGTCTCCTCTCCTGGTCGAGCTGCCCATGCTCATAACCTCAAGACCCTGAACCCACCCCGTAGTTCCTCTCCATCCAACTCTTCAACTTGTACTCGAAAGCTCGACCACCTCTCTTTTGCCTTATCCCTCCTTTTCCTCGACCCCAATCCCTTCCCTGTCTCCTTCACCTCCGTCATCTTCAGTGCCATTTAGAACGGCCACTTCCTCCCCTCCCTCCATCTCGCCCCACCCTGCATCTTCAACGCCTTCGCTTCCCCCTCGCCTGCCTCCAGCTCCATTCCCTTGCCCTCAAGTCCGGCCTCCTCCCCCACCTCTTCATTGCCTGCAGCACCTTTGACATGTACTCCAAAACCAGCCTTCGTCACTACTCCTGCCACCTATTTAATGATATGTCCCCGCCGCTTGACTGAGTTGGGTTTTGATGCAAATGTGTCCATTTCAAATGGGCTGGTTGATTTCTACAGAAAGTGCCACTGACTCGGCTCGATGGCGAGGATGTTCGATGAAATTGCCTGTCCAATTTGATAATTTGATGCATCTTAAATCAATTAGAGATGTTTAGGGGTAGTATCAACAAGCGATTAATTAAGAGACCCATTTGAGATGGCCCGTCTTAATCATCATTACCTTCATCTCCAGTGTTTTTTGGATAATCATATAAACCCAATTTATACAATACCTAAATATAAAAAAATCCAGCTTCATCGTCATTTACTGATAAAGCCCATGTAGCATTGATGATTAATCTCAGCCCACCACCATATTAATACTGCCTTTATGCCCTATTATCCATATTGTTAGTATAAGAATTTGTTTTTGATACTGTACTGCCACACTGGTACTTCTCCCTCACTTCGAAGTTCAAACATGGAGGAAAATTGGAAAAAATGTTTTATTTTATTATATTTTTTGGTTTTTGTTTTTGATTGAGTTGTTGTGGCTTGTGTGACTTAGTTGGTACCAATCTCATACTTATCACTCCATGCTAGTCACATAACAGTCTGTGCAGGTCTGTACCAGTTCATGCTGGCTCATGTTGGTCTGTGCTGGTAACATAACAGTCTGTGTGGGTCTGTACTAGTTCATGCTGGCTTGTGTCGGTCCGTGCTGATCCCATTTGTCCAAGTTGGACCTTTTCTAGGATCTTGGTCCCAAACTTGCACTCGTACTAACCAGCAGCGAATCAACTTATCTGACATTACTCGATGCTGGACGAAATCTCAAGCCATGCTTTGATGATGAATACCAGCAACAACTAATTATTATAGTAATAAATTTTGCTGAAATTATCACTGTAGTGCTATAGTTTTTCAAGGTATGTTCTAGTGATGTTTATATGCATTTGATGGGTACCTCCAGTGGATGCCATAAAAGCCGTTCATGTTGCCAGGGTGCGGACTTAATTGCTGGGAGCTTAATAAAAAATCCAGGTGGAACAGTTGCTCCTTGTGGTGGATATGTCGCTGGGAGAAAAAAATGGGTGGAAGCTGCAGCAGCTCGTCTATCTGCACCAGGTTTGGGGGTCGACTGTGGATCAACTCCTGGTGATATAATGCGATTACTTTTCCAAGGGCTGTTTCTTTCACCTCAAATGGTTGGAGAAGCAATTAAGGTGATTGCCTTCTGCCTGTAATAGGTAGAATTGGTCATGAATCTTTATATTTAATGCTAATTTTCTTCTCTATTTGCAGGGAAGCTTCCTTATTGCTGAAGTCATGGCTTCCAAGTCATACAAGGTGCAACCACTTCCTCGAGTTCCTCGTCACGATACAGTGCAGGTTCACTTTTGCTCTGTATAGATAGATACTTCTCAATTTCTAAAAAAGTTTTGTGGTGGTGGTGGTGATCATCATGATCCCATCAATTTGGGCCGACTCAACGTTGAAAACTAAAGTGTGTTTATATACTCTTTTATCCATTTACAAGATAACTATTATAGATCCTTCTCCGTGTTTGTTTCTTGGTTTGTTTTTATTTTTGAAAAACTGAATACCATTTATGAGTAGTGATTAGATGCACAACTTACACATTTGGTTATGCGGTGCAAACGCAAATAGAATACAAAACATCAATTTTCTAATCCTATTTTTAGTGTATATGGAAACTGATGTTATGGCCTATTTTTTGAATCCAAAGACATCCATAAACAAAGGATCCCTGTTTGTTGGTAATGAGACAAATTTCAGTTGAATTGGAGTGCGCCTATTATAGATTCACTTGGTAAAACATGAGATTTCCTAGCATATAAAAAAAAAAACCCATGAAACTTCAGTCATGAATGTAATTGTATGTTCTAGACATTGCTAGTCTGATGGATCCAATTCCAATGGAAATTCGGGCCCTTGGTAATAAACATTGAGGCCATGATTATGTGGTCTGGGACTCTGGATTGCATTATAAAAACAAGTGGTCTGGATTCAGGAAACTGGGCTCTTATCGTTGATTTCCACTAATTGCATACGCTAGGTACAAGTTGGTCATATATTGCATGTCAGAAACTGCGGGCGTCACTGGTCTGGTTTTTCTGAAACCCATGGGCTGAGAAAGTGCTTTTTGCATGTGGCTTTTGATAGAAGGTTTTCAGTTCATGGCTCCATGCCATTCTTTAACCTAGTATGGTATGATCTTATGTGATGTCCATTTAAAAGAAACATTCTTCGTGTTTTGGCATTCAATAGAAACATCTCACCTTCTATGAGGTGTGTTTAAATTTATTTATTTATTTTTGCTTGATGATGGTAGCTATTGATTTGGAGGACACAAAAATTCAACGTGTAAGGTCGGAATGATTTAATCCAATGGTAAATATCACACCTATCTAGATCATATTTAATCCTTTGAAAATACATTGTGGTAGGTTAGCTTAAAGGGGTTGGATAGGCAACATGTGAGAATCGCCATGGTATATATAGCCCACTTAAACAACCTAAAAGATCAGGCCACTGTGAGAACAGGATTTTACTGTTCCCCATGCAGTTGTAGCTTTACCTCTGCACTGCTTGTCCAAGTGTCTTGAGACTTGGATACACCTTGATGTTTTATGCTGTTATCATACAGCATCTCTTTCTTCCAACAAGTGGGCTCACCTTGCTCGATCTAAACCTTAATGTAAATTTACCCTGACGAATCAGTGCTTTCTTAAATCTTGTCCAAAAAGTGTGGAGCACACTGTTGTGTCGATCATGCATAACATTTATCAATTGAATGCTGTATTGTCTTGTTTATAGTGGTTTAAATTCAATAATGCAAGCCCCTCTGATTAGATGAGAGTAATGCTGTACTAAAATACGGTAAAATCACATCTCATGAAAGGAAGCCCTCTTTACAAGGACTGCATGCAGGGTAACCAGGTGCTTGAGTTGTGCACCTGTTCACTATATTTTTAATTTGTTAAAAATATGCTTGTTTTTAGCATGATCCAGTTTATTGATTGCAGAAAACTCGTGTTTTATGCCATTTCAAAAAAAAAAAGGTCGTGTTTTATGCAACTCCAATGACCATCTGGTCGTTGGTGCCGATTCTTGAGGTCACTGATTCACTTAAAACTTCCTAGCGCAATTTTGCAATGATGTGAGTATTGAACTTGGAAGCTGAAAACTGATTTTGAGTTGATCTTAAGTAAATGAATCTTGGTTGGGAGCATGTACCAATGTAAACTAGCTTTTAGCAGGCTCAATTTCAATGTTCTATTTCAGGCAGTGCAGCTTGAGACCCGAGAGCGTCTCCTTGCTTTCTGTGAGGCTGTGCAGAGAAGCTGCCCAGTGGGTTCTTTTATCAAGCCTATTGCTGGTCCATCTCCTGGATACGCATCAGAGGTTCGCTGTCTTAAGTTATACATTCAATTTTGTTTCTGGATTTGATGTATATATGCACATTATGACATAGTTGGGACAAAACTTTGATGATGATGATGTTGATGATGCACATTATGACATCTATCTTATGCAAAGAAATTATTAGCACCAAGTTCAAAGAACAGCATACGCCACTGCTATTTGGTGTCTCATAATGCATGCCTCAAGGGGCGTTCGCTGTATTGAGGTTTAGCTAATAGAAGTCGAGGTTCCTCCAGGGTGAAGAGTGCAACTCCATTTTTATGATCACAAATTCTGTTGCCAGTTTTCTTAGATTTTACCCTCCATAATTCTTGGGGTAAAGAGTTTGTTTCACCTCACAATAGTGCAGGTATGCTGTAATTGCAAGGGTAGAAGTTGATTAGCACTAACCAAGGGCTAATATATACTAAAACAATGTTTGCAAAGAAACCCTCACAAGATAATGAAACATTGAATTAACCCCCACTAACCTATAACTACATGAATACTAGTCTTCTAACACTTTCCCTTAAGCTGGGCCGGAGATGTTACCCATGCCCATCTTGCCTGAAATTCTAATGATTTGATTCCTTGACAAAGCTTCCTTGAACATATACCTCAGCTAATCTTTTGACTTCACAATGAGTGCTTGTTAACCCTCGGGTCACCTTTTCCCAATGGGTGAATCTCCATCATCCAAACACAGCTTGTGATTCACCTCAATAGGTGGGTCAACTGACTTAGCTCTCAAATTGCCAGTAGTGGAGAAGGTCCAGAGCAAACTAACTTCGGAACCAACATTCCACTGTGACCTTGGAACTTTGATCCCGAGGAAGTACTTAAAATAACTCAACTCTTGTATAAAAGATTTTGCCTAAGTACTACTTCATCCGTAGAATGCCAACTTGATCATCTCTGGTCGAAACAATGTCGTTGACATGGACACTTACTATAAGAGGTCCTTTTGCTCGCCTCTTAATTACATTGATGGAGGTCATGTCTAGAAGCACTCTACTGAATTTCTCAAACCAATTTGTTGAAGATTGCTGAAGACTATACAGACTTCTTCATACCAAAATGCCTATTGTTCCTCCCTTTAGTAACAAACCAAGTGGCAGAGAAACAAATTAAGATCGCCATGAAGAATGACATTCTTACCATCTGACTGATATAAATGCCACATTTGTTGCAATGGAGGTAATGACTCGACCTGAGTTGCGTTTTGTGACAAGCAAATGTGTCTGAATAATCTTCTCCGTAGACCTATGTAAACCCTTTTGCCAATATCCTTGCTCTGTATCTTGCACAACTACCATCAGGATTATATTTAAGTGTGTACACCCATCTACGCCTGCATTTTTTTAGCCTTTTGGTAAATCCATCGACTCCCAACTCTGATCTTTTCTTGAGAGAAATCATTTCTTGGCTTTTGCTGAGAGGGATGACTAAAAGCTTCTGCAAAGCTGTTAAACACTTGACCGGCTGCTGTGCACTCTGGGTTTAATCAGTCCAGGCTGCTGACTGAACTAGTCTGGGCTTTCTACTGGCAGATGGTTAAACTAACCATTCCTTGTTGCTGACTGATTGATGGGCCGAACTACCTCTCTGACTGACCAAAGGGAAGAGCAAGGAGAAAGGAGGAAGAAAGAGAAACAGATGAAGGTGAAGGAGGAGAATAAAGAAGGAAAGAGAAGACCTGTACCCGATTAAAGACTAGGTATGAACAAGTTCACATATGACCCTTCTCTGATATCATGTAATTGCAAAGTTAAAAGTCAATTAGCCTAAAGGCCTTCAGTAATTGCTAAGAAGCCTTCTCAAGATAATGAAATATTAATTTGGCCCATTAATAAGGTCCATAACTATATGAACACTTGTCTTTTAACATTCACCCTTAACGTAGGTCTGTCAGTGGGGAGGATTTGAGCTGGATTTGCCTGAATCGACATTTAGATCCAATTGTTTTTGCATGCTTTGAATCTGACATGGATCCTACTATGATAACCCTAATTTTTCAGTTGACATTCTTCAAGCCCAAACCCACCTGCTTAGGATCTGGTTGTGTGTTTGACTCGGATTGTTTTTTGTGAGACCCTTCATGCCATATTATCTTAAGTTATCTCTTATGATTATCAAGGACGTTATATTATTCATTACTACATGACTGTGTGTGTCATATATTGTTGTCTATGACAATGCTATGCAATGTTCTTTATTATTGTGATGCAGATCTTTCTTGTAAAGCCGTTATGCATGTGCATATGTGATCCTGCCTCACATTTTTCACGTCAAGCCTTTTTATTCTGTGTGTAGTTTGCATCTGCATGTGCATGTGAAGAGAAACCAATTGATGTAACTTGAAAGGCTTGTAATGCCAAATCATACTAATTGTAGCATATATTTTGAAGCAGGTGGTATTTGCTGATGGGACCTTCATTGATGGAAGTACTAGTGAGCTCTCATGTGACGGTCCATTGAGGGAGCCATATTCAGTGTTTTGTCAGGTGAGTTGGGCACTGCAAATAGGATTAAGGAGAGAATCTGATGGTGGTTGCAACAAGAAGTGCCAACTGCACTGGTTTAACATCCAGAACTACCCCTTCTTTTAGAAGGGTTATGAGATCATGTAGTCAGAATAGTGGGCAAAGTGGGCTTTTGCTACTGCTAATTCTACTAACAACCACTACCAATAAATGAGTCTATTATGCATAAAACTCAGACTAGTTTGACCCCTTGAGAAAGGGAAAGGTCTATTATTCTGTGATCTCACTCTCGTTGAGTTGGCACCTAAAAGGTATGTGTCTGTACTTCAAAACTTGGAACTGACTTTGGTTTGGATTTAATTGTGCAGGGAGGCACTCATTGGACTCAATGGGGACTTGTTTTAGGAGAGGTTTTGCGTTCTTTATAGAGAAGGGGATTGTATATAGATTCATGGAAAATCCATGCACATTACACTGTATTCCATTCTTTTCATATCTCAAGGCAGCCTCATTTGAAGTTTTTGCTTGCTGATCACAATTGAAGCTTAAATGATGAAAGTCAGTCTCATGCTGCATGGATGACAGTATTGAGTATTGACTCTCCGATCAAGGTATTTTGCTTTATGAGATCTACAAATCCAGTCTTTTAGGGTTTTCTTTTTCTTATTCTTTATGATTTTTTTTTTCCAGTTTGTGTCGGACTTTCATTTACAATAATAATATTTCATATTCTCATTCAGCTTATGCCTATTCTTCATTTTGTAAATGGCAGTATCCTCAAGGATATGGTAGATGGTCAACAGCAATAAGCCAATTTGAGAGCTATTCATGGAAGTGATCTGCTAATGGAGCTCCTCAGAGTATGGGTTTCTTCACCAATGGATTACTGTTGTCCATGTGTCATTGAAAATAGAATTTTAGATTGGAGAAATGCGGATGCTGCTGAGATATGATAAATCCGGCCTATCGTCATGCATGCATATGTTTTCGAAAGGGGTTTTAATTCATCTAATTATTAGGTTGTTTCCCGAATCTCGTTAAATTATATTGCAATTTGATGATGTCGATACCCTGAAAGTAAATTAAGGGAAGTTGTTCCCATATGGATGGGATAAAGCCTAAGTTGATAACCCAGCAGACATTTGGCAGTAGGATGAGACGATATCTATTCTTTTGAGGGTGGCCTGGGGGCTGTTAAAAGACATGATAGGGTTGATACCACCACATACTGTAGGTTACTTGTGGATGGAATTCTGAACTGAATCTGACAACAAATTAACTGTGACTGTATTTGAATTTGTATGGTTGAGAAAATTTTGCATTCAAATTGTTGGAAGCCAGTCCTCACTATGTGAAAGAATTGTGTTTATGAATGAACCAATATTTATTGGTACCTTAATTACAATTTTCTTCAATGTTAATAGTCATTATCGCTTTTTGTGGAGAAGTACTCAGGCCCTATGATGCACGGATACTTCAAAGTGGGCAATGTATTGTCAATCGTGTCCTATTGTATCTGATACTTCACTTTTTATGTGTAGAATCTGTGTACCGTATGTGTCTATAGTGTGCCCTTGTCGTATTCATGTCGTATCTGTGCATAGATCAGGCCTAAATGGTCAATATTGATTTCTGTGGAGAGTAATTCAGATATCTGGTAAGTAGAGTCTACTTGTGGAGGTCTAATTTTGCCTTGTCTTTCTGTAGTTCTTCATGTATCTCATCTTCAGAAGCATTAGGGGGCTGCTTTTTGTTAGGGATGGCAGCTGGTGGGTCTGAGTTGGATCCAGCCAACAAAAATGTCCTAGCATCCAGGTCCCAATGAGTAGGAAGGGAGAGAGTACAACATATGATTTATCTGGGGTATCTTTTGTTTTTTAATTTGTTTGATAATCCGGGGTATCTCCTGTCCAGGGGCAAAGGCTTGCCCGAGTATCCATTATGGCCACCGAACTTATCTCTAGGGCACATGCAAACTCTCTTGTTTGCATCCACTAGGTAAAACTATAAGAGGTGGCCAATGAAGTAATTTATGCTAATAGATTCATTCAAGTGAAAAAAATGAAATTATGTATTAAATTGAATGCTGTTATATATGGACAGTAATCAATTCAAGGGTGTATAACAATTCCAATGTAGTGAAAGATGACAGCCTACTTCAATTTACCCTATTCAATTTACCCTAGCCAAGTGGGTTGGGAATTAAAAGAGCCAGCTCACACAAGTGAAAAGAGTGACATATCCAAGGATCCATCTTTAGTCCTGTGAGCTGCAAGGTTACCAACCAATCGAGCAACCCTTTTTCTTGGTTTATGAAGCACTTGATATTGCATTACACGTCAAATGAGTGCGGCTGATGACATTAGAACCTACAAGTTAAACACTTGAGACACTTCGTAATAAGTAAATATGAGGCCCATTTTTTGCTACACCGAAGGATTATTAGAGGTGAGGTGTGAAGAATTTGGATTTAAACTATCAGGGTGATGGCTGTGTTTTCATTTTCTATCTTTGGGTGATTCAGCTCTTATTGAAGGAGAGAGGATATTCGTTAGACATCTTTTGATATTCATGTCTGATTCTTTGTTTTTTACCACTGAAAAGAAATACGAAGTATTAGAATTCAAAAGAATTACATGGAACAAAAAGGTCCATGTTATGTGTCATGTGGTATTTGATATTTTATAATGCTATGTTGCTGTTGAATCCATCTTCTATTCTGTCATCATAGCTTGAAAGTGGTTTATGGCTGGGCTTGATCAGACCAAACGTCCAAATATTGGATGAGCCAAGAGAAATGGGGAATTGGGGTTGCCCCCTGTACCCAGATGAGTAGATACAATAAAACTTAATGTAGTCTAATATTATATATAGAACATTAGCCCACTTGTACCAGATGGTCAATGTTCTAAACCATAGTTTTATAGTTGGTAGCTCGACCAATTCACATTTGAGTTTACAATCTGGAATCTGAAGCTTAGCTTGATTTGGAAATTAGATGGAGTGCGTTTATTTGGTTTATTTCTTCAATAAACATTAGTCTAATCTAGAGTTTGAGCTTGATAGTTTGATGAACTAATTTATCCAAGTCCATACTTTAAATCCTTCACTGGTGCACATCTGAAATTAAAACCGTTCAAAATAACTGCCCACATTCCATCCTTAAATTAACTTTGAAGGAAATTCCACTCCAATCAGAGTTGGTTCCACCACCAAATTGGTCATATTTAAAGCATGTAAACTACAATAAAAAAACCAAATGAAGTAAAATCTCATGTATCACAGCAATCAATCTTAAGGCGGAGCCAACTCCAGTTGGAACTAGATATGGACTGTAGTTGATACATAGGATCACAGTGATTTTGTGTAGCTTAAGAATTTCAAATGTGCTCCACTGATTAACTCATAAGACTGGGAGACTTTTATAAGAACAATTCTCATATAAAACTAAAATGACAAAGTAGCCAAAGCTTGCACAATGTTTGGATTCAACTCTTATTTATTATTCAGGAATCGACACCAAAGGACAAATTGATACATTTTTCTAGAGCACCTTATACCTTTTTTTTTTTATTATATCAAAATCAATAGATGATAATCACACAACATAATCAAGAAACAGAAGACATATTTAACTTGTTCAAACAGAAAACTAGCTCTCTAACAATCTGCTGTATCAATGTTAGAATAAGCCTTGGAGCTAGTTTTCTGTTTTGAACAAGTTTATATTGTCTTCTGTTTCTTGATATAACCATAAAATGTCACAAGCAAGCTACATACATTAACCAGAACAATTCATGTTTCCTTGTAGATGGATATATATATGAACTTCAGAAGTAGAAGGAGCTACACATTAATGCGGAATAGGAGCCGGTTGGCCACCGCCGCCACCGCCACCGGTATCTGGCACTGGTGAGGGATCTACATAGTCATCCTCTTCCTTGTCTAAGGGAGGATACAGATTACCCCTTAGCCCTGGTTCTGTGTAATAGGCAATGTTAATCCCATCTTCTGGTGTGTGAGGGAGGAATGTTGCATGAGCTGATAAAACCAACGATGATGATTCATCGCGAAGGGAGTTCAGAATCGTTACCATCAGACAAATTGTGACCAATGCCATCCTCATCGCTGGACCGAGCAATGTCGATTGTGTGTTGGGGGTGGTAGCAAGTTCACACAGTTTGTGCCATTGTGATTAATTACTTAATTTATAGTGTTTATAGTCTTAAATGCAGTTTCTCTAAGTCATGTACTTTTTGTGATGTAGTTGCCAATTAGTACAAGTTAGTACAGAAATGCTGATTGATGCCGTGTTAACAACTTATTAGGAGTTTTGGTTGCAATTTGTAGTAAGGTAAGGAGAGTTTCTAATTATCAAAATTCTTCGATATTGGGCCAGAACCCAAACCCAGATTAAAAATGGATCCAAATATTGGGCCGCCGTTGGTCGAATTTTCAATTCAGGTCATTAAGTTATTTCAGTACCTGGTGGGGGCTGTTGCCATCCCTAGCTAGATTAAGGTCCAGCCCCATTTGACCAATCCAGTGGAGTGGCTAAATTTCAAAACCGAACGGGCTGAGTCGATTTGGGACTTTTCCTAACCTGAACCTGACCTAGATTCTAAAAGGGCCAACCTGAACCCCACTGGAATGCAGCTTAACCCAATCCAGATTTCAAGTGCTGACTGAGTCCGAACCATTCCTGACCCAATGATGGCTTAATACAAGTTGACCCCTATTAAACATATTTTTATTAAGATTACCCGACCTGATCCGAGCTTAAACTTAACCTAACGAATCGTTCCTGGGCTGTATGCACCCAGAGGTTGTAGGTTCGAAACTGCACTACCACACTGGAGCTACATGAGAGTTTACCCAGTTTTCCTCTGGGCTCGGAGGGATTAGTCCAGCCCAAAGGATTGAAAACCCTCCGATGGCAAAAGAAAAAAAAAAATGGAACAAACATGTAACCCTCACCGTGTTAGGTAGAATTCTACCTAGGCTCTTTACAGACTCCATCCTCTTTTATCAATCACACTCATTTGGACTCCTACTTGACATGTTTCTTTCCTCATTGGCTAGTTATAAAAAGAAGGCTACTGAGGAAGCTCAGAGGGGAAGGTTGAAGTAAGAGTACTTCAGTACCATTTGCTCTTTTATTTGTTATGGTCTATGGTGTATTGATTTTCATCTTCCACAGCCAGTATAAGGACCTTTTTTCTTCCTTCTTTAATTGTTCAGAATTGGACGGGTCTGGGTTGAGATTGGTCCATCAGGTTTTATTGGACCATCCCAAGTCCATACTTTGTAGAGTGATTGTATACGCTCATGGCTCATGACTCATGATCATTGTCACAAATATAAGTCCCTACTTTGTATAATGATTTTTTTTTTTTTTTTGGGGCTGTCGGAGGGTTTCCAACCTTTTGGGCTGGACTAATCCCTCCGGGCCCAGAGGAAAGTCGGGTAAACTCCCCTGTATATAGAGTTGTAAACGGGTCAGTTCCGGTCCAAGTCCATTGTGGACCCTGAACAGTTAAGGAGAAGGTGGAGCCGAATCTGGACTGGAACAGTTTCGGAACCGATTTCTTCACTTCGGAACCAGAATCAGAACCATATATGGGACAGGTCTGGATCCGGGTCCGGGTCTGGATAGAGAATGATATTAAAAAAATATGGTTTTTATGAAAGATTTTAGAAAATCGAGGTAATATGTTAGGTCTCGGGTCTACGGGTCCAAACCAAGATGGAACCAGACTTGGACCCATTTACTTATCGGGGCCTAAATAAGGACCTAGACCCGGTTTTTAAAAGGTCGGAACCTCCAAGTAATCGGAAAATCGGGGACCCATTTATATCCCTACCTGTATAATGATTGTATACACTCATGAGTCATGATCACCGTCACAAATATTAGTGATATTTTGCAAATATCTTGCTAATATGGCAGAGTTTATCAGAAAGAGTATTTTCCTCAATAATATCCCAACATGTTTGAAATATTTCCAAAATTGAATGTATTATGAGAAAGTCAAGAAAATATTGGAAAAAAAAAGAGATAAAGGTTGTGGAGTTTTCTTTGTATTTTTCTTTATATATATTTAATGTCGTATTGATTTATAATTTTTATTATCTAAAAGTTATTTATTTTCTGCATAATCTTCTCAATAGTATCCTAAGAAAAGCCAAAAATCTTGAAAATATCCCAGCAGGTTCCTTAATATGATATCGCTGATAATGATTTGATAAATTTAATATCTACAACAGTATAAAAGATCTTTTTATAAGTAGCTCTGACGGGGCTCACTGCATAAATATCACACAAAATAAATAATATTAGAATCCATCGGAGGGGAAAGTTAAGGACCTTTTGTTTGCATGAAATTGAATTCATAGGAGAATTTTGAGAAATGAATGGCTCACAAAGTGGATAGAATTTGGTAATAAAATGATATGCACTTTTGTGAAAAATGAATATTTATTCATCAGCCTAGTAAATCGAATTCTAGGAAAGTCAGGTCTCATCTATGTGTTCACCTTATAATTGTCCCTTATATTAACTTTGGGTCAAAATAACTACCCCTTATATCAAATTCTATGAAAGTCAGATCATTAATTGAACACACGAATCAAAACCGCTCAAAATAACTCTGTTATATTTACTTTTTCCTAAATTCCACTCTAATCATAGTTAAGCCTACGATCAGAATGATCATGATAAAAATGATGGGGAGCAAAATCTCATATTTTTATAAATAATCAATCTTAAAGTGGGGCCAACTTTGTGACCAGTGCTATCATGCATCATCATCATTGGATCAATTGTGTGTGTGTTGGGGTGGCATCTATTTCAAACATGCTGCTTGTGTTGTGCCATTGTGATTGATTACCTCAATTTATAGTGTTTAGGCTTTAAATGAAGTCATTGTCATTCTCTTTCTGTTAGATTGTAGTTGCCTCATGCTCATTGTGTGTGACTGTTGGAGGTGGTTGAATGAACCATTGGTTTTTTTTTTCCCCCTTTTTTTTTTCTTTTGTGTTGGGGGTAAGGGTACATTTGTGCAATGAGAAGAATCCATGATGGTAGTTGTTATGATTTTCCAATCATTGGGTGATGCATTTTTTTCATCACATAAAAGAGAAAAAAATTTGAAATGATTGTCTTCGATAGAGAGCATTTCATGAATTTCCGATGTGGGGGCGTAGAATCCTAGGATTCCTCTTTAGCATTAAAAAATGAAAATTCACGTATAGTGAAATCCTCTTGACGCACAAATACACCCTAAAGCTGGGCCTACAGTTAATGATTTATTTTGAGACTCAAATTAGTGAAGGGGCTGATATGGAAGACATGGATCATGAAACTAATTATGAAAACCACTTTGCCTTTTTAGCCCAAGAAAAAAACGAAATTGATCAAGCTAGAGATTGACAATTGATGGTGGCTGATTGGGGAAGCAACTTGGGCATTTTACTAATCTGAACCTGACCTGAAATCTAGAAGGGCAAACCTGACCATGACCCAGATGCAACTTAACCCGATCCGAATTTCAGAAGGGCCTCAAATTTCTTATGGATATTTTTGTATTTATTTATTGTTTTTACTATCTAAAAGGTATTTATTTTCCACAAGATTAATCTCCCCATAATATCATATGAAAAGCCCAAGATTTTGAGAATATCCCAGCATTTTTATAAATAATCATTTTATGTGTAAGTATCACACAAAACAAATAATATTAGTACACTTCACCTTTTGTTTGCATTAAATTGAATTTCTAATAATTATGAGAAATGCATTTCTGTCAAAGCAACTATAATTAAACAGACCAAAGTAAATAAATCAAAATAGCGACCAAACGATTCCCACTTTTTGGAAAACCAATACCAATTTGTCACCCTAGTAAACCAATTTCTAAGAAAGTCGGGTCCCATATACCTCTCCACCTTATAACTGTCCCTTATATTAACTTTAAGGCCAAAATACTTGTCCATCATATCAAATTCTATTGTTTGGGCAACATCTAAAATCAAAACAGCTTAAAATAAATGTCTATTGTATTAATTCTTGGCCACTCTACCAAGTACCAATGCTAAATTTCAAAATTGATCAGGCCTGAGTTTTGATAGGTCAATCAGGTTTGATTGGGCCATACCAAGGCCATAATTATTGTGATGATTGCATATACGCATGAGTCATCAATGTCACTAATATCAACAGTTTTTTGAAAATATCTCCATATCAACATGATACTCAACAGAAATGGTATTTTACTTGATAATAACATGAAGATACTTGTCAAAATTGAAAATATATGTGGCAGTCATGATTAAATTGAAATAGATGAGAAAGCCTATGGCATTCAGTTTTTCTTTGTAATAAGCAAACCTATGATAACATCAATCAAATTGAGATTAGACTAGCTCAAGTTTGGCTTGAATTAAATTGAGTTGGGGTTAATAGTGCCAACTCAAGGTCGAGCTTGAGCTCATGCTAAAATGAAATTCAAGCCAACCAAGCTATAGTGTTTGGCTTGACCAGACATATCAAGTTTGAACTCAAGTCATGCTTGATTCAGGTGCATCAAATGTAAGAAATTTTCTTCCTTTGCATAACTCATCTCACAGACACTACTGGAGCATACCACCAACAGATCTTCACTTTTTGTAAGACAATGCATGGATAAGGAATTGGCTTAGAATTCAACCTAATTAGATTGTAGTACTTGTAGATATTAAAGTCCTCAAATATCAATAATAAAAAGAAAGTATTAAACTAGGACCATTAAACACTTATACTTAGGATTGTTAGTGAGGTCCCAGTGATATAATTTCATATCATCTATTATGTTATTATACCCAATAAGTTATTTTTGATAAACTTGTACATAAAGTTAGGTTTCATGTAATACATTTTTAATATAGAGCTTTTGACAAAAAGGCTCCACCATTTTCACACAACCTTTAAAGGGTGCTTATATTTTGTGTTTTTACTAGAATCTCCCTTAACTAATTGTCAAGCTTTTTACTAGAAGAAAAAAAAAAAAAAAACTAATTGTCAAGCTATATTGAAGGTAACTATGCACTGTTATTATTATTATTTTTTTAACTAATTTACCCCAAAGACAAATTCAAATGACTCAAAAATTGTTTTTTTTTTTCAAAATGCCCCCCTTTTCACAACCAGAGGCCCCATCTTTTATCAATTTAACTCGTATCATGATGTTTTGGACATCATTAACCATTGGGTTTTGTCACAAGAACTTACATCAACTATAGTCATTAAACTTTGAAGACCTAAAAATAAGAGCTAATATCATTTCATCAGGCTTGATATTACATATTTTTATCATCCACTTCTGAGCCTTTCTATCATGATGCCTCTCTTGATCATCATGCATCCTAGTGGACTACGCATAACCTGAGTTGAATTAGTGAGATTCACTCACCTTAAATAGAGGGTATTTTCATCATTTGTCCACAAAAACTAATAATTATGTATTTCTAAAACAAATAATTATCATGTATTTCTTTTCTCAGTTGGATGAAGGAGGTATCAGTAAAATTTCAAAATACAGGGGCCTTTACTAGCTAGATTGTCTAAAAATGCAGAGGCTTTTCTATAAATACCTCTTAAATAATCTTTACTAGTGTACCCCCAATTGAATTGATTTTTTTTTAATTCATTAAAATAATTTTATTGAGCATTAAAAACACACTATTACTTACACCTGGTCAAGCCTTTTTAGTAGGCTGAGCTTGAGTGGAACTCAGTTGTTGAGCTTGAGTTAAACCAAAAACCTAGCTTGAGCTAAACCAAAAACCTAGAAGTGGAACTTGAGCTCGATTCAGCTGGATTTGAGCCGATATCACTTGCAAGCTAGTAACTCAAATTTTAGGAAAGCAAGGTCACATCCATCTCTCCACCTTAGACAAGGTTGCAGGTGTGATGACAGGTGACTTTGTGGATGATTAGTGATAAGGTCTCTAGAGTTTTAAGGGTGTAAATAAATGTCATTCTCAATGTGAGTTTCATTGACTTTGATCTGCTAAAGTTCAGTTTAGCCAGATGCCTAATTATATAATCCTACTTACACGTAGGAGGGCCCATGTCACTGCACTAGCCATTTTGAGATTGAGCCCAATTGCCTAAGATAATGACTTGAGAGCTCAATTTCTAGACTTGGATTAAGGTGGCATCAATTTCCTAATAATTTGTGTTAGAATACTATGCCAAGAGCCCTGAGAAAAATGAGACAGTACCCCAGCGGCAAGGGTGTCTCATCTCACATAGTTATTCAGAGATCGATCCTAGACAAGTATTCGGTTGTATAAAACTAAGTTATTCTAACAATCCTAAGGTCAAATTCCACTCTAATTAGAGTTGGGCCATTACCGGATCAATCACATATTAGATGGGGTCATTGTTGGATCAGTCATAACATATTATTAAACAAAAGAACCAAAAGGATATCACAAGATTTAACTTGGCCCATCATTTATTAGAAAGTTGGACCATGTGAATTTGAGGTAAGCCTCACTTAATCGCCAAGGGATTTATTTGCAATGTAATTCAGTCAAATATATTTGAAATTTGAAAAACAAAAAGGTTTAGTTTTTTTTTTTTTTTTCATATGAAATGAAAAATACACAAGTAGAGTAAAAGTGACCCCCAAGGGTCTTCGACTATAGCTTAGCTGGTTAGAACATGTTTGTGTTAAAAATGTATGAGCTCAAGTCCTGAATAAAGGGGAAGAAAAGGCCACCAAGAAAAATTCCCCCAACAGCAGCTCACATGGTAAGGAAAATAAATGTGCAGGTTTTAGAGTTTCTAATGTGGGGAAAAAAGTTAGCCCACGACAAATACAATGGAAGACCTTGATATGAGTAATTAAAACTAGAGCACGTGAGTTAGAGTTTTTAATATAAAACGCTAAGTTTAGCTCACAACTAACACATTCGAAAACCTTGATTTTAGCCGATCTCACATAAAAAGTAACATGAAAGACATGTTGCTCATCATGTGGACCATCATCCGATAGTCGTTCGACCCTCCGCCTGTATGCAATATTCATGGGTCCCACAACAAGATTGAATGCTTGGTCAAAGACATCATTGATTACCAAAGTAAGATTAATAGCTTGATAAAAAAATATAGTCAAAGTAAATTTTGGAGATATCAAATACACCGAGAGAATATTTATTTTGAACTGCTAAGATTTTTTAAAGTCAAATCATTGGACAGGATCCGACTTCGACCCGGAAGACAGGCACCTTGTAAACCTCGGACGAACTCTCCTTTTCCGGTACCCGTTGACTAAAATTCCACGCTACGCTACCTTTTTTTTTTTTTTTTTTTTTTTGAAGAGTATAAATTTTTTTTGAAGAGTATAAAATTTTTTTGAAGAGTATTTAAAATTTTTTTGAAGAGTATTTTTAAAAAAAATTTGAAGAGTACTTTTTTAAAAATTTTTTGAAGAGTACTTTTTTAAAAAAAAAATTTTGAAGAGTAAAATTTCTTTTTTTGAAGAGTAAAATTTTTTTGAAGAGTAAAATTTTTTTGAAGAGTAAAATTTTTTTGAAGAGTAAAATTTTTTTTGAAGAGTAAAATTTTTTTGAAGAGTAAAATTTTTTTGAAGAGTAAATTTTTTTGAAGAGTAAATTTTTTTTGAAGAGTAAAATTTTTTTGAGGAGTACAAATTTTTTTGAAGAGTACAAATTTTTTTGAAGAGTAAAAAAAAAAAAAAAAAAAAAACTCCTTTTACGAGGCCTGCCATTTAAGTGCCACGTGGACAAGGACTCACAACCAAATCAAAAGTGAGTTGACAGAATTGCCCTTCATTTACAATCTTAAAACCCTACGACTTTGACCATCTATCTTACAAAAATCTCAGCCCGGCCCATCATTTCGACCCATATAAGATTGAAATGGGTCGATCTGGGTCGGGACCCGAATAACTTTTTGTCTATTTCACAATGGACCATTATCTAATCCTAAACTTAAATGGGTTGAAAGTAAGTAGCTGTACTGTTCTTATGAGTCATTTTATAACTTTTCCAAAAGGTTATATTTGAAACAGAGAGGAAAAGGAGAGGCCAAGTTATCTTTTGTAATTGATTGCACATTTCTATAATTAGGTTAAAAGGTAGATGAAAACTTCACATCCGACCTACATTTTTTTTTTTTTGGCTATCAGGTTTTCAATTTTTTTGGCTGAACTAATTCCTCTGGGTCTAGGGGGAAGCTGGGTAAACTCTACCATAGTCCCAGTGTGGTAGTACAGTTTCGAACCTACAACTTTTAGGAGCAAACCGTAATCCTAAACCAACTAATCTACAACCTGCTAATACAATCTAACAATTTAGGAGTTTGGGTTATTTGCTATTTTTAAATTAAAAGAGTTGGGTCACGGTGAACAAGTAAGTCAGAGTTGGGGTTGAGGCTGTTGAGCCCATGGTTGCTGACTGTCTTGCCAACCCTACTTAATTCAATTCATTTCACTCTGACCTACCAACTGGAAGACCTGACAGTTCATGTTTAAGGCTGACCATTAATTTTAAGGTTCGATCTGTTGACAGTGGCAACCAGTTTAATGAAAAGGATATCTTGTTTTTGATGATCTGTGCAAATGTGGTCAATGCAAATGATAAGCCCATTGACCCAACCCATTTGCAGTAGCAAGCGCCAAGCAAGGTGTTCTTACCTTTGATAAGTCCAGCTCTATTCTCACTTTATCCGCATGATCTAACAACCCTCCCAACTTTATGCCCATCAACTCTTTACTCACTATTTCATTGAATTTCAAATATATATATATATATATATATATATATATTAAGACTCTTCTTAAAGAAAGAGCTAGGATAATTTAATGGAGTTGATTTTTACATGACTAAACAAAATGGTTGTCCGTAAATGGAAAAAATTACAAATGTTTTCAAAAGATAAATCCATTCCACCGTACCCTGATGATATGATTGTTAGAAAAAGGAAAAATTAATTTAGTACAATAATTGTTAGAAAAAGGTAAAATTAATTTAGTACAATAAAAAAAATAAAAATTTCAGTTCAATTAGAGCCAATGAGCCCCACGAAAAAAAAAATCAAAAACAAAAACAAACACACAATGGGGTTTGTTGGCTACTTGCAGGTCCTGAACCCCATTGTACGGTTGAAGTCATATATGATCGAGGTTAGGGTTGTCAACGGAACGGTTTCGGGTTAGAACTATAATTAACCTGGACCCGTTTCTAAAGAACGGTACCGGATCTGATTTTGACTCAAAACCTATTTTGTTGGTTCCAAACTCAGTTTCGATAGAAATACCAGGATTCGGTTCCTGAACCGAATCCACCTAGAGAATTGGATCTAGTTCAAAAATTGTATTTAACTTATTTTCATTTTTTCTTAACATAAGCATATAATTCAACTTATAAGAGTGCACAAGTCTACTACCTCCAGCATTATATATATGTCCAAAAGTAGTTTATCCCTAAATACAGTTTGCAATATCAATAACTCATATGCCAGGTGCAGGGCTTACGCCTATATGGATTCGGAACCGGACCTATTTATCAATCAAAATCTAAATTAAGTTTCGAACTCGAACTCTTTTATAAATCGAAATCTAAAATAAAGTTCAGACCCGTTTTTTTGGGGTCAAAGCTTTCAAGTAAACGGGAGGATAACCCTATCGAGGCCGATCTAAAATGTTCGAGTGCAAGTACCAGTAATTTCTTGGAAAGGACAAGACCATTTTGGTAATCTAAACAGGCAAGCGCATTTTATAAGAGAGAAATGACTTCCAAAATTGGCGCCATTCACATGTTCCCATGCTCTTTCTCTTCCTCTCTCTTCCACTTTCACCACTTCTACGTGAGAAAGAGAGAGAAACTGACTTCGAAACAAAAATGCAGTTTGTGGGTCATCTCAAACAGAGAAAGAGAGAGAGATAGATATGAAAGTTTTCTGGGTCGTCTTCTTAGTTGAGAAACAAGAAACAAACACTTTCTTCTTGATATAAACCCCAAGTAGTCCAAGACTCTTCCCAACTCAGAGAGAGAGAGAGAGAGATGGCCATGTTGGAGCCCAAGATCAGCAACAGCAGAGTGAGATCATATGGTCTGGTGCTGATTCTGGCATTTGCGGCATCTGTTTTTGGGGTGACCATTTTGGACAAGTTCAGAGAGAGGAGACTCTTCAGTCTACTCATCAAAGATAAGGACCGAGAACAAGTCTCCCTTCACCTCCTCTTGCAGGTCTCTCTCTCCCCTGCATATCTTTTTTTTACCATTCCATTACTCATAAATCGGTTTGGAGTTTGTTTTTTTTGTTCTCCCTCTCTCTCTACTGTTTACAAATCTCATGGTTTCAACAGATCCCATGCATGTGAGTGCATTTTGCTATTTGCAAACAGCCAGCTTCATTTTTAATTAGTCCCACATGTACCACAGTACCAGCTTCTTCTTCTTTTTTTTGGGTAGAAACAGTACATGTACCAGTTTCAACCACCTTGACTCAAAGGGTACTAAGCATTTGAAAGGAAGGGTGTGTAAAGTTTGATGAAATTTGAATAATTATGAAGTGGTACTAGGATGGGATTTTTTTCTTAGATCTAACTTGATTTGGGTTTAATTTTTTTCTTTTTGTCACCCTAAGTTTAATCTGAATCGGTTCAAAACGTACAGGCTATTGACTATTGAGGTGGTGATTTATTAAAAATAAGATACGTACCCATGGGGTTATTTGTAAATATCTGAAAATACAGGTGAATATATGTAGATTTGCTTCTTTTTTTTTTTCCCTTTTGACGCTTCCCAACCCTTTAGGCTGGACTAATCCTTCCGGGTCCACGAGAGAAGCTGCGCTGGTGACCCTAAGGTGGTAGCACTAGTGGACTCAACCAGGGGCGGAGCCAGGATTTCATCTTGGGGGGGGGGCCAAAACTTGAATAAAATTTTATTTCACCAATTATTATAACTATCATATTTTAAAGTTTCCTTTTTGACATAGTTATAAGTTCAACCATGATTTTGTTCCTTGAAAATGCTGGACATAGAGAAGACGGAGTGTAAAATTTTAACCACTGAAGATGAGAGATTAATGGAAAAAAAGAGGAGACGAACAAAACAAAGAAGGAAGAACTGAAGAGGGTTAGGGCTTAAGACTGGAGTCTGGAGATGTTTTCGAAAGTTAACCTCTGATGTTCAAAAAAAAATTTACAGTGCTTTAAAAAAAAAATTCAAAGGCTGGCCCCCCCGGGCCTCAACACAGCTCCGTCCCTGGACTCAACCTTAGATTCCTGAAGAAGGGGGAATTGTGGTCAACAGCAATACCTCTAACTCCGGAAGAGGAAGGAATGGAGTTTTCTTCCTCTTATTAAGAATCATTGATTGCAGCCTGCAACATCTGAATGTGGCCCACTGTTTGGACGGCCAAGGGTGAGATTAGCCGTACTGTCACCACAACTGACGGTAGATGATGCCAGTATGGTAGGTTTTCGAACGGTTGAGCCGAATCCGCACTGTGGGGCCCACTCTATAACGATGTTGACCATCGGATCAAGTTATAGGTCCTGATCCTCTGCAAAGTGGGACTTCAGCTTTTACAACTAGTGAAGTTAAAAATTAGGTTTTTTCTGCAGTGAGATCTGACTGTGGAATGGACCAAGCAAAGCTTTTATTTTTGACCATCCATCTTTTGACCTTAGGATTGAGCATCTGCAACCATTCAAATTGACCTGATCTAAGCAAAATTTCTATTTTTGACCATTCATCTTTTGATATTAGATCCACATCTGACCTTGTTTTTTCTTTCATAATGCTAAATAAACTTTGTTATGTGTCGCTTTCTTCCTGATTTAGAAAGTTGTAGACAGCTTGGGTCCTTAAAAAAAAAGGATTTTTACGAAGTAATTAAACTTAGACTCTATTTAAACAGTTTTATGATGAAAAACCATAAAATTGTGGGTCAATGGTTCTGACATTTTTTTTATAGAAAAGTACCATAATTGACTCAAAAAAAAAAAAAAAAAAAAAACATGGGCTAGATCATAGATGTTTCAACCAAAAAGATAAAAAAGATCTAGTGTGCTTGTTCAGCTTGAGCTATTCCTAGATATTGAAGGCTACATTGACTTTGGATTGTGCTCTGGTTTGGGCCTTAGGTACCCAGATTTGACCCAATTACCCTACTAACATATAACTGTGTGTGCATGTATATAATATTATGAACCACATTCTACATGCAAAGACAAAAGCATAAAAACTTCAAAGTAATACACTTATAATCCTTGAAATAGAACTTGTTCAGTGAATACAGTTTTTTTGACTAGTCAGGACATTTTACCTTTTGGTACCACAATGAGAAATATTTAGATACCAAAAATAGAGGATTGAAGTTAACATACATCTATCTAGAACCAGCATAGGGTGGATGAAGTGACACAAGCCAGTTCAATTAAGGGGCTGTTTTTTTCATAAGATAACAGTTAGATCTGATTTGTTATATGAAGCAAAATGCTAGGCAATGAAGAAAAGAGGAGTCAAATATTTTCACTAGTCAGTCCATATTTTCAAACATTCTAAGTCTGCAAACATACTCCAGATGGGAACAATCTAAGATATAAATCTCTCTATCATGAACACCACAAATGAAAGATTCTATTATGTTCTTCTTTTACAGATGTAAACCTTTAGTTGCTTCCAAGGAGATTAAAACCTTCAAAGATATCAACTTTGCAACCCAGCTAAAATGTTTCTTTAACATCCATATATATTTTTGAAGGAAAAACCATTTGCTGTAAGTTGAGCTTTATGGCACTCAGTCGAACCATCACTTCTGCTCTTCATACACCCATTTACATGAGATAGGTGAAGATCTATTGATCAAGCCACCAAATCCTCATGTTCCAATCTATCTTCCATATAGCATATTCTAAACTTTGGTTCCTTTTAGGGTCTATTTGTTTGCATAGAACACATAGAAATTTATGGTAGAATGAGCTCCACCAAGTATTATAAAAGAGGTGAGGGGTGAATGATATCAGTGGCAACATAGATGAGATATTTATCTTTCTAAGATTTTAATTACTAGTGTGATTGCCGGGTATTCATTTCTCATCTTCCCCTGATTCAATTCCATGAAGGAGACGTTATTTGATGGTCATTTTGGATATTCACCTTTTGATGCAGGCTAAACCAAAGGTCTGCCCACGGGGCCAAGTCCACTCATAGCCCATAAAGAGAAGATTATCAAATTGTGCAAGACTTTCCATATTTTAGCAATAGATGAATTTTAGGGATAATTATGAGATTAATTAGAAAGTTTATCTTATTTGATTTAGAATTTATTTTAATTAAAATTGCTTCCAAGAATAGATTAGGATATAAATCTATATAAAGGATTGATATCTCTCTTTAGGAACAAGTTCATTGATTAATAAAATTTCTTCATCTCAATTATTTGTCTATGGTGTAAGACCAAGACGTTTTGGATCCCATGAATCTCTATCCCTAAGCATTTGACTTGGAGAATAATCCGTTTTATTCTTTCCCCACCCGTGTTGCGTCACCTTTGATTTATCATTTTTTAACCACTTTCAAAAATACAATCCTAGGAATTCAATTATATGAAACAAACATGCCCTTAGCGTCTTGCTAACTCATCAAATCAATTTGATGCCTGTATTTCAATTTAAACTTTTATTTGATGACGTGGGTATGCCTGAGGTCATTGACCCAGCGGGACTAATCCCCAGGTGGCGCCCGCTAAACCCATACAAATGCACATCGGGCAAATCTGGGGTGGGTTTCAAACACAAGAAATGAGGAGCAAACCCAAGCCTTTATGTCACTCCACCAACTCCCAGGCGAGTACTTCAATTTAAACTTGTTTTGATGGCTTGAAATCATAACCTTATATCTGTAAATTGCTTGATTGTACTTAGGTGTAGATAGTTTTATAGTACTTAAGAAATCAGTAGCAATTGCATTGCCCGAAATATGTTTATGCTGTCAACTTTTAAGCATGCCAAACTTTCGAACACAATTTCTTTAATCCATCAATGTAACTAATGGACACATTAGCTTTTTCTCTACCAATCCACTTCATTTTTACTGCTTCACAGAAAGAAAGAGATTCAAATAGAGAAATGAAAAGGAAATTCGATGATATTAAAGCTAAAGTGGTCGGCCTGAGAAATCAAAAGATGGAGCTCGCAGGCAAACTTGCCGAGATGCAATCCATGGTGGCTTCCCTCAAACAAGAACAAAAAGCCTTGGAATCAGCACTTGAGGAGAGGAATAACAAGATCAAAAGTTTAATAAAGAAGGAAACTTCCATACAAAATGGGAGTCATCTAGTGAAGGCTGTAACTGAACTCTTGAAGCAGAAAGAAGCCACAATTGAGAAGTTGAAACGTCGTCTCCAGAACCCCACAAAAGTCTGGTCAGCTAGCACTGATGACCCATCAAATCCACATGTAAACGTAACTGCGACAGATAATGCCTTTATCAAGGTTGATGATACAGTGAATGAGAATGGAGGATCACAGGACTGGCAATCAGAGAACATTAAGGTTGGTGACCATTTGAAAAGAAGAGATGATAATGGTGATAAATATGTATTGGAAGCTAAGGACAAGGGAGGAGCTTCTGGCGAAGGGCGACCTGCGAAGTTTGCAGATTTTAGAATTCGTGGGAGCAGAGGCAGAGGTGCCCGCAAAAGCGCAGGGGAAGGTGAAGAAAGGGAAAAAATTATGAAAGATAAGCAAGTAGATATGGTTGAGAGCTCTAGAAATGATAAAAGTTTGAAAATGAATGATGTAAGTGGTGGTACAGAGGCAATGCAGGCTAAAGATCAAGTACTTTCTAGAGACAGGTGGCCAGAAGAATTCGAAGTGTCTCAGGATGATGAGGCTGAGGAAACCAGCATGTATTTGAATGAGAGGAAGAACATGGAAATATTCCAACACTCTGAAAATGTTTCAGGTTCTAGAGTGAGAGGTGATCATGGTTTTAGAAATAAATTCAGTAAGAAAAGGCGGACAGCAATTTCGAAAGGGAAAGAGTTGGACAAAGGTCAGAATTCTAGAGAAACTGTAAATTTGAGCAGAAAGAGTGAAAGCCACAAGAAAAATGTAACAGAGGATGAAAAGAAGAGAGTGCCATTGAGAGAGAAGAAAGAGAAGATCAAGATAGAAAGTGGTGATAGAAAGGCACTGGATGGTTTGAAGAGAGATGATCATGAACCAGTTTCTGATAATAATCAGCCTAAGATGCCTGAAAAGTCTGAAGATAGCAAGAGTTCGGAAGGTAAAAGACAGGTTGAGATTTCAGGTGAAGGTCAGATGGACTTGCCCGAAAATTCGAACGGTCAAGTGTTGGAGATGAGAGCTGGGAAAGAAGTAATTAATGATGCTGAAGGCAATAAAAAAGAAGCTGATTCTAGTATTAGCCAGTTGGGAGTTCACAATAATTCTCAAACTGGTATTGCAAGGACAATGGCAGGTAATAAACATGAAGTTTCTGAGGATAATGTTGATGATTTGAGAGGGAAAAGAGAAAATGATGTCAGAACTAAGATAGGAGATGAATCAGAAGCAGTTTCTAAAGACAGAAAGATGGAAATCACCAAGAATTCTAAGGATGGTAGAAGAGAAACTGGAAAAAATGAGTTGGATGGTGAGGAAAAAAGGGATGAACAGACTCAAAGCACTCATGAAATTGAAAGCTTACAAAGAGAAAATGGCAAGTTCTGAAACAAATTCTGTGGATGGTTCCACCCTTAGCAATCTGCATTAACAAGTACACCATAAGAAGCACAATGGCAAAGACAGGTTCCAAAATCAACTGATGATAGCCAAGCCAGCTATGGTTTACTACAGGGACAGTATAAAAGTAGTGGTCTAGTAGTTATGCTTTGCACTTTCCTTCTTTGAATTACCATGTAAAAGAAAAACCTTAAGAATGTAGAAAAGCTTTTATGTTTATTGCAACAAGTTCAGATTACCTTACCTGCCTCAAGCTTATAAGAAGCTTAGAATACTATACAAGCTAATCGTTTTTCATGTCTCTTTATAAATGGTAAGATGATTTAATTGGAAAGTTTCTCCCCCTAGCAGATCCCTTGCTGTGTTCATATGCAGGCGAGCTTGCAGTAGGGCACCTAATGCAAACCTTGGGGGTTGCAGAGTGGTTAGGAAGGGATGGGAAGGTCTCATCATGGATATGGGTTAACAAAAAATCAGCCCCGTAGAATTATCTTAACCCTAAAAAATTCAGCCCCAGCAGATCTTTGTAACTCTTGGTCTTCTTTTTTTCTTTTTTTTTTCTTCAACATTTTTTATGGTAACATCATAACCTTGATTTAATGGCTTCAAAGTTTAGTGGTCTTTACGTATATATTATGAGATTCAATCCAGCCTCAGAAGTACTTCGGATTCGAGTACAAAGTCTATGAAATTAGTTATAAAGCACAGTTGGCTTGTTTGCATAAATCAGAGTTTCATTTTTCTCTAAATTCCATCATCTTTTCATAGTTTGTAATCCCTAAAACCATTCTAATAGCATCAATTTCATCTTTTATGGTTGGATAGAAGGTACTGATGGCAATAGGCTTGTCAATGTGGCCCTCCCATACAAAATGAGGGCCTTTTTTTTCTTGTCTTAAAGCCCTAGGATAGGATTCAATTTTGAATAGCTCGCAACCTTGAGGGTCGGTCTAGGGCAAGATCCAACCTGGCCATTTGTCTACTCACACGAACAAATTATATATAAATTATATGCGTATGTATGTGCATGCCCGCATGCCCTTTTGCTTATTATGGATATGATGTGTGTGAGGTGAATGATCTGGTGCACACCTTGTGCATAGTATGGCCTAACTGATCAAGGGGTTAGGATGATTTGATGGGCCTGAAGTTTTACATAGAGGTATGGCCCCTTTAGATCTTTTGATCCCTACATTTCCACCCCGTGGTGCAGGCCCACCAAGGTATGCACGGGTGTGCAAATGATTACGCATGTGTGTAAATATATAAAATTATTTGTTGTCATCATCATAAAAAATCCTCGTCCCATCTATAATATGGTGAGCTACGTGAGTTTTGTTTATACATTTGACATGATCTAAGTTCATATTTATCATTTCCCACTTTCTATTAAAAATATCTTTATCTTTATCTCATTTTATTATTTCGAGCTTGTTATATAGGTCATCATAGGTCTTGGACCGTAAATCGCCTACTATTTTCTAACTTTTTTCCTTGCCTACTTATAGATTTTATAATTTTTTTCATATTTCTTCTCTCTTGCGTAATAGTATCCTTTCTTTCAAACAATTTTCTAAACCTTGCTACTCTATCACCAGATTTCTTGATAGAGTGTCTATGAAATTAGTTTTTATAATTATAGTACATAAATATAAATACTTTTCATCAACATATGCATTACATTTTATCAAAGCACAAACCAATTTGACAATGAATCCTATGTATTCCAATTCCATGCAAATAAATAGGCCCATTTAAATGATTTACTTCCCATGTATTCCAATTCCAAGCCAACAAACCGGTCCTTTCCATTAATGAATTCCTATTTATTCCAATTCCATGCGAACAAATAGGCCCATTTGACAATGAATTCCTACGTATTGAACTCCATACAAATAAAAACTTCCGTCTAAATCAATTAATTCAATCTATAAAAAGAAAAAAAAAATGATTACTTCATACATCTTTTCATGCAAACAAACAACCTCATTTGAATCAATTACTTTTTTATATATTTTAATTTCACGCTGGCCCATTCCGTCAATGAATTTCTACATTTCCATGAAAACAAACAAGCTCATTTGATAATAAATTCCTACATATTTCAATTCCATGCAAATAAATAGAGACTCATTTGACAATAAATTGACAGAGAGAGAAAGAGAAAGATGACAGAGATAGAAAGAGAAAGAGAATTCTGTGAAATGATTCCAATCGACCTTCCAGTCTTCTTGGATTGCTATTCTTTATATAGACTTTTTATTTCCTAAGTTTAGGCTACAAATCATCAAATTAGAACCTAATTAAATCTCTAAATATGGTAAAACATCCTAGCATACGATTTAGTCTGCTGTACAAGTTATGACTAGATCTCATATGTACAAGTGGGCCGGGCCTATTATCATACAAGTGAGCTGGGCCTATTTATCATACAAGTTTACACTTTAACACCCCCCCTCAAATTGATGCGGAGAATCAACCAGCAGCAATTTGCGAACCAAGAATTCATGCCGCGGCCGTGGAAGGCCCTTGGTGAAGATATCAGCAAGCTGGAACTCGGTGGAAATATGGGGAAGAGTAATGACTTTGCGATCATACTCGTCCCGAATGAAGTGACAATCCACCTCTATATGCTTGGTCCGTTCATGAAACACAGGATTTTCAGTGATTCGAATAGCACTTGTGTTATTAGCATGAAGAGGAGTTGATTGAGTTTGTGAGAATCCAAGCTCTGAGAGCAACCCACGTAGCCATAGGATCTCAGAACAAGCGGAAGACATGGCACGGTATTTTAATTCCGTGGAAGATTTTGAGACTTTATCTTGTTTTTTACATTTTCAGAATATCAAGGCGTCCCCCAAGTAAACGCATCATCCTGTGATAGAGCGGCGTGTGTCCGGACAGCCGGCCCAATCCGCGTCAAAATAAGTAGTAAGTGTAAGCGGTGTGCCAACTAGAAAAAATAGCCACGGGCAGAGGTACCAAGGATATATCGAATAATCCGTTTGATTGCCGCCAAATGATGATGCCGCGGGACTGTCATAAACTGACTGACCAGATTAACAGCATAAGAGATATCTGGTCGAGTGATGGTTAGGTAGACAAGGCTACCAACTAACCGACGATAAAATGTAGGATCAGGAAGGAGCTCACCATCTTGTTGACAAAGCTTGACATTCACTTCCAAAGGGGTGTCAACTGGGGTAGAATCACCTAGATCGGCAAGAGCCACAAGGTCAGTAGCATATTTGTGTTGATGCAGAAACAAACTTTTCTTTGATTGATGAACTTCTAAACCCAAGAAATAATTCAAAGGTCCCAAATCCTTCATATGAAATGTATCTTGCAGAGCGGCCTGTATCTGTCGAATCATATCACTGTGTGGGCCAGTAATGATGATATCATCGACATACACAAGGAGAATTGTGGATCCTCTGGATGAATGAATCGTGAACATCGAAGGATCATACGGGCTCTGGATAAAAGAAAGCCGAAGGAGAGTGGTACGGAACTTGTCAAATCAGGCTCCGGGCGCCTGTTTAAGTCCATATAAGGAGCGTCGTAACCGAGCAACATCGGTATTGGAAGAAGAAGGAATTCCCTGAGGGAGACGCATATAGACTTCCTCTTTAAGGTCCCATGAAGAAATGCATTCTTCACATCCATCTGATATAGGGGCCACGACTGAGAAGCAGCTATTGCAAGAACTGTACGTACAATTGTCATTTTCGCCACCAGAGCAAAAGTCTCCTCATAGTCGATACCATACTCCTGCCTGTTTCCAAGTGCAACCAGGCGGGCTTTGTAGCGATCTAAGGATCCATCAGATTTCAATTCCACCGAGCATACCCATTTGCATCCAATGGGTTTGACAGATGAAGGACAAGGAACAACGTCCCATGTATGATTTGTTTGAAGAGCGGTAAGTTCTTCCTGCATAGTCTGTATCCAACAATCATGTTGTACTGCCTGAGAGTACGAGTTAGGGATAGATACGGAAGACAAAGTGGTTAATAATAAAGCATGCGTAAAGCCATAACGATCAGGTGGCCTGATGTGGCGAGTGGATCGGCGAAGAGCAGGAGGAGCCGGAGGTGGATCAAGTGCAGGATCAGGTGCAGGAATGGTAGGCATAGGGAGAGACCCAGAGGCAGAATCAGCTGTAACCTTCCGTCTTTCATACATAAAATTCGGCCTAAAACGAGTAACCGTTGAGGTATTGCATCTGAAAAGGGTGGTAAAAAAAATAAATGGACAGAGTCATTCGAACACCATGCCTTGGAAAGAAATACTGATTTTCAAAAAACACGACATTGCGAGACACCCGAATTCTTTTAGCTGTAGGATCATAACATAGATAGCCTTTTTTATTAAGAGTGTACCCAAGAAAGGCACATCTGGAGGACTGTGCTGTTAACTTGGTGCGCTCAGTGGGAGGGAGAAGGACAAAACACACACACCCAAAAGGACGAAGATGATCATAAAGAGAATGTTTTTGAAAAAGTCTAAAAAAAGGTGTCTGGTTATCTAATCTAGAGGAAGGTAAAAGATTTATTACATGCACAGCGGTTGAGAGGGCTTCGGGCCAAAACCTAGTGGGGACAGAAGAAGCTAACAAGAGGGAACGGGCAATATCTAAAAGATGTCGGTTTTTTCGTTCAGACACACCATTTTGTTGGGGGGTGTAGGGACAAGATCGTTGGGAGATAATTCCTTTGGATTGCAAAAATAGTTGAAAGTCCTTAGAAACATACTCCCCCCCTGAATCAGATCTAAGAATTTTAATGGTAGTTGAAAACTGATTCTCAACATAAGACAAGAAAACCTTAAAAACCGAGAAAACATCAGACTTAGAATGCAAAAAATAAATCCAAGTAAAATGACTATAATCATCAATGAATGTAACAAAGTATTTATAATGAGAATGAGAGATAACAGGTGCAATACCCCAGACATCACTATGAACAATATCAAAACATTGCAGAGCCAAAGAATCATGAAGAGGAAACGAAAGGGTTTTCCCTTTCCCCATCTTGCAGCTATCACAATTAGAAGAAACATCCTTAAAAGAAACTTTATTATCATTAATTAAACCAGAATTCAATAAAAACATCAAAGTTTTGGAATTATGATGTCCTAAACGATTATGCCACAACTGACATTTATAATGACTATAATGAGAAAGCAAAGCAGACTCTGAAGGAGGCCTTTCTTGTGACGAAATCTGGAGAGGAAACAGTCGTCCCTGCTTAGGGCCCTTCGCCAGCACCTTCCCCGATACTTGATCCTGCACAACACAACCAGAGCGAGAAAAAAGGATGGAGCAATTATTATCAACAAGTTGACCAACTGATCACAAATTTGTGGTTAAGCGAGGAGAAAGAAAAACGTTATGCAAGGGCAAGGAGTGAGGAACATGGCCAACAGCGGTAATGGGAACACTGCCACCGTCAGCAGTATTGATGCAGAGGTCTCCATCATACGTCCTAATATGAGTCATATTGGCAGGAGAGTGTGTCATATGATTGGAGGCCCCTGAATCAATATACCAGGTGGATTCTGAAGATTTTGGTTTACCTGACAGGCCAAGTGCAGAGAAAGCATTTATGATCATTTGTTGGACCATTTCAGGAGTAAGGGTAGAAGAAGAAGTGGCAGCAGGTGGTGCAGGCATGACTGGTGAAGAAGCTTCAGGTGGTGCAAGCATGATTGGTGAAGAAGCTTCAGGAAGATGTGCAGAATAAGCCCTTTGTTGCTGTGGCCTATTCTGAGGTCGTGTCCGGCATTCCAGAAGAACATGACCTTTGGTTTTGCAGTAGGAACAAAACTTCTGGTTGCACTGAGTGGAAACATGTCCGAGTTTTTTACAACAAAAACATTTGACCTTGCTCATGTCTCGTGCTTGGGGCTTACCCCGAGCTATATAAGTAACATCGATATGAGCCACCTGAGGAGAAGTCTGTGCAAGTGTTGTCTGAGTCACCAAGCGTTGTTCCTCTCTAAGGAGTTCGCCCAAACATGATTCGAGTGAGGGGGATGGCACCCTACTCATTACGTTGGAGCGCACAGTTTCAAATTGTGGCCGTAACTTCATCAGAAACTGATCCCGCTGATTTGTTTGATGGATCTCTTGAATAGAGGATAAGGAGGCAGCGGGGAGGTCAGCATAAATAATCTCAGCATAATCAGTCCACAGACTTGTAAACTGAGAGTAGTAATCCTGTATCGACAAGGTCCCTTGAACAAACTGCGAGATTTCATGTTCTAAATGAAACCGTCGAGCAAAATTTTCCTGTAAATAGATCTTCTTTAAATAAAGCCACATTTCTTTGGCCGTCTTGTATGGGCGAAGGTTCAGGATAAACTGTGGATCGATGGATCCCAATATCCATGTCATGATCTGGCAATCTTTAACCTCCCATTTAGCGAGAAGTTTTTCATCAGTAGGTTTGGGATCCGAACCATCAAGATGTCCCCAGAGTTCTTTACCCTTAAGGTAAATTTGAAATTGAAAGGACCAAGTGGTATAGTTTTTACCATTAAACTTAATCAGAGTGATATCATTTTTCTCCATAATATCAATGCAGAGATATTCTTAGAAAAAACAGCCCCAACAATGCAGATTTTTTTCTTGCTATGAATGGTGACTACAGAAGTAAAACAGCCCCAACAGTGCACCCCCAACAGTGAAATAATAGTGCAGCAATCAGTGCACTAACAGCAGCAATAATACTAAGCAGTACCCAATTAATCAGTCCTTAACAGTAACAAGCAGCATCAACAACAGCAAAACAGACTAACAAATAGCAGAAGAGAGCCCCCAGACAATGCCAGAGAGCCCAGACAGTGCCAAACGAATTGGATTTTGGGACCAGATCTGTTCGTGGGCCCCACAGGGTGATCAAAGCACAGATCAGGTTTGAAGATCTTAAAGAAGATCAAAATTACTTCCTTCAGTCCAAGTATGAGGAGATTTGGATACAGATCCACAAATCTGGACAGTCTTGATGAAAACTATCTGACAAAACTTGATTAAAAACGACAGAGGAAGAAGTGGCTGGAACCAGGGGCGGATGAAGGGGGGGCCCGGGGTGGCTGCAGCCCACCCAAGCTTTCAGCCCAAAAAAAAACACTAAATTTTGAGTTTTGGGGCCCGGTAACTTACGACACACCTTTTGTTTGTCTTTTGTCATACTTGTCAAGATATATTGTGAAGACATTTTTTTGTTGATTATGAGTAGTATAATAAAAATGATCACTCTTTTGGTATGATGCTTGTCCAAAATGAATTATGAAGATAGTACATAGATAGTTTTTGGTGGGACATTGTTGCTATTTTTTATAGTTTTTGGTGAGATATTGTTGCTATTTTTTTAATGTAACTTCAGTGCAGCCAGAGGCGGATGCAGTGTATTACCACTGCCCCCAGTGGGTTTCTAAACTTTAGTTCTAATTTTGGTGGGGCCCACTAATTTTTTCCAATGAATTTTTTGGGCCCCCAATGGATTTTTGTAGCCTAATATTAACTTTAAATATTTCATATTCTTGTCCTCTCCAATTTTGATTGTTTTAATCACTTTCTTGTAGTATCACCGCGTTCTCAGTCTCCTGCAAGGGCTAGAGGCGGATGCAGTTCATAGTTACTGGGGGGCTGGGCCCCAAGTGACTTTTTGGGAAAAAAAATTTATGTATACTAAGTTAGGCCCAAATCAATTAGGCCACCAGTGACATTAAACCAGGCTCTCCAATGAAAACTCGTAGAGAACAGTTGTGATAAATAAATATGTTTTGTTTTATTGCTTGAAATTATTATATTATATTTGTTCCAATTAAAAGGTTTGGGGTAAATCTGCACACTATTTGTCCTTGCTAGGTATGATTTGCAATGCAGTGGAAATCTACAAACTACCTGTCTTTGAATGCACCTTTTTGTGTATTAGTTACTGATAGTGTATGTAAAAGGTCAACTACCTTTTTTGTGTATTGTTTTTTCTCAAGCATGAAGAAAAAAAGAAGAAAAACTCATTTGCAATCATATAAATAACCCCAAAAAAATTTCCGGGGGCGTCTACTTAATCGTGTCCCCAGTGATTTTGAATCTTGGATTCGCCACTTAGTGCAGCCCCTCCAGATTAGAAGTCCTGGATCCGCCCCTGGCTGGAACCTACCTCAAAGCTGATGGAAAAATTCCAGAAAAATCCTTAAAAAGACCCTCAAGGATAGTCGATCACAACTGTAATGGTATCTTGGAGATACGAGGATGATCCATGGTAGGCCACTGTTGATAAGTGATAGTAACAGAGAGGATTAGCACGCCAGGAAGAGGATCCACGCCAGGAAGACTCAGTGGATCAATGAGAGAACAAGATTGATCAATGATAGAAGATGATTGATCATAACCTTAGCTCTGATACCATGACAGAGAGAGAAAGAGAAAGATGACAGAGATAGAAAGAGAAAGAGAATTCTGTGAAATGATTCCAATCGACCTTCCAGTCTTCTTGGATTGCTATTCTTTATATAGACTTTACATTGCCTAAGTTTAGGCTACAAATCATCAAATCAGAACCTAATTAAATCTCTAAATATGGTAAAACATCCTAGCATACGATTTAGTCTGCTGTACAAGTTATGACTAGATCTCATATGTACAAGTGGGCCGGGCCTATTATCATACAAGTGAGCTGGGCCTATTTATCATACAAGTTTACACTTTAACATAAATCCCTATGTAATCCAATTCCATGCAAACAAACAGGCTCATTTGACCATCAATTCTCATGTATTGAATTCCAAACAGACTCCAATTGAATACACAGGTTCCCATTACATGCAAACAAACAAGCTCATTTGACTATGCAGGAGACGGATGTGCTCCACATTATTGCCTTGGAGTCTAAAGAGATGTAAATTGTTACATACCTAAATGAGTGCAAATGTGAGAACTTACATATGTAAATGTGTTTTATACCATATTGATTGTTTTTCTTTTTTGATACATTTGGGAGTTGAACACTTGCACTCTCTCACACGCTCATGTACCTAACTAGCCGAGCTAATCTAGAACTATGCTATGCTGAGATTTGCAAAAAAAAATCGACAAATTTCGACAACAAACTGTATTGTTTCCAGGAGAGCACAATTTAAATCTGACTTTCTTCGATACCTATGCAGGGTTCTCTGTTCGTGTTCTCTCCAGCATCTGAGCATTCATGGATACCGGAAACCGCTTCCAAATCATCACCAACTTCCAGAACAGATGGCCTTCCAATGGCCTCTGATGTCTGTGACAGCTCGGGTGTCAATTCTGCAGTGTTGCTGCTTTCTGTTGTTTTAATGCTTTCTTCAATGGTAGCATCACTACTATTAGGATTCTCTTCACTAGATCCTGACCATGTGTCTAAATCACAAGTTCTACTCAAAGTGGTTGAAGAAGACAGGCTGCCCAATTCAGGAGAAACAGACACCACTGTGGAGAACATAGGATCCACTCTTACAGGAATGTCATTTATGATTGGCTTTTCTATCCTACCCTTTGTGATGCTTTCTCCAGGCACAGCCAAACTACTCTCTGTACACGATTTCATAGAAGAACTTTCTGGACAGCTTCCGCTTAAAGATGGAACAGGTTTTGGAAGGTGCTCTGAAAGACAATTTTCCTTATCAATTTCAGAATCATTGACCACCTTTGAGGTCACTGGTAAGGATTGATCAACAATTTGACCTGCAGATATCTTATTCTCCGTATTACTAAATGAATCACCCAAAGTTGCTGAACTGCAACCAGATATTTTCTCCTCCTCAGAAACCTTATCAATCAGGCTGCTATCATATTGAGAAGGTTTCACACTCATTTCACTTTTATTTTCACTACCAGCAGAAGTTAACGAGGTTCCCTCATCACGCAGGGAAAAATGGGAACGGTCAGATGAAAAAAACTCAGAATTATCACCAACTTCCAAGAGCAGCTCTTCATTTAGGATTACTTTACCATTTCTTGACATAAACACCTGACTTTCCTGAATGGATAAACCAGCAGAATTTCCAGGAAGCTTTACATCATCAGCAACCCCGGTGCATTCAGAACCATAGGACTCTTCAGTTGAAGCAGGAATCTGAGCGCATTTCATTTGATTAGAAGAAAGAAAATCTTCTTCCGTGTCAAAAAGGCTTTCAGAAAGTAAAGCAGAACATAGTTTTTGTGTATTATTGTCAGCATGTGGAAGGAAAGTGACACTGCCTGCAGCGCTGGGCACACTGCTATCTTCAATACTGGAGGCGCAACGGGAGTCGTTCGACTTAGCAACTGCGATAGTACTTGATGCTGTAGATGATATGTAATCCTGCAAATGTTACAAATATCATAAAACTATATTTTCATAATAGCATAGAAGGTGGGTTTTCATGATCCTTGACCAAATATACCCTGTATCCTTGGATCTTAAGTTTGTACACATCAGGCTGATGTTTCAGTGATATTAAGTCATTGATATAATCGCACCATTACTAGGAATGCAACTCTTCTGATCCTGTCTGGTTGGCCAACCCAGATCCAACTTGGGTCGACACATATTCTAGAAAGGTCAACCGAACCCAAATTAACTCGACTTGACCCATTTTGAGCCCCTACTTTATATCACTTCTAAAAATATACCCGACAAGTGAGAACCCAATTCAACCAAACCCAAACCCAACCCCAACCAGTTTCAAATTGACTTTTGCTTTCAGACCTAAGCCCAAGCCAAAACAAAAAAGGCCTGATCCAAACTCAGGTTTCAGCATGCTCAGGCTGCGCCTGAACCAGGTTGCGTAGGGTGTAAACAGATCAGATACAAGTTGGACAAGAGAACAAATTTGAATTCAGGGTCAATCTAGTATAAAGACCTGCTCTGTTGCAGATTAAATTTCTAGGTCCAGATCCGACTGTAAGAATATGGTCTTCATTGCATGGATGGCTAGGGTGTAGGATTCCACATTACTAAAGGTCCCATTGAGAGGGAGGGAGAGGGTTTAGGGTTCCATACATTTGATTCTCCACTTGCTTCTCCGTAACTTCTTTTAAGTTTTAAAGTAATATGTAACCACCCAAGCGAAAACTCCTAATTTTTTTTTTATAGACATGTATTAATTGGTTTGAATCTTTAGTGGGGATGCAAATCAGATGGATGTACAGATGACAGATGACTAGGTATGGGGCACTTGGATCCAAATCCTACCCAACTATTAATTGGATTGATCATAGGATGTCCCATGTGCCTAAAAGAGGTATCCACAGTTGCTCCCATGAGATGTCCTTAGGTGAGCCTGAGCCAAATATAATATATATGTATTTGTGCATATAGAATATATTATGTATAGAGACATATTTGTTTTCAGACTAGGTTCTCGGGTTTGGAACAACATGGGCCCAGACTTGAACTCTAGAATCTGAGAGAGAGAGACATTCAATGGTTAATTTCAATTGACAATAAGAAAACCAACCATCTTTGCATGCATATCTTCAACATTGTTGTTCTGACCACCCACGGCTTCTGGTAATGAAGAACTCTCATTATCATCTGTCAGGAAAAGATGACTCCAAATCAAGCTAATAATTAAAATTAACTTCATTCAATATCTGGGAAATCATGGCATATGCATTTTATCTAATCTAAAGTGGCTTTCTTTTTTTGTAGATAAAATTCTGCATAACTATAGGGGTTTTCCATAATTTCTGGTCACCCTAGTTCCACCCCTGGCCTGGGTACATGGATATTAAGATCAGTCAACATATTCCATTTATATAGAAATATAGGAATTATTTCCATTAGAAGTAACATTTGGATCAAACGGCTAGAAAAAAGACTAAAAGGTCATTACTCCTACTTATGGTTTCAAACAAGCAGAATAGATTTTTCTTTCACTTTACCAATACAAAAAAAAAAAAAAAAAAAAAAAAAAACACTGTGATACAAGAGTGATAAGCTAGAATTTTCAAATAAGCAAGAAGAATGATAGGCTAGAAATTTGGAGAAAGGCATTCAAGTAAAATGGGTTGAAAATCAATAGATAAAAAAAAAACCTATGAAGTGAAGGCTTTAGTAAATATGAGAGCAAGGAAGATCAATTGGCAAAAGTTAATACAACTTAAAGTCAATGGTCTGATAGAATTCAATATGTGGAGGCAACTATTGAACAAAATGAAGGCTTTGAGTTGGATACAGCAAACTGAATCAACGTAGGGTGGGGAATGTGGAGACAAGGTAGTGAAGTGTTTTGTGCTCATTGAGTACCACTTCAATGTTTGGACCACCAAAAAACAAAGGCCATACATGTGCAGAATTTGAGAGTTGAAACTTGCAAAGTTTCAGTGGATTGGACTGGATTATTCCTCTTAGCAAAACATATAAATATAAAAAAAAAATAGGAGATCTAGCATACAGAATTTGTAGGGGCTAAGAAGTGCCGCCTCAAGCATTGCTTTAAAGTCTAATGCAGCAGACACCAGGGGTTCATTTCCTTCCTGCAATGATTGAAAATGGGAAACCTTATAATTGATTGAGAGAAGTAATATTCAAATTGGCATGCAGCTGAAACTTAAGACAACAAAGTCAACCAAAATCAAAACTTTTTTTTTAAAACCAAACTCAAACAGTGTGAACATTAAATGATCACAGTTGATTAAAGAAGTATTATAAGGGCAACATCAATTTTTAAGGAACATTAAGTTTATTTTTCCTTCTATATTCTTGACCATCCATAATGCAGTCTAGTCTTAATAGACTTTAGTAAAATAGTGGTCAAACAATTGGTCAATAACAGCTTAAAGTGAAAAAACCAGCCCTTTTTGTGTTCAGGTTGCTATGTTTTGATCTATTTCACTATGGCATGTTATCAATAATCAATACCATTTCTAGGTGCAAATGGTCATGTGACTAAAGAGAAATGCAAAACAAATGTGGAAGCTGTTGCAAATTGTGGACTTATAGTGTTTCATTTCCTGAAGGAGATTGTTCTCAAGCTTTTTGAGCACCTTTAGCAGATGTATATTTTTATTGGACTTACATACTCGATCTAGCAACTCATGTGGCTAAATGTGCTCACTGTTGTTGTTGGTGTCTACAAGGTAGTTTTGTTTTAGTAGTGCTTTTGGTATTGTGGATGATATGGATCAAATGAGAACCCATCTGGATGAAGAGCAAGACTTCCTCTAAAAATGGTCGAGGTGTTGGTGAAAAGCCCCAATTAGATAGGATATCGATGATAATGATCATGATGATGATGAGACCATAGTTTTCAATTCCATACCGTTTTGAAATTGTGGCCTGAGGCAGAACAAAATGCCCCCCTATAAGTTTCTGGACCCAATTCCGATCCCTATTTCGGCCCAGTTATGGTCTATGTTTCATATTTCCATTCACAAGCAGTGAAAACTAAAAAGTGGTCAATTGTACAGTGTAGTTTAATTTAAATGATGTAAGAATGCATTTTTAATATTATTTTAGCTTCAACTAATTTTTAAAATTTTAGGTATTCTTTTATATTTTTCAATTGTGTTTGTTCCAGAACGGAACACCAGACTTGACTGTAACGTTTCACTAGATGGTCAAACCGGAACAGGGACCAGAGTTGAATTGACAACAGCGGATGAGACTCCAATGATAACCACCTAATGTTTGAGGGGCTAAAATAACTCAAAATCAGCATGGATTGTTTCCTCAGGACTACGAAGGCTAAGTCAACTGCCAACTTTATGAGGCTTCATACATGAGAAATATGTTTCTTAGGAAACTGAGGACAAGACTATCATGTCCTGGTTTCTTCACTCTATACAGCCTCATTTGCTCAGACTTCAATGTTTGTTGATAAAAAGGTATAGTGGCTGATTCTTAGTAGTTGGCATTGATAAATTAAAGTAATTGGTACCTGGCAATTAAATAGGGATCACTCTATAAAAGACTGTTATTTTGCTCTGGATATATATCTAGGAAAGGAAAGGCAAATCAAAAGTAGTTTTTCAATTTCTACATAATTAAGCACAAATTATTTTGTCTTTATTTGGAACAGCTTTCTTATGAGGGGATTGTTTCATATTTGGCCTTCTGATAGTCCAGATTGCTCATTCCATGGGCCCCACTGTAGATGCTCCATGAAACAAAGTTCCATTTGCAAGTAATAACCAGTCTAAGCCATCATATCATTGACCTTTTGTCATTACACATTAGGAGGCCAACAATTGGACTCTAAGATTCTGATATGGGAAGTTCTCACAGCATTACCCATCAGATGAAGACCTGGATCGCTGGGAATTGAGTCTCACAAAAATAGAATGAGATTCCATTCTCAAAGAAAAATGGGTAATCCAGGCCAAGTATCATACTTCCTAAAATGAGAAGAAGATGGAAAGTGGCAAAAAGAGCACAAGGAGATGATGTATTCTTTCCGGTCCACAACAATAAGAGTCCAGAAGGAGAATCAACATGTAAGCTAAAGTCTGCTATAGTTAACATTTCTAGTCAACTATGCAATCTATGTTTGATTAGTGATTACATTTGAAAATAATACCATTCAAGTGGCTAAACGAAACTTATGCTATTAAATGTTGAACTGGAATTGTTAATGTAACAAGCATCATTCAAATTCAAGTGGATCTAATTCTAGCGAAGCTATACATTGAGTAGAACATGCATCAAACTTGTCAAGGAAATAATATGACGATATCGTCCACTTGCCTTTTCGGATGGATCTTTCTCAATCCCAAACAAATCTGCATTTAACATAGCACGGGAGCCTCCTGCATTTGAATGTACATCTGGTCCTGCTTTAGGTCCAAAATCAAGAGGTTCACTCTCCAATATGAAATTGTCTGACATGCAAATAAACCAGTAAAACCACAGTGTGTTACAACAAACTAGCTCCATAACAAATTGAACACGAAAATAAGCATACATCTTGCCACTACACTAGTTATTTACCAGTTGCTAAGCCACAACTGTTGTCATGGAGATACTCTTCGGAGCCAATAATATGTGGCAGCGGACCACTTGCCAATCCAAACTTTGAAAAAATGCAAAAAAGAAACCAGTCAATTGGGGGTTATCAGTTCAATATTAAAAAGGTTTTCCATCTGTCCAGCGAAAATAAATGATATTGATGACATTAGATATTGTCAAGAAAAATCTGCAGATGAAAACATCATAAAGAATTGAAACAAGAGGAAATTCAAGATCTAGATGATATTCATTGGGCCCACTTGCATACCACAGCCAAATGAAGGCTTGCACAAAAGAAAGAGGTACAAAAGAAAGAGGCAAAATGCCACAATCAGCCAGATTTCTTGGAGTTTCCAAAGTGGTTAAAGCCAATAGTTACCTATTATTTTGGACTTGATCCCTGTTTCTTTATGCATTTCATTTAGGATTTTGAAAGATTAGAAAGAAGAGGATTAAAACCTCTTAAATTTAAAGGTTAAGATTAGCAGAAGGTTAGGCTTTTTTTTTATTCATAATAGATATCAATGTAAGGCATTCAGCCAGAGAGATCTTGATATTTTAATTACACGAATGATATTTTCTGCAAAGTTTATTGGTGGACCGATTTTTCATATTGTGTGTGACTACTTGGTGTGAGGCCTTCAATCCCTATTATCTTTCTGTATTTTTCACCTCCTTGATGATGCTGTATGGAGTGCTTGTGTGCTGCAAATAGAAGACATCCTGCTGCTGCTATGCCTTTCATCTCATTAATCAGATCGGTGTAGATTTCAGGAAATTTTATCAAGTCGACACATGGATCTGTAGTACTGGATTAATACTCCCTACAACTGCCGATTGATTATTCATTAGCTACAAAATCAGCCAGCAGCCTAAATCAGCAACAAATAAAATTCAAGGACATTCTGAATGAGACAAATCTGGTTTGTGACATTGGATCATGTGGAATATTGATGTTGTGTTAATTTTAACTCTGTTGATGGCTGATTCAGAAATTTGATGAGCCCAGTATTTTTTTTATTTGATTTAAATCAAGAATAAAGAGCATTTCTCTATCTTTAGTCTGAAATAATGTAAAAACTCTCTCTAAACAATCAAGTGATATATATTTCAAAATCTTGGGTGCAGGCATAAAAAATTTCTACGGACTTATTAAGGTGATCATTTGTTCCTTCAGTCAATCACCCAAGGACTAGAAGTGGATGGATGATAGTTAAAAAATAAAAATAAAACATTAGCAGTGGATGAATGAAAAGCAAACACAGACGCCATCCATCTGCCTCTGAGCCAAGAGAGAGATTACTGAGTTTGTATACTTCTTGCATGAATGCATCATTTTCACTTTTTTTTAAGATAAAGTGACTCCTGCAATAGGCACAGTTTTGACACTGTAATAGTTATGACCAACAGTAGCAGTAGCATTACTGAAATAGAATCCACTTGACTTTATCTCAGGTGTGGATTCAACTACCATAATCAGTAACCAGAGATAACCATTTCATCTCTATATCAATCAAACTCACAACATAAACTCTGCCACAATAGCAAGTCCCTTTAATTACTAGCAGCACCAAGAAGCATGCATTGAATCCGGTATCATATAGACAACCAAACAGTGATGAAAAGAAAAAATTGTTTCAACTCAAAAATGTCTAAACAGAGGTTGGATGTGTAACTGTAGCATGAGATTCCTCATCTCTTTCATTTCTTCTCCAATCGATAGAAATTACTCATGGATCAAAGGAAAAACCCCCAATTAACAAACAAGATGCAACAGACCTTTACAACGAGGCAATCCAACATCTAGAATTTTTTTTCTTAACCCTTATTAGATCTGATGGTCTGGATGGATGGCTTCAAAGAATCAATACAAGTGCAAAAAAATTCATGTGTCTCTGGAGTTGTCCTAAGCTCTCACATCAAAACATCTTTTTGGCGGCAAATGGTTGACATCAGCAGTATAATATGCTAATGTCAGTCCTATGAAGTATGTGACCGCAGGGAGGAATAAGGAAGAGGAGAACAAGGAAGCAAGAGAGAAAGGGAGACGAAAGAGAGAAGGAAGGAAGACTAGGTCATGGGGAACTCTACCATGTTAGAATTTAGAGATAAGAGGGAATAGAGAGAGAAAGAAGAGAGAAGAGTTGGTCAAATGATTGAGACGTATTCCAACGTGGAAGACATCTTCTATAATAATTTTTTTTCCAATCATATTGAAGGCACAGGTAATCAAGGATTACAGCACATAAAATAAAAAGATCAGTAGTTGTCAAGCTTCCCCCTTTGCCTCTTCGCAAAAGAAATGGGGGACCACCTCCTGCTCAATTGTAAGGTGGGGGAGATTTATGGATCTCACTTCTTGGTGTGTTTGAGTGCATGAGTATTGAGTGTTTCTTCGGTCCATTGCCAATTTTTATGATTCATGGGTTTACCCCATATATTCCTCCTAAGGGAAGATTTTGTGGCGCTTATGTTTTTTTGGCAACAATTTAGACCATCCAGAAAGAATGAAATTAAAGATGCTTCAAAGGAACTGCTTCCCCTCAGAAGACATCATCCTTAGAATGAGACATTGTGTTGCCTCTTGTGGTTCTATCCATCCCAAGTTCCGGAGCCTAACTTCCGACAACATCACACACAATTGGAGGGAAGTGGCTACTTTCTAAACTGAGCTCTTTCTCTCCTTGTTTTCTTTCAAGGACCTCTTCTTGTCTCCTTTTTGTTGTATAGCTTTTGCTTTCTCCTTTTCTTCGAATGGTGGTTTAGCTTTTTGAAGTTTCCCTTGCTGCTTCTCTATATATAATTCTTTTATCCTGTAAAGCTTTTGATTGATACAAGTTACCATTTCTAAAAAAAATTTCATGGTAGATCATAAAAAGATAATAGTAGATAATCTCCCCCATACTAAGTCCTCTCAACTACCCAATATATGTAGTCCTCACATTTGACAAAATCACAAAATTCACATGTAAAGCCACAAAACCCGCCCTTGGGCATATGCTACTGCAGAAGTTAAGTTGCAAGATTTTAGTTTCCAATAAAATATAATCAGATTAAGCTCATTAAATATGCATAAAAAAACAAAATTAAAGCACAATGCAGTAGCTATGGATTCAAAACAAAGACAAAAGCATACCTTAAACAAGGACCCAGATGAAGATCCTCTGTTTGATTTCTGTAAGTGATGCTTGTATGAACTCAAGCCAAGAGATAAGGCTTCTTTATATCTAGGCAATATGTCCACTTCATAACTCTGAGCAGGAACACCTGCATGCACTGAATCTTTAGTGGCTTCTTTAGCATGCCCAATCATTTCATCTCCTTCAGACACTTTCTGCGTATAAAGGAGAAAAAAAGCCTCTCAAACAAGTAAATAACAAAACAAAAAACACAATGAAAGCAACATTCAACTGATGCCGGCAGAGACCGCATGTAAAAATCGACAGAAGAATCACGCAATCAAGATTTAAAATACTCATTGCCAGAGTATGTGGCAGATGGTATAAATATCAGCCACATATCAAACAATATGTACTCATCTCAAGTTTTCCCCTACTGAGAATCACATCCGTAATGAATACACATTTTGCTAATTTTGTATGGGGCAGCATGCATTGATATTGTATGTCTATTAAATCAATTGCACAGGGATAATATGTACATCTTGGCCAAGAATTTTAAACCATGCTTGGAACAATTCACAATAAACTTGTCCCAACCAAAACATTTTAGCCTCTTTTAGGAAACAATGCAGATGAGATGACATATAGGACTTCTACAGTTCTACAAACCACTTCAGAAGTTTCATGGAAATATTAGCAGTAGTACTTGCATTTTCAATAAACTGACTCTCAGAGAGGTTGCGGAAAGCATTGAAAGTGTTCTTAAGATCTTGTTCAACAACTCCAGTCTGGTCTAGTAGTTCATGTAATTCAAGTGTAGCATCATTTGCTCTCTTTTCCATCTTTTCTGAGAAGTCCTCCAACCACTTGAGAACCTGACACCATAACTTTTTGGATGAGATAACAAAACAACAGATCTCTATACCCTAGAAAATGCAACACAGATCATCTAAACAAAACCAAACAAAAGGCATTATAAGCCTTCAATTTTTGGTGAATTGAAGTTTGAATTAGCAAATGCTTGATGTTTTTCTGTCATCCCTAGAAATGAATTCATAGGATAGAAGATGATGGAGGGATTAGTTGAATTCAGTTCAAAACCTGCAACATGTAGATGCATTCAAGTTGCAGTGAAGAAAGAAGAAGAGTGGAGAAGAAAGAGACCTCATTTTGCATGTTCAGTCGCCTTCTGATGGAGGTGTGGATTAGGGTTTCGTCCATTGCTCCTCTGCAACAGTAGGAAGGAGGGAGGGAGGGAGGGGGGGAAAGGGGATTCCAAGTTTTGAGATTTGGAGAAATTGGATTCCGCGGAAATGGAAAAGGGAGGAAGGAAAAGTATTGAAATTCGCGGAACTGAAAACGGGGGAGAAAGAATGGGAAATGGGATTTGGGAAGTCACTGGGTGGGGCCGTGGGGGTGGCTCGGAAAAGGGTTTTGGGCGGTTTGGAAAAGGGTTTTCGACTTTGGAAAAGTTCAGGAATGGCCTTTCCAAAAAGCCTAGCCGCTAGGGCTTTTTTGTGTATTTTCAAGCCCCCACACAAGGAAAGACAATCCACTTACGTGGAGAAGGAGGAACCCGTACATGCAGAAAGAGACGTGAAAATTATCCACTTATGTAAGAATACTATGACACTTTTAGGGTATGTTTGTGCACAATCGTCGAAGAGGAAACTCCGTGGTTCTATATTTTTTATGGGAACTCCATCTCCACTCCAGTGAGGAAACACACAAAAATTGCAGAAATTTCGTCATTTCCATGCTACACTAAGTGATTTTTGGCGTCTGTCACTCCCGTGCTACACTAAGTGATTTTTGGCGTCTCATTGGCTATAGGTTTCCGCTAAAACCCGCTCTGCACAAACAGCTCATTGAGACATGTTTATGTGGCCACTTTTCACATAAAAAAAACGTAGAAAGTGGACAAGAGTTTTTTACGGTGGTGTTTACAGTTGTTTTTTGAAAGGGAAAAGTGAAAAGAAAAAATAAATTTTTTTCTCTTATTATGTGAAAACTCATTTCTAATGGAAGGATTTCATTTATCCGCAGTGTCGCACAAACATGCCTAAATTGTAATGTTGTTTTTATAGTCAATTCATTAATGGCTTAGTGGTAATGCATCTTCTTTTAGAGAAGAACTACTAGGGATTAATTTTGTTTCGTTGCTCAAGGAACGCATACATGCGAGGAGAGGGAAACTCGCAAACGCAAGAAGATGGGGGAGGCTAGGTCAAACCCTAAACCTCCCAATGAGAATTGGCGAGACTCACTACTCAGTTAAGTCGCCGTTCTCAATTCATGAGTAGTTATTAAAGCGAAAAAAACACAAAAAGTGTGAACTGAACGGTCACCATGGTCATGTTCTACGATACAAACCTTAGGAGGGTATATACAAAAGGCTCTAATTAGTTATGAGGCCTAAAATCCATGGATCGAACCCAACCACATGCCTAATAGTTAGGCCCAGGACCTATCCACTTGCGAAAAAACTATATACAACCCAGTGTAGAACTTGTCAAGCTAGGCCTTCGAGCTTATATGGGCCCAACCTACCCATTTAACTATCAAGCCAGAATTCCAGCTCGAGAACAGCCACAAAGATGAAGAACAAAGCAAAAATCCAACTCAATGTTGGCCCAACTCATATAAGACTGGGCCGGCTCATGACATTCTAGTTTGACTAATTAGTATGGAAAGTCGACTTGGCCCAACCTGGGGGACCGGGCCCGAATTCGGTCCCCCAGTCGGGCCAGCTAGCACGATTGAATTAGTATCAGTGTCCTAGGATCCAACGGCCCTCCTGGGGGACTGGGCCAGCATTCGGTCCCCCAGGTGGGCCGTTTAGATTTTTCCAATTAGTATTATGTCCTCTACAGCAAAATTTATACTTAGATTTGTTAAAACCTACCATGTTCATCAAAGTGGAGCCACAGGACCCCTTACCTTTCAGGTTGGGCCCCACTGTAAGGCAATGGTCAAGTCTACCAACTGGCATCTGCATTTGAAATTGCATTTTATCACTTTATCCTTTTGGCTCTACATCAATGGCACATGCTCCAGTTATTTATTATGAACTTGCTAGGTATACATTAAAAAAAAAACAAATAAATTAAGTTGTTAGAATAAAAGCACTTTAATGTTTGGTGAGTGATGAAGAAATTAAAATAACTTGTTCATGTCAGAATAAATTTAAAATAATGACATTTGTGATAATGTTGCAGTATTTATATAATATTATTTAAAAGGGTATTTGGCGGCAGGTCCCTCAACATTACGTTTTATAGTCTGCGGTCCAAGACATTTTCTTATAGAGGTAGCGGCGGTCCTCTTTTAACACTGAATGAGTCAAAAAGACAAAAACGCCATCTCTTTATATACTCTATACATCACCAAACACACTCCGCTTGAAAACATGGAGACCATCATATACTCCGAAACCTAAGCAAAATCAAAATTCCGAAAAGCGAAGACAAAGGAAACTACGGAAAGAAGCAAAATCAAATCATTGTTGACCTCGAGCAACTAAATCATCTTGACTTGAACTTAATTGACTTTGACATAAATTTATATGAGTTTTGGCTTGAATTTATCTGAGTTTGATATGAAGTTATTTGATTTTGACTTGTATTTATCTAAGCTTGTTGTGAAGTTATCTTAATCTGTAATCAATTAGATAGGATATTAAATGAATTTATCTATATATTACATGATTTTATCTGAATTTGATTTCATAATAATATTCAACATATTATTTAAACCCCTAACCTCAATGAAATTATATGTATATCTGTTATTTTAAAATTATTTTTTTTAAACTATAGTTGGGCCCATTCCAATTCTATCATGATAGCTGTATCCACTTCTATAATGACAAAGCTGTATTGCAGAATCTAAACTAGATCTTTGGTGGTGAATGACAGGCATACTAGTAATCTCATCTACTTCATATTCAAACACTATGATATAAAAACTATGAGTAGATTTCCATCATTTCTCAAGTATGAGGTCAATGCATACACCCATGTCAACTGTTTAATCATTATTCCTCTCCCAAGTTGTGATATTAATGTATTTAAAACATTGGTCATAGGTACTTAAAAGCCCACCATTTAATATATATTTTCATTGTATTAACTCTTAATCCTATGACATAAATTTTAAATAGAAATTAGAGTCTCTCAAGTCACTAAAAAATTTATTGTCAGTATGGATGTTATCTACCTCTTGATGGTGAATTGAACACACTTGTAATGCAAGCTCTCCAAAATTTTCAACATGGAACCTGATTAGCAAGTTATTGGTCTCAGGTTCAGTGAGTTAACTTGGGTTGGTTGGGCCTTAGCCCCGCATTCATTTAATTTTCTCAGGCCTGATTTTCTCGCCCCATCAATCCTTATAACACATGCTTTTAGGGCCAATTTGTTTGCATGTGATTAAATATATAGGAATACAAGGTCAAGTGCGCTCCAACAACTATTATGAAATACATTTATATCGCGTTTTATAGTGCCTGTCTTAGGAAAGATATAGTGCTCATCATCAAGGGAAAGACTAGGTTGATAAATGGACTTATGGATCATCAAAGTGCTGTCTAGATAGTTGGCAGCCTTTTTACACAATTGTAGATTTATATCAATTTGGTATAAAAAAAAAACAGACGTTTTCATTGGCTCTCCAGTTTATATGCTTCCTGCCAACTATAATGCTGTATGTAGCTCCACGTTTATTTAATTTTCTTGGGCCTAATTTTTTGCCCTACTGATCCATGGAACTCATTATACAATTGCATTTTATGGCCATTTTATTTGCATGTAAATTTAATACATAGAAATCCATGGCTAAATGAGCTCCAACGACGATTATGAAATACATATATATCACGTTCTATAGCGCTCATCACTCAGGGAAAGACTAGGCTGATAAATGGACTTATGGGGATCATCAAAATATTGTCTAGATAGTTGGTAGCTTTATACAATTGTAGATTTATATCAATTTGGTATCAAAGACAAACATTTTCACTAGATCTCCAGTTTATATGCTTCCTACCAACCATATGCAAAAATAAGATATTGCTACAGTCATTTGGAGGCTACTTTGGAAGTCAAATGAAAAAAAAAAAAAAAAAAAGTAAGTAAGGAAAAAATATTAGAAGATGAAAAGATGTTCTTGTCATTAGGTACTTTGTCTCCATTCATCTTAAAAGTATTATGCATAACCTTTCTCCTTCAATCGCTTTACCAAATAAATAAAAAACTTTGACCTAGACCATGATCATACTAAACCATTTGTACTGATAAAAAAAAATACTAAACCACTGGTAATGGAACAAATTCACATCAATATCAGAAGCATATTGTCATACATAAGAGTCCCACAGAGCAACCCTTGTGGAATTTTTGTCCCACTTTTATAGATGATGGGGATTAAAAATCTCGCACCACTCTTGTTTTTTGGGTCTGATATTATAGTTTGAGCAAGGAGAAAAGATGAGATATTTATATAATTTAAAATTCAATGTATACAAAAGTAAACTTGATGGTGTTATAATTCACTCATCTTGAACTTTCTAATTAACTGTATAGGATAGTTTTCTCTACCTCTTTCTCATACTTAATCCTCAACTAGACTAATAAACAAATTTCTTCTAAGTTTGGTGGGCAACTGATGGCCTAATAGGAATGAGATTATAATATTTTTTGATAGCGATATGCTATAACTTTTTAGGATTAATGTATTGATTTATCAATGGCATCACTTCATTGCTGTTGACCTTAAAAGAAAAATACTGTGATTGTGAGACATTCACTAGTTTCTGCAATGATCATTTTCCTTGTCAATGGCTAACAGTGTCTTCCATAAAAAACCAACTTCATTTGAAAGTTTTAAAGCCATTTAAGGCAATAAATCATTAAATGATTTTTATTTTTCAATCAATTATATAATCTCTTAAGTGTCCCGTGCCATCGCTCATGTGGTTAGGGACATAGTGTTAGTGTGAGTATTGTATAAGTTAAGTTCCTTTTAAGTTGAAAAAAACACCCTATATCCATTGATTATGTCCGATGCCTCCCATTTCAAATAGATGACTACATGCACAGCCTCTCTTATTGCTTTGGTTGGTCCAATGTGACCTCATGACAAGCATGATGAACCTACTACGGTCATGACTTTCTACTGGCCTCCCTTTGCTTGTATGGAATCCATTGTAAAATAGGTTTGTGGATGTATTAAAGAGGTGAGGTGTAAATGACGTAAGGTAGATATGGAATGAAACATCCACTTTCCTTGGATTTGATTTACAAAGGACCTATTTGAATGCAATAGAATACATGAGAATTCGATACATATAAATTCATATTCAAAACAACTCCAACAAATGATTTATTAAAGAAGTGAAATGGAAATGATATAATGTGACAACAAAAGGATATAATGCAACAATATAGATGAGACCTTGACTTTCCCTATAATTTAAAGTACTACTCAATGGCCATGATTCACTATTATGGAGCTGGACCGGAACTGACCCGTTTACAACCCTACCACTACGACATTTCCTAAGATAGACTTCAGTTTGTGAGACCCATTTATTAGCTCCATCAAATTATCATACTGCTTGATTTAACAACTTTAAAGTTTAATGACATCTTAACTGTAAATTATTTTTTGAGTTTAATGATTATGTTCTCCCAGTGCTTATTTTTTTAGCCGCTATAAGTGAGTGAATGTTTAATGAGTGTAAAATTAATCATAATACGAGATCACGAGCCGAAAAGAGTATTGAAGGATTGTATTGATCAAAGGTGGGGCCTACTATATAGGCTTATGGGAGGATTACATTCTCATAGATGTGGGGTCCAAAGAGTAAAATAATCTCAAAAAAATACGGTCCGTACACCGTATCCTTTTCCATAGAAAGGAGTCTAAGATTGAAGAAGAAGAAGAAGAAGAAGAAGGAAGAAGAAGAGCCGTTGCATCATTTTATTTTTCTTCCAGAGATAGAGAGAGAAGAGAGGGAGAGATTACGGGCAGCGTCAGGCAGCATTTCTCTCTCTTATTTCGTGTCCTCCTCTCTCTATCTCTGCAGCAGCCCCTGCGGATTTCGGGCAGTCCGGGCACCATGAACGAGAAGGCCTCCGTCACGAAAGAGCTCAACGCCAAGCACAAAAAGGTGTCTTTTTTACCCCTCCAATCTCTTCAATCCTTGTGTTTTATTGGAATTCGATTTTGGGGTTTTTTCATTTGAATCGATTGCTGCTTTTTTAGGAGTGATCTGTGCGTTTAAAAGCCCTAATCTTGTTGTATAATGACTAGTGTTTTGAATGATTGGGCAAAGCTGCGTTCTTCACAATAATGGGATTTATGGAGATCAGATATCTGGGTTTCGGTTGGTTTTCTTCATTTCTTGTTGGGTTGTTGACAGTTGTTGTAGATCTCGATTCTGTTTTTCCCCTTTCGATTGGAACCCGCTTGTTTTGGAATCGTCGATTTTTTTGAAAGATCTTGATTTGGGTCCATATTTCATGAGTGTATAAATACAAATCTGAATAAATTGCAATTCTCATGGAGGGATTCTTATTGCTTTGCTGGGTGTTTTTTTTTTTAATAGTTTTCTAGTATTCTATTTTGTTCATTTTTAATTGGTTGTCTGGTAGTTGATGGTTGTCTCCCACCCAAATCATGAGTAAGATCTAATTTACATGAGTTTGTGAAGGGAGAAGTGGGGATGAAGGGCCCCTTTTACATGGTTCTGATTGTTTGATCACCAAAAACAAATAACAGAGGTGTACATTGAAACGGCCTTCTGATTTATTTTTATTTTTTATTTATTTTTGATTGGTAACAAAGAAAAAATATTATTGATCACAAAGGGGTACAGAAGAAGAATCTGTATGAGAGCGCTATATCAAGAAGAAATGGAAGGAAAGCTAATGCAACATTTACTATAATGGGCCTAAATATATGAAGAATCTTTATCAATTTCTGGTTAGCTAGAGAGCCTGCTATTGAAATTTGCATCCACATTATAATTAAAGTTACACCCTTTATGAAAAATCCAGAAAAAAGAAGAGAAAGAAGAATGAATTGATGTTTCGTTGGATGTGGCCTCTCAATCTCCCATATTATTGCATTAGAAGAGTAGCTCTCCACAATAAACATAACCCAGAATGAATCCTTGAAAATTTAAAAGCTTTTTATACACCTAGGATCTTTGCTTCACTGGACTCCTTACTTCCAAGTGGGGTCCTCATCAGCGTTATGTAGAACACCATCTATCCTCGATGGTCTCGATGTGCCCCTAGCCACATCATCGATGTTGAACATAAATGTTCATTGAACGTGGCACCATTCAGCCTTCTGACGCTCTTATCTCTTCCCACAAATCATGTAGGCCTCCCATTCAACATGTTATTGAAAAGTTTGAAGTTTTACAACCTATCATGCTATAGATTACTGCTGAAACTTTGGTTGAAACGTGAATCTTAGATAAGGGGTTGTTTGCCTTCTATGCATGGGAAAAGAAAATAGCATTTATGTATGTAAATGTCACATGCGCAAATGCTACATATGTGAAACACATTACCATTTTTGTCAAAATCACCATTTCAACATGAGGAAATGAGTATGTCCAATGGTGTTAGATGTGTTTGGATTTTTTGGACGTTCTTTCTTAAGTTTCTCAAAGTCTATGAGGATTTAAGACATAAACTAACCGTCTTCATGCTTATCAGTAATATGAGAATATTGAGTTATTCAGATCATAAATTGGGAGCCCACAAAAGTGCAAAAAATCAGATCAATTGGTTGGGATTTTTTTTAGACGTTTTCTAAAAATTTCTTAGAATCCATGAAGATTTAAGAGACAATACTAAATGTCTTGAGGTTTATTGGTTTAGTGAAAAAGATGAACGGATTGGATCATGAATTTGAGGCCTACAAGACTTAATAAATGAAAGGTTGTTGAGGGGTTTTGAACCTGTGAACTATTCACAAAGACGTGAATTGGGATTTTTTTTTTGGGGGAAATTGACGTGAATGAGGATTGTACTGCCTTTTTTTTTTTTTGCAAGAGGGAGGCGTGGCATCATTTATCACCTCGTGAGGTGTGTAAATGAGAGGCTGAAAATGGCGTCATTTACGCACCGTTTTTCACACGTCAGTTACACATCACATGTGTCTATGAGTGCAAACAAACGTGATGATGCATGATGCTTACTCATGTGCATCATCTGCACGTGTAAATGAGGGTAAACAAATGAACCCTAAAGATAGTTGAATTCAGAGAAGCTAGATCGGCTAGGAGTGGGGATGGTGAGGAACCGGTAAATTTTTTTTATAGATTGCTATTGATTTTTAGGGAGCATTTGGATGTAGTGAAACTGCTAGCAAGACAAATATTTTGATAGAGATTGTCTTCGTCTTCCTGTTATTATTTTTTAAAGGGTAACAATAATTGTTACCATCCCATTGTGTTTTTGGCTGGCACATAATTCAGAAGCTGCTGTTGGTGGGGTTTTTTTTTTTTTTTTTGGGACTTTTCTGCTTCAATGATTAAAGCTACAAATGTGAAATTGTGAGATTCTGAAATTAGTTTTTTAAAACTCTTTTCTCTATTTAGTCATTTGCTTGGAGTACTTCTTTATCCATTTTTTTTCTTAGATAATTTTTGATGTGACCGAATTCTGAATGCTTTTCATGTCATCCATACCAATTTGTTGAATTTGTTTTCTATTGTATATGATACCTGGATACTCTGCAGCTATATCTATCTTGTATTCATGTTGATACATTTAACTTAAATTCCAACCATTGCACCTGTTGTACGTGGTGCAATATTTTGGTTCTTTCGATCCATTCAGTCTATACTCAAAATTCCATCTTCCTTCTTTTTTCTTTTAATGCTAAATTGCTAATGCTTTTGTCAAATGTGTTTGTGACCCCACATTTACGACATGGCTTTTAGAAAAGAATCTGCCATTTTCCTTTTGTCTTTGTATTTTCCCTTTGCGTTGAAATAAAATTTTATTGTTATAAAAAAAAAAAAAGAATCTGCCATTTTATGTGCTCACCTTATTTTGTAAAGTGAGTGTTGTATTTTCTTGTTCAATGCATCAACATAATGGCTTGTGGCTTATGATAATTTAGCCCTTTAATGTAGCTTACTGTTATACTCATTTTTTTCCACACATTTCTCTAGAGATTTTTTTAGCATTACCATGCTTCTTTGTAGCTTCTCTATTAACCAAACATTCTATATGAAGGTTTGAGTTGTATGATTCTTGGGTTGATACTACACCTAATGTCCTTGATGCTTGAGGTTGGACCTTTGGAATCCATGCTTGGTCGCCCAGAAAGCTCACTTTTTGTTTGGGGCCTTCTATGCAACGAACCATACTCCAGCAACAAACCAGAGGACTCTAATGACATATTAACTCGCTCTTTTTCTGAAATTTATTTTTAACCTTCTATCTGCAACAATCTCCACAACAATCTATTGAAAGGTTAAAATTCCTCAAACTAGTAGTATTTTTATTATTTTGACACATTGTTGTTAAAATCCTAAGATTTGTATCCTGGATCTTAAGGAAAAAGATTCGTATCTATGCGATAAATAAATTACATTTACAAGTGAATATTAGAATTCAGATGTGGATCTTTGGATTCAATACTTGTTTTATTGATTCATCCAAGTGTGAATAGTTGTAGTTTAGAGGTTAATATTAGTAAATTTTTACTTCCTTTTCTATTTTTGAACGTTTTTATTTTAAAAGGTTATCCTGTGATTAACAGAACCTATTAATAAATTTTGCTATTTTGGAGAGGCTTTAGAATCGAATCATATGTTCTATAGGAGAATCAGTAGGGAAGAAGTTAAAGAAGTATTGAAAAGGATGAAGAATGGGAAAGCGGTTGGGCCAGATGGTATCCCTATTGAGGTTTGGAGGTGCTTGGGGGAGGATGACATAAGTTGGTTGACAAAGCTTTTTAATGTAGTGCTAAAGAGCAAGAAGATGCCTGATGCATGGAGGAAAAGTATTCTTATACCCATATACAAGAACAAAGGAGATATTCAGAACTGTGCGAACTACCGCGGGATTAAATTGATAAGCCATACAATGAAATTATGGGAGAGAGTTATTGAGAGAAGACTACGAAGAACAACAAACATTTCAGAGAATCAATTTGGTTTCATGCGTGGGAGATCAACCATGGAGGCTATCTTTCTCCTGAGAAGGTTAATGGAACAATATAGAGAAGGTCAGAGAGATTTACATATGGTGTTCATTGACTTGGAGAAGGCCTATGACCGGGTTCCTAGGGAGATTCTATGGAGAGTACTGGAAAAGAAAAGTGTGTGTCGTATATCATGAGGCGATAAAGGATATGTATAATAGAGCCGTGACATCTATAAGAACGACTGACGGAGAGACTAAAGAATTTCCTATCACGATTGGTCTACACCAAGGCTCAGCGTTAAGCCCGTTCTTGTTTGCCCTAGTTATGGATGAGATTACAAGACATATTCAGGATGAGGTGCCGTGGCGTATGCTATTTGCAGATGATATTGTTTTCGTGGATGAGACGAGAGAAGGAGTGAATACTAAGCTCGAATTGTGGCGGAAAACGTCAAAAAAAAAGGGTTTAGGCTAAGTTGATGCAAGACGGAATATATGTAATGCAAGTTTAGTCAAAGTAGGACACCTGGTAACTTAGAAGTAAGTTTGGGCACACAAAAGATTGTAGAGAAAGAAAACTTTAGGTACCTTGGATCTATGGTGCAACAAGATGGAGAGATTAATACTGATGTAAGTCACATGATTCAGGCCGGGTGGACCAAATGGAGGAGTTCTTAGGGGGTCTTGTGTGATCGGAAGGTCCCCCATCAAGGTTAAAGGAAAGTATTATAAGGTGGCGGTACGTCCAGCGTTGTTATATGGATCAGAGTGTTGGGCAGTAAAGCATAATCATGTTAAGAAGATGGAAGTTGCGGAGATAAGAGTGCTAAGATGGATGTGCGGGATCACAAGGAGAGATAGGATTAGGAATGAGGAGATTAGGGGCAAAGTAGGAATAGCACCGATTAAAGATAAAATGAGAGAAAATCGATTGAGATGGTTCGGCCATGTTAGAAGGCGCCCAACGGAGGCACCCGTTAAAAGGTGTGAAAGCATGGAGATTGCCGGGAGTAGGAGAGGGAGAGGGAGACCCAAGAGAAGTTGTAAAGAAACTATTAAACATGACCTTGCCTACATGGATCTAACGGAGGACATGACCCTAAACAGATTTGATTGGCGTCGTCAAATCCATATAGCCGACCCCACCTAGTGGGAAAATGCTTGGTTTGGTTTGGTTTGGAGAGGCTTTAGAGATAAATAAGGACTAGGCATGTGACTAGAGTGCTCGACTGTATGTATGGGTTTTGTCTTGCATTCCTTTTTTATTTTTCTCAGTTTTTCGTCATGAACAAATTTTTTTTTTTTTTTTTTTTAACTCAAAGTGAAATCCTAACCATGGAAGGTTGGGAGTTTTGCAAAATCGGATTAAAAGAAGGGAGGGAGATAGGGAAAAAAACGGTGTAACTTGTTTATTTTTCATTGTAACGTTGAAATCTGATATATATTTAACTATTCACATATATTATTTGTGGGGGAATGTTCATATGCATCCATCCCTCACCATAGGGCGAGGGATGCTTCCATAAATGGGGGGTTTCAAGTGCACCCTATGTACTTGAAATCCCCTTTTTGTACTTGAAACCGCCCATTTATGGAAGCATCCCTCACCATAGGGTGAGGGATGGATGCATATGAACATTCCCCTTATTTGTGATATGTGAATATATGTCAATGACATTCATATGATTGTATTTTGGATTTATCCATCACTATATTGATGCTGCAATGGATGGAAAGTAGATGAATATAAATAACTACCTTTTATTTTCTTAATTTTTTATTTTTCATTATTATAAACAGAGAATCCTATGATTCGTGGTTCAATTCATTATACGATTTGATTCATCCCCTTCTACGATTTGCAATATGAGATCGATTTTCAAAACAATGTTTTACAAGCTATTTTTGGTGCGTCTGGTGTGAATAATGGTTTGATAACCTTAATGTAGCCTCCACGTGTGCAAACAAGGGCCTAGTGACACTATCCCTATACTCTTGCTGATCATTTATCTTCTTTACCCATATAACCTCTTCTTTCTTTTTTTTGTAACTGGTAAATCTTATTAGAAAGAGGAAGGACAATAACACATGACACAAGTGACTGCACAGTATAAAAGCAAAGGTATATGGGCATTTCACCCTACACCATTAACACCAGAAACATAATTGCAACAAATCTACATAAAATTAGAATCACTAGAGTCCACACAACAGCCCCATGCCCCCATCCTTATCTAACTTGTCAGCTACATTTTTACCCATATAGTTTAATATGGATTTGTGTTTGTGTTGTACTCATTGTGTTTGTTAAATATGATATTTTTATTGTGGCACTGCCATGATGTGACCTTGGCAGTCGGCACTATAGCATTGGATGTTATCATTTGGAGATCTTTTGCCCCTTTGCTTCTAGTATGACTTTCAGTTTGGAATCCATTTACAGAACATGACATCTACCTTTTTTTTATTGTTTTAGAATGAAACAACTTGGTCATAAGTCATTTAATTTCCTCCATTGTTGTTTTCAATAGATTTTCATCTGATTGATTTGTTCGTTTGCAGATATTGGAGGGACTCCTTAAATTGCCAGAGAACAGGGAATGTGCTGATTGCAAAAGCAAGTATGTTCTGCAACAAATTAGGATCATACCAAGTCCTTAAGCTTTTTCTTTTTCCAGTCCTTCAACATCTGCTTCATTGGTTTATAATAACTTGATAAGTGGAACTTGTTTTGTTTATTTTCTTACTTGTGATATATCTCTAATGGCTAATTTGCCTCATCTTCTTTACAGAGGTCCAAGATGGGCAAGTGTGAATTTAGGAATATTCATATGCATGCAGTGTTCTGGAATCCATAGAAGTCTTGGGGTACACATATCAAAGGTGATGTCTTGCTTTGATGCTTCCAAGAGCCTTATTCCCATTGTTGAAATGAATTATACACCATGTTGGTATGTAAAAGAAGGTAAAATATTGTTTCAAGTGCAAATTGATCCCAAATACTTGCAGTTGTAAAAGCAATACCATCCAAAAAATTCACAGTATCATTTGAATAATGATTCACATTATCCCTAGGGACACTTACCTTCGTTGGTTACCTCCTATAGTTTTACCTGGTACATGTGGATAGGAGGGTTTGCATGTGCCCCTAGGGATTAGTTCTCTGCTGTCTAAAATTGAGTGTCCCTCGGGCTTAGGGCCAAAGGCTCTTGGGCTGGGCGGGAGATACCCTGGGTTATCAAACAAAAAAGAGAAAAAGATTTGTACTATTGACTCATGAACAAACTATGGTTCATTCTATTGATTCATTAACAAACCAATCTATGGGTTTTCTTCTTCTTCTTTGGAATAGTAACTGAAATTTTACTAAAGAGAAGGAATTTCAATTCCAACGATGTGTTAGTTGTGTTGGTTAGGCATTTCTCCTTTACAAAGGGACAAAGGAGGTGCAGGCTTGGGGCTGTCATCAGCTTCCCAACTAAGTAATAACCTTAAGATGCAAGCCAACAAAAATGTTGCAGTCGACTTAGATACAGTGTCTAAATTAGGATTAGAATATCCATGAAGAATTTGAGTGGGTTTTTACTGATGAGTCCAACACTGGTACGTTGCTCATTTAAACAATTTGTGCAACTGCAACATAGCCTAGCTTGCTATGACTTACAGCTAACAGAAGCATACAACTAAAGATGGACCTTGCTAATATAGTACCTACAAAGCATAGACATTTGGTATCTCACTCTTAACGGCTGGTTCCTCTGCTTCTACTGTCTCTTTCTTCTGGATCACTTGGATTTGAATCCGGGCATGTGGAAATGATGGTTGTCAGTCACTGGTTGGATTTGTCTGCCGCTAGAAGATCAATATGAAGAAATGGGATGCCAGTAGATATTGTGCAACTAGAGCCTTTACCTACTTTTGCAACATCTTACCAACTAATTAATGTGAACCCATTAGAAACTCATGATCAATTAAATAATGAAGGCCCCATCAAGTGATGTGGAGCATACATTATGTTTGCCCCACTAGGTTTACCGATCACCCTTGATGCTCAAAAAATTAACTTTGAGGGGATGATTCGTACTTTTTGATTAAATGTAAATACAACCCCGATTGATATAGGAATAAGAGTTCATCTTTGATTTATAGCATCAACCATATAGGCTCCCACCTTGGAGTACCAATGTGGCTATGACCATTATGAGAACGACCCTAGCCATATGATCAACGAAAACCAAAGTGGGCAGTTCATTTTGATTGCAAAGCAATGATGCAGTTGTTAGTTTAAACTTTAAACTATCAATCATGTGAGTCCCTACTTCTGTCAAACAATTCATCTGATTCGACTTGTGTCAACTAAAATGGACAGTCTATATTGATGACAACTTTGGCCCCTTCATCGATCTGGACCATTGATTATGTGACTTGAATTTTTCAGAAGAATTGAGTCTAGGTGGCTATTTAGTTCATGCATGCATCTAGTTGGAAGGTAGCTACAAAAGCTAAGTTCTTTTTTTATTGGTGTGACTTTTTTTGGTGGTGGTGTTGGTGCATGTGTGTGTGTGTGTGTGCCCGTTTCCCTTTGTATGCGGGGTGGGGGGTTGTGTGCTTGCATTAACTTTTGAGCTGCGTTTGCAATGTACTTGTGTTCAAGATTCACTTTCCAAAGTTTGCGCTGCTATGGTGAAGTTTGGCTCTTTCTCCAAACAAATAAAATAAAAGAGGCTATGCTTATTTGTTTGTTTGTTCATTTGTTTATTTATTTATTTGAATGGAGAAAGCTATGCTAAGCACCATTCGAAAAAAGGGTATGCTTAGCTTTTATCATTCAAGTTGTACATAGAAGACAGCTGTTTATTTTTCTGAAGCTTTTACCTTCTAGAGCTCTGAAAGTTATTGTGCTTCATATTTCCTTGCTAATTTGATGAGTGCAATTAACTAGTGTAACTAGCTTCCACCTTCTAGAGTCGAGGTTTCTCTTGTAGCTCATGGTGTATTTATCATGTGATATAGGGTTGTCAGTGTCCCAGTTTTGTAGCCATCGCCCCCCCCCCCCCCCCCCCTCCGCGCACGCCAACCTGACCACCCTCCTTTTTCCCATCTGACTTGTAATGTCATTTCTGCTGTAGGTTCGATCTGCTACATTAGATACATGGCTTCCAGAGCAGGTTGCTTTCATTCAAAGTACGCAATTGATTTCTCAGGCTTGCATTACTTTTGTGCTTTGTACCTGCTGCTGAACTGCAGTACTATCTCATTAGTTTTTTTGTCAATTTGACAGTGCTCTTACTCATTTGTTTCTGGTTTTATATAGCTATGGGCAATGAAAAGTCAAATAACTACTGGGAAGCAGAACTGCCCCCAAATTATGACAGAGTTGGGATTGAAAATTTCATTCGTGCAAAGTATGTTCCCTTTCAATCTCAGCTATATTATTATTGTACTTCTTTTTGTCTGTCTCTGTTTGCCTGAACTCACTAAAGGCACGATTTCCTAATAAATTAATTAATCTTGATTTGTCAGGTATGAAGAGAGAAGATGGATTCCTCGCGAATCAAAGTCAAAATCAAAAGTACCATCAAATGCACAGGAAGAGAAGGCTTCCATATCCAAGCAGAGAACTGGGGATAGAGGTGACAGTCGGCACACCAATAATGTAGAGCATGTCCCTGAGCGGAGGAGTCTTCCTCCCCAAACTGCTAAAATTCATATCCCTGCGCCTCCCAGAGTATCTGATCCAGTGCCTCCCAAAGTACCTAATCAGGTAAACTTTGTATGACCGAATGACCCTGCATTCTGTGTGGATGCCCTATGGATGTTAAAGCATCTATTATCCTCTTAGCTGAATTCTACTTTTTTGAATTCGTCATGTATATTTTTGCTGGACAAATAATATGATTGTCCTGATGCCGAACACCTAAATACATCATAGTACTATTAATCACGGAGTTGGCCGAGCAAGATCTGCAATATTGGGCCCACTTCTACTCGATCTGGATCTTGGATCAATCTCTGCCCTGTGGATGATACATATCTGCATTGAAACACTTTTTATTGCCCCAAAATAAAATGTAGTCAATTAGTAGCTTTATTTGGATGCCTCATAGTTTGGAACATGAGATCCCTTTTAACTTAATTCCCTCTTAATGTTTTTTTTTTAATGGAGGTAGAAAATAATTGTGATTTCAAAAATGTTAGCTTACCTTACATAACTTATAAACAGGTTTCTTTTGATTCAAAAGTGGAACCAGTTATCGCCGAGGCCGATTCAACACAGAAGGCTCAAGCGACTCCAAATATCTCACCTCCAGCGGTTGATTTTGCTACTGATCTTTTTAATATGCTTTCTGTGGATGGCCCAAGCGAAAATGCCTCAGAGTCACCTTCCCTTGATGATAATGCATGGGCAGGGTTTCAGTGTAAGTAGTTTTGCACAGATCAACAGCAGCATTGAGCAGAAAACACCACTCATTCCATTTGTTTTGCAGAGGGTCTATAATCACAGGAAAATTTGGCTAAAAACCAGCTAGAAAAGTAATTATTCATACCCTTGAAGTGGGGTTGGCCTGGATGCATGTCAATCACAGAGCAGGGAGATTGGAAGGTTTCACAGTGGATTAAAGGTGGCTAAATATCTTGTATGATTTGATTATTGTAATTATTAATTTAAGGGCCTCAGATTTTATAGGTTATACATGCACTAATAAAACCGTTAACATTTGGGGCTCTTAACACGATGGTTCAGATTGTAGTGGTATAGCCCACCTCTAATTGACAGAGACCTTCCAATCCCCCTACCTTCAGATTGTAGTGGTATAGCCCAGCTCATGGTTTTATGACCAGTATTATTGATATGAAGTGTGTCCTGTTGATGGATTATGCCCCAAAAATCTCCCACCATCCTGGGCCTCCCTTTGATCTTATTTATAAATTATTTTGTGTTCTTTCCTTGTCTATGTTTTATGCCACTGGTTGAAGCATTAATCCTCCGATATGGGGGATATTTGGGCCAGCTTCTGTTTATAGATACAACCATCATCATCGATGGTCTAGAAGCCATGGGCCTCACATTTATGTAATTGGGCACCTTACCTTGTTGAGATTCAAAGCCATCTAATGCCCAACTGCAGTTACTGAAGGGCTACCCTTATCTGTTATGCTGCATATTTTTGTCCCACAACTGCAATTTTTTATTTGAATTATTACAATTTGCAGCTGCAGAAGCAACAAATACAGACGAGAAAGTAAGCCCAACAAAACCAGTTGAAAGCAACACTCAATCCAAGACTGGAATTGAAGATCTCTTTAAGGATTCGCCCTCAGCCATGCAGCCTGCATCTTCAAACAAGCCTCAGAAGGATGTAAAGAATGACATTATGAGCCTCTTTGAAAAGGTCTGCGTCTGGGTTTTATAGGTTTTTAATCGTTAACTGACAGCTGATAGGTTTTACCCAGAAAGAAATGAGCAAGAATCTGTTGTCATTGTTTTTTACGGCAGCAATGCTTTTAGAAAAGAAAATTGCTGATTGACTTGGGACTTAGCTGATTCAGCTTGGCTAGGCAGGTATATGAGTGAGAAGGGAAACCCATATCTTCTATGATATAGGCAACTTTTTTTACTCTGCTCGCTGAAATCGGGTACCAAAGGAGTGCATTTTATTTTGGTTAATTATTAGAGAAAACTACAATGATTAACCTGTAGTGATGTAGTTGGAATCTGAATCATCCAAACTGATAGGGGAAAGAGGACAAAATAATGAATCATTTGAAGCACTATTGTGAAGTAGATTAAGGAAAGCAACACAAATAGCTTTCTTCACTTCAGAGAGAAAAACAAAATTAAAAATGCACCATACTCAGGTAGTCTATTTTAATTAGCCCGAAAATAATTTTTTTAATGCTTCATTAATCCTACAACTAATCTTAGTCCGATTGAGCCCTGCACAAAAATAAAAAAAGGAAGTCTCAAACCTTACTCATATGTTACCTGATAACTTCTGGTTCCTTCCCCTAGTCTTCTTCCTGAACCTACCCTAGCAGAGAAGAGGCGTAAAGCTTTAATAGTTATATTTTAGGGTGAGTTTCTCATGTGTGTTTTCTTTTGCACCATGTGTGTGTGTGTGCGCATTCTCTTGTGCACCATATATGCATCGAATGGCACTTCTAAATTGCACTTCTAAATTCTTTTTTTGTGTGTGTGTGCGCGCGAGCATCTTCTTTTAAGTGTGTAAGCGCGCGCGTATTCTCTTCCATTGCCCTGGTAATCTTTATTTGAACTCTTGTGATCACTTTTGCTTTTGACTGTTCATGGACGTGTGTGTCTAGGTTAGCTTTTGCTTATTCTCTTCCATTGCCCTGGCTATCTTTATTTTAACTCTTGTGATCACTTTTGCCTTTTACTGTTCATGGACGTGATTTAACCAATAGCTAACAACTATCAACTTTGAACTTTTCAACTCTCAGGGTTGTAACAGCATTTCGTCTTTTGGGATTCCTATATTGTAATTTGGGCTTATTTTGATTATGGTCTTTGCATCTTCACTACAAAATGTTAGCTTGACTTAGTTGCCTCTGATTAGTTTGACTTGCAACTTTGTAGGTTAGTAAACTATATTTCTGAAAAATGATGCATCTTCATCATCTTCTTAATCAACAGAACCTTGATTGGTAAAATGATGGATACAAATCATACAATGATGTATTGCTTGCTCAATCAGTTTAAGTGGAATAAACAGTCCAGTGATCTAGGTTTTTTTTTTTTTTTTAGAGCAGTGGTCTAGAATGTTGACTTGCTGTTGGCTACATTTGACGGCCCATTCGCCTAATTTGAGCCCTTCAATTTATGACTTGGAAACAACAGTTAATATTTAAATACATCAACCATCAACATACGGGGGGGAAATGACCCAGATATTAGATGGTGAGTGTTGCAACTTGCATCTGAGAATTTTTTGTGCATGGGCCATTCGTGATGAGGCCTATTGTGTCATTAGTTTCAAATTGGAAGCATGTGTTGCAACAGTTAAAATGAAACCTCTAGCAAACTGCTCGGGGGTGGCATTTTAGATTTTTTCTTATGATGGCATCTCCAGTGCTAGAAAGCAGAAACCATGCTATATGCATGTACAACCATTCATCTGTTGGGTACCAAGGTAAGTCATTCCCCTGAAGTTGCAGCGATTGGATCCCAGCCAGCAGCCACTGTTGAGTCTTTGTGCCTACAGAATGCTTACCGGTGCTTAAGCTCTCTGTAATTTTATTATTTTACCCATCCATTTGTAATCTACAAAGTGTGCCAACCCGTGACTGTTAAACGATCAATTTTAGGGCATGCGCATCCATGTTAGGGCCCAACAACTGATCATACTATCTTGTACATGTATGCCTCATGTAGATTGCCTAACAGCCCAAGCGCATGATAAATTAGATTCAAGTGTCGTGATAACTTGGATACAAGTGAAAAGTACTCAAGATGTTTCTTAATATTATTATGGAAAATGTGCCATTTGCTTGACTCTGCATTTTTTTTATTTGAAATGGTTACTCAATTAATTTCCACCTAAAGGAAGAGTATGAGTGTCCCGTCAACCCAACATCCATATTACATCACTTTTTGCTTTGCCCTCTTTGTGATCCCCTTAAGGAACATACGCATATCATCGACATCGTTGCCATTCCAAAAAGACAACTTTCTAACTTTCAGCATTTGGTTTTCCATCTCTTCATTGTGATTAAAATTAATATCATCACATTCTACACTAACACATTCTGACATCAGTGTTAATTTCAACTCGCCCAACTCATTACATTAACCATATTGTTTGCAAAACTGACGAATAATTATCCTCACTTTCTGACAAACTTAGAAATTAGAATTGCTATGAAACCTGTCGTACCCTATTTGAGGGAGTGCCCTGTATTTATAGAGAAATGTTCTCCTATGAGCAATGGTAAATGCAGTCCAGCTCTGTGGGGCCCCACTTGGGCCCACTTATGGAAGTGCAACCCTTTTCATACTCTCATCCCCCACACGATCTAGCACCTGCCCCGATAGTACTCTCATTAAACCTTTATCCACCTTTGGATTGAATCTCAAAGAAATCTATGGTTAAAAGACCGCTAAATTTTATGCCTATCAAATCAAGGGCTAGGATGACCTGATAGGGGTTTTTTTTTTTTTTACTTTGTTTGTTTTGCCACTTATCCATGAAGAGACCTTTCCATGTATCCCACCCCCACTGATAGGTAGGCATCTAAGTGGGCCCCATGAGCTAGACTGCATATTCTCTGCTCATAGAACATTCCCCATGTGTGTGTATAAATGTTTACAGCAGTACAATTACATGGATACTCCTTGGGAAATGGTTCATAGGGAGGATGTGTACAAGGGTAGATTGGGAAGAACTAGTTTTTATCAAGAGGGAATAGTCTTGTAAGGGTATCTTGCTTCGCTGGTATAATGGAATTGGTGCTCTCCTTACACTTTCTTCTGCCTCCTTCCTAGTAACAAAATGATTTGCCATCTGCTGAAGAGCTTTTTCTTGATGACCAATTGAACCTCCATGTTTTTGGTTTCACATCTTTTCTGTTACACTTTCTCAAAACAATTTTTAGGGAGGATATGCCCATACTTATCATCAAGATTAGAGTATCCAATGGTTTTCCCATTGGGTGGACAATCACAGCACCAGAAATTTCACTTGAAACATCGAGATTCAATTTGCTGGGTGACACTCCCTCCATCAACCTTTGCATTGTCAAATTCATTTATTTTAACCTGAGTAGAATCCTCAGTAGGTTGTGGAAGGACATCCCTGCATTTGGAAGAATAATAGACCTGATCAAGGCATTGTGAGATTTCTTGCCCAAGCTGTTTCATTCAATAGTATTATTTTGATGGCTGGAAGTTCTTGGTGTGAACTTGACTCTGCATAACATACACGAAGGGTGTAGCTTTTTATAATGCAGACTGCTCTTCTGATGGCTTATATGTTAATACCTCATTTGTTGATCCTAGCCATCTGATTCACCAACGTTTCTCTGTGGCCAATTTGCTGAAACAATGATAACAAATTGGATAGCTTGAATTATTCGATCAGGGAGTTGATAGGGTATTGTCTATGTCATGGTGGAGCCCACCAGATGAACAGTAAATTAAAAGCTGAGCCCTACCATATCATTACATGAACAACAAGAAGTCCACTTCTCTTGATTGAGCATCCTATAGTACTTCTTTTTCTTCCTATCTTGGTAGAAACTTATTGTCTTAAATGTGTGTGTTGGCGTTCTGCAGTCCAATATGGTGTCCCCGTTTTCTGTCCACCAACAGCAACTTGCAGTCCTGGCCCAGCAACAGTCCCTTCTCATGGCTGCTGCAGCTAAATCTAGTGGAGGTGGTGGTGCTTCAACATCTCCTGTGAATACTTATCCGTCTGGATCTAATGGTGCCCAACTGCAGCTTCTTAGTGGAAATCTGCCGGTACAAAACTGGCCAGGCTTTCAAATTCCAGGAATGATGATGCCCGTTGGTCGACCAGATGATCTACAGAAATACATGCAGGCAGAGTGCTATCAATCTTTATACTGTTCAGTTGATATACTTTTAATCAGTTGTCTCATATTGCTCCTTTCTGTGAAGCAGGCGGCGACTATCAGACCAGCACAATCCTTGGGAAGTCCGAGTCCTTTTCCAGTGTCTGGGTATGCTCTCACTCCCTACCGATCTCTTTCCATTGCTTATTTTGACATTGTGGACCCTTTTTTTGCATGAAGCATTAATTGCTTTATTAAGATTAAGGATCTTAACTATTAAGTGTTACCGGGTGGGCTCTGGCTGGATGTTGGCTTGCTTCCTTACCAAGCCATTTATTTTTGGCTTGATATTCATGATAGAATGGGTTTGTGGAATGAAAGTTAGGCTTGTCCTCTACTATGATGGCCATAACTTGTCTAGACCTTCACTTGGTTGGGCACATCACTGAAAGATATTTCCTAACCTGGTCCTAGACCCTGCTCTTTGTTTTATTTTGGGCCTGGATCTTGTGTAAACCTGGACCTTGAGGCAAAATGTGGCCAAAGCCTGATTTGTGTGGCAAATCTTTCTCACAGTCCTCTAGATTGGGTTCAATGGGCAATGGTCAGTGTTTTAGTCCAGCCTGTCCAGGTTTAGGTATTGTGTAGTGTAATTGGTTTGAGTCTTTGGGTTAGGTAAAGGTTTGACATTATCAGGTTAGGTGTTTGGAATGTGACATTTAACAACCTGTGATGAACTTTGCTTCAATAAGTTAAAATAGCTCAGTTAGCCATATCTTAACCAGCGAAAAGGCGGACAACTTATCTGCCTTAAATGTCTTTACTGTGGCAACCAAAGTGAGTCAACAAGCAGGTGTATGGTTTATAGCACTTCCGTATATCCAATATCATACATGTCTTTAGGGTTAAGAGTTTGGGTTGAATGGCCTTCTTTGACTGTTTTTATTAGTTTAAATGGGCTTACATAGGGTTAAATCATTAAATTCTTGAATCCCTGGTAAAGGATTAAAAAAAAAAAGAAAAGAAAAAAGAATTCAGACACAATGAGGGTTTGATTCCCAATCAATCTGAAAGTGGTTTAGGTGCACTAAAAAGTTTTAGAGTTGGGATGCATTTGGCAAATAACCATAGTTATCTTGCGCCCTTTAGTTAAAAGCACTGTTTATTGCTTGCAACAGTTATTGTTGTTCACATACAGTAGAAATCTAATTTGATAAATGTCTTTGGATCTGGTCCAGATCTATTATCGCTGATCTTAGGACCATATATTCTGTCTTTCATCTTCTTGTTTTGAGGATTAACAGGATTTCATTATTGAGAAAATGCGGATGATGAAACCTATTTTAATAATATATTCTAACATATACAGAGCATACTTATGAATTAAACAATGAACAACTAAAGGAATCTCCCTTATAGCAGTCAATTTTGCTATAGCATCAACCTCCTCGTTTCCTGCCCTAGGAACATGCCCGAGCGATGCTATACTTAAATCTCATTTGTCAGCTCTTGTGCTGTTAGAAGCTCAAGACAAATCTTAGTCTATGATGTAGGCCAAAACCTGAGATGGCAGCATAATGGCAGTCGGGGTTCAAGGATTGAACAGCATGATCATGTATGGAATCATAAATCAGCAATGTTCAATCTCCGAATCTGCTCAATGCCTTATATGTTGTTTAAATCTCTCAATATGCAGTAGCCTTTACCCCCAACCTCCCTCCCTCACAACACCACTCTAATTATCCGAAGAGAAAGTCATTAATCAACTCAAGGTCAATCAACCAAATACCACTTAGAATGGGCGGATGTGAACTTTAAGTTGATTGAATCTGCCAAATCAATGTTACATGTTAAGGCAACCATATGATTGGTCATTCCATTCTCATTGCTTCAATTCATGGGTGAGTGCCACTCAGATCAGGTGTGCTTAAGGGTTGTCCTCTCATGAGGGTAGGCCTTCCACCTCAATATTGTCTTTTCTGGCTTGTATAACGGCGCATCATGTTAAATGATATTTAAAGACTTGCACAAAATTATGGTTCACTACTGGTGTATGGTTATCAACTTAACAAATTCATGCCAAATGAATATGGATATATCCCTCAGTCCATGCCCTGATACTATTAATATCAATCTGGGCAATTTGGAAAGTGGACAGGACATGAGATAGGCATTGTGTCTACATTTCTCTTCCCCGAAGTTGCTCATTTCATTCCAACTCTGACCCAAAACCTGTGTTCGGGTTCAGGGGGGTTGGGGATCATGCTGTGTGAGATTTTTGAGCCCCACCAAGCATGCCTGGCATTATTTTTTTCCCCTCCCGTTTCCTGTCATCATGTCAACAATCTTGTTTTGCAGCATGCACGCCATGGGCACAGCCTCACCTGTTAACGGAGTAGCCACAGTTGGAGTGAATAATCCTTCAGCATCCCCTCTTTCTTCTGCCACCACAAATGCCACGAAATCAGCTAGTGAATATGACTTCTCATCACTAACTAAAGGGTGGTTCTCGAAACCATAGGCGATTCTGGAAGTCACGTGAGCATGCATTGATTTTGCTATGTTCCATTTATCAGCATAGTGATTATTTACAACAGGAAATATAGCCCTTGGATTTCTCTCCTGTTTTGGGATGTAGAGGGCAGTCCTCTGTTGTTTTGTTTTCCTGTGGTGCCTTCATTTGTATGAGCAGCTATTGGTGGAATAAAGATTAGTTTAAATCGGTGAGAAACTGTTCCTTCTGAGGTTTGGAGCTGCTCTGATAAGAACCATCAGATTGATCTGGATGTAGCTTGAGTGGAAGATACCAGTGGATCTTTCTAGTGGGAAAGAAGTAGAGGTTTTTCATGTTCTAGGGAAATTAAACAAACTTGCCACAGTTGTATGCAATGCATTTCACATATGCTAAATACCCAGTCATTTGGAATGTGTAATACAATAATTACATGTGAGGCTTTTGCCACCTTGATTTTTTTTTTTTTTTTTTTATCATTTAGTTTAAATTGATTGTTTGGACTTTAGATCATCTTCATCTTAGCCTTAGTCCTGTTAATCTGGGTTTGAAAAAAGGGTGGTGTTATCTAATGTTTTGTTGGTTGATGGGGCCTCCCAAAGTAGCACAATCTGTCTCCTGTTGCAGCTTTCCTTGTTTATAAGTTAGCATGTCATATTCTACCCAAAAGAAAACAAAAGTGTTTAGCATGTCATATTCTACCAAAAAAGAAAAAAAAAGGTTAGTATGTAATCATGTGATTAAAATATATGAAGGAATTTAATGTCAGTGACCCTGTCCTGCGGCCTCCATGTGGAGATCCATTGTGCGTGCGTCGTCGTGGGGCACACATGGCGCCCTGTATGATCCACACAACCACCTCAAGCCCACCAACTCCCCATGAATTGGCATGAGTCCAAATTTAACACATCCAAATTTTACTCACCGTAGGACCATTATACTTGAGGGTCATGGAACAAGGGGTTAGGATGATCTAATTGACTTAAAATTTTGTGCACAGGTAGATCCGATTTGATCTTTCCATCTCTAACTTTTCCATCATTGCTGTGGCTCTAGGTGGGCCCCAAATGGGATGATGCATAGGGTGCACAAGTGAGGGTGTGCAGCAGGAGAGGGCGACCCATTTTATAATAAGGAATTGGGCTTAGTATCCTTTCCTGCACATTGAGCAATGGTACATGTGTTAGGGACATATTGGAATTTGGAGCTTAATAATAGAGTGATAATCCCAATAAAATAAATAGAAATACAAACAAGACCTTTGCCTGCTTATAGTCCCTCAGATATAGTATTTACAAAGAGCTGAACTTTAATGCTCATGGGTTTTTTTTTTTTTTTTTTTTTTTTTTATATCCATTATCACATTTAGATACTTTTTTATTTGAGAATTTGACTCAATATAGATTAGAATGGAGAAATTAGAGTTTATGTAGCCGATAAGGCTTTGATGTTGATAATAATGATGATTTGGACACTCTTAAAAGGAGGCACATGGCCATAAGTAAGGATTTAACGGCCTAACCACGTAGGGCATGTCATAAAGACCTCTCTTTTGCAGCTTGCACTCATCAGTTATTTTCCACACCAAAAGAAAAAAAAAAAACCTCTTTAGTTATTATTATTGTTATTTTAACCATCTTAGATAATCAATTTGATGAAAATGTCTGATCCAAGGTACTTTTAAAAAAAAATTCTGAGTCTTGATTGGATGGTCAGAAATGATTATGAGGCCAACTTTTGACTGATGCCTTATTCATATGGTCCTCTTGGTGGCCTAAGGCATAAGACGTCGATTGTTCGCACTCCTTTGCATGTGTAAATGTTACAATATAATATTTAGGGGTATTCATATTGGACACGCTTAGGGGTCGTTTGTTTTGTGTGAAAATGATTCACATGAGTAAATATTACACATGTGAATCAATTACATGTGCACCAGACTCACATGAGATTCAGATTCCAATGTTTGTCAATTTCACATACTTGCACATGTGAATTTATGTTCATCTAATGGGCATCATTGGTTATAATGTTTTTCCCAAGTTTCTCACAGATCATGAGGAATCATGATCTGAAACTTGAGGGTCTAGTTGTTCTCGGCATTTTAGAGCTAATCAACAGTTCGGATATTTCAAAGGGGGCCCACAGAAACCAAGAATACAGATCTAACGGTATGTGATTTCTCCCAAATTTCTTACAACTTAGGATGATCCAACGGCTAAATTTTGATGTGTGAGCCGTTTTGGACCTCCTAAAGATGATTACCGGTGTAGATTATGGTTTTGGGGCCCACAAGATTGAAAAAAATTAAAAAACACGGTGCTGCCTTCATGGAAGTCCGTGGTTACTATAGCTCATCATAGTAGCAGTAGCATGTTTCACACCTATCAAAATGTGAAAATGAAGGGCACTTTTTGAGTTGATTTTCATACCATTTACATGTGTGTTTTACACGTGTGAATTAAATTCACATATACCAAATGTGATATATGTATAACGGAAACGCATGTGATTTAATTACATACATAAATGGGCACAAACAAACGACCCCTTAGTAAAAATAGTGCGTAAATAAGACCATTGTCAAAAATAAAAATTTTCATACACTAAAGTATGAAATGAATGAACACCTCCTTGGTTAAGAAGGTGATAGGTCGGAGGACACTTGAAACAGATTGCTGTATTAGTAATTAGATTCCCTCTCCACCTTTTAATTTTTGTGTATCTTGCGTGGGCCAATATTGTAATCCAAACCGTTAAAATTTTTATTTTTACTCATTCATCATCCCCAAAGCATTTAGTTTCATGACTTGAACATCCATGGATTTTGAGATATATAAATATTTTATATCTTTTATTGGCATGTGAGATTTTATATATGTACAGTTCATACATGCAAACTTTACCTATATGAATTTCATTTTCACATCCAATGTGTAAAGACAATAGAATCACACTGGTAGAGGATATGAAAATTGAAATCCTTAAAATTGATCAACCAAAGCAAAATTTGTAAGAGCTGCACCATTACCCATGGGGGAGGGGATGAGGATGGCCACTGGATAATAAATTCAAACGATTTGGTGGACATGTGTAATTTAGGGAAGTCATGTGTTTGGTCCATTTGGATGGACCAAGGGTGGGCCCCACAAGCATGAGCTTACGAAATTTTTTTCCTAAGCTTGAGCTTAGGAGAGCCTTGCTCATATATATATATATATATATATATATATATATATATATATATATATAGGGGCCAACTCTTCTAAGCTGAAATAGTGTCGATCCCAGAAATCAAAGTTGACTATCATTGTTTTTTGCATGATAATCATCTCCAATTTCAAGATAAATTCAATCAAAACTGGATTTTTCATTTCCATCATGCAAAAAACAGATATAATAAACTTTGATTTGCTATTTCAGCTTAGGATAAGGTAAACTTCAGCTTAGGAGAGCCCTGCTCTCTCTCTCTATATATATATATATATGAGATCACTAAACCCCAATTGTAGCTCAGTTGGCATAGGACCACGGTTTGTATCCGGAAGTTGTGGATTTGAAACTGCATTACGATAGTAGGGCTATAGGGAGTTTACCTGGTTTCTCTTTGAGCCGGAAAATATTATTCCAGCCCAAAACTTCGGAAAGCCTTCTATGGAAAAAAAAAAAAAAAAAAAGTCTTATCACGATAGATAAACACTAAAAGAAATCAATATCAAAGGTCAAATCATATAGGTAATAATAGTCTAAAGTGTCAAATTCGATATGGACAAAAATGCATAGAGACATGTGAGCAGGTTCCAGCCCACAGATGCAAAATGAGATGGATTTGGGTGTGACCACATATAGGAGAGCATGGTCGGCTGGACTTCATGCAATTAGACAAATTGGTCACACATGGAAGTCCTATTAGAGACAGCCACTTTGCCGATAAACCACTTCCCTCATCTTAGAGCTTCTTCTTTCATATTTGGGCCCTAATCTTTCTCAAGGTCTCCTACCCTCAATAAAGTGTGGGCTCTCGACAATTAGAATCTTCTCTGATCATTGAGGCTTTGATGTCATGTTTGTTTGTATTAAAATACATATGAATTAAATACATAAAGTCGTTAAAAATGAAAATAAAATGTGAATTAAAAAAAATGAATATGAAAATACATTTTTCTTAAATGAAATAAAAAAGAAGATGTTACTTGATGTTATTTTTTTATTTTTACTTTTAACTACCATATATTCAATTTCTATGTATTTTAATACAAACAATCAATGCCGGCCGGAGTGTTTTCGAGCATTTAAAATTCTACTTTTAAGTATTGGAATATTTAGAGAATTTGAGGGGCCCCACACTATCAAAATCCATTCCTATCATCTCAGATTCAGATAAACATCAACCAACCGCACCAATCAACGGCCCACGTTCCATCATCTAACACCACCTACAACTCTCTCTCTCTCCTATAAATACACGATCTGCTCATTTCTCTCCACTTCTCCTGTTAATTCTCAAACCTCTCACACGTGCAAACTTTCTCTGCAACCGTTTCTCTCTTTTTTTTCCCATTATACCCTTCCTCTCTGCAACAATGGCGGTCTTCTTCTTATTCTCCTCCTCCTCCAAAGCTCTTCTTCTCTCCTCCACAGCAGCTCTTTGTACGGCTCTCATCTTCAGCTTCTCCGAGCCTCTCCTGCGAGACCTCTTCACTTCCGTGCTCCCGCAGATCTGGTGCTCTCTTCTCTCGTGGCTCGCGCCTCCTTATCTCTACTTCCTCATCAACGCCATCATCATCTCCATCGCCGCCTCTTCTAAGTTCCAGCTGCAGCAGCCCGAGTCCAAAGAGATCCGGCTGGTTTTCGAGGATCCGGCTGCTTTTGAGGCTGCCTTGGTGAAGAATCCGGCGGAGGTCCGGCAGGATTCCGAGGATCCGTTTGCGAAGGAGAAACCGCTGGTTTCCGGTCGGTTCGGGCAACGTAAGTGCGTGAAAGCGAGTCCTGAAGGTAAATGGAAATCGAATGAAGCTTTTGATTTGAATCCGTTTGGCGTACGATCCGATGGTTCTGTCTTGCGAGGCTAACGCGCGCCTTCGGGCTCGGCGCATGTTAGCATTCTCTTTTGTCTGCATTCCTCGGTTTCTGTATTTGATTTTGATGCATGAGATCGGACCGGAGAGCGAACCGGCACGGTGGATGACACGGTCCAAAACCGGCACATGAGAAGATTAAAATACATAGTTGTTTTTGTAAACCGAGCCGGTTTAACTAATGTATCGGTCTATCGGTCGCCAAACCCAACTGGACTGGACATGTAGATGGATGTAAGGGTTGCATGGCGGCTAACATGCGCCAGTCGTCTTCTGCACTTGCTTGGCTCATGTCCAGTTTAGGTGGTCTAAGTTTCGCACTCATGATAATTTCGTGAGTCTCACTAAAACCTAAAGCAGATATCATTGAAATTTCACCGCAGAGTGTAGCATGAGTGTGCCACTTGTTAGGTCTGTTTCCAGTCTCTACCCTCTCAGGACCTGCTTCAGTGGGCCGACAAAGGGTGATGACTTTATGTCATAGTGTGCCTTGTGCGATAATGTAGGTCTCAAACATGTGAGCAACCACTTTGTTAAAAATTTCCAAAGTTTTGTGCAGGGCGGAAATAGAGCGAGATGACCTTTAGTGTAGCGTAGTAAGAGTGCGCCCTACATCTAGACTTTAGAGATACTGTCTCTAAATAGAAACAGTTTTAAACCGCGCCAAATTAGCGTCGCTAATCTTCATTCTTGGTGCAGTGGGCCTTCTTTTTACAAAAGAATTTTAATTTTTTGAAATTTCAATCTCTTCATTTTGTTGGAATTTCAAATCTTTTACCAAGATTTGGACTTCTATTTCAAGTGAAAAGCCCTGCCTTCTGACTGCAGTTGAAAAAAACATTCTCAATTGCAACCCTTTTTTTGCAATATCACAAAATTTTAATTGAATGATGTGATATCGTATAAAATACAAAAGAAAAAATTGGTGCTACATTGACATTTAAATGAGGTATTTTTTTTATATAGAACCGCATATTTTAATTAAATTTATGTGATATCGCAAAAAAGTGTTATGATGTCACAAAAGAGTAGCTGTATCTTTGGATAGTTTTCTCAACCTTCATCACTAAGCATGAATTTTTATAACCAATGGTAGAAACTACAAGGGTGAATTGGTCATTTTTCAGGCAACCGGGCGTTACGTGTAGCAAAGCCGAAACGACACGAAACGCTGGAAAGCACATGGAAGACGATCACAGAAGGCCGTTCCATGCCACTATCCCGGCACCTCAAGAAATCCGACACGTGGGACACGGACGTGCGGTCCGACGGCCAGGATCCCATCCCGATCATGAAGAAATCGGAGACGATGAACGACCGGATGACACTCTCTCCATCACCGGGCTCGGGGAAGCTCCTGAGGAAGGAATCGTCGCTGAGTCAAGATGAGTTGAATCGGCGAGTGGAAGCGTTCATAAAGAAATTCAATGAGGAGATGAGGCTGCAGAGGCAAAAGTCACTTCAGAATTACATGGAAATGGTAAACCATGGGACCCACCAAATTGATGGAGTTTGAATCCTTCTCTTCTCTTCTTCTCAATTTTATTAATATATTGGGAGAAGAATCTCTAATCTTCACGTGTCTTGCACACTCCACCTGTTTTCTTTCGAGTCAGATGGTTCTCGACTTCGTTCGCTCGCTAGAGATGAAATTATAATAATTTTGTGAAAGTTTTGTTAATTACATTAGTCCTGTAAAGATTTTGTTAGGATGTCTTTTTAATCCCACTAAAACTCAATGTAAATGATCTGTTTTGTATCTTAGGTTTGCCCATAATTGCTTAAGTTTTGTAAAGTAGTGTTAATGTGTGGTTGTGATTAAATAGAACTACTAATGTAAATCATGGCGGTCACTCATCATCGATTAATATGCTTCCAACTTAATTTTTGACATCGCTAAAATTGATGATTAATTTGTTAAAACAAGAGTTACATGGTTAGAAGAAAACCCATAAATATAGGGTTTTAGGTAATTTACTTCACGTCACAAGAATTACTTGCATCCCATCTATTAGGCTTGTGATGAGAAAAGGTGCAAAGAGTTGTAAATCTCTCAAAGGATAAACTCATGATGTGTAGATCAAGAGATCAAGCCATGAAATTAGGGGTGCATTTATTTTATTATGTTTGCATTATTTAGATATAAACTTGTGATGATTATGATTTATTTGTATTAAAGCTAACAAGTGTTTTTTTTTCTCTTTTTATTCTTTTTTAAACTTTGATAAATTATTATACAATTATATCAAATGCATGTACTAAATGTGACTTCTAATATTTTCTACAAAAGACTATTTTAAATAACCTACATAAAAAATGAGGTCGAGTTCTTAGAAAATTTTGTCACAGGAATATGGGCCTCCTCTCTAGCCCCAATAGTAGCTGACATCTTTTGAAATTCCAAAAAATCAAACTTGTCAACTATCAACATTCTTTTTTTTCTCCCTAAAATATAAGACTCCATAATACCTCTCTCTTGAGAAGATATAGCCAAGATTTTCATGGGGCCTTAAAGTGTCATTTATGGCTTATAATATTTCCAAATTCGCCCCTTATATTTCTATTGCTAGGAGTCAAATTGATTTTAACATACCATTATATTTCTAACAGTTCATGTGTATCAAATCTCAATCATACATTCAGTCATGAATTTGCCTCACAAGCCTTTCTAATGTGTATCCTATTTCAATAGGGGCCCATTCAGATTTGATCCATAGCTTGAGATTTCAACCCTAATAATAAATTTTAAAATCTAAGATAAACCACGGGCCCCGCCGGAATTTATTCACTTGCCCATGGAATATATGAGCATCGTGCATCTGGAACATCCAATACATGGGGCACACCTTTGAAGTCCATCTTGGATGTTCCTGACTCATGGTACATATGCGCACCATGCGCTGGTGAAAATGCTTCGAGCCCCACCGATGACAAACTCAAGATTCCATGTGAGCTTTGGGGATGGGCCCAAAATTTCATGTGGGTTTTGGAGGTGAACTTAAGATAGATCAACAAAACTTAATTAGTAATTTTGCATCATAAAAAAAACAAGAAAAATAAATTTTAAATAAGATATTTATAATAATATTAAAATATAGAAAATGTCTCCTTTAGGATCGTCGCTTTAGACCTCGAATTGTCTCGAGTTGGCCCTAGCATCATCATCTTAACCACTTGATTAATGGCCCACAAGTTTTCACCGTCTGAAAGAGTGCGCAGTTGATCCAACGGTCTCATCCATTCGTATGGTGCGAAACTCAGTCCCTATTTTATGATCCATAGATGGATCATAAGGTGGGCCCCACTAGAAGTGCTCGCTAGAGGTTCTCGGAATATGAGTGCTTTTATGGACTAATTTATAAACTTGGGTGACATTTTAATTTATATTAGAAGGCAAAATACTAATATTTTAGCTGTTAACTAGTTGAAGTGGACCAATGAACCAAGTAACTTCAATGAGACTCCATCATCAAAGAAATGTTGAATATGTATGTTTGAAACTTGAAACTACTTAACAGAAACTAGAAAGTGGAAGAACCGAAAGATAAACTGAATAAATTAACCTACCCAATGAATTGGCAAACTATGACAAATGTCTTAATCATGAATTACCGAATGCAAATTAGTTGGGCTGGAAACTTGTTGAGTATGGGTTTGACTAGAAAGGGTTGGTTGTTAGGGAATTTGGAGTGCAAAGGGAGTATGATTAGCTAGCTTCCAATTAACTAGAGAAGTTTTATAAAAGATATCATGTCATTGTTCTTGAGATTAATGATTCGCAGTTAAAACAAGAAGAAGAAATTAGGCTTGGGAATTCTTTTGAAATTTCAGGAATTTCATTTTTCTACAAACATTCAGAACATGAATTTTTCTTGTACCCAACTAGTGTGATCCATTTTCCTCCTTTTTTTTTTAGTTTTCTTATCAAATTAACTTTAAGGGTGAATTCGCGCACGTGCCCCGGTATTGTTACTATCCAAAGGAGGAAGTCCATATTCTCTCCTTCGCAGAAAACACATCTAGAAAGGGAGTTTCCTCTTTCAAATCCTCGCCACACCAAACGACAACGAGGAAAGCACGGGACTCCCACCATTTCCACAAAAGGGGGCGTTTCTAAATCTGATTACGTAAGATTCAAAAGTGATTACCTATTTCATTTTGCCACAGACACTCAGGACACGAATTTCTTTTTTCTTGTACTACACGCGTGTCAACTGACTTTACATTTTCCTCCTTTTCCAAGTTTTCTTACCAAATGAACCATAAATATGATTACCTAAGATTCAACTTTCAAACCTGATTACCTAAGAATCACACATAAATAGGAGATACTCAAATGCTTGAACACCTACTATATTAAACTGAGTCACCTGTCATTGGTTTACAAATATCCAAATTTGGTCCTGTAAATTTATTTTGTTTCAAATTTTGCAGCGCACCTGTAAGGTCTCAAAGTTGGCCAAATTCTATGGAGAAATAATCTGGTTTTACACCGTTAATTAAGTTTCATTTCATCTTGTTGTTTCAAAATATCCACTCTAGCTTTTGCTATAATTGTGTTCAATAATAATTCCATTCACATGGAATGAGTTCACCTAATAATGTGTAGTAATCTGTTGGGCCAGGCCTCTTTTGTAATGACAATAGCCTCACTAAAACCTTACATCTTTTTTTTACCCTTTTTTTGCAAAAACGTGACCCATTTATCAATCTGATTTGTAAATATCAACCTGAACCACCCAAAATTCCCAAACCAGGTTAAGGGCAAATCTATTAATTGCAGTTGAAAATGTTAAACAAACCCATAATCATCCGATTGAATTGCAACCAGATCCATTGCGTTTAGAGAAGAAAAGCTTGTGGTCTAAACCAGAACCTGGCCCATTTATTAATCAGGTTGAAGATGACATCTCAACCCTGCAAAAAGGGTAAGCTTGAACTTGCAATTAACAGGTTGGGTTTGAGATGTAATGTAATTTGTTGGGTTGGGTCAGGTTAGCAGGTTGGATGAGTAATTGCTAGCCTTTGCATCTAACCATTTAGTAATGTGCTAATATATTGAGTAATATACTATATATTAATTTTAAAAAAATATTAAAAAAGGAAGTCTTCTCTCAAACAACAAACTTTACCACTCATCTTCAAAGACCTGAAGAAAGAAAGCATTAATTAGTTTTTGAGTTGTCCAATTTGATGAACTATGTAATACTAAAACTTCAAATATTCAGCTTGCTTGCTCTAGTGGGCTGCATGGGTAGTTGCTGTCTTCTTGAAATCGATCTTGTCAACTTTTACTTCTCCGTCGATGAGCTCATAAACATAAACCACTACGCGGAGGCCATCGATGTCCATGAGGACAAAGCTTGGATTGACATCATAAGTAATGCTGCTGTAGGCACCTGTCGCAGAACCGGGGTTTATAACGACACCTCCCTCATGCTTGTAGGCCTTGAATTGATGCGTGTGGCCAGTGACAAGGATGTCCACATCCAACTGCCTCTGAAGCATTGCTAGAGAATCCAGATCGCCCCAAGGAATAACCTTCAGTCATCAACAAATAATTGGGGAATGAAGTTAAAGCCCATACAGAAGAAATGACAGATCATACTAACGAACTTTCAAACTATCATCCTAAAACGGAAAAGGGGGGACGGAGAAGAAGAAGAGGAAGGAAGATTTGGTTTGAGTTGAGCAAAGCTCTTTTCTATTTCGTACAATGGGCCCCCCTTTCGGTCAACCCCAAACCCTCACACATTTACCGAAAGTAATTGATGCTCATCCTACTTGGATACATCCAACCATTATCTACCTTTGGATTGGATTACAATAAAATGCACTTATAAAACATTAGAAGTTTGAATCTCTAAAATGAAGGATAGAGTGATATTTTGGCCAACTCCTAATCCATGCTATACCCTTCTCATGCTCTCTACCCCCACGATTTGCATGCATCCACGATTCCAGGTGGATCGAATGTAGCCAAGGTGCAAGGTACCACAAGACACTACTGGCATCCAAGACGTGAGGCACACGCTTATGTCTGAGCTTAAGTATGTCAGCCCACTTTAAAGTTTAAATGAAAACTAAAGAAATGAATTTATATATACATATTATACGTACATGTCTGTAAATTTCTTTTAGGTTTTATCACTATGCCACACAGTTATTATTTATTTTAAAATTATATCATTCAACATGTTCAATGTCAAGCAAGGACTTGTATCCAATGGGACCTCAAAAATCAGATGGGGCAACACCTCCCCGTAGATAACAACATTAACACCTTTGACGATTTTGTTTTTTAGTAGAAAGAAGAGGAAAGATTTGCACTCATGACCCTAAGTTCACCATATGAAGTTTCCACTTCTTATAGGTGTCATGACTCAAAATCCAAAACCTTGCTGTTGCAACAGTGAGAACAACATTCCATCTGTTCTAAAGGTTGTCAAGCTTGCACCACTTTGGTGATAGAAATTTAGATTAATAAAATACGAAAGAGGCATCAATAAGAATGTTATAAGAAAACTACAGAGTATTTAAAATGACACAAACCTATATGAATGCAAGATACTTCATGGTTTTCTCTATTGGAAGTGTCAACATTGTTAAAAACAAATTGGATTGGAAAGGGGAATAAAATTTGACAAGCAAACCTGATGACCATGGCACAACCCAAGCTTGAATTGACCAATGGTAAGAGTCTTGGTCTCTGGATAGCGTGCATCCTCATCATACTCACCTCGAGTAACATGCATGTCAGGACAAAGACTCTTCAAGTAATCATGAACTTCCTACACATGTCCAAATCATTCAAGTATCAGTAGATAATAGCACATGGATATTAAGAGGGTAAAGAATTGATCAATGGATGCAGATGGTGTTAATTTACCATGTGATAAGCACACGAAGAATTTTAAATGAGAACTTTCGATGAATTAATGATGCACATACAAATGTTATAATGGACGACATACATGATACATCTACTTCTTTTTTATTGATTCAACTTTATACAATTTATACAAGTGAACTTTCTACTAGGTCAGGGGTAAGGGCTGCAGATTAGGTCTCTGAGCTCAAACAAGAGCTTTTTTTGGCTGTGTTGCAGTGTAGGACACTAGAAGGCACTAGTCATGCAGATTGCAGACTACCATACCAAAAAGAGGTTAGTTATTGTATCATATCCTTAGTGATTGTTATCACCCCAATAAAGGAGCTGTAATCAAGGCTACATTAGTCTATACACACAGGATGAAACTTCACAATAAGGGTCATCAATTTCACAACTATCTTCTAAGTCTACTACTAGTTTTGGTTCTCATTTTTATTTTTCTCCTTTTTTATTTTCATGGTGTCAGACCCAATTCATGATCAGGCCCTATACTTCCTCACACTCAAGCTTGCTTCGCCTTGTGAAATCTCTCGTGAGTAGAGCCCTCGTAATTCCCTGTGCTGTGAAAAGAACTTGCATGCTCCGCAAACGGAAGCCTTGCAAAACCTCTTAATAGGTGGGCCTCTCATACTGCCTTAATTGCAAACGGGACTTGTGACAAGGACTTCTGAACAAAAGCCTACTGAAATCCATCTCTTGAGCACAGATCTTCAGTTTTTCCCTTACGGGAGCCCGTCAAAAGAGCAATGGCCTTAAATACCTGGGTTCTTTAGTTTTTCCTGTATGAAGCTTAGTGCAAGGCTTACAACCATCCTCTTGCAATATCTTCCCAAAAATAGGCATCGACCTCCTGCCACATATCAAATATCGTCCTTCCAATAGAAGACACCTTCCACTTGATCCAGCCATTCAGAGATCTACGGCCTCTGGTTCATCTCTGAACTCCATGCAGCATCTCTGTTAACTGGTTTGGTCTTAGACTATTCTTTCCTCATACCAATCTCAATGTACATAAGGGTTTTATTCAGAATACTGAAAAGACTTCTATTGCCTTCCTCATTGAATTCATGTTCTAATCTGAGGTTTGATCTCATATTCCTCTTGGAATTTGAGGTTTTGATCCTCAAATCTGCTTGACAACTAGAAGTTTTCTTGATTTCTTGGAACCCCTTTAATCAGTTGATTTTAGGTTAGTCAGATTGTTGGTATCATGGAACAATCAAATGTTCTTAAAGTAGTAATGACTGGGAAAAATTACATGACCAGGTTCTTTCATTTAAACATCATCTTGGGGCCACCCACAACATTGGAAGCAGTCTCGATGGGACTGCTTCAATACCTGGAGATATCAAAGGTAAATCTGAATTGGGTCAGGAGATAAAAAGTTATCACATGGCTTTTAAATTCTGTGGAGCGACATGTTTAAGTATCTTTACAACCATATATTCTAAAGCCAACAGACCAATAAAGACCAGAAATTTATGTGGATGAACTTTCTAAATAATCCCAGGGAGACAAAAATGTTGAAGATCATTTTATTGGATTTAGGGTCCCTTGGAGAGAGAAAGACTCCATGTTGCTTCCTCAATCCAACAAGAAAGAATGAAAGAAGTTTTGTGCATTCAGGAAGAATCCCATGTAAATCAGTTTCTTACAGGTCTGCCCTCATGTATAGTTAAACTCTTCAAATCTTGATACTTGAGCAAGAGCTCTTCGAGGAAGAACTTTTGTCTTCAGTCCCAAGCAAAATTTGTAATGACCCCTTGTTTTCTTCCTTTCGAGAAAAGGAAGGATGGGTAGGTTGGCTGCACCAGCAAAAAGCCAGGAGGAAGGCAAAGAGAAACATTTGCACTTATTGCACTCATGTTCAGGGTTCAAGGCAGGGTTCCTGATGATGAAGCAGAGGAAGGGAGAGCATTTGGGAAGGGGGTTAAAACATGAGTATTTTTCAATATTAGATTGAACGATCCTTTTAAAAAGACGTCAACGACATAATATAACAGTATAACAGGAAAGCAGGTGCAATATAACTATGTCAAAATAACACACTGCCACAACACAGAACTTAGAGAGAAAAAAAAAAAGATACAGCTCAAATATTAGTTTTTGTCTCTGGAAACCATCCAAATGAGGTAACAAGAGATAAGTCTATGGAAGAAGACCAACTTTACCAAGTCTCACAGGACATAGCTCACACATTATTGGCAATTTCTAGTGGTATTTTCTAACTCCACTAAAACAGTCATGAATAAAAAGAAAATATCTTAGACATCAGCACATAATTGTTATGAAACAGGGCATTTCATCAGCAAATTCAAAGAACCTTCGAGTTTTCATCCTCATGGAAGTCACTATTTACCTCAATTAAGATTGAGCATTTTGATTTGGTTTTCTACTCTTGTTACCTCTTCCTCAATTTAGTTATGTTATTGTTAGTACAAGTGGGGTTTCAATCTAATATTGAACACACTCCTATTTTTCTTCTTCTCTGAGTATACTTTTCAATGGAAGATGTGAGTATACAGAAACATAAGCATGTTGCATTCAAAACCTACCTAATTAGCAACCAGTAATGGACCAGGACAATTCAGTTGAAGGAATCATTATAGACTCCCATAACTTATAATAGCTCAAGAAATCAAAAGTACAACAAAGAACCAGGTTTAGGTTACTGACAAATTTTTTACACAATACACCAACTAGCTAAAATAGATTTAGTATTTCCATTTGCCAGAAGCAGCTGCAACAACAGCTAGTTCTAGTGTTCAGCAAGAGCACTTAACTGAACAATAAATCTGTGTCTAAAATCATGCCAGACTCAGATGAAGTAAAAGCATGACTGAGTCAGAAAATATCAGCACCCAACTACAAAATCAAGCATATCTGCAGGCACAATCATTTGAAGAAAAATCAAAAAGAAAACTAACAAAGCATGGAAATCCAATTTAAATAGATCATAATGTAAGGCATTGTATACAACTGCAGCTAATAGAAACATCCATATAATGATACACACACATATCTATCTACTGTATCACTTCCATTGTCAAGACATTCCCTTGCAGCAGTAGTCATATCAGTTTCTATATGCAACTTAAATCTCAAATGAATTAAACAGAGTTTGTTCTGAAACGTGGTTACAAGTGCAAATTTATTTAGAAATCTAAGGGGGTGTTTTGCAACTCCAAAACTAAGCTCTTATTTTATGATTAAGATCTTATTTCCAATGCAACTGATGGAGGTAGACAATGCAAAATTTACAAGTGTTATGCAAATGATGGGTTCTACATTGTAATTTCTAAAAGCCAGACCCCAATTACCACAATTTCTAAAGGTGGTCCCCAATTACCTCATGAAAATGAGAGTTCTTTTTATATATAAATTTACCCAAAAAGACTAATTGTATATTAGAACTTAGAGGCATTTTTTTTATTTATTTTAGACCGTAATCTAATAAGCCCTTATTAATTAGACTAGAATTGATTTTAGACCATAATCTAATTCGCCCTTATCAATAAAACAAGAGTTTCCAAACGACCCCTTATACACAAAACAAATCAACATGATGCTAGAATACCAAAACCTGAAAAGGGGGGAAATTTTGAAGAACGCATACCTTAATACAAAGATTTCCGGTACAAATGATGTGTTGGATCTTCCCAGGAACAAGCATGGATTTGAATTTTGCTGGCAAATCAGACGACCTATGAGGGATGTGAAGATCTCCTAGGGCTAGAACCAACACCATTCTTCTAACTTCTTAGTAAAACGGTACACCTCAAGCTTTAATCCTCATCAAAATCTATAAACAGAAACAAAACAAAAAAAAGGAAACCCCAATTCCCCTAATCAGTTGCAATAACTACAGTTATAAAACCCCTGAATGAATATTGTGTTTCCATACATGTATAGCATTCTTTCAGTGACCCATATGGTCAATCTGGTCAGTCCCCCAAATATCAAATATGAACGAATTGGATCAATAGAAAGACTGGGGGTGTTTTATAATCATCTCAATTTGAGATTTGAGAGATTGGGTTTTCTATAATTATCTCAAAACACATACCCACAAGGCCAAATTAACACATAATTCATCTACAGATCAGAAGAAGCAGATCTGGGGGTGAGAGAGAGAGAGAGAGAGAGAGAGAGGCAGTACCTGATAGTGCCCCTACCGTATGCTGCTATTGCTTCTTCGTCCTCTTCGTTCTCCTCTCCTTCTCCCCTTGGTCTTTCTCTTCGCTTTCTTCTACTTCCAAAGAGGGACGAACTGCTTTGGGGGATGTGTTTAGGCTTTTGACTTGGAGAAATCAAGAGGGTTTTGTTTTTAAATGTGAATTATTTGGTGAAATCCGGAGTCGAAGGAGTGTCTTTTTGACTCCATACTCGGGCCACCTATTGAAAATCATGTAACGTGTATTTTCAAATTTTATTCCAGTAAGAGTTGGTCCACCACCTGAGTTGTACAATTTTATGTGTTTTCATTAATCACGTGTGTTTTTTTAATCAAATGCTCAATTTTATGTGTAATCAACTTGTAAAATTTGGGGCTAGGGAAATATCAAATAAATTGGTAAGGAATTTGATTTGCCTTAAAATATATAGGAGTTTTTTTTTTATGAGAAAATATATAGGAGTTAAATACATGGGATTCATATCTTAAGTGGTTAAAATGAGGATCAAAAGTGGGTTTTTAAAAATGAGTTATCACATAAGAATTCAAAAAGGATAAGAGATGAATACCCGGCCATCATTCTAATAATTGTATGTGCTCTGTATGTACATAGGATTGTGAAGTTCCAATCAGCCAAGTTGAATGATCTCAACTTCAAATCTAAATTCACAAATCGAAGAATCTCAATCCTCCTAAGTGACCTCAATGAAAATATGTTAGCTGAGATCAGTCTAATATCTGAACTGGTCAAGTAACTATTTCATCTTGTATTAGTATTGGTCAAATTGAACAGTTTAGCAACTACATGTAAAGAATTTCTTTTTTTTTTTCTTGGATATACTAATCTTATAATTTGAATTGATTATAAAAAAAAATGAAAATAAATGTTAGACGTTATTTTATCTCTTTGTAATATTTTTAAAAGAAAGCATGACTCTCTGAAGTTGCCGCGATGGCACCCCAAGTCATTCTTTGAGTTGGATGAGTCAAGTTTGAATCACGAGCTTCAACATTGATTAATCTCAAATCATCCAACTTCAGAATCCGTTTTAACTAAATTTTAACTAAATAACAATCATGCATATCAACAACTCAAAACTAAATAAATAGAGTTCCAACGCGATCAACAATGGTTTTCAAAGTAGTCATAATCAAACTAATATTTATGAGAGATGTTCCTCTACGAGCTCATTGATCAAGAATGAAATCCATAAAAGGAGCTGGAGTTTTTGGAGTAATCACTTGAGAATTAAAACAATTGAATTTCACTAAAATACCGTTTAAAAATAGAATTTCACTAAAATAGTCTCATTAGCTCCTGAGTCCCCGATAATTACTAGTAAATATCTCAGCTCAAACTTGGTATGCATTCCCAAACCAATACCAAGTCTTTCCTAGTTGAGCTTAGATACTAATCAAGCTCTCAAGTTTATTTAATCAAGCCTTTCTTAGTTGAGGTTGTTTAGACAGGAGAGTAATGAAGCCTCAGGTAGTTAATTAAAAGCTAAGGTGGGATTAAGCTCGAGGCCGTATATGTAATGTTCAAGCCAACCTCAACCTCAGGTTGGCTTGTTTACATCCTTCAAGGCTGCAAGCAAAAATAAGAATAGCCAAGTGCAAAACATGTTGTAGACATGAAGGCAGTTCAGAAATTTCAATGGTTTGCACTAAACTTCAAGCTGCTAGAGATGTGAAATGCATTGTAGAAGATTCCTTGCCACTTTCAACATATAAGTACCCAGATTTCACTTCCAGAGAAAGCAAAACCATAAAGACCATGGAAAATGGTTTTTCCTGGCCTCAACCATGTTTATTTCAGGTATGTATTAGTGTTCAGGGTTTGGGTGATAAACCTACAATTAACTTTCAACAACAAAAGAGAGACCAAATATTTGTATGCAGACACTCCTACCAGTTCATAACAACCTAATAAGGAGTTACAGGTGGAACATGTTGGATCCACAGGCACCACGACGTGGATGGGTCATCAATAATACTTAAACCAAAACAGTAGCAACCAATCAAATTCAGTGATTGTAATAAGGACTGGTTTATATTTTGACCGCTATTTCAATCACACCTTACATCAAATGTTTAACAATGACCAACAGGGCCACTAATAAATAGATGCCCAATATCTCCATCCTTCCTTTAACCTATATTTTCCATTATAAATCTGTCTCTGTTATCAGGAGCAGGTTTTCATCCCGCCTAAATCATCCTTTAGCTTGAGTCTGCCCCAAGAACTGACCACCGCAGGCAGCACTATGCAAATTCATTTCCACCAAATAGAGATCCTCATGTTGTGATGATTATGATGTGGGGCCGACAGTTCAGAATTTTATAGCTGCTTATGATACTTAAAAAAAAAAAGGTGAAACAAATACATTCTCAGCTGCTTCAGTACTGAGAAGGCAGCAAGATCAGCATCCGAAAAATAGAGCTTCAATCCCTGCCTGCTCTCTTGGCACCAAGACCAGTAAATCAGGTAAGTCATTCTCTTAACCATTCTTCATCTCTTACCTCATTGGATATGTATATGTACAAAGGATGGCTGTTTGCATTGCTGGCAAAGGGAGTTGCATGGATGCTGCTGGTGTAGACTGTACAGAGAACGGTGTCAAGGGTTGTCACAACACAAAAAAAAGAATGTGGACATGGCATGTAAATTGGAGAGGCAGACTTCTAGCCTGTTCCTGATGTTGAAGCTAGCAGCGACATGGAAACTGGGACCGAATGGTCCACATCAACATCCGGCTGAGTGGTGCCAGGGGGCTCAGTATCGAGCCTTTGCCCTCCCGCCCCGCCAATTGTCTCCATGTGATTGATGGTCAGGTCTCTATTGATAACCAGATTCTCCAGCCTCTGCTCCTTTGGATAGAATTCCCGGGCATCCCGGAGTAGCCTCATCATGCTGCCAGAATCTGACACCGGTGATGGCTCTTCCTCACGCTCTGGCTGGATGTTCAGATCAATGTGACCTTTGAAAGGAGAAGATGATGACTTCCTCCTACTGGGATCATCACAAACCCCGTCACTAGCCAGAGTATTGAGGTTTGGACCGTCCTCATTACTGTGATTGCTTGCCAGTTCTTCTGTCTCTATCTCTGGCTTCACAGACGGCTGAAGCTCCTGCTTCTTGCGTGCACTCTCAGCTTCCTTTTCAGACTGGCGCTTCTCACGTCGCAGCATGAGAGTGCGGAACCGACGCTTCACAGTCAAGCAGACATTACAAGTGCAGGTCTGCTTGTGCTTGGGGCCCTTGCCACTCGGGGGCTGAATACAAACAATGCATGAACAACCAGGCCGGTGACGTGGGTGCTTTGTTGTGGGTTGGGTTGATGAATTGAGGGCGTCCCCTTCGCCAAGAATGGCCAGGTTGGCAAGCGTATCAAGTCCCTCTGAAGCTTCAACCGTATCTATTTCCTCTTTTGCTCTGGTTCTCTTGGAAGAAGCTGCCACAGCAGTCACAATTCAGTCACAAGTACAACATAGAAACAAGTTGCAACAGTTGTCCGTCGCTTTTAGCCCGTGTCCGACACCACCATTTTATATGTGCTTGTGAGAACAACTTTTATCCTGACCTATTGTTTATAAAAATTGAAAACCACTTGCCGGGGTTCCTCATGTTAAGCATGGGGTTCTAGAAACTCCCAGTTGCAAAGCACATTTTCTAATGCCTTCTGATGAATGCATACAAAAATATCACTCATGAGTCATGATTGATAGTAGTCACTCTTCTAATGGAAACTGCAAGCACATATAATATAGCCAAATAAAACATAGTTGGAAACAGAGCCTATCAGCAAATGCAACTGAAATACTCATGATTGACAGCAGATCCCTCCAATTTCCCCTAGGCAGACATAGGTTATATAATGGATAAGCAATAGGCTGATATTCCAAGTCATCTGTACCTCTATTAGAACAGCCCAACTGTTCAAGCTGCTCCGTGGTTAGTTCTTGAGCTGATGAACATGAAGACCTGAAAAGATCATACAGGTAAAAGAGTGTGTGAATAAAATGTCAGCTACTAACATTGCACAGTATCATAAACATTTTACTGGGGCTTTCAAGAATCAATGAGATTTGAAACATTGGACTGAGTTGGTAAACTATTTCCAGAAATCGATATACATACATTTTTATCAAATACAGAGTCTTTGTTTTTCAACCTCCAACCAATTTTTCTCATTTTTAGATTTGAAATTTCCCGTGCCAGGGCATTTTTATGTCAAATCTTACCATCTCTCCATTTAACATAGTAACTAAGTAGGCCATAAACAAAGGACATATTAACTGAGAAAAATGAGGAAAAAAAGAAGGAAGTGTTTAACAGCAGGTTTCTAGCCATGAAGTTGTGATTTCATGATAGAAAGTTGGTAGTTAACCTTTTGAGATCCCACAAGTTGTCGGAACAGGTCCATCTAGAGGGCAGAAGTGCATCCAGAGGCAGTTTGCGCCACTTGGAACAGTCCTCACATTGAGTCCATTGATGTTTTTCTCTGATGAAAAAAATAAAATAAAAATAAGAGTTTTCCGGACAAGAGAGAGAGAGAGAGAGAGAGAGAGAGAGAGAGAGAGAGAGAGAGTACCCTGCATGGTTCACTGTAAAAAGAGTGGGCTTTCCCAACACCGGAGCTTCCTGCAAAGACAAGTCAAGCCAATATTAAAGAGGTAGTATAATAGGGAAATAATGTCCATGTGGGCAAACACATAACAGGCATTTCAACACTCATAGAACACAATTGAATTCGCTAGTCTACATCCACAAACAAAGGATGAAATTAAAGAATTTTCAATGAAGCGTGATGGGGGTATTTGTTCCCAAATCTTGGTCATCTAGTTGGATTTGCAAGTGTCTTTTAGCCATTTATAGTCTGTGATTGGAAGAATGAAGAATGTGTTGCTAAGGATTGCATCATATCACCATCAACTTTGTTCTCATTCTCATCGTCACTTTCCTCAATTCCAATCGTTCCAGTTGAACTAGCAAAACTATTCAGTTTAGTCAATGGACCAAAATAAACAACCCTCCTATAGATTTCAGTTGGGATTTTGGACATGTTTGGCTGAAATCACTAAGTTCCAAATTCCGAGATTTCAACGGAACAGGTCAAAATTCTATATTTCTGCTTAAATTTGACAAGGGTGAGCATTTTTCCTTTTTTCTCCAAGTAATAGTTTTTTACTTTTGACCAACATGCCCTCCACTATGCAAGGTATGCATGATTCTTTGCCTTTTTCATGAAAAAAATAAGGACTTTTATCTGTTTTATAGGTTTATGCAGGATGTAGTTCCCTTCATTTGGAAACTTCTTTGCTCAACTTCTTCATTAGGGCCTTCCCACCTCCAAAAGAAGAAGAAGCCGGCTTCTTCTAGCTGGGACCTCCTCCTTCCCCTTTATTTATTATTTATTTTGGAAAATGGATTGGATTAATTTACTGATATAAGCATATTACACTGTTGATTTAATATAATGAATTAAATATATAGTGTATATGCTCTTTTAAATTTTTCATATTTTTTAATTTATATATTTTTAGATGTTTTTATAATTTTCCAAGACAATTTTGAAATGAAACACGAATTGCAAAAACATCCAAAATGTTTCAATTTGGAGCCAAACAAAAATGTGGCGTGAAATTAAAGTGACTATGCATCGTCAAAATCACTTTGGCATTATCCCATATATTTGAGGCTGGCTTTGCATTGACTACTTCTCCACTCATCCTATTGAGTAAGTTACTTTATTACCCCCACAACCTAAAATATCATTTCTAACTATTTAATGCACTAGTACTATCTATGCAGTATTGAGTATTAGTAAGAGTATCAGTGGAGTATCAAGTACTAGTACAAATATTGTTAATGGTCCGAAAAGAGTACGTTTGGTATGTATAAGTATTTGGGTATTATATGTAAAAACCCTTTGACAACATTATTGCTACACCTAATGAACAATACAACATAACCTCTTGAAGGCATCCAACAAATGCAATTATACAAGATAATGCCCAAAACTACATTATTATGATAAAAACATAATGCATTTCACTAATCATAAGAATTGCACCATGTATTTGCATGTTCATCAAGACGATGCACAAACATACATTAAGCATCATACTTGTTCAACGCTTGCATCACATTGCATGAATTACCATCTTGCATATGAGCTTTCCATCAATTGCACTAAATATTCATAACAACTTCGTATTATTGTAAAAAAATTATAAATTACATAAACCCAGCTAGGTACTTGGCAACAGTGGGCTATAAACTTCCAATAGGGTTTTACTAATTTGATAATTGGAAGAAATGCTCTTCATCCATGATTAACGTTCCTGTGAAATGTCGAAATTTTTGCAAAGGCCTTCATGTCCCCCAACATGTTTTGGCTTGATAGCACTTACCAGCCTACTCTTACAAGCCGGCCTTTTACTGATATATACCCAAAAATGATCATCCTTTTCGTGTTAACTTATTCTGATTTTTGTTCATAGCCTCAAAGTTAGGGATGTACAGTTTCTGATTCAGAACAGACCCGCGGCCTACATGTGGGGCCCAAGACACTTAGGACTTATGTTATTTCCCTATTCGAATTGCCATTAGTTTCTAAATTGCTTGGTTTCCTAGTTTGATCAGGAGTCCCCAGGTTTTCTCTTCTTATTTATAAGGCACAGTAAAGAATTAGATCTCAGAGTTGAAGATTAATATTATTTGGTGGGATTCTGGTTCCCTTTGAGGTGTGTCCTCATGCATGGCTCCGCTCTACAAAGACCTTTATCATGCTTCTTTGAGACTCAATACATAGTCTCACGCCTGTGGCTCCCCTGTAGAAGGGCATTGGGTCCAACGAGAACCGGGTATGCAGTGGTGCATAAGTCCCACATCGGAAACATGCTAGTCCTGATCTTGGTTATAACTCCGCATGAGGCCTTTTAAAACCGTGAGGCAAGATTCGGTTGGAATCCCATGAGCCAAAGCGGACAATATCATGTGGACCGCGGGCCCGGGTCATTACACTGTCACCATTTTTCATGCGAACTCTAACCCTAGGGTCCTACATTAATTGGTATCAGAGCTGAAATCCAAGCATAAAACACCATAGACGACACTACAAAGGTAAAAGAAGAACCAATTGTTGAAGTCCCACATTGAATTTATCTTTGGGAATCAACAATGGAGACTCGAAGATTGCGATTTGAAATATCCAAAGGTTCGCTCGTGCATCCAAACAAAATCCGGACATCAAATGAAGCAATGCGTCAAGCCTACTTCAATTTGGAAGAAAATATCACAGTTTTCAGGTCATACACAGAAGCTGAAGATCAACCAACAAATCAGATTTTTGTATAGTAGATTTTCGACCAGGTGGGCATTTACAAAACTCCAGATCGAGTTCTCTCCAAGCTGGGGAGAATTGATGTAAAACAAACTTGTGGCCCAACATTTAAAAAACAAAAAAAAAAAAAAACACTTGTGGCCTACATGTGGGGCCCAAGACACTTACGACTTTTGTTATCTCCCTATTTGAGTTTTCATTAGTTTTCTAATTTTATTTAGTGGGTTGTAATTAGGATAGGTTCTAAATTGCTTAGTTTCCCAGTTTGATTAGGAGTCTTAGTCCCCAAGTTTTCTTTTCTTATTTATATGGCATTGTAGAGATTTAGATCTCGGAGTTGAAGATTAATATCATTTGAAATAGTAGATATTTTCAAGATAAATCTTCAACCGAGGTAATTCTCAGGGACAAGGTCACACTCCTTGTAGCGTCGTGGGCCTCTCCTCTTCCTTGCTTTAAAGGCATCCCCGTTGATATGATTTTAAGAAATTGGAAGGAAGTGGCATTCTCTTCCCCGGCTTCGTTTGATATCATTCACAAATGGGTTCCCCATCCCATTGATAGCCTGAAGCTAAATTTTGATGGTAGTGCTCGTTGTAACCTCGGTTTGGCTAGGGTAGGAGGCATCATAAGAACCAATATAGGCACCCCTATTCTCTCTTTCTCAGGACCCGCGGGGATCTGCTCAGCCAATGAGGAGGAATTACTGGCTATTAGGACTGGCCTTAGAGAAGCTCATTGTCTGAACCTCCATAACCTTATTGTCGAAGGGGACTCCTTTTGCGCTACTCAATGGGCTATGGTTGCTACCAAAGCCCCTTGGAAGGTGGCTGGTGTTGTTTATGAGATTTTGGATCTTGCCAGAAGCCTTCAAGTTTCCTTTTCACACATCGACCGAAGTGCTAATTCAGAAGCAGATCATCATGCCAAAGAGGGAGTTTCTAATCCTATGTTAATGGTTAATATGTTCCCTTTGTAATGTGATTTACTGTGTTTTCTTCTCTTTTGGGCTGGGGCCTGGGTCCTTCTTTTGAGTCTTGGCTTCTAGTCTTTTTTGTTACAGTATACCTCTCCTATACCGTATATTGGGGTTTAGGTTCCCTTTAAGGTGCGTCCTCATGTATAGTTTTTGCAGATACCTTATCGCGCTTCGGAACTTTTTGCGCCTAACCCTAGGGTTCTACGTCAGTTTCAATCCTTATGGGTCTTTTAGTCGTGGGATGTCGGTTCCCTTTAAGGTGCGTCCTCGTGTATAGTTTATGCAGATACCTTATCGTGCTTCGGCACTTTTTGCCGCTAACCCTAGGGTTCTACGTCAGGTTCAAACCTTTTATGGGTCTTTTAGTCGTGGGATTTTCATTCCCTTTGAAATGCGTCCTTGTGTATAGTACATGCAGATACCTTCATCGTGCTTGGGCACTTTTTGCCCAACCCTAGAGCTCTACATACCTTATGGGTCTTTTAGTCCCATCTAGTGTCGTCTCATTCAATATTTAAACATAATTACCAAACTACATAAGTATAAAGTCATACTTATTGTTGAAAGAACTTAGTTGTTGGTAAATGAACTATTATTTTTTACTTGTTCTAATCTACTTCCATAATAGTAAAGATAAAATTAGTCGACAATGAATTAAATCAGCATTGATAATTTGGGATAAAGGACCATATCCGCAGATACAGGTTTACTTGACTACAACTGATCAATGCATCCAATAGCATGCCTTCATGAAGCCATTAAGAATGCATACGAGCTGAGACGTGAATCTTCATGACAAGTCAATCTGAGCACTTACCACACCATGCATCAGACAGAAATGATGCTGACATTAATCAATTCTTTAATGAACACACTGGCGGAAACCAGGAAAAGCTTCAGAATAGAAAGATCACTTACAGAAACAAATGAACAAGAGAGAAACATATCTAACATAAAATAAAATAAAATAAAATATGCTTCAGTAAACTACTGCACAGTTGGATAGCTATACCTTATATTCTTCAAATTCATAGCCTTCAATCACCACAATATTTGGAGCATTATTAGGAGGAGGGCGAAGTATGTCTTGAGCTTCTTCCCAGGTCAACTTGAGATCAAGGGAATCCTCATGTGTAATCCGCAGGCGTTTATTCTTCGACCCAAGTGAACTTTTCTTTTTACAAAGGGATGACTTGGCACCAGGACCATCTTTTGATATACCCCCAGATTTTTCAAATTTAGACCACGTATGTGCAGAATCATTTGGATTGACTTGGTTTATAGATGAAAGGTTAGTTGATTCTGTATCACCTTTATAAGGACGAAGAGGAGTTGACCCAGGTTCTCCAAGCTTGGTAATTTTGTTACTAACTTCTCCACTTGTAGAGAAACCATTTCCAGTTTTAAATGCCTGAACATCCTGCCACATGAAAATGTGAAATTTAAGCAACAGAAGAAGAAATACGAGACAATTGCTAGCTGCTATTATAAATCAGAGGGATTTATTCATAATTTCTGGATTTGTCAAGGATTTTGACGTAAATGTAATAATATTCATGGACTTCTTTGTAATTACAGAAATTAGTAAAATAACAATATCGGAGTGGTCGCCCAACCTAGCAGGGTAGATCTCTCTCTCTCTCTCTCTCTCTCTCTCTCTCTCTCTCTCTCTCTCTCTCTCTCTCTCTCCTATTTTTCTTTCATTTTTTTCATTCACAGCAGTTTTAGAAAAAAAAACTAGACCCAATCGAATCTAGGGTTTTAACTGCCGCATGCTTAAAGGTCATTTTCACCATTTAATTGCCATGCCGGACAAAACAAATAAATTCCTTGGGGGAGCATTGCAATAATTACAACTCAACTGCAGTTAAAGTTAAACCATTCCAAAAAAGGAGAGAGGGGAGGGGGCACAGAAATTGAAAGGTTAAGGGACCTGAAATTGTAACCTCAGTATTTGAGAATGTGACCTTTTGGTGCTACACAAATTATTACATTCTAAAAACATGCCTCCCACAAGATACAACCACAGAGTAACGAGAAACATTATCATTATCGCATTTCATTATTTCAAAATTTACCAGGTCACACAATCGATAGACCTCATGTTTACTGGTGTCCTAAAGGCATTTCCAAATTTCATTACAATATCTAAGCTTACTGATATTCTGTTTGTTTCAGGTGCCACACTGGGTGCTAATATGAAAACTACAATATGCCACTAATTTCCGGAAAATGAAACACCATCATTATCACCAAAGCCTTCTTGAAAAATGGAACAAAAAAAATGCACAATCTAGATAAATAAAATCATGTGTAGTTAGAACCTGTTCAGATGGAACACTTGAAGCCTTTCTGAATCCCATGAGCAACTTTCCCTCTGGATCTATCCGACTGAAAGTTACTGGAGATGGAGAAGAAAAAGGAAAAGAAACATTAAATCATAAGTTCGAGCAAAACATAATTTGATAATACATATACATTCATTAGTAGAGTCATGATTATTGCATAGCTTAACCAAGATTGAAAAACTCGGCCTAGTTTACTCATGACTTATCCAAGTCAAAGAATGAAGCAACTTCCTTTGATATTCATAGAACACAGATTCTGAAGTTGTCACATGACTCAACAACTCACCAAATCAAGAGGAAGTTAGCAAGTCCTCATTTTTCACTAGCAGCATAAAAAATCAACAAAGCCAACATTTACAACCATGATAATTCAAACAACTCTTTTAGTAAGGACACAAACTGTCCAAGTGTTTGAAAAAACGTGTTTAATGGTTCCGTTTTTGCATTTTGGTGTAGGCAGCATGGTTCAAAATCGCAGTCACACTTGACATCGTGGTCAGCCCAACAAAATCAATGACACATTACCTCGTCTTAATAATTTATAAATCCATCAATGTAGACCATATCTAAAATCCAAATCACTTAAAATAACCGCCGCCCTTTATTGTCTCCATGACAACTACTCTGAAGCTTTTGCTCTCCAAAGCTTAAGCTTCTGAAATCATCATTTAGCCCTAGCAGAAGATCCTAAAGATATTTCCTCGCCTCTTACCCTCGCCAAAACACGAGCTTGAGCAGTTGAGTCTTGCTCTCCGGCCACCACAACCCAGGTACTTGCTCCTCCTTACTCAGTTCTTCTTTCAATCTTTTTTTTTTTCAGCGTCTAGATCCTCCAAGGCTCTCTTTCAAGAGTCTCACAAGTCAAGTGCTAAACCCCAATTAAGTGAAAACAGTAGTGGGCCGTTTACAATGAATGGCCTAGATTTTCTTTTGTAACTGGCCCCACTAGTAGCCTCACTAAATTCTCGTTTGTGGGAGACTCTAGAGGATTAGGGATTGAGGCTCTTCTTTCTCTATTACTTTCTCCTTTCTTCTCTCTTATAACATTTTCTTCGTTTCTCTACTACTGACCAGATTGTGGGCCAGAGTTCAAAAATTGAAATCAACAAAGAACACTATTTTCTGCCCAAATACTAGTTGAAATATATTGATGTATAAATATATATATGGGTCGTGCTCATGTGGATGACTCTCACAGACCTACCGTGCCGGCATTCATGTGGAGCCAATCTAGGGCCCCACCAATAATGGGGGAGGTGGGGAAATGAGAGATCTAGATGTGACCCACCTGCCTATAAAATTCCAAGTCCATAACATCATCCTAACCCTTTGATCCATGGCTCCTAAGTTTAATGACTTTATAAGAATCAATTTCGTATGATTTCAATCTATAGTCAGTCCCATCTGGATGGATTTAAAATAAAAATAAAAAATCCGTTCTTTCTTTCTTTCTTTTTTTGATGTGGGGTGGGGGGGTTGGGTGGATCATAAGGGGGCCCACACATAAATAAGTGAGACTTCCATGAAAAAGAAAATGACGATGATGAATGAAGAGGAAAACACATAGGAAAAAGGGATAATCACGTCTCGCAATACACAATCCCCTACACTTTATCATGCGTAGAAGATATTACATATGACCCTTGAATCATCACATAAATTTAAAATAAAAAAAACTTTATATAAGACATACTTTCTAGACTTATGGGCCATCATAGGAGGCAATGGTGTCACTTATTTGTAATTTTCGGGTGACTGATGTTTGGTACATTACTATAAAGCCAAGGCCTGCTTTTTCTGCAAGATTGTGCCTAAAGCAGTGCAGAAAGTTACCAAACACACTCTTCCATCCCTTTCCTTCTTCATCTCGCACTGTCTCACACAAACGGAGTCCTGGTGGCCAAACACTAAAATGTAAAACCAAACAGGATCATTTTCCATTTTCTGTATATTAATATCTCACAAAATACATCGTGTTTATTAAATATAAAAATCAAATATTGCTCAATGCCATTCATTGAGGCAAGACACCAAAATCGAAATCTCTAAGTTATAAGGACAAGTCTAAGTTCCAACTTTTCCAACATGGGATTCAAATTTCAACATCCTCATGGATGTTGTAGTCATCATAGCCTTGTCTGGTAGGGGTGTTCATGGGTCGGGCTCAGGAATATCCAGGCCCGGACGACTTCTAATTTTTTTGTCAAAGCCCGGCCCAAGCCCGAATTAGGCCTTCAGTGGTTGGCCCGTCTGAAAATGAGTAAGCCCGGGCCCACCCCAAGTTTACTATATAAAAATAAAATAGGGCTTTTTTGTAAGATTCCAAGTGGTAGCTCAAGTGGTGGTGACACACGGTCACATTTGACATGAATGTCTTCGAGTCCCCTCTCCAACACTCTCTAGTAATCCTTTTTATATTGGGGGCCAAGCCGGGCTGGGGCTCTCTACCACTGAACCCAGGCTACCAGTGAACCCAGGTCCGGCACTCCGGCCCATCTATTAAATGGGCGTAAATAAAACATCCAAGCCAGGCCCGAGTACAAAAACCTTTGGCCCAAGGCCTGCTTTGGGCAGGCTGGGCCCAGGCCGGGCTCGGGGTGGCCCGACCCATGAACACCCCTATTGTCTGGTCGATTTGGAGACTAAAAGACAGTAAGGAAGAAAAAGGTGTATAGCAGAAAGTGCCCAATTTGTGCTCTCAGTATTTATCTACATAAAGACTGTTCGACATAAATAATTTGAAGAAAAAGTCAAATAAAAGAAAGACTAACAACATGTCAGCAAAATGATCAAAGGAAAGCAGGTCAACAAGAAGCAATGTACATGTTGATATCGATAGACAGGTAAAAAGCTACTAATACTTTACATAACAAAACCATTTGAGATTATGAAACCAATCAACTAAGCATGGAGGTAAATAAGCTCACCAACCAAGAAAGGAATGAAAGAAATCAAATCCCAAAAACAGTACTTTCAATGGAAGTTGTTATCTTACCTATGTCACCGGCTTGCAATTGCATTGACTGAATGCAAGGTGTAACACCCTCTAAAACATACATCCTGCTGTTATTATTAGGCCAAAAGCGAAACTGAAATGACCAATCCTTGCCTTTTGCATCTTGAACTTTAAGTGGCAGTCCTTCAGGTTGAGAAATAGCAGGGAAGTAAGCCTGTAGATAGTTAATATATCAGTGTGGTAAATGGGCATTTTACCATTCATGCATGAAATAAGGATCTTTTTCAGCACACAGTCGATATGAAGTAAGCTGGATAACTATTGGTAAAGAAAGCACACACAAGATGGTCATATTGCAAAAGGCTTACCTCTAGATCAGGCTGCAAGCCATCATTTTAGTGCTTTAATCAAATCCAAGTTCCTCATTTACATACAAGTGCTTAAATTTAATAATCACGGTAGTACTAGATACTCATGGTCAGCCCATTTCATTCCTTTTTGAAACTGCCCAGCCTTGTTTTTGCAAATTGTTTTCTTCTGAAAAGAATGAAGGTGTGCAACCCCCCAACCCAAAAAAAAAGGATTTTCAACAAGAAGACAATCAAAGTGATATGCACTGGTGGATCATGAGTAAATTTGGACTTAATCACATGAGGAATACAATGGAATCAGACCCTCCACTTGGAGTGAAATTTGGAGCAGCACTTAAGCATGGAGGATATGATTTATGTACAACTTGAATTTCATAAGAGTGGATCCTGCAAAGGTCAAATCACAACCAACTTCCATTTAAATCATCAGAACAGGATAACATCTGTTCCATATGAGCAGGGGTAAAAGACATAAATAATCACATGTTTTACACATGATCTCCCAGAGAGTATGTAATCCAATTAAATTGAAATTTGGGCCCTATGGACCCCATAGGGTCAAACCCGTGGCTGAAACTCTTAATTCGGTTGTCAATAAGGAGTAAGGACATCTCTTTTGTAAACTAAGGTTATAAACAACTGCACAACTCATACTTCCGTTGTCAATGTCACATTTTCCACTTAAAATAGTTAAGAATAAATAACAGAATAAGAGAAGGCAAATGGGTTCTACTCAAATCACAGAAAAAAATCATCACAATGGATATGCATGAAGGATTATAAATTCATGCACTCGAAACAAAAGCCAATGCACCACAACCATATACCATATGTGCAACCCAAAATTGACAGACAAGCCAATGATTTTACTACAAATGAAGCAAGAATTATTAAATGGATCTGGACTTTAAAAAGGAGTAATATGCTACGATACAGTGAATCACTAGATGACTAGATCAATGAACATTTTGAATTCAGTAGTTCAGCATGTTGGGAAGCATCTAAGTAGAAGAGTAAGAAAAACTGCATAACAAGAAAAGGAGTTCAAGGGAATAAAGTACAAAACATGGTTATTGTTTCTTCAATTCTTTTTTGAGAAACTCTTCTTGGACATACTGGGGGACCGATTCCTGGCCCGGTCCCCCAGTGCAGCCCTTGGATCCCTCCATGTAGCAAAACTCTTCTTTTTTATCTTCAAAATCCCACCATAGAAGTACACCAAAAGGCCTGCTGATTTTGATCAGTACAAGGCCCTTTGTCCATAATAATATTTTAATATAGAGTTCTCGGTTTGTCGAGTCCACATACAAAAGAAGATTCCCTTTCTACTTTTCCCTGTACTACTAACTGTAGAAAGACAATGCGCCCAATAAAGTTGCAAGTAGGAAATCGTTAAGAGAGAGCAAAGCTCACCTCTGCACATTTTTTGGGGAGCACCAACCGTCCTATTCGACCTGCATCACTGGCACTCAACATCTTTTCAAATAAAGGAGTGATGACAGAATTCGAGCTTTAGAAATGGTGAAGGATTACATTGTGCTAAAAGAAAGCAGGGCCAGTGTCTCGATTCAAATATAACAATGACCATGATGAATAAGTCCCAAGTTAAACATTAGAAACAAAGAGTAAAGATATCAGCAACAGAGAAGCTGAGTTCAAAATCAAAAGGTGATTTCAAGAATTTTATCATGACAAGTCAGTAAATATTTAGAAATACATGACATAAAAGAAAACGATTATTAAGAGTGGATACTCTCCGGACATTTGTTGTAGCTCTTGATCCGAAATCCTTGGCCAGTACCTTGGAAGCACTTGACCTCGCTTCTGACCATCTCCACGAGGTCTTCCACAGCGCATTTGAGCTTGTAACTCCCCAGGAGTGTCTACAACATTCTGGGGGTTGGGAAATAATTGCTTTGCTAATGGAGGTGGAGGCATTTGTCGTTGTGACATGGTCCCAGAAACTCTTGTTGGATCACTTTTCTCGTTGGGGGATGAAAAAGATACAGCTGGGTTAAAAAGAGAAGAATCATCCTTCAAAGTGGACTGCAGTGAAATATTTAGACATGAACTTGGCAATGTCTCAAAGCCCATTCTAGCAACAGATCTCCTCAAGGGGTCAGCAGTCACACCTTTTCTTGCGTCCCTAGGATCATTGTCTCCTGTGAGATGGCCAGTATCTTGCAAGCCATCAATGTTCCTCTCTTTGTGGAATGCATTTAATGAAGTCAATGAGTCAACATTAACATTCCCATTAGCAAGCCCCTCCGGCACAGCAAGCTTAAGACTGCCTGATGTAATCCTCTCAAGTGGATCTTTAACTGTCTTATTCTCCAGGGCAGAGGTAGGATGTTCTCCAGAGATCAGTCTGCTGTCAACAGAGTTTAGTCTGTCAACTTCATACGGCATCCGCGGATGCAAATCTGACTGATTGACAGCAGAATTCCAAGAACTTGGAGCTTGCCACCACTGTCCAGGAATGGAGTTGGATCCAGTTGACTGACTCCAGCTTTTAGCAGAGATGTCTTTCAGTCTCTCAGGTAGAGGCAGAGGTGGAAGCGTTGAGGATGGCCATATCTGGTTCGGCACCTGGAAACACCAGCATGGAGCTAGAAAATTAAACAACAGTTAAAGTGTAACACATTTATACAAGATATTAAACAGGGAACAGAACTGATATTGAAACAATGGTGCAGATGTTAGATCAACAGTATGATGACCACACTTGGATGAAATGTAAACCTTCCCTTCCTCCCAAAAACAAAGGTCCATTTTTCTCTCCTTTTTCTTTCTTTTAGGTATTGAAGCTAATTGTCTTAATTCTTCATAGATTTTGAGTAATCTATGAAAAAGTCCCACAAAAAAAGGATCCATTTCTGCACTTTGTGGACAGAGGCCCAAAGGTTAGGTTCCTGCATCAACAAGTGTAACATTTGCATATGAGACATTTACATAAGGGACATTTACAAATGTAAAACCCATTTTCCTATCCCATGAGTAGAAGGCAAACGACCCTAAGCAAAAACTGAAGCAGACCACAGAAGCAACATTTGGGGAGTCCCACATCATTGCATTGAAAAGAAAACTCTAAGTGCACATTTGGCATTTGGTTTCAAAAGGACCTAGGAAGGTTTCTCAAAGACGATTTAAGTATTCAATTAGGGGAAGGGTTGATCGGAGCATGCCATAATTTAAAGAATGCAACGAAGCCATCCTAAGAAATGGCTCTCTGTCGCTCTGTCCTCCCTCTCAAAGATGACAGTAGATCGGGTTTAACCAAGGACCCCTCAAAACCAGCTCTTATTAGGGGATGGTTTGTAAGTGTATTACATTAGTCAGGTTTAGGTTCAGGTCAGGTACAGTTTTCCAGACTCTTACATGAGTGGGTTCAGGCAGATTTGGGTTTTAGTTGTGCCTGACCCACCCCTGTTGTCTTCAATTTATTTATTCCTCAACAAATTTTTGTACATAGAACTTTATTAGCACAGGTGGTGGTTCTCCCACAGTTTTTTTTTTTTTTTTTTTGAACTACTACTTTCTCCCACAGGTTGCAAGTTCAAGTCCCAACACTTCAAACAGTTCTTATATTTTAAATTTTAAAAAAAATCAACCACTAACAAACCTGACCCAACTAGTACTGTATGGGGCAGGTTTTGGTCACAAACTATAAAACCTACCACAGGCAGGTCGGGAATGGGGTCGAACCCGACCCAATCCATTCCCATCCCTACTTCCTCCAAAAATTCCAACTATAGAAGCAAACATTAAGGGCCTGTTTGTTTGCATTATAATACATAGGAATTTAATATAGATTTCATACTATAAGTGGTTAAAAATGAATATCAAATGTGAGTTTTTTAAAATAAATATCAAATAATTTTTCCTTTTGGGGAAATAGAATCAAAATAAGGTGGGAAATTAAAGGCCCGTTTGGCATCATTCATGTGCTGAGAATTTGTCTATTCTAAGAATGGGTTATGCCGAGAATGTTCCCGTTAAGCTCAACTTGTTTGGCGACGTTCTTTTAGATTTATTCCCCCAATTAGCATTAATCATGTTTAAAATCCCAAAAATATCATAATGGAAAGGATACCAGGATCTATGTAGTGTTGTATCCTCATTCCCACTTTTCATATTTGTATTTTGGCATCCCAAATTTCAATGGATACCATGACCTCCCTAAAACTAAAGCAAGATTAAATATTACAATTTGCAGAGAAAGATAAGAATTGAAATAAGGGGGGATAAGAGAGAGAGAGAGAGAGAGAGAGAGAGGGAGAGGGTAAGACATACCAGCATTTGCTGCATGGAGGAGAGAGACTGAAATGAGAGAGTGAGAGTCTGCGATTGGGGGGGGGGGGGGGGGGGGGGGGGCGGGCTGGTTTGGGCCTCTGGGGCAAAGGCACTGAGTGACAGTCTGACAGAGGCTGGCTGGGTTTTGAAGCCATAGAGGGAGGTGGGTGAGAGGTCCACTGAGAGGTTTGGACGTACGTTTCAAGCTTTCGGCAATGGAAAGATCTTATGAGACGTGGGGATAGAGGCATTTCATGTTTTTTGGACTCCCCCGGCATTCTCAATGAAAATGATTTTTGATTGTTCTGAGTTCTTTGTGCTCGTTGAGCGGTTTTCCATGGGAACATTATCAGGGAATGCTTAATTTGTCTAGACCAAACATATTCTGAGGCTTTTCGTCTCATGAGAACTGAGAACACAAATATTCCCGCGAAACGATGCCAAATGGACCCTAATACCAGCCATCACCCTAGTAGTTCATTTCCTACCTCCTTTTGATTCCATTTCCCTAAAAGGAAAATTTCTTTGATGCTCATATTTAAATTAACGTTTGATCAGTAAGAATCCTATTTATTCAAATCCTATCTATTTTTAATGCAAACAAACAGGCCCTTTGGGAATGTTTCAGAACAACTGAGGATTCAATGGCTTCTGGAATCCACAACATACCTTTTCTGTAGACATCTCGGATGTGTATTACACAAGCCATAAAATCTGCTATTTTTATTCAGTGCAATATATGTGAGAGGGTGGAGAGAGCACACAGATCCATGGAACCATCAAACCTAGAAATCCTAAAAAATGCACATTTGACTAACATTTTTCCACTATATATCCGGGGCAAATTTCACATTGAACGTCGATTTTACACATCCATGGAAAAATGTACCTGTTTACAAGAAAACATTACTAGATAAATATACCCTCAGTGGTTAAAATAACCTATTTTCAAGGATAAGAGCTTTTCTAAATCTAAAGAGAGCGTCTCTTTCTATGAAACAATTTTGTTTCTCAATGAAAATGCAAAAGGTGTCCTAACTCCTACTAATCTAGAATTTTGAGGTGACAAGAAAAACTTGCCTAAGATTGACTAAATTAACTTTAAAAAGAAAATCAAAGAACTCTATGAATCAACTCATATAATAGATGTCGACATCTACGTCATCCCCTTTTATCGACTCTATCACTCAAATGCCAATTTTACAGATTGTTGAGATCATCAGTAACCCCTCACAAAAATTTTGGACACAAATCAAATAAGACAAATCTTATACTGACAGAGAGTGGAGAATAGAAACCAAAAATAAAAATCTATGACTTCTTTTTGGGGGAAAAGTAGGAAATGCAAAAAAGAAAAAGAACACAAAAAAAGAAAACATTGTATGGTGGACAAAGGGTCCCAAGACTAATATTTTGTGACCAAGTACAAATAATGTCCACAAGACACCAGACCAAGTGACATTCCAATTAAACACCTCTATGTCCCAAGCTACACAGATATTCTACAAAGCCACCAGCAGAAATGGCGGACTTGCACAACTGAAAAGTCTAAGCCCAACTTTTGTATTGCCAGAGTGTAAAATAACGGAATCTTTCACAAAATAGAATTTTCAATGAAAATGGTTTGCACATTCCATCTGTCATTGTACGGTATGCCTATAAACTAGATATAACAACAACTAGCTATTTCTTGCTCTTCATGATATCAGATCACCACCCACCACGGTAAAGATAAAATATCCAATAGCAGATCTCTGATGGGTTGTTTAACCTGCCTGGCTGCCTCATCTACATCAGTGAGTTGTTCGTTATCCGAATAGCCATGACATGTTCAAACCACTCCTCGACCTCAAGACAGTTCCAGATACCTTAAAATATGATTTACTGCATCTCGAACCAGCTAAATACGCTTGCTGCATATGATATGCCTAGCTGTGTGATTGTGAGATAAACCAGCCTATCAACAGAACTTTTGTACAATCGAGGATCATACAAGATTCAACAACTCAACACTACAGTGCTCAAGACAATTATTCTGATCAATGGGAATATCAGAAGGTTTAGCACCTAGCATTCCTATCTCTTTCAACAAAACTAATGTATATTTACCAATAATAATAATATATTTTCAATGCGTAATCACAATTCCCTTTTCGAATCTGGCCACTTCAAATCCAAAAAAAAAAACACTTTTCCATACCAAGGTTGAAAATAAGTTCAAACACTTTACCCAGGTAACCTTTCATAGTGTTAATTTCAACATCATCATTCCTTGTTACAGTAATATCATCACTCGACCAAAACATTAAAGATGCACAGCAGGATATGTAAATATGGATGACTGCATGTGGAAAGTAGAATCTCTTTTAATAAATATACAACTGACAGCCAAATGTAGAGATGAGATAAGGCATTCATGAACAGCTCCAAACCTTCTTAGTGAGCACAATCAAAGGCACAGATCAAAAGCACAATACAATCTTCTCCACGAAAAGATTATTTTACTTGATTTTTGGAATGACATCATCAGCAATTTAAGGAAAAATTTTAAAAATCACTGTAATTAAATTTAGGAAAACAATGAATGGTGCACAATTTCACTTCTCAAATTTCAGAAATACAAGATGGACAATAACATTATAGTATCATTATCTCAAACAGCAGACAAGCCCTTACCGTGATGAAATTTTTCCTAGCACATGTCATGCACTCAACTCCTCCCATATCCAGAAGTGTGAATGCATTCATCGATGCAATACATCCACAATGCACCCTCTGCAGGAGTTAAAAAGCATAAATAACTGAAAAGTACTAAAATAGAATTTGAAATGTATAAAAGAATGTAGTATCTTTTATAGTAGATGCATCTACATGAATAGCTAATAAACTTAATGTGATATGAGTGTATAGAAAATGTGAATAAACAAACTCAATGTCATCTCACCTTCCCACATGACTCACAATTCCTCCAACCAGAAGCTTCTGAATGAAAAGTTTCACAAAATCTAACTTCTTCATATGCAGAGCTAGAGTCACATAACAAAAAATGTGAAATAAGCTATTGAATATAATGAATGCCATACTTTCAGAAATATAACATAATGAATATCCCTTTAGAATCCCATTGATCAACAGAAGAAGAAAAGAACATAGACTGTAGTACTGTTTTCGTGTTGAAACGCAAAACAATCCCATAATAAATTTAGTTGTCAAACATTTACTATAGAGGAAAATCATGTTCTATGTCCTCAAAACGCCTCATATTGTAGAATAGGATGATCATATACTTGCAAAATACCTCTTTACTTTTTAAATCTAAACTTGACGACCATTTTCACAATGAAACACAATTGAACAAACCATAGCAATAAGAGGAATAAGAAACACAGACAAGCTCCTCACTGAGTATATGCAACACTGAAAGACTTGGAGCACCAAAATGCTAGCAAAATGAAGTTATTTGATAGAACCAATAACAATGACCTGCACCACATGGAATTACAATTTTTTAACGTATTTACGGTTCCAATGAGTATCTATGACTAAGGTCGTTCAGATCAACCTGAAATGCTGCAAATTATTATTTCAGAAGACCCCCACCTTCTATTAAAAGAGACCACATAAAGGAAAACCCTAAGAATAAAGGAATAAAGAGATACTGAAAATCAAGATCTATGGATAAGTGCCAACAAACTATTCTACTATTTCAAATATATATATATATATATATATTTGAATAAATTGAAAAAAACTTGTAGCACAGTTGGAAGGTGCCCACTATTGCAACAGAACCTTGCAGGTCATTGTCGGCTCACCTTCGAGAAAAATATATTAATGGGAACAAATCCATACAAAATTACAAATCATTTAGCTATATTCAAAAAGACCTGCTTGGAAATCTGAATGCAGTAAATCATGAGCATCAATGAGAAATTGCAGGGCATCAATTCCAAGCTATCGGTTCAGAATGAAGAAAAATCAAGGAAACATTTGAAGTAGGGTAAGAGAATGAAGAAAGATGAAAAAAGGAAGAAGTTTTTACTCAGAGAAAAATGATCTGGTCACCCACTTAAGGCTATGCGGTATTCACCTTTATATTATTGAAAATTCACTAATTACAGAAACCCCTTGTATTTCCCCTGATTACAAAATGGTCCTTCGACTTTCGAGAAATTGAAAAACAGCTCCTAATAGATCTATCAACACTTCCCATTAGGCTGGTGCAAAACTATCTACTAGTCCTGATTAAAATTAAATAAATATCTACTATGCCCTAGGAGAAAATATCACATAATGCCTCTTTGAAATCTGATTTTGCAAGAAAACCTTCCGCTTGATCTTCAGTTTTTGCATATTGAAACAGTATTTCTTATTGCTTTTTTCATGAAAAAAATGACAATCGACTTCAACATGAATTGTCCATTCAAGCAAATCATGCTACACCAGGTCAGAAGCGATATGAAGAGTTGCTGCATTATTACCACTGGCGGAACTAGCGTGAGCCCGACTAAAAAACAAAACAACAAAAAAGATTTAAAAAAAAAAAAAAAAAAACAATAGCCAAAAAGAAATTTATGTTTTGATTATCACAATACAATGTAAAGGCCATAGGACCGTAACCTGTAAATCCTATTTCCTTGAGACAGTACTCAGCCATAAACTCTAAATTAGAAGAGCCACAACTGATTGTGTCTTACTTTCAAGCATACAATATTGCTACCAACCCCGTATACAAACCGGTAGTATACCTCCTGTACGTTGTTTTTTTTTTTTTTTTTTGAATGGTCCTCCTGTATGTTTTCAACCCAACCCAGTAGCAAAAGTTAAAAGATTCTACATTCATGTGACCATGACATGCTTTAAGTATACAATGCCCTTGAGAACCAGTTTAAGTATCTTAGAGTCCGAATTAAACAACATTAAGATGTCCAAGCCGTGCATATGTATAAAATAACTGACTTACTGCAAATGATATATCTGGTTGGTTGATAAGAATCTTCCAAATAATCATTGGTATGCATTGAAGTCATATAACAACTCATTACTATCAGAATCTAGAGCATCATTTTGCTCTATAGGTATATCAATAAGTTTTGCACCCAACTTTCTTGTCTCAAGTAAATCTATTCTTCTGTTGGTATGCAATGGAGTCATGTAACAACTCAGTAATATCAGAAACTAGAGCATAATTTTGCTCTATTGGTATATCAACAAGTGTTGCAGCCATCTTTCTTGTCTCAAGTAAATATTTTCTTTTTTGAAAAAGGTAATAGTAATATATTAATATGGAAAGTCAGTATGGTAACTACACTTGTAGTTTGATACAAGAGGTGCCTGTATCAGTTCGGCAGAACTAATTTTTAAGTATGGATTTGAAGTTGCAGAAGCTTACTTGAAGCACTTTCAGCATCCAAAGAGGGTCCGCAAGGGTCTCTGATGCAGGATAGACCTCAAAGGTCACATGTGTAGGGACCAAGATAGTTTAGGGGTTTTTCTATTAATTCTTATTAGTTATTAGTTTTATTTAATGAGTAATTATTAGGATTAGGTTTCCAATTTCATTAGTTTCCTAGTTTAACTAGGCTTCTTAGGCCCTAAGTAATGTTTTCTTATTTATATGGCATTGTAAGAACAAATTCTGATAGAGTTGATTAATAGAATTTGGGTTTTATCCCTACGGTGCATCCTTGTTATCGTCTCTGTGGAGACTTGTTGAAGTGTCTGCAGACACGTGCTTCGGCACTTCCACGCAAGCACAACCCTAGGGCTTGCATCATATTAGGACTATGACCCCCAAGACATGAGAAGGCATAAGATTCATGAGAAAGACAGTTGCTAACACACCATCAGGCCAATAACAGCTTGGAACATTCATTTCCAATAAAAATGCCAATGTAACCTGCAGAAGAAATCTATCTTTCACATTCAGCCAAGTCATCTGATAGAATCATCAATAAGTGAAATAAAATAGCAATGACCCAATACAGCAATAACAATAGCAAACCAAATATCGATATGAATCAAGGTAAAGGGAATAGTACTTTTTCATTGATGCTATTTGGCTAAAAACTTCCATACTTCTTCAAAAATTGACGAGTTTCACAATTTAACTCCTTTACACAACCATTTATGTTTTGGATTTGATCCAGTGTGAATTGTTCTCACGGAGTCACCACGAGAACTTTTTGCAAGGCCCACTAGGGGTCCCATTTTGGGATGGGACCCGTGGGGATTGAAAGATCTATATGAAACCAACCTAAATATCAAGTTTGGCCCCAATCCCATGCTCCTAACCCCTTCATCCATGGCCGACAAGCCCAGTCCATTCGTATGGGTATATAGTTGATCCAACAGTCAAATTCATTCGCATTGGTGCCAAACCCTAGGGCGTGTGACTATCAAGGGGGGTTCCTATCCATTGCAAGGTTTGGATTGGGTGATAGATGGGCCCCACCCATAAATCTCATGGTTTGAACCGTGAGAACACACCTGAATATAAGGAAGAAAACTCCTAAGACAATGAAACAACACATGACCAAAACTACAATGCCACTGTATGATATTTTTATACCAATTGAAGACTAAAGTGCTAATAACTCTTTTTCAAAGAATCAAGGAGAATAAGACTATAACTCTCATAACCACCACCAATAACCTGTCCCATCTTCAAGTCCTGAAAAACATAATAATAAAATCACGTGACTTGATTAAAGTAGAAACATGAAACAGCTATAAAATTCTGGGGAAACCAGGGTAAATGGAGAACTGAAGGAAAAAAGACACCATATGTTATTATTGAAGCATTCATTCCACAGCGCATCTGATTCGTATTAAGGAAAGATGTCTAAAGCTTCTTTCTGACTCTAGGATTCAGATTTGATGAGATTTGAACACATACAGCAAAAAAAAAAAAAAATGATAACCAACCATGTGCTACACTATGCAAGTCATTCATCCAACACATGTTATCAACCTTAGAAGGTGTATTGCAACTCCTCAACTCAATTTGGAGGCCTCCTCCAATGCCAAGCAGTTGAAAAGGATAACTAGATGTAAAGGTTTTGAGGAAAAAAAGGAGAGAGGAAAAAAAAAATTGAGAACAAGAAGAGAGGAGAAAAAGAAGGTAGAAGAAAGGGTTTCATCAGGTGTGCATGCGACCAACCCTAACCTTATTTTAAAGTGAAAACTGCCATTCAAAAAAGTCAGTATTTACATGAACATAATCAGACAAATTGAACGGTTACTTGCGAAAAGTTTTAGAAGAGTGAGGCCATTATGCCATCACATCAAGTAGAGGAAGAACAGAACTCACAACCGACCCTACATAGATGTGTTTCACAACGTTCAAGATGAATAGGCATACCCTTAGTCAGTCATAGAGTAACAATATATAGCATGTATCTATATTCAGTAGAGAGAATTCCTCGTTCTTACACTCTCTCACACTAGATGCCTTTTGCTTGCTCCTATGCATCACGCACAGAGCTTACCGTGTGAGGTAGGAAGCGGGGCCCACCTCATCACAACCCGAATGGACCATCCAACCTCCCACCCCCTTAGAAAATGTCATGGATTCCCATTAAGTTGCACTAATCCAGTGGGACTGGACAGTTGGATCAAGGGTAAAAATAAATTGAGACAAAACCATTAAACTTGTGGACCGTAGATCAAATGGGTTTGGATATCTAATTGATTTGAAATTTTATATCTAGGGTGGTCCCACCCTGGATCTTTCCATACCCATACATCCAATGATCTGTGGGTCCCTAGGTGAGCCCCAGCAGCATATAGATGCACAGAACTTTTACCCTATATATAGAGCAGGTGCACAAGTGCACCTCCTAGTGGAGCCCACCCAATCATCGATCCAAGTGGTTCCCACGCCCACAAACTTCACCAAACACCACTCCCCCCCCCTCCCCCCACCAACCAAAAAAAAAAAAAAACCCAATCTTAGGTTTACACTTATCTAAATGTACTAAACCGTTAGACCAACTATCACTTTTTTTTTAATGATATGATGGGCTGGAAATTTTACACAAACGTATGGTCCATCAAGATCTTTCGGTGCGCCTCCCCCAACTAATTGCGAAGGTAGGGGGCAACACAGCCCCAAAGTGTGGTTGCGCACCAAGGGCACACATGAGATTGATATACACACACAGTAGCCATCACCTACATGTGTTGCACACGAAGAGCACCTCGCTATAGAGCCCACCTAGTGCCCCCACCCGGTGATGGGACCAAGGGGTGGCAAGATCCGGGTGTGCCCTACAAGTGTACAATGACGGGGGGGGGGGGCTCACGTGATCATCCTAACCCCTTGATCAATGGCCCACAAATTCTCACCATTAAAAATGGGTGCACACTGCACAGTCGATCCAACAGTCCAATCCATTCGTATGGATGCAAACCTAGGCGCCCAGTGACTATCAGGGGTGTCCCTCTATATGGTTCATTTGGATGGACCATCGAGTGAGCCCCCATTATGAAGTACGCATGGGTGTGCACAGAAAAGAGGAGTTCACTGGATAAATTGCATATATATTTATATATATATAGAGAGAGAGAGAGAGTGTGGGGTGGGGGGGGGGGGGGGGACCTTACATTCCAGTTAGCAATTTCAAGCAGGTTTTGTGGTCTTTGCTTTGTTAGAGGTTTCTCTTTTTTTTGTCTTTTAAGGAGTTCTAGGCTAGAACACTTTTTAGTTGATCCCTAGATTGATGGCATAAGGCTCTAGTGATGATGTTGACGATGATAATACTTGTATTTCCTGAAGAATAGAAACTGGTACTAGTGCAAGTTATATTGCATGGGTAATAGTACGGCACAAATGTAGTGTAGTCTACTAAGGTTGTTACTTTGTAATGTTCTATTAGATTACTAACTATTCAACATTAAAAAAAAATGTGAAAAAGAACTATAAATTAAATATTTCATTTTTAAAAGCAATATCATCATCATCGCCAAAGCATTGTCCCAACTATGTTGGGGTTGGCTATATGAATTATGTTTCTCCATTCCTATCTATTCCAAGCCAAATCCTCCGATAAGTTGCACTCGTTTAGATCTATCCTTACTATTTCCATCCACGTCCTCTTTGACCTACCCCTTCTTGTTGGTGGGCCATCAACCTACATAGAAAAAAATTTCATCCACAAATCCTTATGGTTGGCCTATGTCAAACGAGTCTTTTAATTTTTCACCTATTGATGCTACCCTTAAGCCCTAAATGCTCTAAAAAAACACTAATTTCTAATTCTATATTTCCTAGTTTTACCATACACTCATCTCGACATTCTCAAAAGCACTCATTCTGTGCATATGTTGCTTCTTGATTCACGAACATTCTACTTCATAAGTCATAATTGGTATAATCATTGTCCTATAATATTTTTCCTTCAATTCTGTTGGTATGCGTCGATCACAAAGCACACCTGAAATAAGTCTCCACTACTGCCATCTCACTCTTATTCTGTGGTGACATCTTCCTAGTATCAGAATGAATCTCTTTGTGGTATCTCTTGAGCTTGTACTCAAAAAGATATTTCAGCTCTTTGCACATTCCCACTGAAGTTGAAATTCATATATTTGCTTTGTAGCACTTGAATTCTAAAACTTCCCACCATCTCTTAAGCTTCGCATTTACACCATTTCTCGATTCATCCACCAACAATTTATCATCTACAAATAACTTATATTGAGGCACCTCCACTTGAATAGGAGCAGTTAACTTACCATAGTCAATGCTAAAAAATGAGAGCTTGAAGTTGATTCCTGATGTAAACCTATGGTTTGAAAACTTCCCTATCTCTTCAAAATAACCTCATGGGACACTCCTTTTTATCTAAAATCCTCCAAATCAAATCTTTAGGTATCTTGTCATAGATAGGCTTTCTCTAGATCGATGAAGATCATATGCAGATTTTTTTTCTCTTCTCTAGATATTTTTCCATTAATTGCCTAAGTGAGAAGATAGCTTCCATGGGTGGAATCCCCAGCATGAAACCAAATTGATTTTCAGATTTATTGGCCTCTTATCTAAATCTTTGCGCCATTACTCTCTCACATAGCTTTTTAGTGTGACTAATAAGTTTAATCTCATGATTATTGGTGGAACTTTATATATCTCCTTTGTTCTTGTATATAGGTACCCTAACACGTCTTCTCCATACATCCTGCATTTTCTTTGTCCTTAATACCTTATTTAAAAGCGTAGTTAAACAAATCCATCCAATTTTCTTAAGCATTTTCAAGTTTCTAACGGAATGTCATCTGAACCCCCTCATGTTTTCATGTGTGCCAATACTTTCTTCACTTTTGCTATCCTAAAAGGTATCTTTTACCAACAAAGTATCCTCTGTCATTCTTAAGCCTCCTATAGAATCTTCATTTAAAATATTCTCTCCACCTTTCTTTAATATCATTGTCCTTCGCTAAAACCTTTCGGTCGTCACTCTCTATGCATTTAACTCGTCAAAGTCACCATTGAAAAAAAAAAACTTGATCAAAGCCCCTACTTTTCCTATCCATTATTTTTGCAAGTATGAATATCTCCTTCACTTGCTCCCAACTTCTTATTATATAGTTCATCGTATACTATGGAGTTTAGAACTTTTTATCACTTACTACTTTCTTTTAACTTCTTCCTTCGACTTCTAATACATTTCATCATTTCGCGTATCCCTATTCCCCTGTGAAACATCGTGGCGTCAAAAAACACCCACCCCTCTTCTCTCCAACCAACCCCCCTCTGGCCCTCTCCTCAAACAACAAACCCTCTTGTAAGAGGCAGGCGTAATAACAACAATGGTATCCAACCCTCATCCTAAAACAAAACGGAACCGGCAAATAAATCCATTAAAAACACATACACGCAGAAAGTATATAAAAAAAAAATGGTACTGTACTAGCTCTAATAAATTTCAAAAAACTACCCAAAAAAAAAAAATTCATCACATCAAACAATATCTAGTCCGCTCAGATAGATTTTAAAAAAAATCAGCAAGACCCACTAATTCCACAACCACCAAATCTCCAAACCTTCCAAATTCGGATCCAAAACCACCCAAAAAAACTGTTAAACCACATAAATCAAACTCCCGAACTGAAAATCCTCCAAAAACCAATCTATCCAAAACTACTCAACTAAATCACACTCCTGTAACCCCATGAAAACCCTCAATACCCCCACCCAAGCTCCACAAACATCGATCCACGAACTTCACACCACTAGAGAAACCAACTTTCATCACAAGGCAGACAAACACACAAACATATATATGTATATATATAGATAGAGAGAGAGAGAGAGAGCGAGTGTGTGTTTATGCTCTTATGCTTACGCGCAACGATCGCATAGCTCTGCGAAATCTCCTGTTCGAAGACGCCATGCCGTCCTCCACCGATCTGGTTTCGGCTCCTTGCAGTCCGGATTGAAGCAGATCTTGGACGAAACTGAAGAAGAAGCCATCGCCATAGACATCTGTATCTCCCCCTTTTCAGAGACAAAAAAACCCTAGATGAGGTTCTCCAAAGTAGATCGAAGAAGAAGAAGTAAAAAAGGAGGAAAGTTGCCGTGATTTGCAATCATGAGAGAGAGAGAGGGGTTTTGGAGAATGGTAGAGAGAGAACTAAAATACTGCCATAAATATAGAAAGCCTTTTTAGACACGACGCTGCTGCGGTTCTTGCCGAGCGAGAGATGCATTTGGGTTCACCGAGATGGACCTGCTTTGGTTCGGCTCAGGATCTGGACCGTTCGTTTGGTGGGCCTCTTTTCGGTTTTGATTAGATTGAGATCCTTTGACGGTTGTGATTTTGTTACAGGGGAAGGGTTTTTGTGCCGTTTTGGTTAAGCGGACGGACGAGGTGCAAGTCATCTCTCGTCGTTGCTTTTTTTCGTTGCTTGTATTTAGGTTTTGTTTTGGTTTGTCGCGATGTATGGAATTTGGAACGGATGCAGCTGCAAAAACATGCAAGAAGGTTTCTTTTTCTTAGAACACGCCTGCTCCTAACGGCTAATGAGAGGCTAATATCAGTCGTTAGATCATATTAAGAACACGTTTGTGCACAGTAAAGTCACAATAATTTGATTTTATTGCATTGGGGTTCTGCGTCGGAATTTCTTAGGTGCAAATGTAGTATATAGCTCTACGAAAAGACATTGATTCAGTAGCATTTTTCTTTCCAAAATAAAAAAGCAAAGTCCAATACTCCAATTTCATATCTTACTTTAGCAGATCTTCTATGGCATTACACAAACAGGCACTTGATTTTAGTAACAACTCTGCACAGGACATATTACTTGTATCGAAGGAAATGTGGGACAATGAATGGGCGGAGTTAGATTTGGATGAGCATGTAGTGGAAAGGTAAGAGTGGGCAGATTTTGATTAAAAAGATCATGGAAGGGGCAGGCCCATCTAATGATTAACTTAAGTCAGGTGGGCATTGTGGAGAAGTGATCATTTCGTATATGATGACACTGGAGTCTTGACACGGTATAGTGGCTAGCTAAGGACTCAATTCCATTATGAGACCCCTTTTGTGACTAGCAATTTAGTTCACCTTCATGGAAGACAGGCCTAGCTAACATTTACACACGCATGTAGCTGACCGGCCCTCACAAGTTGTTGTTCACTAATTGATGGCAGTAAATAGACGATTGAAAAGACAAAATCAACATAGGCTTACAATTTTAATTGTTTTTATAAGGACTTAATTCACAAACTCTTCTTTTAACAAACGTGTTAGCAAACTTTCACCAACTCAGCCAAATATAAATGTTCACCAACTTGTCATGAACTAACCACAACATTTGTCTCTTGTCTCTTGTCTCTTGTCTCTTGTCTCAAACAACCAGTGTTACTGCAGCCTTTATAGACAAATGCGACAAATGTACCAGCTAAGATACACAGTGCAACCATGCAACCCACTGACCACAAAGCAATTACTAGATTAGGCATTTATATCTAAATAAGATTTTTATTCTAAAGTAAGTCATAAAAAGAACCCCATCTTATCCACCCCATTGGCACGGTGCTGCAATTCTCTCTGAGGTGACCAGGTTTTGAACCTAACCACCCATTTCATAACATGCGCAAATCCCTAGTTTGGTAATTCTCGCATGTGCAAGTTAGTTCTCCTTACATATATCAGCTATACGTGTTGTCCGCTGAGTTGTCCGCTCCTTGCATATGTATGTTTCTATTACCTCGCCTGTCTAAATCTCTTGTGAATGAACTCCTTAGCTAGCATATATAGCAATAGTTATAAAGAGAAAACTCAAAACTTAATAGTATAGTGGATTTAAAGGTTTTAGTGTATGTAAAAGAGAACAACCAAATATTACTAAAACCTCATCATGATGAGACCATATTTTCAAGCATTTTCAAATCATCAGTGATGACATGCACCTACAAATTCCCTTCAACTTTATAACTCATTGCACTCTTGTAGCAGGCTTCAATAAAGGTGAATCTCATCATATAACCTAAGACAAACTTTCATGATCATTCACAACACAACTTTAAATCACCAACCTTAGACTGGATGGTTTCTAAACTCGACTAAATACAAATCATATCACCTAATACATTACAACAACCTTTCGAGACAAATACGATAAATGTGCCAGCGATGATACATGGTGTAACACAACCCACTCAACGAAAAGCAATTTCTATGGATTAGCCATATATATCCATAAAAAATATCTTTATTCGGATTCTCTATTGCCCTAAAGAGAAAAATCTCGGAACCACGACACAAGGGCCCATCATTATCCACAAATTTCAACAGTAGAATAAATTTAAACATTTAAATATATATATATTAGAGAAGTGAACTAAACATCAATACATTCTAATAATCATAACCATAACTAATACATTTTTTTTTTGCTATAGCAGGATTCTCAACCTTTTGAGATGGACTAATCCCTCCAGGCCCAGATGGAAGTCTTGTAAACTCTCCTACAGCCCCAATGTAGTCGTGCAATTTCGAACCTATAACCCTCAGGTGCAAGCCGTGGTCCTAAACTAACTTAACTATCCCTTGGGCCAATTTGATAACTCTATTAATAGAGTCAAGTAAAGTAAAGTTGATTTTGAATAAATAATAAAATATAAGTAGGTTGTAATTATATTTTATTTTTAATTGTTTGTTATAGAATATTTTGACTTTTTGTATGAGAAAGTAGAGTTGTTTTAGTAGATAAAGGTGATTTTTTTTTTTTTTTTGTGAAAAAGATGGAGGGAGTTTTGAATTAAAGTATTTTTTTATGTGGCATCTTGTCGAAAAAATAAAAATTTTACTTAACTTTTACTATATTAGTAAATACAAAATCACCAAAAATTTTCGTCACCATACATCTAGAAGCTTAGAAATGTACGAATGATGCATGCACTTATACATAAAAGCCTTTGCTTTGAGAGAACCCTTTGCATGCAAAAAGCCGAACAACACGCTGTTAAGACGACAGATGAAAGTTGGTGACGTACGAAATCTGGTCCATAGCGCGATGGACGGAGAAAACATCCGTCTCGTGTTTTTAATTTTTCTATTTGGCGTCGAGGTTGTTGTGAGTCATTTAATGGAGTAAAAGCGTATCCGATATTTGGGGTGTTTTTATCGATTTCGGGAATCTGGCCTATCCGTTTTGCATGGCCCGCGAACGTCACGAAAAAGCAGGCACGTAACGCGCGTCCACATATCACGTACACACGCACCCGGTCTCTTCTTTCGCCTCGCTTATATACATCCGACTTTTCCGTTCCGAGCTTCTGTTTCTGTAGCTGAATAAGAAATCGCGTCCTTCCCATGCACGCATCTCGGACCACATCCCACACCAAAACGTGATCTGTCTTCATCTATGACGATAAGATCGAGAAATTTAGAAACAAACAAATGTATGTACGTATCCATAAGTAGTGATGAAGAATTAAAATGCATTGAAAGGGTAACAGGGGCATTTTATTTAAATCAGGTGCAGGTGTAACTAATCCCAAGGGGTAGCTTAGTTGGCCTAGGACCACGGTTTGCTCCCGGAGGTTGTGGGTTCGAAACTCTGCTACCACACTAGGGCTACAGGGGATTTACCCGGCTTCCCTCTGGGCCCGGAGGGATTAGTCCAGCCCAAAGGGTTGGGAATCCTCCGACAGCAAAAAAAAAAAAAAAAAAAAAAAAAAAAAAAAAAAAAATGGTGCAGGTGTAACTAAATTATTTTAATTTATTTTGATGTTGGAGGGTTTCCAATTTTTTGAATTAGAATAATTCCTCTGGGCATAAAGGGAAGCCCTCATATGACCCGTGAGTGGTAGCACTAATGTACTCAACCTTCGATTCCTGAAGAAGAGGGAACCGGGGATTGATACCAAGACATCTAGTTCCGGAAGAAGATGGAACCGTGAACCTAACCACTCGGTCAACCCGTTAAAGTTAAATTATTATTACATGCTTGGATGATGACATGAAACAAAATCTAACTTGATTGGAAACTTAGGCAGTGTAGTAACCCTCCATATTTAATATGGAACCCAACCTACCTTAGCCACTAACACACACATAGTGTGAGTGGTGTTGGCACCTTAGGGCATTTTTATTTATTTGAATTCAGAATGTCCCAACTACATTAGGTCGGCTATGTAAATTATATACGTTTCTCTATTTCATTTTATCTTAAACTATGTCCTCAAACAAGTTGAGCTTCTGAGTTTCCATATATGGTGGAATTTATGAACTTTACTTTATACTTGAGCATTCGAAAAAATTATCAAAAAACAAAATGGATTGAAATTACAAATTTATGTCAAAGCATTTAAGATCTTTTAGATGGCTGATGTTTTAAAGTCTTTACGAAGTGACAATGGACAAGCCATCGTATTATATTAAAAAAATTAATCCCAACACTTCAAAATTTTGTCATAAATTCTAGCAAAGAAATAAAACCTCACTTTCGAGAGATGAGGGATGTGACTTGGGTCCTCGAGTGAAAGCATCACTCTAGGAAAACATATAAAAGAAAATAAATAAATAAATAAGAAGAAGAAAAGGATACTTCTACCCATTTAATGTATTTGGGCAGGAACAAATGCAGGCCACATGCTGTTCATATTCAATGAAGGGCCTACACATATACGTATGCTAGTTGATGCAGATAAGGAAGATTGGATAATTCTGGCCATGAAAAGAGGGTGTGCTGGGAAATAAAGTCAAAGATCAAAAGAGTATCGATTGAGCTGCGGTCACTTGGGGGTGATGGGGTATTCATCATTAAAGGCATGCTCATGTGGGCCCCATGTAACTGCACCACCAATGAACCCTGTATGGCTAGCCGTATGGTAATTGGTAAGACTCTCAATTGGGCTGTGAGTACATGGCCCGACACAACTCTTAAAAAGCTCGTATGATATTGGTGGTGTGGTGGCTCCAGAAATTTGAGTTAGTATATGGGGTCAATAAAAGATTTATTCTCTACAAATTGAATAAAGTTTTTTTTCTTTTATCAACATCTGTCATCTAATTTCAATAATTTGATCGATAAATATGATATAAAATTCTCAAATAATATATTTCCGATAATCCGACCAAGATAATATTAAATTCATAAGGAAAAAAAAACATAAATTTTAATACATTGTTACTAATAGTTCTTAATTAAAAAAAAACTTTCAAATACATAAAAGCTGCTCTCAACAGCTTTTCATATGTTGAGATCGTTATATAATACCTTCATTATCAACACTAGCAAATACATCATTTTTAATATATGTGACCAAACAATCATTCATCCATTGATCTCCCATTCAATTACGCAACCTGTTCTTTACATACTTCATTGCTGAAAAAACTCTTTCTACCGTCGCAGTTGCTACTGGTAAAATCAACATCAATTTTAGAAGCAAATAAACCAATTGGTATACGATTATGTGGTCTTTATCAAACATAAAATATCGCAAGTGCACGGCTGACTACACGAGCCAGTGGCAAGAAAAGGTCAAACCCACAGGGAGCTAATTAAAGAGACTTTTATATTAATAAAACTAATTAACTATCAATTAAGGAAAGCCGTAAGTATTTTGAAATAAAAACAAGCAGCTAATTTAGAAATATGAAATCTACCAATTAATAAAAAGTGATTAGAGCATATGAATCTAATAAGCATCCACAAATTATTTATCGAGTAACCCTAATTTATTTCAATTTTTACTTCAAATCAAAGACAAATCAATGTTTTTAATTTGAAAAATCTAACTTTTAAAATCCCCTTTTAATCATAAAAATTCAAAACTCAAAACTTCCTTCATCTCATAAAAGAATAAAAATAATTTAAGAATCACCCATTAAAAGTAAGCATAAACCATCAAAAGATCTAAATCCTTTTAAGGATACCAAAATAAAAATAAAACTAATGGAAAAGGGGAAAAGAGGAGAGAGGACGTCCAACGAAGGTTTTTTTTTTATATATTTTTTATGAGTAATCTATCCAACAGTAGGTAAATTGCATCGATCCGACGGTCGGATTAAAAGTTACAGTCATTTGAAGACGAGCTATCATGAGAAAAATGATATTAACTTTTAAAATTTGATTTGCAATGGACTCTATCTCTGTACAACTTTCATTTTTGAAAGAAGATTACATGTGGATGATTTAAACTCTTCTTCTTTTATTCCAATCAAACTTGTACTCTTTGAATTATCCATTAATAATTTTAAATCTTCAACTATTGCGGACCTTGCAATGTGGGGCATTTCATTTGCTTGAACAGGGGGCCCTATAAAAAGTATTCTATTGTAGTTAAGACTCTTTAGCTGACATGATGAGTGGACCCCCCTTGATTGATTTTCGTGTGTGTGGGGTCTACTTGGTGAATTCTTTAATTTATTTCTTTTCAATCTTCAATTCAGCAATGCAAGGCCCAAGATGACTATATGTGCTTAAAAGTAGGTCCCGTAACAAGGGTATTGAATTCTCATTTTTTGCACAGTCTAATTCAACACATCAAATACTGAAAAGCCCATATTTAAGCGGGACCCACTGGACGGAGTTATAATCCAACTGAGACTCTTCGGAGAAAAACTGCAAAACATTATAAGTTAATGCAGAAAATGTATGAAAAATTTGAAAATCCAGGTTTCTAGGTGAAAATGCATGAAATGATGGAATTAGATGAATAATGATGCAATTCACCTAATTAAACCCCTAATTCATCCTAAAATGATGCATTAATATGTAAATTCATGAACTCAACAACATATCAGCAATGTGAGCGCATTAATTTTCTTTTATTTTGGTAGACAGTTGGCCTATTAACTTATGCGGTGGGTATTTTATGATGAATTTTGTTCACAACCTAAATAACAAGGAAAATGTATAAAGTTAGCTAATGTGGGGTAAAACTCTTAAATTAAGTAGGGTCAAAAGCTTTCCATAAGTTCAATTAATTATAACATAAAAATTATATTTTTAAATATTTTTTCAAATCTCGGTAGAGTCAATTGACTCTACTGTGATCAATGTGGTGCTGCCCATGACGGTGGTTATAATTGGATGATATATTGTTTGGCTCTCACCAATATCATGGAACAATCTTCTTTTGAATAGTAAATTATTATATATAGCCATCACGTTGATAAGTTAATGCATAGTAAAGTTAGATTTTCATATGTTGCATGTTGCTTATTACATTGCATTGATGATCTCAAACTCGAATTAAGGAGGCTTAGAGGCGAGTTTATACTTGGTGTTTGGTGGCAATGGGGAAAAATCATAAATTGATTTCTTCTGTTCAGGTTCTAAGCCACCCTTGCCCACACGTCCAAGTAAGGACTGAGATAGCGAAGGCATACAAAAGCTTTAATTGGCCCCATGCTCAACCTAATATGTTGAGGGTACGCTTAGACAACCCTGAGCCCATCCAAGCCCCACCTTTTATAGTCCCAATATGTGTTCTACTTTTAGGTGATGATTCCAATTATACTATATTACAGCCAGGCCTTCTAAAGTTAATTTTGACTGTAACCATTGATTTTGATTGGGAGTGCAAGTTAATTTTGACTGTAACCTTTGATTTTGATTGGGAGTGCCCCCCACCCCCCCGCCCCCTCTTACTCCTTCTCACTTTTCACTATTCTATTTTCAACCACTTCATTTCCACCCACCCCAAATTTCATCTACACTTCTACCTATACTCCTCTTTCTTTTCTCCTCAACTTCTTTTATTCCATTTTAACATCACAGACTCTTGGATTAAAAAAAAAGAAAGAAAAAAGAGTGAGGTACTGTCATAATCCTCTTTTCTGTTGTTTTCGTATTTGAGGATAATTCTATGTGATTTGACTTTTTTTTAATTGATTTTTATTGGTAAATATGCCCGTGCTCATCAAAGATTAGTATGCTAGTGTTTCTTAAACCCAGTAGAGGTGGTCCCAAATAAATGGTTCCCCCCTTCTTATGGCTATATTTGGATCAATGGTCCATAAAGGTGAGACTAACCTAAAGGGATCGATATCCGGGGAACTACTTGTGTGTGAGATGCCTCAATTGCTTGACTATGAAGCATGCGTCCAAGCAAATGATTTCTCATTGTTGTTTCGTGTGGCAACAACATAAATGTGTAGCCATTAATTTTCTTTGGCCTACACGTGCACGCACAAGTCAACAAGTAAGTAAATACAAAGGGGCTATTTGTTTGCAATAAAATAAATAGGAGTTAAATACATAAGGTGATTAAAATGAAGATTAAAGGTAAATTTAAAAAATTAACATCAAATAATATTTTCTTTTAGAGAAATAAAATATAAAAAAAAGATGCTATTTGATACTCTTTTTTAAAAATTTACATTTGCTCTTCATTTTTAACTATTATATATTTGAGTTACACTACAAAACTCCCCGAGTATTTTTCTAAAATAAAACGCCCCTCTTTTAGACAATAAAAATGTGACGTGTCATCAATGATACACATATCTGATTTTCTATCTTAAATATTCTCCTACAAAAGTGGATATCATAAAATACTAATAAATTATTGGCTTTTAGATAGGGTCAGAAAATCCCCATTTGAGATAGGGGAGATTTTGAAAATTTTCCTATATTATATATATAACTCCTATGTATTTATGTGCTAACAAACAATGCTAAAGAGGAACCAAACAGGTTTCGGACCTATTAATTTGTTTAAATCTTTCTACGGTGACAGTCTGGGCACGAGGCCCTATTACTAATTCTGGATGTGATCCAAGTTCATTATAGACCTATGCTCAGATATTCATCCCTGGTCCACATATTCTCAAAACATGTTATTATTATTATTTGTTGCCAAGGGTATCTCTTCAAGAACCAACTATTAATTATCCCGACGTGCGAAGTCTGCAAACCTCCAGTCTATGAGCTGTGGTTCTTACCCTCGTGTTACCCCTCGGGGTTAAAAACATATTAATATTATATAAAAATAACATTGTTTTGAAAATATTGCCTTTTCACGGGCTTATCCCACCACAACATTTTCTATGGATTTCTATGAAATGATTGTTGACCTAGTGGGCCCATACCAATTTACTTGCCATCACTGGACTCATTTTTCAAATCTACACTGCCTAAAATTATAGTGGTGCCAAAAACACACTTCATTCTTATTGAAGTTAGGCAAAAGAGTGAGATCCATGACGTCCATTCAAACCTAGGGGCCGGCCCTAGCTACTTATTATTACGTAGATACAAGCAATGAATAGTGTGGACAGGTAGGTAGAAGTGAAACACCATGTGACACACAAGATATGTGGGCGGAGAATCATATGATCCACCACGTGGTGCTTTCGTTAAGGACGCTCTCCTTGTTTTAGCATGTCCTTGATTTCTTGATAAAAGAAGAAGTGGGTGGCACGTGAGTCTCATGCAAACAATGGAGTTTAAGATAATGGGTGGAATCTTTCCTTGGCCTCCCCATGCACAACAATACAAGTGGGAAAATAAAATGGGAAAGTTAGCCTCATTACAGATCTGGATGGTGGATAGTTTTCTGTATGTTATGTCTTTTTTTTTTTTTTTTTTCCACATTGAACCAGGTACTTACGGTAAGTGTCTAAATTTTACGGACTTAATTAAATGAGTATGAAACTCGTAATATTGTTGTTAACCTTCTTTCGGAAAGCGATCGAATGCCTGACCTGAAAGGGAATGAGACACTGATTAGAGGCCCTGACTGTAGTCAGCCGGAGGCACTCCAATGTTTAAGTTAATATAATTACTGAACAAATGATGAATGGAGAAGAAACGTAAAGTCTGGATTATGTGAATTTGTGTTGTGTTGTGTTGTATTGTATTGCGTACCTCTTTGAGACCTTACCCTCGTATATATATAGAGGGAAGTTCCATCTTGCGCTCCTTTAGTGGGGGTAGGTAGAAGTACTGTCTCATTAGCCCACACCATATTTCCTTAGTGGTGGTAGGTGAAGGCACTGTTCCATTGGATTATGTGCTAATTTCTTGTATTAATGCAGATGTGATTGTTAGATAAGGACAACCCTTTATCAATATTCGGTGACCATCTTATCTGTTAGTATATTCTGCGACGTAGCCGTAGTTTTATGAGAGTACAAGTATGGTTTAGTATTCATCTCAGTTGGTTGTGTCGACCTGAAGATGATACCGAGACCATGTATGGACGCATTCTGACACTGTTGCTGAGGTGCCTTATACCGATATCAAGGTGAGCCTAGCTGATACTTTTACCGAAACTAGTTTAAGCTCGGTGTTAGCTAGCACAATTGCCGAGCTGGATGCACCTCGGTACTATCGCCGAGTTTGCAAACCAAAGTCGAGATAAGGCAAGTTGGAACTATTACCGAAATTAGCGTAACCCTGCTCGTAGAGAAACGTCCCACACACTTACATATATAAACCCATGAGTTAAGCTGAGCTTGAGCTCTAGCTCAAATCAAGCACAGAAGCTCAAACTGATGTTGAGTTAGAGAAACTCTACTTCAGGGGACATTTGAGATTTTTTTTTTTTTTGGGGTTAAAACTGCAATGAGCTAAGCTAAGTTTGCGTATAAAATATTGAGTCGTGTACGTTCTCAATACCCACCCTAAATTTCAAAGTAATCAAGTGTGCAGCTCTGATCATCATAGTAATCAATGTGATACTACTAACTATTGGTTTGACGTATACGGCAAAGAGAATGTGGTTACACACTTACACTGTACGTGTAGTTCCAATCTGATCACAAGTGTGTAACTCTGATGAGATTGGAGATTCACATGGTTATAGGGAAAAAGCTGTGCATCTAGTGGACAATCCAGATTATAAAACAGCGGCCCCATCGTGTGAAGAAATCAACTCTAGCTAGTGCATTGATCACATGCATCTTCTTCGATTGATTGGTTGATATTAATGACTTCCTTTGGAGAATGATCAAACCTATACTAGGTAAACAAGTCGATGCAGTCACAATCGATGCAGTCACAACCCCACCAAGTTTGTTATCTTGGGACCTGGGCCCCACATGTGTACCATTGACTCAACCTAGTTACAACACCACAAAGTTAATTAACCTCAAGTAGTCACACCCTTTGTGTAATACATACCCCCACACACGCATGCATACTAGCCCATGTGATTTTGGGGGGGCGGGGGGATATAGGTGTTCATAGGCTGGGGGGGCGGGGGCGATATGGGTGTTCATAGGCCGGGTTGTGTTGAGATGAGGAATGTACTGGCCTTACCCGACTTCTAAACTATAAGCCAGCCAAGGACCAACTTAGGCCATAAATGGCTAGCATGAACTCGACCCATTGGAAAGAAGATTAAGCCTGAGGCGGTTCGAGTTGGCTTTATATAAGGGGAAAAAAATAGGATTTGTTAACACTGTCCTTAGCTGTAGTTAAATTAGTTTGGTCATGTAGCTATGTTTGAGTTCCTTGTCCATCTCTTCGTACGACTATTTTTATAGTCGGGGCAGATCGGGCAGCCCACCACTAAATCCATGCCCCGCCCATCTATTTAATTGACCCAAATGAGAATTTGAGCCCTTGTACTAAAACCCAAGGCCCAATCCAAAGCAGGTTGGGCCTAGTCCATAAGAAGCCCTCCATGGGGGCAAAAATAATATAAAATAAAAGATGAGAAAGAAATACGTCAATCATCATCATCATCATGGCGTTATTCCTACAAAGGAAAAGAGATAAATATAAATAAAAAAAAACTTCCAAATCAAGTCCGTGAAAGGGTTGACCCAACTCAGGTTTACTCATGACCAGAGCTTATTTGATTATAGGGTTGTTAAAATGCCACACGATTAGGGATGTAAATGGGTCCCCGATTCTCTTATTATTCGAAAGTTCCGACCCGTTAAAAACCGGATTTGGGTCCTTATTTAGGCCCTAATAAGTAAATGGGTTCGGGTCCAGTCCCACCTTGGTTGGGACTGGTGGAGCCGAGACTAGAAATATTACCTCAATTTTCGAAAACATCTCCTACAAACCATATATATTTTTTAATATCATTCTCTAGCTAGATCCGGACATTGATCTAGACCTGTCTCATATATAATTTTGGTTTCGGTTATGGAGCCAAGAAATTGGTTTCAAAATGGTAACGCATATGGATCCGGTTCCACATTTTCTTTAATGATTTCGATTATGGGTCTACTATGGATCCGGACAGGAACCAACTCGTTTACAACCCTACACACGGCCGTTAGCACGATACAAACTCATTCAATATTAACGGGTTGATCCCCAGAGCCCAGGGGCTCGTGATCTATCTCCAACGTAAATCTCAGCAACTCACAGGGGCAATATTGTCATTCGCTCCAATCAACCATTTGAGGCCCCTTCTCCCGCGTTCGCAGTCGCAGCTCATGTGCTCTCTCTCTCTCTCTCTCTCTCCCCAGTTTCAGCTCTACGGTTCGTAGAAACCCGGGAAAATGAGGCCGATTATCATTTCCATATTTTTCAAGGAAACCAAACGAGCCGAGAGATCTTTTCATTTTCCCAATCCCTCCTTTTGCACCAGGTATAGATTTTGGCGGAGGAGGAGGAAAAAGAATCCCCCAAGAATTCCAAATTCCTCTCTACTAAGGGCTGATAAATCTCCCTTAGTTTCTGTATAAGGAAAAAGATTGGGTTTTTTTCTTCCCAATCCCCGACATTACTCTTGTTTCGAAGGTCAGATTACCAATGGTTACTGGGTTTGCATTTTAATATCTATATAAGAAAGTAGATATTTTTTTTTTATTTTTAAGTTTTTTTTTTTTGATGTTTTGGTTTTGTTGGGGGAGTTTGCCAATAAGGGAAGGACTTTAGGAGGATGGAGGGTTTTTGATTGAATGTTTGGGGATTTGAGGAGGTGTTTTGGGTTTTTTATTATTATTATTTTTGCTAGATGTGTTTTGGGGTTTTTGGTTTGTAGAGATTTGTGTGTTCTTCTTCTTGAGATTTTGATTGAATGAAAAAAATTACTGGGGAGTGTTTTTCTTTCTTTCTTTTTGTTGGGATTACTTGGTTACATTTTTATGGTGGGATGCAACTTTGTAAATTCCTTTTTTTTTTTTTTTATAGGCAAATGGGTTAGATTTTTTTTTCTTGTTTTGGGTTCAGAGAAAAGGAAGTTCTACTTTTTGCAGACAAATGGGTTGGAATGGAAAGAATTGGGGAAGTTATCTTTTTTTTTCCTTTCTTTTTAAATGGTTGCTTATTAGAAATCAAGGTTGAAATTTGAGGGAATTCGCGGTCTTCTTCTTTCCAGCATTTTTAGTTTCATCCAAATTCGAATTGTATAGTGGATATTTAACATATAACCATATGTTCTGCTTTTCATTAGGACACCATGAAAAATGGGAACTGCATTGAGCATGATAGTTCTTTCCATCCTCTTGCCTCAAAAACCAAAGAGTGTTTTTGGTCAAATATGAAATTTCTAGATGCCAATTTTCCCCTGAAAAGTGTCCTGCCTGCTAGCATTTTTGGGTGGCATCTATATGCAGCCTAAATTTATTGAACACTTTCAAGTTTTGAAACTTGTCTCTATTTTTTTTTTTTTTTTTTTGGGATAATTTTCAGGGTTTTCATTTGGAGGCTATGATGACTCAGAAGTTGGATTCAATGGACAGAGGGAGTTTGATTTAGGAACATTTGAAAGAAATGCATTTTTATTGTTGAACCACATGTTGCGTTGAGAAATTCACATTTTCAATCAGTTTGAGAATAACACATTTTGGGTTAAAATTTGGGTTTGGAATCATGTTGTCTACTGTGTCACCCTCTTCCATTGTCCATAGTTCACTTGAGGAAATGTTGGACTCCCTCCAGCAAAGGGCTCAACAGCCAAGGGATGTGCTACCTGCATTACCTGTACAACCAATTTCACGGGCACGACTGCCTTCATCATTGCGCTTGTTGCCTGTTAATTTTGAAGGTGGTAATAAGCCACATGAGTATTCGCCTAGTGATTCTGGAGAGGGAAAGGAGAGGAAAGATGATTGTAGTTCTCCAGCAGATAAAGAATCAGGTCCCAAAAGTGTTCTTTTTGGAAGCAAGAACTTGTTAAAGATAGAGCCACCGTCTGAATCACCTTATGATAGAATGATGAAAATGGAAAATTGTGAAGAAAGATCAGAAGAAACTGAGGACTTAGATTTTGGGTCCGTGCCTTCTTCAGCACCGCCACCGTTAATGAAGGAATGCGGACGGGTGACATTCGGAATGTTCTGAAAAAGGTACAATCTTATTTTTGGGATTTTTACTCCTCTGATTTGCATAATTAAGATGTTATGTAGTTTAATCTAAGCTTCTGTCACGACCCGGGCCCGAATTACGGTAACCCCAAGCCGTGAGCCCATACTTACTCCCATAAACTCCGAATTAACCGAAGTTAAAACGGAATCCACAAGGGATATCAATCTCAATAAACCTGTCAAATACACCAATTCTACGGAAACATATACATTTGACAATATCAATTTACGAATTTACATGTATACAAAAATAAAGTCCTTATACATGTATCATTCCATCATAGTTCGTCAATCGGTGCATATCCAACACCATACAATAATAATTACTTACATTCCAAGAATGAATGTACAAAATGACCCTTCAAAACGTTTCTCAAAATGTTATAGTTCCTTTTCGCATTCGAATACCTCTATAAAATGGTATTCCGTCCATTCAATTCGATTAGTCCTCCTCGAGGAACCGGAGCGGTCTCCTCTGCTGGTGCCGGGGGCGCAGCTGCACCGGTAGGGGCAATCGGGCCTGTAATGCCATCAATAACACTAATGAACACGACGGTTTAACAATGTATAAACAGATCTAGTAATAGCATATGATAATACATATACTGAATTCATTAAATCCATTTAGTAACAATTACCATTCTAGACAAATCTAGATAATTCCTACAATGACAATAGGTAAACGTAAGAGTTGATCAATAGACATTTACAAGATGGTCACTATCATAACTTTCATTCATTCATTTCATTTCATTTACCATCTTCCCTCAAAGGAAGGATTCATCTTCCGAATGGAAGGCATCAATCAATATCCATAGATATGATCGGAATATGTGGGACTTACTAGTGTCCGGGCCAGGGACAACTAGCATCACCACGGAGCTCCGGAATGCCCCAAATCCATCTGCTGCAGCAGGATTAATCATTTACTCATTGTTACCTTTAGTAATTATTCATTATTCAGTACCATATTTAGTAATCATTCATCAATTCAGTGTGAGTTCAATGTCAATTCAGTGTGGCTCAATAACGAGCTTAAAAAACCACTATGTAATGCCCTTTAAAACAATCATCTAAACCAACAATGAGTGAAACGCCCGTTATCAATGCACGTGGTATTGTGGATGACATTACTTTAATTAGATTGTGCATTAGATAACCTTAGCTAACACTTATGAAGGTTTAGATATCACTAATATTAGTCTCAATGACTAGGCTTTCCATTTAGATTAGTCACAATTTACCTCACGACTCGTCTTCACTACATGAGGAGTATCTATGACCACATAAGCGATCTTAGTCCATGCAAAAATCCAAAACCCAATGGACTCCTCCAATCGAGAGGACCGTTAGGTCCGATCGATTGGCCAAATTTTCCCTCACTATGAATAATTTGGTCAAGTTCGGTTACCTAGACGGTTACCTGGCGGTTAGCCGAAACCTTGTTGGCGGCTAGCCAAAATTCGGTTGGCGGCTAGCCGAACCAGGTTCGGTTAGCTCACGGTCAGCTTTCCAGAAGTTGAATTTTCTGACAGGGATTTCTGACTCAATTTCGGTCAGCTCAGCGGTTACCTTTCGGCTAGCCGAAATTTGGCGGTTAGCTGGCGGTAAGCTTTCCAGAAGCTCGCCAAACTGGGGATTTCTGACGGTTAGCTTCGCGGTTAGCCTTGCGGCTAGCCAAAATTCACCCAGAAGCTCATTTTCGAGCTTCAGAAGTTCTGAACAAAATCCACATTTTTGAACTCGTTAAGTTCATACAAGTTCTATAAAATCATAAATCACTAAAAATGTATATACTTGCCTCTCTTGGAGTTTAGTAGCAAAAGCCCTCTTTCCTTAGCTTGCTTTTGAGATGAAAACCCTAAATTCCAAGAGAACATGAAATACACAAATCTATGAGCAATTTGTGCTACACACCACTTCTATCTACTCAATAGAACTTGGAAATCCTAAGGTGAGACCAACTACTTACTTCTGGCTCCAAGAAAAGAGATCTTGAGTTCTCTTTCAAGCTCTATTGCTTCAAAAATGGAGGAATGACTTGAGGAAGAAGATGAAGATGGAGTTTCCTCACTCAAAGCCACTCAAGCACTCCTATTCTCACTCTTGATGAAGAGGAATGGAAGAGAAAAGGAAGGAGATGAGGATGAGTCTAGGGTTGTTGAAGTGAAAAATGAATGAATGATTCATTTCATTCTAATATAGGGTTTCTTTACACAAAAACCCCCTCTTAATAAGCTTTATTACATATTGAGTCAAATGAAGTCTCACTTGGTCCATTTGAGGTCAAATGAAACCGCGTCTATTATGAAAGTTAACGTATTATTCAAGATACACGCGCTGGTATCAAGAATTTCAGTATTTGATGAAATACGGAAAAAACCCGTATTTACGGAAAAGTCCTTAGTCTACCTTGTTTGAGTCTAAACTCATTTTAACCAACTCAATTTCATTTCATTATGCTTAATGCATCATCTGAGACTAATTTGTCTCTCTTTGGTCATTAACCTTGATTAATCCATTTATCCATGCTTGATTAGCATTAATCCCAATTAATTAGCGTTAATCCTGATTAGTTTGGGTCGGGGTGTAACAACTTCATAATTAGGCTGTAGGCATTCTCATGTGACAATGCATATTCAATCCAATCGTGTTTGAATTTGTTATCATTGTTGAATATCATTCCGATCCAAGTTTTTGCTTTAATCTTATCAGTAAGTAGAAAATATATTTTTAGGAGGATACAAAATCAAACTTGAAATGGGAAGGCAGAGGAAGGAAAAACAGAAAGTTTATAAGAGCGCTGTACCCTCCCATACACAAGACTTAAAAAACAAAAATTAGAAACAGAAGAGCCACTAGAAGCTACACCAAAGCCCCTCACTTTGCCAACAAGTTGGCCACATTAGCGGAGAAAAGAACGTGCCAGAAAGCCACCTTCATAGCAGAAGACAGAAACTTAACTTCATTGAGAGTTGAGACCACAATGGAACTTCTCTGGACCCCTAAGCGAACGAAATAAATTGTATTTAGTGAATTGCTTTCCATAACCAAGGGCTTGTACCAGGATGGCGCATATAACCTCAAAGCTTCAAAGATGGCTAAAATCTTTGCTTCATTTGAATCTTTAACTCTAATGAATTTAGAGGAACATAGCAAAATGTGACCTTCAAGATTGTGAAAACTCCACCAATGCCGGCCGGACCTGGCTTGCCTTTAACTGCCTCATCCACATTGAACTTTAATAAACCAGCATGGGGAGGAGACTACCTTTCATTCTTCCTTTCCTTAGGAAGGACAGCAACCCAAACCTCCCAATTATGAAGAATACTGTCCAAGTCAATTTTCTTAAAATCTTTCCTTAAGAAAGCCCTTTTTTTCCAGTCCCCGCCTTTACCAACTTTAAGATATCATGTAACACCACCACCTCATTTCTGAAGATCCTATCGATCCTCTCTTTCCATATGGACCAAAGGATAGCATAGGGATTGAGCTTCAAAGCACCAAACAACACCCATCAAACAGATCCACCTTCCAAGAACTGACCATTTCACATAAAGATTCTAGCATGCACAAAGATAGACCATGTTCTTCCAAAAAAGAAGCTCCAAATGCCAAATGAAAAATCGCATTTAAGAAACAAATGACTAATCGTCTTACCATCCTTCCGCACATAAGGCAAGTGTCTGATACAGTGTCTGAAGAAATGCCCCTCCATGTACAGTTTGGCATTCTTTTCCTTTAATAAACTCAGTGTCATCTCTTTAGACTAATTTATATTCTCATAACTCTGGAGGCTTTTATTTTCTACTTTACTGACTGCATCAAGTGTCTGGTTGGATGCTTTCATTGCTTTGACATGAAATAGTTTGTTACAGAAACTTCAGGCTTGGTGTTGGCTTCCAAATGGCCAATGGGAGTTGGCAAAGATACAATCTGTATCCGGGGAAGATGTTATTATTTGCCTTTCGGATGGGGAAGTGAGTACATATCTTCTTTCTTTAGAATCACCACTATTGAGTCTCTGTTGACTTTTGCTGGGAAGACGAACATGCATTTATATCTGTTGTCACAATCAGGTTGTGACAGTGTCTACAAAAGATATCTTACCTGTGAATCCGAATATTCTAGAGGGCGTCGATGATCTTTTACAGCTTAGTTACCTGAATGAGCCTTCAGTTCTCATCAATCTTCAACATAGATATGCTTGCGACAAGATCTATGTTAGTGTTGTAAATGAATTTTGTTATTGGGTGCTGGTGGATAAGTGAGCTGTTCTCATTTCTGTCATTTTGTTGACTCTGGTTGCTATTTGTCTTACAGACCAAAGCAGGGCCTATTTTGGTCGCTATCAATCCCTTTAAAGAGGTGTCTCTTTATGGAAATGATTTTGTTTCAGCTTACAGGCAGAAGCTTAAGGACAGCCCTCATGTGTACGCTATTGCAGACAATGCTTTCAATGAGATGATGGGAGGTGAACATTATTGTTTGGATGAAACCTTCTTTGCTTCTCTCACAAAGCCATTGTTTTCTTTTTTTAATGATATATTAAGTAAATAGAAAATTAAGTATAGGAGCCATTCTAGAATTATTCTTAACTTCTTTCTGAATTACATATATCTATTTATTTGTTTTGTGAATTTTCAGATGGCGTAAATCAGTTGATCATCATAAGGTATATTGAGCTTTCCATTTTCTCAGTCCCCTGTGAAGTTCGGGTACTTCTTCATCTTTGCCAGTCTACATACAGTTTTATTTGTGGCTTCTCATCTTTGTGCTTTAACCATAATGCTAAATTCCAATATTTTATGAATCCTTTTGTCACTTTGGTGGGAGTGTTGAGTTGGTCAGACTGTAGTTAAATTTCTAATATTAATATCATTTTGGCCAAGAATGATTGATGGCACAAAATTTTCTTTTCCTGTTAAACAAATTCAGGCATCCAAAACTTAATGCTTTGTATGAATATATTAAGATTACCAAATCAGATGTGTTTAGAACCAATTTAGCCTTTTTACTCTCAGCTAAGTGCAAATCAAGTATTTTCAACCAAGAATAACAAGCGTAGAACATTTGTTTCAGTTCAATAAAGTTCAGGGATATTTGAGTAATTGATCCACAACTAGATAATCTGGTTAATGATAATCTGAACAGAAGTGGATATCAACATTTTAGTACCATGTTCACTTCAACAAGGGAAAATTATCCTGTGACCTTTGGTTGGTGAGTTTAATTAGCTGAAAACTTCTAAATTTCTTATAACATCTTTGTGCCCTGCATTGTACAAGATGAAGCTGTATGCATCAAGCATATTTTGTGTCATTATTATTGTCATTGTCATTGTTGTTGTTGTTGTTGTTATTATTATTATTATTATTATTTTATCCTTTCCTTTTTGGTATTTGTATCATTTTATATCTCAAATACTGAACACACTGCACTTCTTTTGTATTTTATCAACGTTTAAAATTTCAAATGGTCTTTGGTAATATTATATTATCTGATCTTGGGTCCATTGTAATGGAATTAATGTGGTACTTGCTTTAATTACAGAAGTGTTTGTGAAAGTGTCATGCAATCATAAACCTGTGTAATAGATGAACTTTTTTGATGCTTTCAACTTGTTACTTGCATCACAGTGGTGAAAGTGGAGCTGGGAAAACCGAAACAGAAAAAATTGCCATGCAATACTTGGCAGCACTTGGTGGTGGGAGTGGGATAGAGTATGAAGTGCTCCAAACAAATTCAATACTCAGTGCATTTGGAAATGCCAAAACCTTGAGAAATGACAATTCTAGCCGATTTGTGAGTATTTCTCCTTTTTATGACTGAAGTTTTTTTAAGGGATTCCATACATGAAGTTTAAGACATTTACTTCATTCAATTTAAAGCTTTCTGTGATCTGTGTTTTACTATCCTGCTTGGTTCTTCCGTTTTCTATTTGAATATGTTTCCTCATTTTGATAAACCTAAGGATTTGTGGTTAGCTTGTATTTTCTTGGCGTGGCATAGGGGAAGCTGATAGAAATTCATTTTGGTGCAACTGGGAAAATTTGTGGTGCTGAGATTCAAACATGTAAGCATACTTTGAGTGACTCATTTCTCATAATGCGTGACGTGAGATTTAATTAATCACTTTCTATTTAGGCAATTATTACTGACTCAGTTCCTGTCCTCTGTATCATGGACAACAAATTTCAATTCCGTTTTACATTATCAAAGTTTTGCTCGAGAAGGTAGTGTGACTTCTATCTTGGCTTATTCTTGGGTGTTTTTATTTTTATTTTTATTTTTTTAATTTTTGCTTAATTTTATCTGGGATTTGAAGAATTCCATGTCTGTTGTGAAGTCTAGAGTGGTTCAACGAGCAAAGGGAGAAAGATCTTATCATGTCTTTTATCAACTTTGTGCTGGAGCTCCTACTTCTCTTAGAGGTTGTATGCTGTTTTTATTACTTGTCTAAGCTATATCTTCCTATTTGCTTCATTATAGTTTTTTCAAAGGTTCCTTACATTTTGATACTCTTTACATCTAAACAGTTTTGCTTTTTTTTTTTTTGTTTTTTTGTTTTTGTTTTTTTTCTTCTGTCCTCCCCACCCTCCCAATAGCATGGGCCGGCACATGAGATGGAGAACATGGCATAGGACTAGACCTAAGGCCTGGTCAGTTCAATCGTGTTCCCCATTGGCCCATCAAAGGCAACACGTCAAACCCTATTGTCTTGAACGACCACCTCTTGGGGTCATTGCACCATTTTTCTTTATAGATTCACTGAGTGAAAAGGTTATAGTAGTAACTTCCCCTTTATTTTATGTTTCTACTGTTGAGTTTTTAACATCATTAATGATTTATGCTAGCTCAATGATTTAGATCACTTATATAGTTTTAATTCCTCTTAACTCATAAATACAATGGCATATTGAACATCCCCAATTCTTGGACAATTTTTTGCTTTATTTTTTCAATTTGCACAAAACCCTTTGCTAAGGTTTTGTTTGATTTTGGTTCAATATATGGTATAGAAAGGAGTTTTCAGATTTTCTTTGGCTGTACCTGTTGTAACTTGTAACCCCTGTTTTCCCTTTGTAATTGTATGCCATTGGGGATTGCTTTAAGGTAGGTTTGTTCTTCAAGGGGGCTGATCTTTAGAGATTTATCATATATTCTTCATCTATTTCCTTCTAGTTGGTGTCATCCTACATCAGCTGGTCTCCCCCTTATCCCAGTTCCTAGAACTCCTAACTTTTTAATTCATCATATAGTGGTTTTTTTACTTGGCTTTTCTATACACATCCAGACCATCCCTTGAGGTTTTTTTCCATTTTCCTTTGAAATGAAGCTACCCTTAGGTTTGCTCTATGTACTCTGTCCTGGTTCTCTCATTTCTCATAAATCCATGCATCCATCTCAGCACGTGCATCTCAGTCACATCTATTTGATCTTCTACTTGTTTCTTCTTTGTCCAACATTCAGTTCCATACGAAAAGTGGGTCATAGAGCCTCTTTAGTCATAAAGGCACTTGATAATTGTGCAATACTCTACTAGCTCATCTCCACTTTACCACACCTTGCATCAATCCTGTTTGCCACATCTAAGTCAAACCCACATTACTACGCTACAATTATTCTTAGACACTGAAATGTACCACACTATGGTGCTAAGGCATTTTGAATTTTACCAACACATTTTCCCTACTCTCAAAACCACTTATCTTGAACTCTACAATATTTCTTTGATCTAATATTTTCCATCCATTTGGCTCGAGATACTTTTCTCCAATGTTCTAGCTCATAATTTTCTTGCTTTCTCTCTGACTGATGAGTGCCAGATCATTGTAGGCAACATAGACTGCAGGACTTCATCTTGGATATTGGTTGTAAAGATCCAAAATCGAGGCTAATTGATAAATAAGGACTCAAACATCGACCCTTGGTGCAATCCAAGTCTAATTGAAAACTTAGTCATCACCCTACAAAGTTCCTAAGCTCATTACTGGCCCTTCATATATGTTTTGTATATTAGAATATACCCATTAGTGTAATCTTTTTTCTTTAGTGGTTTCCAAACTAATTACTTTCTAATCAGTAAAAACCACATGCAAGCCTTCCTCCTCTTTAAATTTTTCTGTGAGTTGCCTTAACAAGAAAATGGCTTCTTTTGTAGTTTTGACTGGCATTAATCCAAGCCAGTCCTTTTGAAAATTTTGACTAATAACCATTTCTATATTACTCTCTTCTTGAATCTCATTGTATCATTAATAAACATGAACAGGATTCTCCGTGATATGCGGAGTGTCATGATTACTTATGATCCCCTAATGGCCTCATAGGATGCTTGATTGCTTGGTATGAATTGAATACCCAAATTATCCAACAAATTCCTCATCAACATGATTAATGCGGGCACTTGGATGTAATGGTGGAAGCAGGATGGGCCGTTTTGGCCCAATGGAAATGGATAGGACTAAGGGGCCCAACCCCAAACGTTCGTTGAAGAACAACCCAAGGATGGGCCTTCGGCTGATGCAGAGCGGATGTTTATTTTTTAGTAACTTCTTAATTTTATTGTAATGAGGATTAGTATGTTGATTTATTTGGTTTCCTAGTTTGATTAGGATACTTTCTATTATTAGATTGGGTTTTCTTCAGCCCTAAGTTACTTTGCCTATTTATATTACAATGTAGAGATAATAATCTCAGATTTGGAATTGAGTAAAAATTGGGATTTTCCCTTGGAGAGGTTTTCCTCGTGTTAAAAATCTCTGCGGAGATAATTTGAGGTGTCTTTTGACACGTGCTTCGGCATCTACGCAATCCCTAACCCTAGGGCCTGCATCATCGGCCTTCCTGGTGTGCCGGGCCTAGTAGGTCCATTAGCACAGCCAATAGGCCACTTTCCCTAGCCAAGCCCCTCAACCAGCCCAAACAAGCTAGATGATCATGTAGGCGCATGCCCGGCACAGTTGGGGAGTTCGAGTGGGAGGAGCACCTAAACTACCAGCTTGGGATTCATTATTTACTCAATTGGAGTTGTGTTACGATTGGGACCGTGGTACAAGTCACAACCATGATTGCCCAACCACCATCGTTATTGCATCAAGACTGACCACCGTGACTGCCATATTGTTATTGGAGATGAGGACATATTTGGAGTGTCCTCTAACTAATATAGTAGAGAGTCTTAGTGAAGAAGCCCGTTGTGCTAATCAAAAGAACCGTGCCTAAGCAAATAGCGATAATCATTAAAGGCCCTTGTAGGCAGACATGTGACTGTACAACACATAGGACAAGATCATCACAAGAAACCTTTTGATCCGTTGAAAGCTAGACAATCAACAATGGTTGACTTTCTGCATAAAGTCAGAGAGAGCATTTTTCTTGGTGGTCTGAAGCTGGAAGCATAGTTGCATTACCCAAGCTTTGAAGTGAGGAGAAGAAGGCCCTCTACAACTCTAAAGTTTGCCTCTCATTTTATGTTGTGGGAAGGGCAATTACATTAGGACATAGTTGTTCAAGGAAGGTAGAATTTATTCAATAACCCAACCTATTAAGGGGTTGGTCTGTCTGGATCCATGTGGTGTTCTCGGGATTGGGGGCAGACGTTGCTATCTTTGTGATGGAAGATGAAGCAATTGGATATTGAACCATCCACAAAGCCCAATAAACTTTTGCCTTCCGTGGCACTGGACTGAAAAGGTTTTTCCAGATGAAATAGTTGGTACTTGGTGTGATTAACTTAAATTGGAATGAGTTGCGTATTATGAAAAATATAGAGATGAAATGATTGGGAATGGTGGATGAGAAAACTGAATCATATTCTGATTTTTTCATGAATAAAAGGAAGAGAAAGAAACTTAATAATGAGTGTCTGTAAAAGCGTCTTGCATGTTTTTGAATAGGAGATTAAATATGTAACGTGGATTAACACTGGAACCAATTAAAGTGGTGGTGATCTGGTAGAAGAAAATGTAAGGACAGAGATGTGTTGGTTAAGGTACTGAAAAGGTCAATGGTATTCTCGGAGTCAGAGTGAGATTGTCTGTTGCAGAGAGAAAATCAGATGACTACAGGGCCAGGATTCAAGTGCTAATGGGAGACCAAGTGCTAAGAGAAGGGCAGATGATTACAGAGCAGGGCTGCAGCAAGGCAGGCTTGTAAGCAGCGGGTGGTGGTTTGATATTGCCGCGGCATATCTTAAAGAAAGCTGCAATAGATCAGACGATTCATAGTGATGGTGGGCCTTTGAATGCTGGACAGATCATATGAGAATTGACAAGCAGGATAAAGGACCTAAGGGAGCAGGCTAATGCTGTCAATATGGAAACATAACTGAGACCAACTGATGAGCTGAGTCATGCTGGAAATACAAGTTTGGATATGCTGCAAGATAGGGATAGCATCGAGATGAGCTACTGGTGCTGAGCAGTGGCAGCAATCTGTGGGTCTTCTGATTCTGTATGCAGAAGATGAAGATCATTGCTTAAAATAGCAGCAGGACGTGCCAAAACTGTTGATAAGAAGATTGGCTGCACATGATCAATCGTACAGTCTGATGCAGGTCCTGGATGTCAGAATGTTGTGGGAAAGCGGGATAAAGGAAGATCAGGATTTACTGATCGAAAGAAAGAAAGAAAAAGATCTGGATCAACTGCAACCGTCTGATCACTAGCAGGCTAATAAAGCATTCGCAGGAGGAGATATTATTGGTAGAGTTTCAGCCATAATGACTTGTAAGTTCATGCCTGAATGGCCCTACATGTTTCCATTATTAGGATTGCTACAACTGGGATCTATCTATTCAATTCTACATACTAGAGTTGAGATAGATCTACAGGTTTCTACATGATAAAGCTAGGACAACTTGATTTCGAGAAAACCTCAGGCAATAATGTTAACCTTACCTCATACGTGTTATATCTTTTCCCCACATAAAACTCAAAGGAGAGTGCGACCCTCATGGGGGATACGTTCCTTAATACATTGGAGAAGAGGGAATTACCTTTTGTGTTAGGGATTGCTTAGGCAGTTTACTTAGTAAGGTTGCTCTTTCGTGCTTCTATTTCTTTGTTGTTTTTGTTTAAAATAAAGTTCATTCATCATTTAGATAAAATATTTTTCTTTTACTTCAATATCTAACTTTGTTTAGATTTAGATGTACTTCAATATGCTTTCACCATTGTAACTTCTCAACTGTGTTTTGTCATTTTTGCACCATTTAAATATTTTAATACTTTGCAGAGAGGTTGAACCTGAAAGCAGCCAATGAATACAAGTATTTGAAACTGAGTGATTGCTTGACAATTGATAATGTTGATGATGCTGGAAGGTTTCTTGTTCTAATGGTAACTTGAAAAATAAGCTGCTACTACACTTGCATACACATTAAATTGTTAAAAGCACTTCTTCCAATTCTCTGTGATACAAGTTGTTGAATGCAGCATTTATTTGCTGTCTTTTGAATTTGATCAGAAGGCCTTAGATATTCTTCAAATTTCAAAAGAAAATCAAGAAAATGCCTTTGCAATGCTCTCTGCAGTGTTATGGCTGGGTAACATTTCCTTTTCAGTGATAGACAATGAAAATCACGTGGAAGTTGTGGCAGATGAAGGTATATATATATTTGGTCATGTATCAAATCGTTTTCTCCATTCAAATACTATGTGTAGAAGGTTTTGTAACTTTACATTTGGAACTGGCTTTATTGTTAATTTGCTTATTAGCTAACACTTTCTTATAAGTCTCAGTTGCTATCTGTTTAATGATGATTATGTTGACAAATGTCTACTAAGATCCTTCCTCAGCAACTGATAGGGTTTCATGTTAGAATTTTTTTTTTTTGTTAATTCTTTTATTTTTAAATTTATTTTAGGATTGATTGGTAATTTTTTCTAGTCTATAATTTGCCTCTCCTGTGATTATAGATTATGCAGAGGCCAAAATTGGGAACTTTCAGAAGAAAATTTTGTTTTGGTTGTGGTTCCTGTAGTTGCACATTCAGTAAAATGGAGGGTTGTCAGCAGGTTGAGAAGTTGAGGTGCTTTTGATATGACATTATTGTTTTCTGGTTTTAGAATTTTCTATTTAAAAAGTTGAAAGGTTTTGTTTTTAACTTTTAATTCATAAACATGGGTGCGAGTTTTGTTGATTGGGAACTGAACAGGTATTCTAGAAAATATTTCCACGCTCCAGTATGATACCATAGCTGCTTCATATATGTTTCACTAGCAAATATTGAGGAAAATATATTAATGACTCCTCAAGTGTAACTTTCTGGGCGTGGTTGGATGCTAGGAGATTCCTCAAATTCTTGAGATCCATGAAATTGGAGATTTCCTTGGAATGTCTAGCATTTTGATAACCTTTGTTATTCTGAAATTTGTATGGTTTAGTGATTGTAGCCCCAAGTGCAAGTCTGCGAGTGCAGTAATAACCGGTGAAACCAGGTCGATCCACGGAGAGCAATTTATCACATTGAACTTGTCCTATTGAAAAACTAGTTCTAGCCCTAAAAAAACTATACAAATCAAAAGTCCTACTTTAATTAAAAAAAAAAAATTACAAGTCCGAAAAATTAATTACAACCAAATAAAAAGAAAAATCCTAATCTAGAAACCTAATCTAATTACAACATCTACCATAAGATTTATGAGTCCAACCAATTGCAATAATTGTTAATATGCATAAAAATGAAAATGAAAATAAATAAAAAATCGGAGAATGAAAAATGGATTTTAGTTATAAAATCTCGCAATAGTATCTTTGCTAGATGCCATAAAAAATAATCAAGACCAGAGTACCAAGTGGCACTGTCACTATGCACAAAAATTCGATGATGACCCATTGGTGAAGACCAAGACCCCACAAACTTGATTTATTAATGAAAGAACCATTACGAGCAAATAAAGATTACAAGATTATTTGAACCAAAATAAATTGTATCCAACCTTACTCTAGACACATGGAACACTACACGGAGGAGAGGGACTCACCGTCTCGTACGGCGATCCAACCGGCTCTCGTTTCGTGATCTGAATCCAAGCAAGGGAAGATGATGAGAGGCTGAACTGATGGTGAAGCGACAACGGTGGCGAAGAAATCCCAAGTGGTGGTAGCCTGGGAAGGCCTTGGGTGAGTAGTGATGGTAGAAGGAGAGATGAAGAAAAAATAATGGAAAAGGGGGGATTTGCTGTGGCCGTGCAATGATGAACCCATCGCTAACTGGGCACCTTTTGTGTTTCACTCAATTTCAGTCTGATTTTTCAACCTACCTAACCGTTCATTTTTCACTATGAATGTATTTTTCTAGACATGAATGTCCTCTGGGGTAAATGGTGCCCCCATGTTTCATCCATTTCTTCAATATACTTTAGTATTCTTAATTTCGTCCTGGCATTTGAGTTTTATTTGGGTTCTGCATTAGTTGTTATATGCTTTTCAGATTTTCACTGACTTTGCATTATTTGGGAAGTTCATGGGGAGAACATATCCAATGGTAGATTATGAAGGTTTGAAAGGAAGTTCTCTGAAATTCATGGTGCAAAATTTTTGAAAATTGTCTTTGGTAAAAGATTTTTATAATTGGTGTATCAACTACAATAATGTGTGATCTCATTTATATTATTAAATTGGCTCATCATTGCTCATTGATCTCACATGTATATGGAGTTTTTGCCCAGCACAAATTGAACACATGCTGTGATCACGTCGTGCTCAATCTGCCCGTAGGTGTAACTACTGCTGCAAACTTGATGGGTTGCAATGTTCAGGACTTGATTTTGGCTTTATCTACTCGGAGTATCCAAGCAGGCAATGACAATATTGTCCAAAAGCTAACATTACCACAGGTATGAGAATCACACACTGAACATTCCTTCCTCTCTCTAGTATTTGCAAGAGGGCACTTAATATTTATCCATGCTTTTTTCCTAGGCAATTGACACTAGAGATGCATTGGCAAAATACATCTATGCTAGCTTGTTTAACTGGCTTGTAGAACAAATCAACAAGTCGCTTGAACTAGGCAAACGAAAGACTGGAAGATCCATAAGTATTCTTGATATCTATGGATTTGAATCATTTGATGTATGTATTTTCTGCTGATATACTGATTAGTATTTCTTTTTCATGTAATAAATTCTAATTATTATTATTTTTTCATACAACAATATCTTGTTTTCTTGATTATTTTTCTCTTTTTCATCAGTAGTGAACTGATTTTCTCTTCTGCAGAAGAATAGTTTTGAACAATTGTGTATAAATTATGCGAACGAAAGACTTCAACAATATTGCAATCGGCATCTATTCAAACTTGAACGGGAGGTGAGGATCCTTGACCACCATAATTGTTCTTTCATGAATCTGACTTTTCAAGATTTATTTCATTTTATTTTTTATGTGTGATGGAACTGAACTTTTTTGAGATTTGCGTATCAGGATTAACAATGTCATATGGTTTGATAAAATGGGTATTTTAAATTTCCTTTGATTTTGGTTATAATGAGTTTTACTATTGGTAAATTACAAGAAATGTGACATCCATTCATGGTTTGGGTGCTCCTAAAAATTTGTGTCAATTTTGGCCTGTGAATGTCATGGTTGCTTGAATGTGTGATTCAAGTTTGGCCTCTGAATGTCATGGTTATCTTTTGTTTAGCAGACCCCAACATAGTTGGGGCAAGGCTTTGATGATGATGATGATGAATGTCATGGTTATCTACTTAGACAGTTTGATAATATACTTCTAGAAAACGTTCATATGCTAATAAAAATAGTTTGTATAGTTTGTTAATATGATCAATCTCAGTGGTTGTGTTTTCACTTAATTGCAACTGGAACATCTACTGCAGGAATATGATCATGACAGGATTGATTGGATGAAAGTTGATTTTGAAGACAACCGAGAGTGTCTCAGTCTCTTTGAGAAGGTATTTCCTTTAGATTTAGTGTGCATATTTTAAATCCGTTACCTGAATCAACTTTCTAATTTCAATGTTTTAGCTTAGCCAGTGAGTTTTGTAAATGTTATTTAATTTTTTTTTTTTGAATATTTTCTCTTGCTTTCTATGCAATGAGGGAGAAATTTATTGTTACATTGCTTTAACTAAAAATGAAAATATTACTTATGAGATACCATTTTCTTTCATGTGTTAATTTATAACTGGTATTATCACCTGGTTTCAAGGCATGATGCCTGCAAGGACGCAGGGTGTGGGGTGTGGGGTGTGGGGGGGAGGATGTTGAGTGCAGGTGATTACCCCCACTCAAATTTTCTTTTCATGTTTGGTAAATATGAGAAAATATAGGAGTAAATTTAGGCATTTTTATTTTATGCCCTTTTGCCCCTCTTTAACTTTCTCTACTCTTTGAGAACTTTAAAGAGCAACAAGGGTATTCTTGTCTTAATAAGGGCATTATTGACCTTTTCTATTCCTAAAACGTAGAATCTTATAGTATTATCTCTCTCCCTCTCTCTGCAATGTCATTCTCATCCCACATCCAACCATGTTTAGAGAGCATTTAATGAAACTCTTGAGTGGAGCCCACTTAATAAAATTAAACAGGCTCGAAATGTGGGCCCTCTAGGGCCAATGCTCTTAAGTGGGGCATACTTCGGAAAAGTATAAACCCCATAAAATAAATGCTCTAGTTCTCTATGAAAAAAATATAGCTTAATATGATTTGAGCCCAAGTAAAATTGATCTATAAGAAAAAATTGAATTTATTTATAAAAATTTTACGAACTAATTTTTAAAAGTTAACAATCTTAAGCTGGGTCATTTGTGTGAAATCTAATGAGGTCTATACACTGTGAGGAGGCTGCTTTTCAATGATTTAGATGTTTATAAGTGAGTCTATTGTCATGGAACTCTTTTATCATGTTTTTTTCCTTCTCTTTTTACTATATCTGCTGTGTAGACATCATCTGCGGAACATTATAATCATGCAAAATTTTGATTCAACGACCTTAAAGTCTAATACTATTTTAATAATAATTTCTCTCTTTTCTTATAAGATCTAGTCCAGTAGTGGGTAAAGGATCGATGGGCTTCAAAACTTGGCATTGTGTCAAATCAAGGTTGGGATATAAGTGTGAAAGGAGCTAAATTGATCAAAGGTTGGCCCAAGTAGGCCCCATAGAGTTGGACTTTACATGTAATCTACTTGTAAGAGAAAATTTTCCTATAGGTGAATCTTATGTAGAAAATAAGGGAATGGGTCATTTCTTAAATGATTTAGATTTTTCATAAGTGGGCCCACTAACATTATTGGTCGATCAGCTTTGCCCCCACTAGAAGAAAATCCTGGCTACGTCCTTGACTACACTAAAGAGGCGCTAAGATTACATGACCAATCAACCCCCTGTTTAACTAGACAATCCGCCATTCCATTTGCAGATCTGCTAACTAATTTCATTGAATAAGAATTGCATTTTCCAAGGCCCTTTCAAAGATTTTACCCAAGATATGGCATCAGCTGAGTCACTCTCCACAATAAGATAATGGTGTTGTAAAGTATGAATAATACAGAGAGCTTCCAAGATGTTAAGACAACATGCTTAGAAAACATGTACATAACTTCCCCTTTGTGATTTCTTAAAACGCCACCAATGCCTGACAACCTTGGTTTTCCCTTTGCCGCTCCATCGACATTGAATTTTAGAACTCCAGATGGAGGAGTGCACTAACTAACTTTCGTTTTATTCTTAGGGCTTCCATCTTCAAACAAACTCCCCAATTTTGCATGATGTTATCTATCTTAATGTCTGCAAAATCCTTTCTGACACAAGCCCATTTAGCGATCCTCAAAAGCACAAGTGACAATAGATCCTCCCTTTTTGATCCTTTTCTATTAAAATTCTATCATTTCGCTCTTTCCAAATTGACCAAAGGATGGGTAGAGGAATGACCCTCCATAAGATCCTCCCAATACCGACCAAAGGGGGACCGGACCTTCCACGCTTCAAACAAAATCGGGAAAGAACCTGGGAGGCAGCAACTCACACCACTTACTTTGAGAAAATACCCCCAAATAAATGAAGCAACATCACATTGAATGAATAGATGATCTATTGACTCCCTCTCCCTCTTGCAAAGGCAACATGTGTCTGAAATATTATTCGATCTCAACCCCCTTTTTCTTAAAATATCCGCCGTTGAAATCTTACCCGCCACAGCCAACCAACAAAAAGCCTCCACTCTGGGTGGGCGAAGTCCCATCCAAACACCAGGCGACTGAACAACATTCATAGAATCCATCTCCTTGTAAAAGGATCTTGAGGAGAAAGATCTTGCGGGATGTAGTTTCCAAATGCGACAGTCTGTAGAATCCCTGCATAAAACAATTTTTACAAGAAGACTCGACAAGGACTCAAACTCCACCAACTCTGACTGCCGAAGGGCCCTCCTAAAACTAATATCCCAAGACACCACATTGTCGACCCAAATGTAACATTCTTTAACCGACGACTCTTTATTAAACGCAAGTCACACAACTCTAAATGCTCTAGGAAACAAAAGGTGTAAAGGACCCACACCCACCCAGTCATCAAACCAAAAACAGACACTATCCCCCTCACCCACTAAGAAACCCAAACCTTTCAGATAGATCACCCCCTTGACTTTAGACTCATCCCCAAAATTAGAAATAACATCCCAAAAACTAGACAACCTATACCTAGGTACTCCTTTTGGGACCCACCCCCAGACATCCTCCCCATACTTTGACACTATTATTCTCCTCCACAAAGCCTCTTTCTCCTCCCCATACCTCCACCACCATTTAGCTAGTAAAAACCACATTTTTAACTCCAAATTCCCAGACCCAAACCCCCCACTGCTTTTGACTTTATCACGTCGCACTTCACTAAATGCATCTTTCTTCTTACACTATTGCCATCCCAAAGAAAATTTCTATGAATCCGATCTAACTTCTTAATCACTGCCATAGGCATCTTATAAAGAGACATATAATAAACTAGTAAGCTAGATAAAGAGGATTTCATGAGAGTGATTCTTCCTACAAAGGAGAGATATTGCCTCTTCCAAGAAGGTAACTTCTTTTCAAACTTTTCTACCACCGAATCCCAAATTGAAACCGACTGAGGATTCGCCCAATAGGCAAGCTGAGATATCGAAAAGGAAGACAGCCCTTTTTGCAATGTAATCTTTCTGCCAATAACTGTATGGTCTCCTTTGAACAGCCCACCCCCACCAAGGAGCTTTTTGGTAAGTTAACCTTCAATCCCACATTGCTTGATGTTATTGGATTCATATTTTAGTCAGGCCCATTTTTTCCCTTTTGAATGTTGGGCCAATAAGTATATTATGCTCGATGGTTGTATTATGACTTTAGGTGAATCTCTTTCAGCGAGTGATGTATGTCGTGATTCAGTTGGCAACACATTTTGACCATTCGTTTGTGTTCATTGCAGAAACCTCTTGGACTCTTATCTTTATTAGACGAAGAATCAACTTTTCCTGAAGGCACAGATTTGACCTTTGCCAATAAGCTTAAGCAGAATTTGAATGTAAACCCCTGTTTCAAAGAGCAAATGGGAGGAGCACTTAGCGTTCATCATTATGCTGGAGAGGTTTGTTCTGCTGACTGCACAACCTCTTAAGAAGATGATAACCTTGGTTTATACTGAACTTAGCCCATCAAAGAGAGAATAAAGGATCATGAGAATATAACTGCGCACATTTGATCTTCATGGTTAGATGATTATCGTGATTTTATGGGTCTCTGTGCATGGTGCATGCCATGGTTGAAAATGGCAGTAGTAGTGGGCTTGTGCGGTCGTCCTAAAAATGGATACATTGTGGTGATGTTGCTATTAGTTACCATATGATTTTTTTTTTTGAAAAGATATGAAAAAATAATTTAAAAATCAGAATATTACAAAATACTATAATGTAGTGTTTGTTTTTAGGACACATTATAAAGTAATTATGGTCCCCTGAAGTCTTATGCATCCTTTTGTTTGAATATTATCTTTTATCTTTAAGTGAACAAAATAAAAAATTGAAAATAAATTCAAACCATGTGGATATAGACATTGAAAATGTTTATATGCTAGGTCTATGAATAAGAGTCTATTTCATCACTTTTTTCTTATAATTTGGGAAAAAACCAAATAATTTAAAAACTCAAAATCTTCTTATAAAAAAGTGGTAGATATTAAAAAAATCTTGGCCCAAAATCACTATATCTAAGCAATAGAAAACGTAGAGTCAAATATAAGACAGCTAAACACATGCATGCATGAGTTAAGAGCCATTCTAAAAAATCTCATAAATTTGGGTTACTCTATATAAAAGATTCAAAATAATTACGAAATTTCCTTGGATTAGGTTTAAGATCCACCAATCTTTTATAAATTGGTAAAAAAGAAAAAAAAAGGTGCTAACCCATTCTAACCAATTACTTTAAGAAAATATAGAGAATGAAGAGTACATATACCTTTATGACTCTAAAACTTGAGCCGAAGTACGTGTAATGCTTTCGATCATGTCGAAACAACATTTTGTCATTTTTTTTCACTAAACAAGTTAAAAGATGAAAGGAAAGAGGCTAAAGATGTGTAAAAATGTTTTTCAACATCTAAAAAGCTAAATAGCACAAATGAAACCTTAAAGAGGGTGGTTGGCCGCTATTTTGAAATTATCAGCCAATAATTTCAAAATACATGCTGATAATACTGCTAGTATCTGCAAAAATACTGTGATATGGCCTGATACCATTATAGTATCAAAATACCAAACCACATAATTCGATTCATGGTGCATTAATGCATTGGCGATATATTAAACTATGGTGCAAATCCCATAATTTCACCAAGGAGGTTCTATTTGTTTGGCCTTTTTCCTGAGTGTTACTCTTTCATTGTTAAAGTTTATTTGTCTATTCTGCAGGCCACCTAATGAAAAAGGTCAGTCTCTTTTAATTTGAGTTTTTGTGGTATCCACACCATCCATACTAGGAGTTATCATGTGACCTTTGTGACTTTTAGTAAAGGGCCTCTCATTCACAAAAGCTATACCTTGTAAAATGTCATTTGCAAGCTGATGCCACTGGAATTCCTTTTTAGCAAATTATGATTTAGGCAGGCCAGCTATGTGACTCATGTGATTTTATGGGATGATCTGATAGGCTGAAATAGTTATAGTGTTGATAAATGTTACCCCTGAAAATTACTAAAATTTGGACAACATATAATGGTAGTATCAACAACTGCTGTGAGTGTTACAAGCATGAAGTTGTAAAAACCATGCTTACCAGTTTGAAAGGAAATAGAAATTACCATAAGTGCATCCTATCCTTGTTTGTCCACTTTAAATTCTCAAAGTGCCCTATGTCATTCCAGGATCTCACGTAAAACCGTATCACTTAAATTTATTTAATTTGCATGGATGTGATTGAAGAAGGAAAGCAGCTAAGCCAGACAACTTAAATTGTATTGAACAGAAAAATCCTTCACACAAGGGCAAATGCATCTCGTTGTCAGTCACTGCAGCTGCAGTGAGTTGTTGATCTTACTATGAAGTCAAAATTACTCGAGTTTTTACTAAAATTCACTTGGTTTCTGTGCAAGTTGACTTGTTTGAGGCTCCAGACCTTCATTATTAGTTTGTCTTTCACTATCGTGATGAAAATTTGTATTCTATATGACTAACATGGAGGCCTATCAGGTTTTGTATGATACAAGTGGCTTCTTGGAGAAGAATAGAGATCCGTTGCACTCTGATTCTATTAAACTTCTATCATCTTGCAGTTACCAACTGCCTCAATTATTTGCCTCCAAAATGCTTAATCTATCCCAGCAGCAAGGCAGCCTTCTATGGCAGTTAGGCGGTGTTGATTCCCAGAAGCAAAGTGTTGGGACGAAATTTAAGGTAAAGACACGAATTAACGATTATGTTCTTTTGGTTTAGTTATGCTAGTAGATCTTCCTAATCAACCAGGATGCCAAGTACTTCAGATACGGCAGACCACTTGTATGGGTATGGTGAAACTTGTTAAGTGTATGCGTATGTCTGTATGACATGTTTTGAAATTTTGTCTGTCACTAAGTTGGCTTGGGCGAATAGACTTGGTGTTGGTTAGTACTAATACTAGTCTAGCACCTGATCCATAAAAAGCCCTGACTCAACCGACTCTGGTGGGGGTTTGTTTACTGAATTGCTTGAGAATGGCACGAACCAGCACAAACTGGCATGGGACTCATATGGACTGCATAGGATATGGCAAGGACTGAGTTGTATAGTGCCTCAGCCAAAAAAATATATAGGAGCCTATGAATATGCTTCGTAGATATGGGATGTATATGGCAGGAGACAGCATGGAGTCAGCATGGTCAACTGAGACAACTAGATAAAATCTTCTAATAGATCCAGCCCATCTGGGTCAACCCAGTTCATTTGGGTTGACTTGGCCCATAAGTGAACTTCAATATCTTCAATATTATGTTCCTTTTGGGTAATTATGTGCTTGTTTTTAAATGGCTAGGGATCCCCACAGCCACAGGTACCTCTTATTACAAGGCCAGTTTGGATGTTTTCAATGGTAGATCTATTTGTGTTTTGAAACTGTCTTTGTCCTAGTGAACAGGAGAATTTTAATGAATGATTTTCTTTATTATAAAGTTTTGCATGTGTGAAACATTTATGCTTATTGACACGCAAATGGGAAAGAAGGATTAAGAATGTGAACTCTGAAGGATATTGTTCATTGTAATTTTGTGCATTCCTAAAGATTTTGTGCATTATTGAACAGGACACATATTTGCATTACATCATCATCAAAAAAGGCTTGTCCCAACTTTGGATTACTTCAATTGAGGAAAAAAATATCATAGAATATTGTTAGACATGATTTGGGCACATTACAGAAGGCCATTTGACGTACTTGTGGAAGGTACTAGTAGTAGTAGGGTGGTTAATTAAAGACCTAGGGTGAAGTGGTGATGAAGGACATGTCATCAAGTGGAGTAACCGAGAGCGTCATGTCGAGTGGGGGTCAAGGGGAAGAACAAAAGTCACAAAGGTGACCATAAGTAGCTAGGTTTCACATTGTTGAAGATGAGTGTATCTTAGCTAGCCAGAGGGTAATAATATAATCATTATATTTGGTGGAGAGTGTCTCATTCTTACATTCATGTACAGACTACAGAGAGACCGACCATACGTGATTGTTTCAATTTGTTGGTAGCTTTTGTGGTCATAGTCGTTGTCTTCCCCCTCCTGTTTAAGAATTTTTAGAGTAGAACTCTATTAGCTAATCCCATATCGACAGGATATGGCTCTTCTGATGAATGATGATGAATAGGACATATCTATAGTTCATATAAAGATGTTGAATCATTTTAACAAATCCTTCATTCATTGCTCATTTTTGTTGCGTATGGAAAATCTTTGGAATCTCCCACCTCAAATTTAAGCAAAGGAATTCACTAAGCTTATAACATGAATATGGGTTTCTGAAATGCAGCTGAAAATCCCTCTGATCTCCTTTTAACCTCTTAATTTTTAGATTCTCTATAATTCTTGTAGGGACAACTGTTCAAACTGATGCAGTGGTTGGAAAATACCACACCCCACTTCATTCGTTGCATAAAGCCCAACAGTAAGCAACTTCCTGGCATATATGAGAAAGATCTGATCTTGCAGCAACTTAGATGCTGTGGAGTCCTGGAGGTTGCCAGGATATCAAGGTTTGGCTATCCGAATCGAATGACACATCAACAATTTTCAAGAAGGTTGTGAACAGTGATTTCTTTTCTGTTTCTCATGGGTATTTATGTGATTATTTCTATGGAGTCTTGACTCTTGACACTTGCCTTTATATTGCACTTTAGGTATGGTTTTCTTTTATGGGAGACTTTTGAACTAGAAGACCCACTAAGCGTTTCAGTGGCCATTCTTCAGCAGTTCAATATCCTACCTGATATGTATCAAGTTGGTTATACAAAGTTATTCTTCCGAACAGGACCGGTAACTACCCATCTTAGTACCATTGTTTATACTTACATGTGCACATCAGTGTAGCTCTAATTGCTTAGTGTTTCTCATAGTTGATAAATAAACAAATATTATGCTGTAAGTATTTTGGTTAATTGCTTTCCTTTGACAGTCTTAAGGTGGTTAATAATATTAATGCCCCAGAGAGTTCTCATTTGTTTTGTAGTTGTCATCATTTTGAATCTTTGGACCTAATCAATTGTAACAACATAGCTAATCAAGGAGAAAAGGAATACTGGTGCTAGTCTTAGGGCTGTCATGACCAAGATGAAGGGATTCTACCCATTTTGGTTGATGCCAATCATACCGAGCCAGTATGACTGTGCTGGTCTTAAAAAACTCAAAAATTTCAAAGATTAATAAAGAAACAATGGGAAAAGATAAAATGTATTAATATGATGTTTTGATTGCATCTTAAATCAATTATAGATATGCTTATTTTTTTCTTCTCTTAAATGCTGGTGCAATGTTCATGACTTGCTATAGCTAATGGAAAGATCATTTAAAAGATAGAGAGTACCAAATTACCAATATATACTAATTATTTCTATCCAGCAACAATATCAAAATAAAAAGCCACAAACCAAAATATTAACTGAGGGTTGGAGGCATGGGCTTGGGGCCGATTAATTTTCAATATTAAATAAGTTTCAATCCATCTTAAATCTTTTCATGATCGCCACCCCCCCCTCATTGGTTAATTTTGGAAGTCTGATGCAGCCAAAAGCGTGTGGAATTGACTGGAACCCAATTCCGATCCCCTACCCAAATCTACAACAACTTAATCAAACAGAAGGAGAAATGTAGTAGTTAACTTACCCTAAAAGCAATCCACCACTTTGAAAACAGTCTTCAATCCTTGGGAGAAAATCATTCTTAAAAACCAACGGAAGAAGATATGATCTGCAAACCATGCTAATATTATTGAGAAAATATCATACAAATCAGCCTAGGGCTAGACATCCAACATATTATGCTAATATAGTGCTTCTTCACATAAAACCTAACGTTAATCTAGCTTAAATTGTAGCCATCTGTCATATCTAAAATATTATAGAAAGAATACCGAAATAAAATCCTTAAATTAATTTTATATAAAGAAAACATGCAAAGAATAAAAAGATAGTGCTTTCCGTCTCACAAGAGCTTTCGGTTGGGTTTTTGGCCATGAGTGCAAGATTTTGCAGGGAGACAGGCAGCAAGAGAGGGTAATGAAAGAGGTGGAGAAGAAACAAATGCAGCAGGAGCTTGTGGAAGCTGTGTCTGCAGTTTGCACACTGATGATACAGATGGTGCTTTTGATTTAGGGCAACGAAAGGAGAGGAAAGGGGGTGGGACTTGGAAAATCTTTTTTTTTACCATTCTTCACATTCGATTGGGTTTCTCTTCTATTCGTTTTTTCCCACTTGCTCTCTCATCCAATAGCTGACACATATCTGATGGTCTGAATGGAAGGACATTTGTTTTGCTTAGAATGGATAGAGACTATTACAGGAAAAAAAAAAGAAGAAGCATACATGCACTCTTACATTCATGTATGCATTACAGTCCATTGACCATCATCGTCATTGCCATCATCATCATCAAAGCCCTGTCCCAACTATGTTGGAGTCAGCTACATGAATTATGTTTCTCCATTCCGATCTATCCTGAGCAAAATTCTCAGATAAGTTGCACTTCTTCAGAGCTATTTTTACTACCTCCAATCCATCCACATCCTCTTTGGCCTACTCCTTCCCATTGGTGGGCATCAACCTATATAGCTAAACTTTTCCTTACCGGCGCCATTGCCGGTTTGCATTACAGTCCATTGATGTAATAATAAATTTTTTCTGATGAATAATATCAGAATCTGAATGACTTTTTGTTTAACTTGGTTTAATTTTTTTTCTTCATAAACACGCTTGCTGTATATTATTGTTAACTAGTATATAGATTTGCATGTTGGAGGACGCAAGGAATCGAGCCTTGAAAGGCATTGTTGGGGTTCAGAAATGCTTCCGTGGTTACCAAACTCGCTATTATCTCCACAAGCTCAAGAAAGGAATAAATATGCTGCAATCATGTAAGATACATCTATCCAAATTTGAAACTTTGCTCTGGCTTGTATAACCTTGGTATTTTATCCAAGTGTGAAGTGATTGCATATTTGTATTCTAAGCAAAGCTAATGGAATTTTGTCTACAATGTTTAACTTCAAAGTTCAACCATGGTATCTATGGGAATGGTTACCAAAAAAAAAAAAAAAAAAACTCTGATTTGAAATTTCATAATGGTTCTTGATAATACTTTTATTTGATTTATTTCAACAGTAACTTCATAATATTGTCTCTTGAGGGTGCTGCATGCATATGTAGTTATCAGGGGCGAACTTGCAAGAAAGGAGTTTGAGCTTTTGGTGAAGAGGCAAATAGCAGTTGTTCTCATACAGAAACATGTAAAAGAATGGATTACTTGGAAAACATTCAAGGACCACCAGAAGGCTATTATACTTTTGCAGTCGGGTAATATAATGGTTATTTCCAATAGTAGTGCGTAGCTTCTGTATAGTTATGTGTGATGATTCATCTTTTTTTATCCAGTTTTCCGTGGTTGGCTAGCTAGAAGACTCTTCGAAATTTTGCAAATGCTTGAAGATTCAAATATGAAGCTTAATAAAACGGATCCATCTGTTACTGAAATGGATGCAGCTGCTGATGTGAAAGTTCTTTTAACAAAGGTATTTTATGTTGGTCTATTGTCTTTGTATAGAATTACATACATACATATTATCCACACACACATTATATACAATGATTGGCAATGTGACTCAAATATAGAGTAAAGTATCTTACCTTTGTTCTATATTTTTAATGATTTGATTACCCTTTGGGTTTGCACCCATGCGAATGGACTGGACTTGTGAGCCATGGATGATGGGTTTAGGATGATTGGATGGGGTTGATTTTTTGTACATAACAGCAGAAGCACCAGCATGTGGGCCCCACAGCGAGGCGCGCCTCGCGCAATGGTTTATATATATATTATATATCAGTCATGGTCTTCTTGTTTTTCTTGTTTTTTTTGCATTTCTTCACTTTGAGATGGGTTTTCTTACTGACATGATCTGTGATTCTGTTCTGCTTGATGTCTCACATATATACATGAACCCAAATTGATCATGCTGAGTGCTTATCATGGATGGCCCATGTCCTGCAACAACCGATTTACAATGGTACTTGCTCATCTGTAGTTTCAGAAAACTAAGATGAACGAAGATAGTGATACCTGTACCAGTACCAGTTCCTTTATTTGAGATTTTGAATTTTGAATATGGTTTTTCATGTTTTATTTCATGCTTGAAGGTGCTGAAAATTGCTGAAACTTGAAAGTACTTAAAAACAACCTTTCGTGGGCAGGATTCCCAAACAGGGCAGAGTCAATTGCTCCCTTCAGTCCTGGCTGAGCTTCAGAGGCGGGTCATGAAGGCAGAAGCAGCATTGAAACAAAAGGATAGCGAAAATGCCACATTGCAGCAGCAACTTAAGAAATATGAGACAAGGTGTTTGGAATATGATACCAAAATGAAATCCATGGAAGAGACGTGGAAGAGACAATTTACATCTTTACAAGTGAGTCTGCTGACAGTTCATTCCACTCTTTTACTTAGCAAGAATCAATGTGCATTTGGCCTTCGCTGAAATGAACATATTAAAAATAATTTTTGTAAGACTGCAGCTAGCTTTTCTTTTCTGAAAATCCAACCACCTGTTTTCAGTAATGTGGTCAAGGCCCTAGTAGGCACCATCCCCTGTTGAGGCTGAGGCATAAGCATAATTTTGCTAGGTGCACCTTCAAGAATAAAAAAGGAATAAGCTTACAATTGTGTGATTTTTAATTTCTATCAATATGTCGCACCCATGGTATAAAATTTCGCCTGATCTTTTATGTATCAGCTAATATGTAACAGGCATTGGTCCATTCCAAATCGAAATCCCTGTGTTCGATATCCCATAGGGACATTGATATCAGACCAGTACTCTGAATTTTGCTTATTGGCTGTATTGACCAATATTTTCAAACCAAGAAACTCAAGAAAAGGGTGATGTTGCGGACTACACAAAATGATAGAGCTGCACACTGCTTTTTTGCATACTGCTTTTTATTCTTCTCTCCTTTTCCTCTCATTTTTCTTCCCTCTCCATCTCAAAGAAAATGGGTGAATTGTAACATATTATCTTTCTTTTTTTTTGAGGCATGGCCTCACAGGAAGTTCGTAGGCTCTGTAGTTGGGTCCACCTATTATGCTCTTGGGTGGGCAGGCCAAATGTCATCACTCCAATAGGAGATGGATCCATTGTCAGATGATATATAATGGCCAAACAAACCTTCTGTCAATGATGGAAAATCCAACAAAAAAAGAGTCATTTAACCTACCTTTCTTTCTTTGTTGTCCTTGACAGCTACTGCGGACAATGCCTGAATCTACTACCTCTAACTTACATAAATTGAGATTAGTGTGCTAGTCTTTCAAAGGTCTTTGAATATAGTTGAGAGTATTGTACTACTGTTTCCAAGAACTAAAAGGTCTTTCACCAATGGAAAAAAAAAAAGAGAAGAAGAAAGAAAGAACTTAAAGGTCTTTGAACTTTGAAGCTTTTGCCATTTAGTCAGCTTTCACAACAGATGCAAAGCTTGTTTGTGCATATGTTTGTGTCTCTTTGACTTCCACTAAGCAACAAAATTAACCCCTCAATGCAGATGAGTATCACTGCAGCCAAGAAGACACTTGCCACTGACGGTATAGGGAGGCATTCAGGAAAGCCAGATGCTTCACTAAGACTGCATTATTATGATTCTGAAGACACCATGTCTCCCAGGTTCCACTCTATGGATGACATGTCATTTAGAGGACCTACTCTCACTTCTGATGTATATGATGGTGCCTGCAACACGGTCAGCTCTTTAGCAGAAGAATTCGAGCAGCGTAAGCAGTTCTTTGATGATGATGCTGGGTACCTCATTGAAGTCAAATTGAGGGAACATATTGCCCCTAATATGAACGCTGATGAGGAGCTCCGGAAATTGAAGGCGATGTTTTCCATATGGAAGAAAGAGTACAAGGTCCGGTTACGTGAGACGAAGGTTGCACTCCAAAAACTTGGAAATTCTGAAATAGACAAGGCCAGAAAAACATGGTGGGGAAAGCGAACTGCATGCGGGATGTGACAACATTCTTCTCTATCTTAGATTCTATTGTCATATTTGTTTCAGCTTTCCAAGCTGGGGGACATTGCTTGCGTAGATGTATATGAAAGGTTAGCCTGCTCTTGATCAGGCATGAGGAGAAATGGCTATGGCTCAAGCAGATAACTTTGGGAAAAGGTGTGGGCAAAGTGGTTCTTCTTGTTTCACTGGAAAGTCTCCATTGCGCCTTTTCATCGCTTCATTACCTGGCATGCTGGTGGTGTATAAAAAGAGGATTGTATATTTTTCTTACTTTCTTTCTTTCTTTTTTTCCCCAGGAGAGGGGGTGTGAAGGAGGCATTTGAAAGTTATAGGTTCAATTGTGAGGGTAATGGAAAATGCTTTGTTATTATTATTGATAATCCAAAAAGATTAATCTGAAATGTTGTGTTGTTTTCCACTTCTCCAGAAATATTACATTGAGTAGAATCTCATTAGTATACTCTGTTGCGTTTGGATGTCCACCAAATTCAAGACTTTAGGAGCAGATGCATATTTTGTTTTGGTTGTTGTAAAGCACAAAAACTTCAGAATATGCATTTGGTGCGCAAGCTGTTTTTCCCTGCTGCAAGTTCCAGGGAGCTTTGATAGGTCAAGTTTCATCATATCAATGTGAGCCTGAACCTTACCATTAAAAAAAGATGTTTATAATTCTGGCCCAAACCTGACCCATCATCTGAAGTAATTTTCATCGTAAGCAACCACTTTAAAGGCTCATAAACTTGACTTGCGTAACTCAGGTAGTCTGCTAGAGTACTCATTCAGATTTGGTTAGGCCCAAGTCACCCATCCAAATTGTCGATCTGAGTTGGGTTGACTAAGTGTAACTTGGGCAAGTCATAATGAGTTTTGCCTTCTATCCAATCCACAAGGAAATGGCTAAAATCCTAATGTGATTAGGGATGCAATGGATCAGATCTAGGGTGAAACCATAGTGGATCTGGACCTGGCTTCATCTCCATAGATTAGATCTGGATTTGAATCTGGATCCTACACGAAACCAATGCGCTGTATCTGGATCTGGCATCAACTGTAAAAATGGGATATGGTACCAGATTGGGACTCAAAGCAAGATATGGAGTGCAATTGGATACAAAAGCTTCAAAATAACAATTTTAAGACAAAAAAGTTGGACTATTAAATGGTATGTGATCTGTTGCATTTGCGCTGTATGATCGCACCTAAATATCAATATGGCTCGAGCTATCTCGGATCCGGATACTCTGGGTCAGAACATACAAGTATCCAGATCCGGATCTGAGTGTTCTAAAGCCTATATGCTTGGATCCGGATCCGAATCTCTTTAGGATCTAAAAATAGGTTCCATACCTGCTTTAGTTGACATTGGAGATATTAGATACTCAATTGCAGCCCTACATTATCCTACTCAACCAATAACAAAATAGCAGCCAAATGTACATAGATATTATTTGTTATTTTAGGGTATGGTTTTATTTTCTGTTAAAATAAAAACTGTGGTGAAACATTTTCCCGTGTTTCACCTTTGGTAATTGATATGTTAAGATTGTAGACAATTGTTTTCTGTATGTTCAGTCCAACTTTGATTTTGACAAAATTTGAGTTATTTAAGCATTTGGGTCCTTGAGCTTGACCCACATGGACCTGGACCAAAAAATTTACCCCATTTTTTGGGGTCAGGTCCTTTGGGTATTCAGGGATCACCTTTTAACCCCTACAAAACAAGGAGCACTGATACAGGTGGGGCTTGTAACCGATTTATTGATCTTAAAAATACTAAAAATCTTAACAAGACACTGATAAGAGAGAGAGAGAGAGAGAGAGAGAGAGAGAGAGAGAGAGAGAGATCTTAACAAGACAAACAGCAAGAATCCACATTCAACAATGAAAGATTCCACCCAACAAACAAAAAACTAGCATCTAGCACCAGTAATATTACAAGGCAACCAATCTCTGTCCAAGTAACTATGATAATCTACAGACAGTTCCCATGTTCTTTTCCTGATCTAGAAAGAAGCATGAGAGTGGGAGGAAAGAAGAATTTAAGAGCCAGGCACAAACTTGGTGGCATAGATCCATGCATTGTTAGCCACAGGATTGTCAAGGTAGTCCAAGAGGTTCTCAAGTGGGCCTTTCCCTGTGACAATGGCCTGGACAAAGAACCCAAACATTGAGAACATGGCGAGCCGTCCATTTTTGATCTCCTTCACCTTCAGCTCGGCGAGTGTGACAGGGTCATCGGCAAGGCCAAGAGGGTCGAAGTACGTCCCACCGGGGTAGAGATCGTTACCGTCACCGACGCCTGGAAGCCCGTTGATGCGAAAGCCCTCAACGAGGCCCATGAGAACGACTTGGAAGCCCAACACTGCCAAGATGCTCTGGGCATGGACTAGGTTGGGGTTGCCCAAGTAGTCGAGCCCGCCTTCAGTGAAGATCTGGGCTCCAGCCTTGAACCACACTGGCTCCTTGAAGTCCACCTTCACCCATTTCTCAAGGACTTCTGGGGTGATGCAGCCCAGTGCACCTAGCATGGCCCATCGCCCATGGATCACCTGACACCATATTATTTATAAACTCATCACCATCAACACTGTTCTTATTTATTTAAAGATAAATCATATCCTATCATTAGTGGGATGTGCCATTAATAATGGTCAACCATTATTTAATTGGCCACGATTAATGAAAATCACACTAATGAGATTTTCAAATAAATTTAAAAAAAATACAAATAAATTAAAAAAAAACGCAAATAAATTTCAAAAGACGCAAATAAATTTCGAAAGAATGCAGATAAATTAAAAGATGCAAATAAATTTCAAAAGACGTATACAAAATTTAAAGACAAATAAATTTCAAAAAACTCGGATACATTTGCCAAAACTAAGATAAACCAATTTTTCAATTTTTAGAAAATTTTTCCAAAAACTATTTTTTTGTACAAATTCAATTAAATTTATTTCAAAAAATGTAAATAAATTTGAAAAGAAGCAAATAAATTTCAAAAGACACAAATTAAATTAAAAAACACAAATAGATTTAAAAAAACGTAAATAAATTTGCCAAAAAACTCAGATAGATTTTCCAGAAACTCAGATAAATTAAAAAAAAAACTCAGATAAATTTTCCAAAAATTCAGATAAATTTTCTAAAAACTCAGATAGATTTTCCAAAAACTCAAATAAATTTGCCCGGTATGGTTGGTTTTGATCGCAGTGGGTGACTTTTGTATCCGGATCAGCAGATCTGTCCAGATTGCAGAGGACCTTGTTAGAATTTAGAATTGCCCAAGAATAGGGCGACTTGGTGTGGGCTCGGGCAAGAAGAGAACTGGGTTCTCAATTTTCGCTGGACACCACGTTCTGATCGGAGGAGACAGTGAGCAGGGAAGGGCAATTGAGGTTCTGGTCTTGCCGGAGAAGAAGACCACTGGCGGTCTTGTTGCAGAACCAGAATCAGTGAATGGAGGAGACGATCTCGTCTTTGTTTGCAGGTCAAGCTGACCTCGTCGCCCGTCCCTTGCCAGTTTATGCGCGCGTCGCCGGAGAAAGACAATCTTGCCGGTCTCCATCGTCATTGTCGCTGCGCCATCGCCAAAGAGGAAGGAGACGCAGGTTGCAGACAACTGGAATATCAACTAGATTTCACTCTTTGTATCAACAGGGGAGAGAACCTTGCCCTAGTAACGAGGGAGAATGGAAGATTTGAAATTCTAAAATTCAAATTTTTTTGCCTAAACAGTTTACAGGGCAAATCAGTCATGAAAATATATGATGCGGCGTATCTATGGATCTCTCGCCAAAATATGTCTAGCTGTATGGACTATAGGCCTTAGCGAAAAAGTTGTTGGATTGAAGGCCTTACAAGATCGTGATGAGGGACTTTTGGCTAATTATCTCAAATAAAATTAACAGAACTTCACCTTCAAGCGGACCTCAATTTGTTCCTACATGGTCCAGATCTATGGGGCCCATTTGAGCCACTTCGATCAGTCTACCTCCTTTACTTGTACTTCCCCAGTCCCCCACCCTAGTGAGTTGGCCCCAGGTTCAACTTGACAATCATCTAACCTGTACTCACCATTGGATTGTATTTTGAAAATTCGTGTAGTGAAAAGACCGTTGAACTTTGAGGCTATTAAATCAAGGGTTCTGATATTTTGAAGGTTTTATTTATTTTTGCTCAACCCTTGTGCATGATGAGAACTTTCCATCCCGAACTAATAGACATGCATCTAGGTGAGCCCACAACCTGGACCGCATATGAACAGTATGCTGACCCCTCATAGGAGAAACTCCCCATAAAATTGAAGTAATAACTATCCATAATTTCTATTACCAATATTTTTTTCTGCCGTCTTGTATGATCTCGACCAGTCAGTCCTTGATCCAATTTTTCTATTTTTGTTCTTCCTTTTTTATTCTATCAAACCTATGATTTGAAGTTCATTCAGCTTCTAATATCTCTCTCTCCCACCCATTATAAAATATAATAAGTTAGGAGGTTTTGGCTTCAATTTTGACCGTCGGTTATAATTTTAGCTAATGGTTATGTAACTACTCATGCAACTACCCACTCATTTTTCTATCAAACCACTCGTGTTTCAGTTGTTCCTATGTAACTATACCATTTTTGCTCCAATTTCTCTATTTCTATTTTATCCAACTTGTCATGTAGAAAGAGGCGATTTTTTTAATATGTGATTATTTATTTTGGAGTGTAGGGAGATACCGTGTTGAGCACGGATCATTATTAGGCTAGTTGCAATTTAAATAATAATACAGAGAAGACCCCGTGACAAGAGAGGTGGAAAGACCAGTCAGTATCATCGAATCTTGTTGGCTCCTTCCTATGTCTTTTTTGAATGGAATTTTTTTTGAGGTCCAGTCAGTATCATCGAGTCTTCTTCACTCCTTCCAGACTCCTTCCTATGTCGATTATTAGCATGAAGAAAACGAAATGCCCACACTTCTATAGGAATGATGATTAATTTCTGTTAATATATTCGCCAAAGACTTGAATGATAGAGTAGTTCTTTGGTGCCATGGAGAAGAATGTTTTATATCCATGGTTCACATTAGTGGTCAACATGTGTTGTATTTTGGTCGATGAGTATCGACCTTAGTACAATATTTAGGGCGTATGATTTGGCTTCAAAAGTACATCTGTGTGAGCCAATAATTTGATGCTGTCTGGCGACTAATTGTCATCCTAATTCCTAACTAGCACAATTATCCGTGCTGAGTACGGATACGTCCATAAATTTAAATATTTACTCATACAATGCAAATAAAATATTCATGCATAACAATGAATTTTTAGAAAAAAAAATGACTGTACCTATTTTCAGAATTGAAAATAGGGAGAGTGGAAAGGGAATATGAGAAATGAGGTAAAAAAAAAGTAACGTAGAAATGAAATAGGAGATGCAAGCAAAAAAGTAATTTTGCAGAAATTAAAAGAAGAAAAAAAAAAGATAATGGGTAGTTATAAGAAGTGGGCAGTAGTTATAAGAAGTGAGAAGTTATATTTCAGTTACAGTCAAAATCAAATCAAGTGGTCAAAATCATCTAAAAAACCTCTAGCTTAATATATAATAATTCTTATCCTTTTTGTTATTTTCTTCTATTATATGGAAAAATGTCTTGTTTCAGCATTTTGAACCCATATCCATGCCATCGATTGAAACTTCATATTGATCTCAAATATTATATGGATTTGTTTCTGGTCCTAAACTTGGCTCAGAAAGTACTGGAGAATGGATAAATTGTTTTACTTTTTTTTATTTTATTTTATGATAACGCAGGGTTCCAGCCCTTTAGGCCAGAATAATCCCTATAGGCACATGAGAGAAAGCCGGATAAAATTATATATATTTTTTACTTTTCTTCTTCTCTTATATGTTTGTTTTCAGGTTTATTTTTATTACATTCAATCTTTTCACTGCGTAATCTAGTATTTTTCATTTTTGTTATTATTTAGATTAGGCATAAATGGTAATAAGTGGTTCGGAACAATCATTAAGTTAGGAGGTTTTGGTTTCAATTTTGACCACCGTCGGTTATAATTTTGACCGACGGTTATGGAACTATTCATACAACTACCTACTCATTTTTCCATCAAACCACCCATGTTTCAGTTGCTCTTATGAAACTATACCCGTTTTGCTCCAATTTCTCTATTTCTATTTTATTCATCTTGTCCTATAAAAGGAGGTGATTTTTTATAACATATGATTATTTATTTTACAGTGTAGGAAGATAACGTGCTAAGCACGAGTCATTGCACTAGTTGCAATTTAAAACAAGAATATGGAGAAGACCCCGTGAGAAGAGAGGTGGAAAGACCAGTCAGTATCATGGAATCTTCTTGACTCCTTCCTATGTCAATTATTAGAATGAAGAAAGCGAAATGCCAGCACTCTATAGGAATGATGATTAATTTCTGCTATTACATTCACCAAAGACTTGAATGATCGAGTAGTTCTTTGGTGCATGGAGAAGACTTTGGGGCCATGGAGAAGAATGTTTTATATCCATGGTTCACATTAGTGGTCAACATGTGTTGTATTTTGGTCGATGAGTATCGGACCTTGTTACAATATTTAGGGCGTATGATTTGGCTTCCAAAGAACATCTGTGTGAGCCAATAATTTGATGCTGTCTGCAGATACAACAACTAATTGTTATGCTAATTCGTAACTAGCACAATTACCCGTGCTGACTACGGGTATGTCCATAAATTTAAATATTCACTTATACAGTGTAAATAAAATATTCATGTATAGCAATGAATTTTTAGAAAGAAAAATATATATATATATATATATATATATATATATATATATATGAGTGTATCTATTTTCATAATTGAAAGTAAAGACACTAAAAATGGAATATGAGAAATGAGGTAAAAAAAAAGTAATGTAGAAATCGAATAAGAGACACGGGAAAAATGGTAATTTTGCAGAAATTAAAAGAAGAAAAAACAAAAGTAATGGGTAGTTATAAAAAGTGGGCAGTAATTATAAAAAGTGAGAAGTTATATTTCAGTTACGGTCAAAATCAAATCAAGTGGTCAAAATTATCTTAAAAAGCCTCTAGCTTACTATATAATAATTCTTAACCTTTTTGTTGTTTTCTTCTATTATATGGAAAAATGTCTTGTTTCAGCGTTTTAAACCCATATCCATGCCATCGATTGAAACTTCATATTGATCTCAAATATTATATATGGATTTGTTTCCCTAAACTTGGATAAGAAGTACTGGAGAATGGATAAGTTCTGTCACTTGAGCATTGTTTTACCGACTTTTTATTTTTTATTTTTTATGATAATGCAGGGTTCAGCCCTTTGGGCCACAATAATCCATACGGGCCCATGAGAGAAAGCCGGATAAAATTATATATTTGTTTTAATTTTTTTTTCTCTTATATATTTGTTTTCAGGTTTCTTTTTATTACATTCAATCTTTTCACTGCGTAATCTAGTATTTTTTATTTTTTTATTATTTAGATTAGGCAGTAATGGTCATAAGCGGTTCGGAACAATGTGAGTTGAACCCGGACTTTCTCTTCATAAGCAAGCACTCTAATCAACTGAATTATAAGATCATTGACTTAAACTTGTGCAAGTGCCTAAAAAATATAGTGAATGAGAGGGATGGTCAATGTTACATCTTCAATAAATAATTGTTGAAGTCTTAAAATATAGTTTAATGTTTTAGATTCTTTTAAAAACTTAAATTTATTTTTGACTTCAAAAGTTCTTTTTGGATAAACCAAGACATGATATCATCTTGGATTAGTGCCTTCCCATACCTCTATTTGTTAATATTGTTTATCTCACACTAACCTCCCATGGTTGGTACGCTCCCAAGTGGGTCCCGCAATGGGCTTAGGGGTTTTTTTTTTTCCACCTTACATAAAAACCATGAAACCTACCTCTCCGTCAAAAATTGGCACAAGCCCAAAGTTTGATACTCATAGTCTTATACTCATCCAATCATTATTCGTTGTTCGATTGGAATTCAAAAAATTGATGTCTACTAAAACCATTAAGCTTGAGGATTATAGAATAAAAGGTCAGGATAATCTAATGCGGTCAATATTTTGTAGATCCCTTTGACATCTTTTCACCCTCTGTGATTGGCATGGTCGGATATTATTTATTATTTGATGGGAATTCAAAAAAAGAAAATATGATGCCTTTTAAGGCCATTAAACTATGAGGGTCATGGATTAATAAAGGATTAGGATGATTTAATGTAGTCGATATTTGCACACCCCATTGAGATCTTTCTTCCACCTCCACAATTGGCATGGCCCTATGTGGGTCCCGTAGGAGTCTTCTGTGTTTTTTTTTCTTTAGGAAGGTTCCTTCTTGGTTTTCTCATCGGAATGAAGTACAGGCACTTAAAGCTAAGTTGGTCTTAGAGCATCTCCAACAGAGACTTTATTTGTCCAACTCAGCTCTCAATGGGAGTAATTGGCATATGGCTTTACCTCCAAGAGAATGGTCAAATCCCACATGGCATTTGAAGGTTGTATTGGTATGTCAAATTTGACATACCATAAAGTGAGATGCCTTTTCTTTCTTTTAAATAAAATAATGGTAATGAGGGTAAATGCATTTGAAGTTGGTACAAGTAGATGCTAAATTTGAAATGAAAAAATTATAAAATAATAATTTGACATCTCTCTTGGAATTGCCCAAGCGAGATGTCAAATTTACATATGCCTTTCTTTGCCACATAAGCCTTTATTTTGAAAAAGACATATCCAAATTTGAAGTGTCTCTTGGAGATGCTCTTAGGTCCCTGTTTTTGACTTGTACGGAAACTAAATGCAAGTCCACAGCTAGTGCTCCTGTGGTCCATTGTAATTCCAGGCTGTAGTGGGTTTGAGAGGGAAGTGGGAACAGAACCCAGTCATTAAAGCAGTGTTGGAAAAGATCTACATGATATTTTTTGATATTTTTGACTTTCACTTCACGAGCTACAGTATCCAATGCTTATTGATGACAATGGATTTGGAGGCATCCATAGTCAGCAAACACCAGTTTTTATCTCATTGGGCCTTCTAAAGGCACGGTACTTAGGTGCCGTTTGGCATCTCTTGGTTCAAGGTCAATATGTCTTGTGGTTTGATATAGATGTTTAGGTGCCGGTTGGCATCTTTTGTTTCAAGGTCTATATGTCTTGAGTGGTTTGATACGGATGTTTTAAAAATTAAGACCGTTTGGATGGTACAGATCACATATTTATTATAACCACACAACAGACATTTTTCATCTATTTCATATGGGCTGAAAAATGGTGCTTTTCGACAAAAATGACAGTGTCTGAAGTGGACAGACCATGCTACTAGTGTATTTTCTGGCAGTCCATTTTTTCTTTATTCTTTTAACATCCGTGGCTCTAAATGATGATAAGAACCGTTTAGAATCTTCATTACTCTAAGAACGGTTATGCGACCAAATTTGAACCGTTGATAATTTACAGCTCTCTAAATATTTGTAAAAAAGTTTGGACCCTTAGATTTGGATTTTTGCTAACTTTATAGGCCTCTAAACCAAAATCTGAACCGTTGATCTGCTTAAGAAGCCTACAAATGGTAATAATATCACATATCAGCTCTTAACTCCTTAAGGATCTCAGAGAAATTCAGGAGAAGGTGTGGAACATTGATACTCTTGTTCTCAATTGCTGGGATTGCACATGATGACAAAGTTGTCTTGTTTTTTCTTATTTTTCTCAATGATTGGGTCTAAACCAATAATCCAGACCATTCAATCTCTATAGAGTATCTAACACAACCATAGAGTCAAATATCAGCCATTGATGATGCACCATTATTGAGATATTTGTGATAAAATGGAAACCATTAAATATGAATTCTTGATTTATGTGGGTCCCTTTAGCAAGATCTAAACCGTTGAACCTCTTTCAAATGCTTAAAAAGCTTAAGAGATCAAATTCTAGCCCTTGATTCCTCATATTTCTTGAGAAATTTGTGGAGAATATTAACAGTCAAATTAATAAAGTGTCTATTTCAAACTATTTAATTCTTTTACCAAACGGTCTATTTATAAAATATATATTCTACATGGACCTATTCTATATAGATTTGTTATCTATAGATCTATTTGATACAGATAAGATTTGCCCATCAAACCCTTACTAAAAATATCCCTCGTTTTGAAGACTTTTTTGAAGAGCGGCGGCCTAAGTGCGCCCTTTCTCACACGGAAAGGTGGAATCCTGATCCCCTGTTTGGTGGGCCAATCAGCAAGTGCGACTTGGCGTTTTGGCCACCTCAACTAAGATGCATGGATCTTTGGCCAAAAAAATGCCACGTAGCACGTGGTGATTGGTCCAAGTGGTGATTGGTCCAAACGGGCGCCGGTTCAAACAGGGGATCCGGATGAGGGTTGGTGATGCCTTGTGAGGCTATAAGTAGGTGACAATTCAACGTTACAGAGACACAGAAAGAAAGCCATGGAACTCCCCATCTTTCCTCACCTCCTCCTATTCCTACTACTAACTCAATTCCCTCTTTCACTACAGGGATGCCATGAAAATGAGAGAGCTGCTCTCTTAAGCTTCAAAGCCTCTCTCACTGACCCCACTGGTCGCCTTTCTTCATGGCAAGGTGTCAACTGCTGTAGTTGGCAAGGAATCCACTGTTCCAACTCCTCCAATGTCATATCCATTGACCTTCGCAACCCAAAACCACAAGTCTTCGCTCGTGCCATCAATTCGAGGCTGGTCTTGCTCTCCAACTCCAATTCTAGTGCTATTAGTGGTACACTCTCTCCATCACTCTTTTCTCTTCGCCATCTCAGGTACCTAGACCTCAGCTTCAACAACTTTCACCTTTCTAGAATACCCCAACAAGTTGGAACTCTCAAAAGACTTACATATCTCAACCTCTCCAATTCAAAGATTTCGGATTCCATCACGACGCAGTTCTCCAACCTCTCACTTTTGGAGTCCCTTGATCTTTCATGTTCTGTTAGTATCATTGATTACTCACATGTTTCCTATGATTTGAAGGAATCAATGACTTCTTTGAGTTCTCAAAGTTATATGTACAATGGCTATGTCTCCTGTAGGCATTTGAGTTGGTTGCGAGGGTTGGTTAATCTCAAGGAGCTTAGTCTGGATGGCGTGGATCTATCACAAGCATCTGTGACAAATTGGGCAGAACCCATATCAGTTCTTCACAATATAAGACAGCTTCATCTTTCCAATTGTGGAATTTCTGGCCCAATTCCAATAACCCAGTTTCTCAACCTCACCCATCTATTCTCTCTTCATATGGATTTCAATTTTTTCAATTCTGGGCTTCCAGCTCAACTGACTAATTTCTCTTCTCTTTCCTCTCTTGATCTCTCTAGCTCTCATGTCCAAGGTTCTATTGTTTACCTTCCTCAACTGCAAGAATACTATGTTGACAATAACTATGATCTGATTGTCGATCTCGATTGGATGTTCAGTCTCCAATGGCCCCAGTTGAAGAACCTATCAGTTCAATTTACCAGTGTCAATGGTTCAATCCCGCCTTCCATCTCAAATGTCTCTTCATTGGTAAGTCTCAAAGCATCAGGTTGTTCGATTTCAGGTACCATTCCAATTTCCTTTTCCAACCTCTCAAACCTGCAGTATCTAGACCTCTTTTTTAATGAAATAACAGGTGACCTTTATCCAATCTCTCGTCTAAGGAACCTGCAAGTCCTGATACTAACGGCGAACAAACTAAGAGGACCAATCCCAAAATCAATCTGCAAACTTTCATCTCTTAAATGGATTTATATGAGAAACAATGGTCTTGAAGGAAGAATACCTGACTGCATTGGTGGGCTTGCGAAACTAGAAGTCTTTCACATTGATTATAACCCCTTTGATGATAATGTCTATTCATTTTTTTCATTGTTTCAGAACTCTAGTCCTCTTTCCATTCGTCTAAGTGAAATAACATTAAAAATAGATCAGCACCCATCTCCGACTAAGTTGCAACTGAAATTTCTCTCTCTTAGATCATGTAATTTGAATGGAAAAATTCCAGATTTCATTTCTAACATGACAAAACTAGCTTACTTAAATTTGGCCAATAATAGCCTAAGTGGAATAATCCCTTCTTGGTTGTTCAAACTCCCAGAACTCTCTTGCTTAGACCTCTCTGATAACAACCTTGAAGGACGCCTACCTCCTATTCTTCTTCATCAATATGTCATACCCACATTACTTGATGTATCAGGTAACAAACTTCATGGCCCTATTCCTCTTCTGCCTGACACTATTGAAGTTCTTGATCTGTCTGGAAATAAATTTACAGGAGAAATCCCAACACAGATAGGACAAATGTTACCAAATGCTAGATACATTTCCTTCTCCCAAAACCAATTCTCTGGTCCAATTCCTAGCTCTCTTTGTCAGCAGAACAATGTTCTTTTAAAGAATCTCGATTTTTCATACAACCACATGTCAGGGACAATCCCTTCTAGTTTGGGAAACTGCAAATCTCTCATGTTTCTGAATCTTGGAGCAAACTACATCATTGGAAACCTCCCAGATGAACTTGGATACCTAACAAACCTTAGGTCTCTCCAGTTGAACAACGACCAATTGGATGGCTCTTTCCCAAATGCCATCAGTCGCCTAAAGCAATTGGAGTTCTTGAACCTGGGGTATAACAACTTTGAAGGAAATATTCCCTCGTTTATCAGTGGGCTCCAGAAACTTAAAATTCTTGTGCTGAAATCAAATTCATTCAATGGTTCCATCTCACAAGAGATCAAATATTTGCGTCAGCTCCAATTCATTGATTTCTCAAACAACAAACTCTCCGGTCCAATCCCCAATACATTAGGCAGTTACAGCTCTCTCATTGTGCAACCTAGAAGCGGGGTCTTGCTTGGTTACATGATCGAGCTCACATACGCAGGCGTGACAATGGAAATGGTGACTAAAGGGAAGTTGCATGAGCTTGAAGTTGTCTTCTCATACAACACCGGCATTGATCTCTCAAACAATCTATTGGAAGGAAAGATTCCTGAGGAAATTGGTCTTTTGCAAGCTCTTTACATGCTTAATCTATCACATAACAACCTTTCTGGAGAGATTCCTGCGAGTTTAGGCAGCATGAGAAGCATGGAGTCCTTAGACCTCAGTTTCAACCACTTGACCGGAGCAATTCCAGAGACTCTAACTTCATTGGACTTCCTTGGAAATTTGAACCTCTCCTACAACAACTTGAGTGGGAGAATTCCAATGGGAGCACACTTTGACACACTTAGTGGGGATGGATCAACTTATATGGGAAATACCTTGTTGTGTGGGACTTCTATACAGAAGAGATGTGTGAGTGATACTGATCACATTGGTTCTGGAAATGAGAAGGTCGAGGAGGAAGAGGATGAAAGAGACATGGGGCCTCTTTATGGCCTTGTGGCCTTGGGTTATGGGGTTGGGTTCTTCACATCATTTGTTTGGACCATGGCCGTGAGGGGAAAACAAACATGTAAATGAGTGCAGTAGTTGGAATCAACAGTTGGTCGAAGAATAATCCATCTTAGAGAACACCTGACATGTCATCCAAATTACAAAATTGTGCGGGCGTGTGTATATTGTGTGTATGTATCCATATTACAAAATTGTGCGGGCGTGTGTATATGTGTATGTATCCATTTGGTTTCATGCTAATGATAAAGCCTGTTAGAACTTGCTTCCAAATAAATTCAAATTCATTCCACACCCACCCACATACACCTATACACACATAGAGATGCTACTGTATTGCATCTTACTAGTATAAATTTAGGAAAATTTGGATATGAGATGACAAAGCTTTCTCTTAGATATATTGAACTTTCATCCAACCCAGATTAATGGTATATGGCTACGATGATGATGATATAATATGAAGGCATGCTATTCTTAAGTTGCATCATCATTTTAGTTCTATTGAGTGGTTTTTTTTTTCCTTCTTTTTTAAAGTTAAACTTGAGTACATGTTCGTTATCTTAATTATTAGATGGGCCATTAAACAGGCAGAGACAGGAGGAGGCCGGCCTCGCTAGACTGGACCCCACAGATTAGGCCATTGCAAATGGAGAACGCCATGAACATTTCACATTTTGACTGTGGCGCACACATGTAGATTACTGCATAATTCCTACTCCAGCCTTGTTAAGCAACATATGCATGTGCCTGCGCAATGGCAAGCTTCATGGAGCAGCCGAGAAATCAGAGGACTCTGTCCAAAAGTTTGTGTTAATAGTTCAAAATAAACAAATACCAGCAATAGAAAAATAAATTATAATTTCAGATATAGATTAGTCACTTCAAAATATGGTTATACAAGCATTAAAAGTACAATCATTGTGATGATATGTTTTCAAACAACTTTCTTTCATTTGATAATATTTTGACTACCATGTCTGGATGCAATATAAGTTTTGTCGATTTTTTGTACAACAATCTAAATTTTCTGATAGATATTGATCATTGATGTATTGTGTGTGGAGGGTGAAGTAGAAAATGAAAGGGAAAGATAGAAAGAAGAGTGGAATTCCAGGGTGGGTGGTAGAATATCCCTTTGTCATTGGTTGAGTCTTGGGACTGACATCAGCTGTTGGACAAAGAGTCTTGGACGACGTCTGTTGGGCAAGCACTGCCCATATGAGTCTTATCCAAATTAAAGAAGCTACTCTCTAAAGACTGCCTTGTGCACCAACCCACATCCCCGATCGACCTTGATGTGTGAAAGATGGATGGGCCATGTGGACAATTTGGTAAGCCACATGCCGCCACTGACCTTAATTAGTTTCAAAGCACTATAAATTAAAGTGCCGGCTCTTTTTGTGCGTTCAAGGAATGCAAGTGATGGTGCAGTGAATGAGAAGCAAGGTGTGTAAGTGGTGAGTGAGAGAGAGAGTACTGTAGGAGGGTGCCTAGTGTAATGTTTGTATAAAGTGCTGTGAATTTTGTAGTGTTGAGTCTGGGTCCACCGTACGTCTTCCTGCTACATCTACCTTCAGCTTAGTCTCCACTCGGTGTAGAAAAACTATTGGCTATTTGGCTTCTTTGCTACTAGTATCGAGTTCGCTGGGAAATATATAAACACAAATACAAAGACAAAGGATATCTCAAGACACTTTCATCTTCCATAGTACCACATAGCATGGGTCAAAAGGTTGATGGAGAGTTAAAAACATGGAAGGCAGCGGCTTTAGGATTGTGGGCCCAGTACCTATTAATTTTCTTTGGACGATGATTCCTACCAAAACCTCAAAAAAGTATTAGTCGATGCAACATAAATACTTCTCAATATTCTTCCATGGATGCACCCACTCTTCAATAGATACTGCAAGCTCGAGAGGTTGGCTGGCTAACCATTCGAACTAAACGGTCAGTTGGCTCTGATATCATATGAAACATTTTTTTTACTAACTATTCCTACCAAAATCTGGAGGTGTTAGTAGGAATGGTTAGCCAAAGAAACTTAATATGGTATTAGAGTCAATGGTCATAAGATCGAATTCCAAGAGGAATGACTCAACCGTAAAAATAAATGTGCGTCGCCAAGCGTGCGCCGACCGAATTCCACCTGAGGGCAGTGTTGAGGAGTGAGCTCTTCCCACGGGGGAGTATTGAAAAGTATTTATGATGTATCTACTAATATCTCAAATTTTAAGTAGGAATAGTTAGCCAAAGAAACTTAATAGCACCAAGGTCACAATGTAGAGAGTACACAAGTTTTTCATTTATACTGTATTTGTACTTTGTACTGTAGTATGTTTTATTTATATTCTTTTCCTTATACTACACCCTTGCTCTTTAAATAAGGCAAATTAGAGATAATTATAAAAGATACTATATTGTCACATGCGGAGATGCAAATTCTTCTCATTTGGACTCGGTATGCTCTAACATAGTTATTGACCATTGCCACTGTCTCAATTTTCTTCCAACTGCCAGCCTTCTATAATTTTATTCAAAGGCTTGACAATACCCAACCCAAATTCCAAGCTGGTTTTAATTTCAGGTCTAAGCTTCACCCAAACCTGAGCAAGCTTGACCCAAGTACAAGGGTTTGGAGGCTTCAACCCCATTCGAACCTATAAAAAAAAAGTCAAATTAAACACACCTCCAGATTTTGAAAATTAATAGTTTTTTACATTTGCCCTCTCTCCTACGATTTTCTTTACATTGAGCCCCCCAACAAAAAAAAAAATAAAAATTTTGGGTCCACCCATGAGCAACCCCATCCATCCGAATTTCACTTTGGCCGGATCAGGTCATGTTGATTGTGTTTTGTTTTCGCAACAAAAAAAAAATCACAAGGTTATGAATTCTCCAAATTTAATCTCCAATTGGTTACCAAAATACTCAAGCATAATCCAATACTAGCAAAGCATGCCTGCACTAAGCCCGGGCTCATAAATAAAAACACGTCCAATTTGTGGCTATTTTATGATATATTAATTAGCGATAAAATAAATATTAAACAAACAAATATACCATTTATTACGGTTTGAAGTATAGCCCAACCCAAAATTTATACAAAGTAAATATTATTTTTTATATAAATGAGTATGAAATTTCAAGTCTTATGTAAATTAACATCAATGTTTATGTATTTATTTTTGTAATTTCAATCAATTGCAAAATTGCATGTGACCCTGTCTTTAAGAATTAGAATATGAGGCCCACTTTAAAAAAGTTTATTGTATGTGGAGCCCATATGTATAAATCACTAACAAGAATCCACTTTTAAAAATCACAAACATTAAGGATTTTCTAATCATAATAGATATATCAAGATTCTAAATCCACCTAAAGAAGACTCATTTTAACTTGGTTGGATAGAGTCATTGAGCAAGATGAATTTTTTCATCCGGACTCTTTAATCACCTATCCATAATAGATATATATTAAAATTTGAATTCACATAAAGAAGCTTAACAAAAGTGGACTCTGAATTGATTGATAGAACTTATCTCTTGAGATTGATTGGGATCTAATTTCTCAAATTGGTTTGAGATTAGAGTGAAATTTTGCAATCGATTAGCAAATCGGACTCCAATTTCGAAATTGATGCCTACGTCTATAATATAAATTAATTGAGGAAGGTGATATCATGAGAATTCAAAAGGCCAAAAGTCACTTTCAAAGAAATTGATTTTGAGGATTCTAGAATTCAAATTGAGAATTTTAAATGCTTTATGCTAGAAAACTCTAGCGGTTATTTAGCATAATTTGAAATTCACCAAATGCCGTCCTTTAAGAAAAATTTCAAATGCTCAAGTATATTTTAGTGTTAAAAAAACTTAAATTAAAAATGGACAAGAAGCTATAATAATGACTTTTATGTAGGAATACATAAACTAATCTTTTTTTTCAAATGTAACATTTATGTAGGTTGATTTCCATTATTGTAACAACCAAAGATGTCAATGGGTCGATTCTCGTTTGGAGCCATGGTAGATCTGGAACCGAATCCATTAACGAGAAGATGGAACTAAAATCGGAATCGAAACCGATTCGGAATATGATGTTTCCTTGTTCCATAACCATAATTGTTAATAAGAAAATGGAATCAGAAACAGAAGCAGCTCCGTATATAGTACAAATTTGGATAGAGACCAATGTCCATAGGAGGAATTCTAAAAAACTTAACGTAATATGTCTGGTCCAGGTTCGATAGGACCGATATGAAACATGTTTCTTTGTTCCGGAACCATAATAGTTAATAAGAAGATGGAATCAGCACCAGAAGCGGATTTGTATATAATACAAATCTGGATAGAGACCCAGGTCCATAGGAGGAATTTAAAAAAATTAAGGTAATATGTCACGTTCCATATCCATAGGTCGGAACCAAGGTGGTGCTGGACCGAGACCCATTTACGTCACGGGTCCGAAAAAAGGCCCGGACCTGAACCTATTTTCTTATTAGGGCCTAAATAAAGACCCAAATCCAATTTTTAATAAGTCAAAATTATGAGTAATCGAAGAATTAGAAACCATTTACATCCCTACACACAGGCCATTTGAAATGCTAAGAGTTGTGTATAAGTGGGAGTCCGTGGCTTTGAGTCACTAAAATGTAGGCCAAGAACTGGAGGAAAAAAAATAAAATAAAATAAAAATAAATAAAAAGGGCTAGTGTTCTTCTCGGATATAGGCATATAGCTCAAAACAGAGAGGCCCTAAAATGAAGTGAAATCATCACACAGCCGCTTAAAAACCATGTAACTCCCGCCAAATCGCATTTCTATTCTATGGGTCATGAAATCTAAGACTCCATTCCTTTCAGTTGCCAAACTCTCTCACAGTCACAGACAGAGTCCTATGGGGTTTTGTCATTCCAAACGCTATAGGCATCAGATATGGAGAAAGGTCTGATTTCTGTGGATAGGTGGGATGAACAGAGCCAGGCCTATTTCCTCACTCATCTCCACGCCGATCACACCCAGGGTTTGTCCCACAGATGGAAGAGAGGCCCTCTCTTCTGCTCTCCCATCACCTCTCGGCTCTTGCCTGCAAAATTCTCAGGTTTCAATCTGTCGTTGATTCGGGTTTTGGAGATTGGGTCTCCCCATTTGATTTCTTTGCTTTCTCCCTCTTCTGGGTCGGAGATTGCCGTTCGAGTTACTGCAATTGACGCGCTCCATTGCCCTGGTAATGACCCTGGTAATGGTTTGCTTGGATGATGCATTTCTGTGAAATATTGTAGAGGATGGAGTTGGGTTGCTGAATAGTTGGTTGGTTATGGTTTTTGTGGTTGTTTGCTTGTTTGTTTTTTAATTACTGTTTTGGTAGATAACTGGGTGTTTTCTGAGTTTGGAGTTTGATTTAAGTGGGACCCACTTGATTATGATTGCCCTCTTCTTTCTTGTGGTCCCTGATCAAGTCTCCCCAAATGAAGTTAATCTGTCATCACCCATTTCAATTCACTCATTTTTTCTATGTAGAAACAGGGTTTCAACCAAATTTTTTTTTTTATTGGAATCTGACGTATACCCCACCAATTTGTCACCATACAGGCATACATTGCCTTGATCAATTAAGCATTTGTAGAAGTCTTTTTCAGAAGAAAGCTGTATTTTTGGTGGCGGACGTAGGATTTTTGTTTGGGAGGGGCAATTTTTTTTTCCCCCTTGCTCAGATATCTTGCCTAATTGAAGGGCCCTCCCACTGCCTCTCCTAAATTCAGGTGATCATCAATTTATTATCACCAAAATAACTAAGATAACATTTTCTTTAATCTTTCTTAGTAAAAAAAAAATGTCGAAAGAGGAAGACATGAATATGATATGGTATTTTCAATCACTAAAGTTCTATAATATGGGGCGATCACAATGTCAAGACGTGGAACGAGATATATGTGGGATAGGTAAAATCCAGTTACAGTTAAACTATTGGCAAATACAATATTAACCTAGGCACCCGCCCCTAGTTCGATAAGTGTAGGTCCGCCACTGTGTATCTTAGCTTTCAAATGTGGTGTTGTTTCCGGTCTTTATCACTCTTCTTGCTTTATTTGTATTAGAATAAAAGGCCAAAAGTATATGATGGAGAGAAAAACAAAAAGAGTTTTAAAGCTGATTTAATTATACTTTTTGATAAACTTTGTCCGACCGTATACATCTATTTGAATTAGTTTTAAGTCAAATAAAAAACAAAAATAGACTTCCAAACAATCTCCATTTCAATTTCATTTTCAATTCCTCCAAGACTCTTAGAAGATTCCACGTATTGATTAAAACTTGGGGATATCTTACTCATTTTAAGCAACTTGGATTTTCAATAAGCAAGGCCCATTGTACCAAACTTACTCCAAACACAGGTTTACATAGCTTTAGTGCTCCCTCCCTGTGCGACCCACAGGATCCATTGATTGATTTTAGACAGCGTCATCATAGAGCGAGGCTTGAGGCTTGAGGCTTGCACAGGGAGTTCATTGGTGACCACTTTCATATCATGATGTTGTATCTCAACTTGATTAAGTCCAACCCATCAATCAATTCTTACTGGCATGAAATGTATGATCTGCCAATCTCACTTTTATCAAAGTGATTATCACAGGGGATAAGCCTAACGACGAGATGCATTGTGAATCGGAAAAAGAACCATATATGTTTTTGCACAGTAAGCCTGGGTGTTTGTAGCTCTCAAAATAAGCTCTTATTTTATAATTTAGAACTCATTTACATATTAACTAGAGCATTTAGAAAACCTCTAAATGTATTTTCTACTTTTAGAACTTATTTACCAGTGAGAGCTTTTGCCTCTAGAACATAATGATAAGTTATTGAGAGTTGTTTTTTAGAGGTTTTTTAACTAAAGTGGATGGACATGGACATGGACAATGCAAAATTTATAAGTATGTTGGACAAAAATAACCTCACAAAATTTTTTAAATGATACAGATTAATAGTGGATTTTATATTGTGTTTTTTTAAAGGTGGCCCCCCATTACTACAATTCCTAAAGGTTGGATTCGATTACAAGAACTGTTTAAAAAAAAAATCGTTGCCAAACAAACTAATTGTAAATTAGAACCTGTTTCCAAAGAACCCTAGTCTAATGTGTTATTAGTGCTTAAAACAAGGTGAAATTCAAGAATTCATTTGTTTGATGTCATGGCCCTTTTGCTTTCTTTATACATGTCAATAACCAAAAACATCAAAAGCTCTACAGAATAATGTATATCAAAGGTTCTTGATAGCCCCCTCACATGAGAGGCTCTGCACGTGGATAGATGCATGCCAAACAACCATTCGTGGAGAGAAACTTGCACCAAACCTAGCGCTGTACCATATTGATAACGAAAAACGCCAAAAGCTGAGATCATTTCTCAATGGAATGGTACAGTGATTTATGTAATGAAATTATTTCTTTGGAACTCTTTATTACAATCAATGGAGTAAAAATGAAGAAATCGATTACATTCTTCTTGTTCTTAAGACAAAGGAATCATGGTTTTTTGTGGGTTAGCTTCTCTGCCTCAACTTTATCAAAATGTGGGAGCTACTGGAATTAAATGAACAGGATTTTCACATGAATGTGTGTGTGAGATAGAGACAACGGTGATGATGGCCATGAATTAAAGGTGGTGGTCACGGTTATAAGATGAAGTGATGAACTACAGAAAGTCATGTGACAACAGTAACTGATATTAATTAATTCATTATCGTGATTTTTTTAAATTATTTTGTTGAACTCTATATCTAATAATTCATTTTTAGCATTTTATGTGTATTTCAAATAACTATTATCATTCTAATTATTATATCTTCTAATGGCATTTCAGCATCATGGGGAAAACTCAATTTTTGAAAATGTCCTTTTATGATTCTGACATTAATAACCCCTTTAATATATGGTTGTAATTATCATGGTTACATATGGGCATGACTAGGGGTGTGAACCAGCTGATTTGAGCAATCTTGGTCAAGCACGAGGTCCAGATTAACTGTTGATCCATGGCTCAGGCTCTGCACAAGCTTTAGTTGAGATTGAGGATCCAACCTCAAGCTCAAGCTCTAATACAGACAACAAGTCAAGTCCAGTCCTATTAGCTTGGGCTTAGCTTATATTCTGTATTTCAATGTTTTAGGAGAGTTTTAGTGATTCTGTCAACCGGGAAAAAAAAGAAAAGGTGAAAAAGATTATGTCTATTAGATGTATTGAGCTATCAAATCTAATGTCATTAATGGACGAACAATGGATGAGGGTAAGATTTCTTTTTCAGCTATCTGTTTTATGACTTTAGATAGGATAACTTGTAAGGTCTAATATACAGGATTTTTACTGCAATGTCAAAGCCCTCTAATATTGGGTGATACTTGTTGCTACCACAAAATCTGCCATGTAGGGCTTTAGAAGAGCTTAGCTGCGACAAATTCAAGCTTCGCTATAGCTAGCTTGAATTTTAGTTTGAAAAACCAAGCTCGAACAAGCTTAAGGAATGAAGCTAAATCTCAGATCACTCTGTAACAAGCGCAAGCGAGTCAAGTTCTCAATTGACCTATCTATCTTATTGCGATGTAGATTCCACCTAAGCGTAACTTCTTCTTCTTCTTCTTCTTTTCTGCAAGTTAAGTTCTCGCTAGGGGTTAATTGCTAACGATGGAAATCCATCACCACAGCAGCATTTTGTTGGGCTCTGGCAGCCTCCAAACCCCCGACCACCACTTAATGTTTTAGAATGGATTGCACCCAAAGCCTCTACCACCTTAAAACCTGGACACCACCAAAACATGTTTATGCTGATTATCTAAGTTAAGGAAATTTAATATTATCCAGTACAGTCTGTGCTAACCCAGATTATGAGCAACCAGCATGGGCATAAGAGCAGCCTGTAATAGAATGAAATTTGGCTTAGGTTGGGGCCATAAACTGGGAATGAGTCTAAAGACTAACCGGGTCATGGAATGGGCTTGCACCGTCTCAACACTCTCGAAAAACCCGGTAAGATCCCGACCCCAGCCACCAAATCAACAGAAGTGTGCCGGGCTTGACCAAGTCTTGAATGCAGGCCCGTGGGCCGGGTTTAGGTCTAGATATTACTCCCTACGAGTAAATGGGCTGTGTTTAGTCTAGAGCTTTGGACCAGCCTGACATATCTAACACAAGCAGTGTTGCCTATTACCCGAGACTCTCTCTGGGCCTATGATCCCCTTGGTCCGTGGACTGTATTTTAATCTAAATATCAGACCAGAAAGGTAAATGGGCTGAACTTAGACAACCTTTGGCTTGGTTCAGCCCAACCTGACTGCTATGAAAGTGGGACAATGCATCCCATGTGCCCTACTATCTTATAAAATTTTCAATTAATACTCTTATCTTTGAATAAAATCACAGAATGCATGGAGCTTACTGTTTACACATGCATATGATTTAAAAATATTTCTCAAAGTTACTGTTAAATGCTTTTCTCAAATCATCAGATGGGTGATGGATCTGGGATCAGGTAAACTGGATTGGGTTCTTGGGGATTGAGAAGCAGTCCAATCATAATAGATTCAGATCTGGAGATCCAATTCCTAACCTGATTATTATGTAATTTTCAGGAAAGCATTAGGCATTTCACTTAATTGTGATGAATCTACTGGGAAATGTGTTTGTTTATTTTACAGAATGTCATGGTTTAATGAGAAAGTGAGTTCAGATTTTCATCTTATCATGACATTTAAAATTCAGAAAGTGATGGTCCAGCCTAAGGATATTGATTTAGTGTTGTCGAAGAAAAAAATGGTACAAAGATTTAGTGTTGTCGAAGAAAAAAATGGTACAAAGATATTAGCGGGCCCACCTATAAAATGTGATAGACTATCCTATAATAATCAAAACCATATAAATTCTTTGTACTAATTCGAACCATTTAAAATTGCTATGAATTAACATCAAGCCAAGTTTTACTTCAATAAAAATTTAGCCCGCTCATTAGTTTTTAGTAGTTTGGAATTTTTTTGTACGAACCCCTTTAATGATCAAATTATCACAATTTTGAAATTAACCACTTATATATATATATATATATATAGCTTATGCTATCTTAAGTTGAAGCAGTGTTGGTCCCATAAATCAAAATGTAATATCTCTGTTTTTGGCAAGATAGAACTGAAAAATCTAGTTTTGATTGGATTTATCTTGACTTTGGAATATCCATCATGCAAAAAATAAAGATATTACACTTTAATTTGTGGGATCGGCACTCTTTCAGCTTAGGATAAGATAAACTGTAGTTTAAGATAAGGTAAGCTGAGGTAAGCTCAAATGTATGGTGGAGCCCACATGGGGGTGGGGATGGGAGGATTTCAAGGACTCCCTAGGACCCTCCTCTTTGCAATAAATCAAGCACAACCATGGTCTCTATCATCTCCATCTGGGCCCCAAAAGTCTAATGGTCAATGGCCCATTCGAATTGGTACACAGTTGATCCAATGGTCCAATCAATTCAGATTTGACCAAAAGTTGGTGAACATGTGCAATTTAGGAGGGTCGTGTATTTGGTCCATTTGGATGGACCAAGGGTTGGCCCCACAAGCACGAGCTAATGGAATTTTATCTCATCTTCAGCTTTAGCTTAGGGCTATATAATTATATATATAGGGTAATATTCATGTGCATCCATCCCTCACCATGTTAAGGTGAGGGATAACATAGTAGGGTTGATTTCATAACACATCCGAACCATCTACACACATGGAACCCCCTTAAGTACACTAGACCCATTGAATTTTCACATATCCAAATGGATTGGACCGTTGGATGAAAGGTCAAATTTTTTACTTTAATATAAAATCATTAAATTTGTGAGTCACAAATGAAGGGGTTAAAGGCATGGAATTGACCCCAAATTTGATATATGGTCTCATCCAAGGTGTCTCTTCCCATCCCCCACAAGTCTCATGATCAATGGGTTCCTTGGTGGGCCCCATTAAGTTTGTCTCTCACCATATGGTGAGGGAAGGATGCATAGGAATATGCATATATCCCTTGCGCTAAATATTTTATAAGATACCCTTGAACTCAAGAACTAATGAACTAAAGAAGTGCAAACATTGTATATTACCACTTGTGCTACATGGGCATTTTAAAAATTCACAACGTAATATTTAAGTTAAATGCAAACTGGGCACGGTAAGTAAGTAAACCTAAAACCCAAACCTAGCCTAGGTCAACGTCTAAACTCATATATATTCTAAACTCAACCAATTCACTATCAAACCAGTCCTTAATAGAAATTGTGGGGGGGGGGGGGGGGGGGGGGGGGGTGTTTCTCTAATTACAGTAATTATGCTGATCACGGTCATAGTGCTAGTTCGGATCGTCTGGATCTCGGCCTATACATCTCCACCTCGACACCGCCCAGTTCGGCTTTGGCCAGAAAGCTCACCTTAGTTAAGTGCTTCACCTCGGCCGAGTACTTCACCTCGGGCAAGTGCTCCATCTAGGTAGCAGTGCCAGAATACATCCTTGTAAAGGTCATACCTGATCTCGGTAAAAGTACTTGATCTCGGTAAAAGTGTCAAATGATAAGACAACCACGCTGCAGTATGAACTGACATATAGGATGGGCGCCGAACGGTCACGTCCGCAAGAGCTCGAGATATGGGCAGATGGGACATCCCCTTTTCACCTACCTCCACTAAGGAAGCTTCCGATTGAACTTCTCCCTGCATATATACAGGCAAGAGGTAAAACCCAAAGGTAGGCTAGATGTTCAAACACAAGAAAGAAGTTCAGATACACTAGGACCCCTCTTACTCTAAGCTCTCTCTCTTCTTCTCCACCTCACTTCACCCTTTGTTCAGCTAACTCAGGCGTCGGAGGGCCTTGCGTTGAATGCAGCAAGGGTCTCTGACCGTTGCTTCTCCTCTCCTTTCAGGTTTTCAGGCAGCTAATCCCTCCCAAAAGTTCTACATTCATCTAAGTAAGTCCGCGAGATTTTTTTGCATTTACAAAAATATTATATTTTAAACTTCTTATAAACTCTTTAGATTTTTATATATATTTTATATTGCATGGGCTTAGAGGGGGAATATTTTGCTAGTATTATTAAATGAAAGTTTGGTCTACTTATATTCACAATTAGATTCAACAAACATAATTTCGTTAGACTTTTCACATATGTGCAATCCAATAGTCAACTGAATCGGGACCATCTAAGGATTTCCCCCACGGTGACTTTGAGTGGACCAATCATGGTCAGTCACGTCATCGTAGGCAGCCTCTGCCCGGATGTATGTCAAGTTGCCCACGTGTATAGCAGACTGCCCTCGGTGACGTGGCGGACCTTGATTGGTCCACTCAAGGTCACCGTAGGGGAAATCCTCATAGGATACGGGCTCATAGTCAACTCTACTTTTAATGGATTGATGCACAAACCAGGGGGCTGTTTTTATGGTTTGGATCCATCTTCCTGGTTCTGTGGATTCTGTTGACTTTGGCAGTGAATGATGGACCTACAGAAGTGAGAACAGGTGGTCACATTTTTCTATCTGGTTTGGACCTTGAGAAAGTAGTAGATTTCCGCAGGTGAGATAATTTGATTGGATCTTGACCACACACGGTGTGCTCGATACAATTTCACGATATGTACAATTACGTCAATGATCACACGTAACTTGGGATTGAAATTGAGAGCAATTCCTTACGTAAGGAGTTGCGGTTGTCACCCTCACTATCTAGAACTCGAATGTTGGATATGTCGCTTCTTTCTGTGGGAAGGCTTATTTCCCAAGCGTGCAGGCTATTTTTCTATTTGAGTAGACTATCTTCTTATGTGTGTTCCTCTCTCCTCGGTTCCCACCCCATTGGATGTGGTAAAAGAAAAAAAGAAAAAAAAACACTTTGGATTGAATTTGCTGTGAAGGCCTAAACGCGTTTTTCTTTTTTTTTTAGAAATCTTACGTGTGTGTTGGTTGGTGAGGGTGTTATTGAGCTTTTGAAAAAAAACAAGTTAAGAGTTTTTTGTATATACCCCCCTATGGTTTTAGTATTTGTAAATAGGCCCCAACTTTTTCATTTGAATACCTTTCATGTCCCCAAATGGGTAATCAACATGAGATTTGTGTTGAACTTTTATAAAAATGACGGCTTTGCCCTTACATCCATTAAAGAAAAATGAGTATATTATTATTTACAAAATTCCATTATTTTATCCCAACTTCCAACGGTCTCTACCAATAACTTTTTAATGCACATGAAGCATATCAATCCAATGGTGAGTCCTATATGGATTGGGCCAATTATAAGCCCAAGTGTTGATTGTCATTATGATAAATATGGATTTAATGAAATAGGCCATGTATTAGTAAAAATAGATTTACATACAATTATTCTCTCCCATTAAATGTAATTATTAATATTACAAGCTTTAGAGAAAAAACAAGTCCAACCTTTTGAATTTAAGCATATATAAAGGGATAAAGAGATGGGCAAAAGTGTCACTCCACTCTAAAAGCTTTTGGTGGTTTGAAAGGCCACTGATTTTGGGACATGAAATGTATTAAAATGAAAAAGAAGGGGCTTATTTACAAATATTAAAATCATAGGGGCCTATTTACAAATTCTAAAAATCTTAGGGGGGTGTATGCAAAAAGCTCAAAAGTTAATAAATAAAAAAATTCCAAAACAAATAATGACTTCTAAAGTGAATTATGGACCTAAATTAATGAGAAAAGTTGGCACATGTTTTAATTGGTTTGGATCTTGAGATAATAGACCACAAATATACTAATTTGATTTGATCTTTTACTACATGGTGTGGCATACAGGGTCAGGATCTTCTATGGGAGTTCCTCAAGGCTTGAGTGTGAGAACCTTAATTCATGGAGGTCTAGCTTTGCTTTGGATCATTTCTCTTAAAATAGAATTACATAGAGATCTAGTTTATATGATTGATGCCCTGGAAGGGATTACACAATTGATTCCCTGATTGAGATAATTGAATTTAGTACTAGCTAAGAGCATGATCCAGCTCTGATTACTTGCTAGATCAGGAATGATGACCCACAGGGCCTGTTACCCCACATATTAGACCATTACAAATGGAGGAGCACCATCATGAACATTTCACATTTTGAGTTTTGCACACACTCATTGACCCCAACAATGTGGGTCCGCCCCTGCATGTGCTCACCAAATGGCAAGGTTCATGGTTACCCAAGAAAACAGAGAACTCTAGCCGAAAGTAATTTTTCAAGAGGTTGGTTCTGAGAAGAGATTTTAACTGATTAATACCGGTTTTGTACAGCCCACCCTGGCTGTACATTTACATTTATTCCCTTTATATATATATATATATATATATATATATGGTATGATGTTTCGACATATATTCCTCTTATCTTTACGTTGACCTTATTCTTTCCAATAATATCATAAGGAAAACCCTAAATTTAAATATACTAGTATTTTAATAAATTTAAGTATTTTTTTTAAATGTATAAATATATTTATTTATTTTGAAAAGTCGGGATTAGCACGGGTCTTTTCTGCTAGTTGGAGCGAAGTTTCCTCCCATATTATTGAATGAAAGTTTGGTCTACTGGATTAATTACATTCACCACATCAATCTGTGGTCTTTCATTTCTTAGAGTGCTTTATTTGAGAAACAATGGTCTTAAAGGAAGAATACCTGATTGCATTGGTCGGCTTGTAGAACTGAAAGCCTTTCTCATCAATAAAAATTCCTTCCAGAGCACCATTGATTCATTTTTTTCATTGTTTCAGAACTCCAGTCCTCTTGCCATTAGTCTAAGCTTAAGTGGATTAACAGTAAAAATAGATCAACACCCATCTCCGTCTAAGTTTCAGCCAAAGCTTTTGGGTCTTAGATCATGTAATTTGAATGGAAAAATTCCATATTTTATTTCAAACATTACCCAACTTGCTTACTTAGATTTGGGCAAGAATAGCCTAACTGGAGCAATCCCTTCTTGGCTATGCAAACTCCCTAAACTATCTTACTTGGACCTCTCTGATAACCACCTTGAAGGACACCTCCCTCCTGTTCTGCTTCATCAATATCTCTCATCCACATCACTTAATGTAGCTAATAATAAACTTCAAGGCCCCATTCCTCTTCTCCCCGACACCCTTGAAGTTCTTGATCTGTCTCGAAACAATTTCACGGGAGAAATCCGAGCCCAAGTAGGAGAAATGATACCAAATGCTAGATACATTTCATTATCTGAGAACCAACTAACTGATCCAATTCCAAGCTCTCTTTGCCCCCAAAATAATTTTCTTTTAAAGAATGTTGATTTTTCAAACAACTGCTTATCAGGTACAATCCCTTCAAGTTTGGGGAACTGGAAGACTCTCATTTCTCGGAACCTTGAAGCAAACTACATAATTGGAAACCTCCCAGATGAACTTGGATACACAACTAATCTTCGTTCTCTCCGGTTGAACGACAACCATTTGGATGGACCATTACCAAATGTCATCCATCACCTAAAGCAATTGGAGATGTTGGCCCTGGGAAACAACAACTTTGGAGGAAGAATTCCCACTTTTATCAGTGAGCTTCAAGATCTTAGAATTCTTGTGCTGAGATCAAATTCATTCAATGGGTCCATCCCACAAGAGATTGCAAGTTTGCGTAAGCTCCAATTTATGGATTTCTCAAACAACAAACTCTCTGGTCCAATCCCCAATACGTTGGGTGGTTTAAGCTCTCTAATTGTGCAACCCAGAACCACTTTCGTGCTCGGTTGCATAATTGGGTTCACATTCGCAGGTGTGGAATTGGAAATGGTGACTAAAGGGATTGTGTATGTGCTTAGCGTGGTCCACTCATACAACACCGGCATGGATCTCTCAAACAATCTCTTGGAAGGAAAGATCCCGAAGGAAATTGGTTTGTTACAAGCTCTTTACATGCTTAATCTATCACATAATAGCCTTTCTGGAGTGATTCCAGCGAGTTTAGGCAGCATGAGAAGCATGGAGTCCTTAGACCTCAGTTTCAACCACTTGACAGGAGCAATTCCAGAGACTCTAACTTCATTGGACTTCCTTGGCCATTTGAACCTCTCCTACAACAACTTGAGTGGGAGAATTCCAATGGGACCGCACTTTGACACACTTAGTGGGGATGGATCAGCTTATATGGGAAATACCTTGTTGTGTGGGACTTCTATTCAGAAGACATGTGAGAGTGAAACTGGCATTGGTTCAGAAACTGAGAAGGTTGAGGGGGAAGAGGATGAAAGCGACAGGGGGCTCCTTGGGCTTGTGGCCTTGGGTTATGGAGTTGGGTTCTTTGCATCATTCATAGGGACTTTAGTTTTGATGGGAATGAATACATGACTACAGAAGATTGGTATCAACAGTCGTGTTTGGTTGGTCGAAGAATAAGCAGTCTTATAGAACAGAAGCCTCAATACTACCTACTTTGTTTGTTATTCCTTTGTATACATGTCCATTTGGATTCATAATTATGATAAAGCCAGCTAGAATGTGTGAAATTTAGGATATACGATCATGATGACAAAGCTTGCTCCTAATTATATTGAGCTCTTTCATCCACCCCCAGATTAATTATATGGCTAAGAAGATGATGATTGTGATGATATAATGATGTGATTTGAACATGGGGCATTCTTAACTTGCTGTAACATGATTTTAGTTCTATCTGGCTTGAATGTTTTGGTTTCTAAAGTTGATATTTGAGTCCATGCTTGTTGTCTTAATCACTTAACTGGGGCATTTTACTTAGGAAAAGACATGACAAGGCCAAGCTACAACCGAACCCCAAATTAAACCACTGCAAATGGAGAGTGTCATCGATATTTCACATTTTGACTGTTGCACACACTCATAAAGGTAACAGAAGATAATTCCTACTCCCAACTCAATTACGAGATATGCACGTGTGCTCACTCAAGGGCAAGCTTCATGGATCTACCCAAGAAAACAGAGGACTCTATCCAAAAGTTTGCGTTAGTAGTTCAAAATACCCAAGTACTAAAAATAGTAAAATAAATTAGAATTTAAGATATAAATTAGTCTCGTGAAATTGTGGTTATATATATATATATATTAAGTTATTTAAGGTAATCATTCCTACCAAAACCTTGGCTAAATACTTTTTAATGCTTCTCCTGGGTGGAAACCGGTTAGTGCGCATTTTACGGCACGTATATTTTTTTAACATTTAGATGTTCCACATGGGATTGATCTTGCAATCGATTGGTTTTGATATCATATTAAGTTACTTTAGCTAACCATTTCTAACAAAACCTCGAGACGCTAGTAGAGGCGACATAAATGCTTTTAAAAAATATAAGTTTTATAAGTACAAGCATTGCGGAGGAATATTTTAAAACAACTTTCTTTAATATGAACTTTTGAATTCCATGTTCCAGCTTAGTCACATCTTGGCCTAAAAAACTATTGGCTTCACTACTGGATATTGATTTCACAAAGAAATATATACTCACAAATAGAAAGGCCAAGGATATGTCAAGAGACTTAAAATAAAGAGAGTTGCCGATGCCGCATCCCAAACTTCAAACTTCTCTTACCACATCTCTTTATTTTAAGACCAATATACCATATGTAAAATTTCTAAAATGGACATCATTCATAGTTTCATACCTCACTCAATTTTTCTCTACACTCACCCACCCCAAACCCAACCCCAACCCCAACCCCAAGCCCCTCCCCCTCCCCCTCCCCTGTAAGGTCCCCGACCTTAATAGTATGCTTAGTTTTTTTTTTTTAATTTTGCAGTTAGCTTAATCAATTTTCATATAAGTTAATTACATAGATTTAGTGCTTGAGCAGGTTTCTTTTGTCATTAGAAAGTTGTCTGCGAAGTTTCTTTTGATTCCAAGCGCGTTTGAGCATAGCACGGGGGTAGGTTGTAATTGAGGGAAATTTGAGTGATTTTTCGGAAAATTCCGTTATCATAAAGTTTGAGTTCGTTGGAAAGGTCTTGTTGTGCTCAACATCCAAACAGGAATCAGGCCGTGCGTTCGCCCCCTTACGTAGCGACCCCTGATTTGTCCAAACATGGCTCCCTGTTTGGACGAAACAAGGGATCCGGATCCCTTAATTTGGTAAAGAAGCAACCATCAACTGGTGGTGAAGGGGCAATGTCAGCTGTCGGCATAGTTTTTTATTTTGGTCTGGTTATATGTGGTGTGATTTAAAACTATTATTTGTTATTTTCCTCTTTTTACATTTAAGCACAAATGGAGGGTTTTTTTTTTTTTTTTAATGACCATCGCCAAGCCCCCTAAAATGAAAATTCCGGATCCGCCACTGGGTGTGCACATGTTTCTAATTGATTTGGACCTTGAGAAAGTGAACCACACAAGTCTACTAATTTGTTTCCATCTTGACCACTCAAAGTAACTTGATAAAGTGAGCCCCACTTGCTCCATCTCTTTCGATTGGGTCTTTGATCAAGTGGGTCCCACATTCCCGGATGGTTTTAGAACAAGATTCCTCTCAAATTAACTTTATCTTGGAAGAATCATACCAGTTATTTATTTTTTTTGCTTGGACCTGGGAGAGAGCCGGCATACACACGGTAAGGTAGTCCACTCAAGAGTGAAGGAGGTCTGCACAAGTAGGAAGAAAGCCCACACAAGTGAGAAAGGAGCTCGCACAAATGTGAAGAGGTGATATATCCTAGGCTGCCAGGTAAAAACTGACGCTCCTTACCACTCAAGTAAGGAATCATAGCAATTAAAATGTTCATTTCTCTCATTTCTTTTTTTTTTTCCTTGTAATACTTTTGTTGTTAGAAACTTGGTTTTGTTCAATTGATAAAACAAAACCATTGTATATGTTTCACTCACTACAAGAAAAATTACATTTAGCGGCGGATAATAACCGCCGTTATATGTATGAAAATTGCCGCTAATACCTTTTGCGGTGGAAATTTGTCGTAGAAAATCCCATCGCTGATTGTATTTGCAACAGAATAGGGGTTGCTGCAAAAAAAATTATCAATAGCAATGGTTATAAACCGCCACTAATTACTATGTAACTTATAGCAGCAGATATCACAAACTGCTGCTACAAGTTAACAGCAGACATTACAAACTGCTGCTAAAAATCTGAGAGATGTTCCCCATTAATTCATCCTAACCATTGATTAAAAGGCCTCAAAGTTTGACACCTGCTGCATTTGAACATATCTTTTTATCTTTGTTTCTTTAGATAAGTTGTATCCATTCAACTAAAAGGGTTGGATGGTTTAAGGCAGAAAGTAGTCAATAGAAAATTAAGCCTAAACAATGAATTGCTAGGATCTTCCAATCTGAGAGCTTTTTATAATATCCTCACTTGGTATAATCTATTGCAGCAACTGTTGAACATCAAACCATGGGTCCTAGGTGTATGGAAGAAAGAACCCGTTATTCCTCCATAATACGATGGTTTTTAATCAGTTCAGGTATTCAAATTGTTACCTGTATTCAAAATGGCACCCAAATGATGCAATACTGTCATACCCGTCCCAGTACACTAATTTAAATTCTGGGTATCCTAGCAGGCAACTGTAATTCAACTGTGGAAAGCAATAAAACTACCACTGGCCACTAAAAACTTGAAAAAATATCCATGTCTTTAAGAAAACATTTGATAGAAGACAGTCATCTGAAGATCTGGTTCCTTCTGTTTTCATGAAGAGAGCGTGAATCCCATCGATAAGGATGAGTAGTTAAAAAAAAAAGGAAATGACAGGTATGGCCTAGTCACAACTTGCTTCTCCCCCAGCATTTGGAGCCCAGGAAGTATGCTCTTTATTTGCGGGCTCAGTTGCTCCTCGTTGAATATGAAGCCAAGGTCCCTGAACCCCTTCAGCTCCTCAAGTTCCAGCTCACAGAAGCTCTTGCTGCTTCTCATCTTTTCTAGTCTTCGCCTTGGGTGTTTTCTTGATTGAGGCAGCGAATTAAAAATCGGGCTCATACTAGTAGAAGGTTGCAATTCTGACCGACTCCTTCCAATGATGTCAAAGGTTGGTTTTAGCAATCTCTCTCATTCCTTCTTCATGTCAGTGTCAGCTTCAGACTGCCAAACAAGAATGATCTTTGTACATAAAACCGCAAAACATGAATTCACAGGATAGAGAATACTAGGTTTACCTTGAATTGATGTATTGAATTTGCAGTAGAAGCCATGTCTGATTCGGTGCTGTTCTCTTCTGAAACTGCAGCAGATAGAAAGAAACCTCAAAAACTAGAACCTTTCTTCTAAGAAAAATTTAAAATGCATGCAGAAAGGGGTGAAAATTGGAGAAGCAGAGGCCCTTGTAATGTGAATACCTTCACTCTCTTTAGAAGATCAAATCATGTCATCTCTGGCATACAGTAGTCTGTGATGATCATGTTTACTTTCGGTTTCTACAACAACCAAAGAAAAATTGTTCTAATGAAAACACAATTTCAACAGTTGATAAAAAGAAGATCCACTTTTAACATATGGATGACTCTGTTGTTAATAAAAATGCAAAATTACAGAGCTGGAAAGAGAATCCCAAAAAATGTATGAAACAAAAGAAAAAAAATTGAGACCATAACAATACAAGAAAACAGAAAGAAAGTACAGAGAATGCCAGGAAAATGAGAAGCAATAACAAACATGTCCATGAATCAATGACCCATAAAAAAAAATAAAAAAATAAAAAACCCCAGAAACCCATGCATCACCAAAATGTTACAAAGAAACACAGTTGAAAAAAAGAGAGAGAAGTGAAAAACACCAACAGCAAAATGACAAATGTCTATACACTATAGAAATACCTTAGAAGAAGCTTCATTTCCCACACTCAACCACTCCAACGCTCTCTTCCCGCTCTCCACCGTTGTCACTGAAAACAACAACCATAAAAAGATGAAATTTACCAAAAAGAACTCCTTTTTTTTCAGACTGCAGCTCTCAGAACAAAGACCCCATTGCAGTTTGTAATACCTCTACAAGAAGAGCTCTTGAACAACCTCTCAATCAATTTCCGGTCAAGTAAGCTGTCGTCCACAGCCAAGACATGCATCTCTGATGATCCAGATGTTGCTTCTCTAGAAGCCATGTCTGATTCGATTTCCTTTAAATGGGCAGGATTGCACAATTCCAGGATTCCTCTCACATGTGGAAATGGAAATCCAGAGAGTTGGAAGCTTCTGTGATGCACAAACTCTCCATTGGGTTTCCTTGCTAACTACCCTTGTGTAGTCTTCCGTCTGATGATTTTTTAAGAAATCCCCATCCTGGTTGGAGCCTGTTATTTTTATTGGCATGGATTCGGGGCACATTTGTGCAGCAAATTTGGCTGCTTTTCTATGTACAAGTTTTCCACGTTTGGTGCGGCTACTTTTTTATAATGAAATATGAAGCATTCCAATAATTGTCCAAAGCATGAGGTGTAAGCATCAAAGTGACATGGTTGTAAGAAGATTAAGAGTTGGACAGATGTAGTATTAGTGATGTATGCATTACCTTGTCAACTTGGTTCCGGGCAGTCGGGCACAATGTTCTGCTGGATGAGGACATCGACTCAACTGCTCTGAAGAGGGTAAGCAATGAGAGGAACAGGTTGATGATATCCAGATACAATGCCACAGCAGCCCATATGTACTCATCATATGAATATCGCTTGATCAGGTAGGTTGTCTGTGTCATATATGAGGTAACCACAAAATATTAGTGATGCCAAGCCTCCATAGATCATCACAGAGATTCTACCCACGGGAAACAGAAGCTGCAAAATCACAGACAAATATTGTTTCAAATGGATCCCTTGGGCTAAAACACTGCAAAATATACTAAGCAAGTTTGCAGGATGTCTTTGTACTTTCTCATCTTTTTAATATATTTGGTTACGATTAAAAAGTAAAAAGAAAAAGGAGGGTGAATCATCAGCAAAACATCTAATTTACCTGGACCATAACAAAGACTATTAGCACCATGATTCCAGCAAATAAGAATGGCCCAAGGAAGTGAAAATCATGGCCCTGCCTAGCCGCCTAGAATGTGTAAAAGGTGAGGCTTACCACCACCACAGCTGTCAGGATCACAGATTCTAATATAACCTTCCCTGTTTAGAATTGAAACAATGAAAACACAGAATCAGAAAAAGGTAAAATTGACTAGTATATAAAAACCGAACAAAACAAGATTAAATATCATCACAAACACAAGAACAGAGAGACTACCAGAAATCTGTCATAGATTCTACCAAACAAATTTCAAAAAGATGATTGAAACAGGTTTTTTTTTTTTAAAAAAAAAAAACTACAATGACTCCAGCAGCATTTAGCTTTGATCATTTTTAATACATTCTCGGCTTCAACCATTTCTAGTAAACTCAATGTGGATGGCTGAGATCAATAAAAGCAACTAATGATTGGAATGAAATCCTAGAGAAATAAAAAAAGAACGGAAACCAAATTGTAGTTGATAGCACAAAAGCAGGAAGTGAAACCAGTGGAGAGGGAGAAGGGGAATATCTGTTATCAACAGTGAGTGGAAAAACAACTTGGATGTCCTTTACCACTAATTAATTAAGTAGTTTACTACGATAATGCTTATCCACAAAAAGAGAAAGCTAGAAAATGACCTGCTTTTCGTGACAATGACTACCTCCTTTGTCTGTAGTGTCGCTCCTTATCATGATTTTATACATAAAAAGAAGATAGTTATTGACATGAATAATGAACTCCATTTTAAGATTGAGTAGCTTTGATCTCCACAGCTGGTTTGGGTCCTAAAAGCCAAAAATCAACATCACTTCACACCACAACAACTGAGAATAATTTCTTATTACCTCGCATACCCTCCCCGGTTAGAAATGGATGATAATGAGATGTTAGCATTTAGTGATGGTGGTCATAAGATAAGATCTACAGTTGTCAGTGTTGATACCTGTTTAAGTCTTCAGCAGTTGGTGAATTAGATGCAGCAATATGAAAGAAAATGAGAATTTGTAAAATGGTGAATATTAAAGAAGAAAGAAGCTGAGGGGAGAAAAGTAACAACCTGAGGAAGAAGAGGTAGAAAGGGCAATTTGAGGTCTTACTCCCTTTTGAAAAGGTAGGCGTGGACTTTATATAACACGAAGCCTCTGTTTTGATATAAACTTGGCAACAGATTTTCAACTAAAAAACGAATTCATCCAAACAAATACTGCACTAACCATTAGGAATGGTGTAATTAGAAGCTAATAAACAGTACATATGAGCTGAACTACTAGTAAAAATATAATCTTAACAGCCCCTACATATGACCAATCCAGGGGCTCTACGCATCAGGCACATGATAGAGCTTCCTAGTAAGGAAGATTCTTAACACTCCTGCCTTTTTCTTCTATAAGCTCTAAACTATACTAAAAACTCTACCTATAGAGCTTCCTTGTGGCATTTCCATGAAGATCATCTGCAACAGCTTTTGATGCTATATAAGAGAAGACAAGGAAATGATTTGTTTTCAAAGTCAAAACGATTTCAACTGATTCTCTCAAAAGATCGATGCCTTTTAATCTGAGTTTGAAGATTAAAAACAGCAACAAAAAGATTATAAAAAAAAGAAGCAGCCGTTTGAGTTCAGATCCGAAACATGAATCTATAAAAAGGAATGATAGATAGAAGATCCGCTCGATTTACAAGCTGTGCTTTGAAATCTGGCAAGAGAAGAATTGTGGAAGAATGAAAGTAGATTTTTTAGAACATCACAAGCACAAGAAATTCCAATGTTTGAGAGACTCCATAGAGATTTGTTCATTTGTATGTAGAGAAAATATTACCTGTAAGAAGAAGAAGAAGAAGAAGAAGAAATCCACTTCTTTCTGTCTAGGAATCTCTTTCCGAAAATCGTGAAACCTCGCCTCTGCAAACTGGCTGCCATGAATTGCAATATGAGTAATAGATACAGAGCTCAAGAACTGGCAGGAAAGAATTAGATACAGAGCTCAAGTGGTGAAGCTGTCTGCCGTAAATACTATGTATCTTTAGATTTTATTATATCGGGGAGAGTTGGGTCCAAATGGGCTGGCGAGAAATTCGGGTAGTGGTACTTGGTAACAGCAGGATTAATAATTGTTGCTGAATTGATTGCTTCTATTTTGTAATTGTTGGGGCACTGTTTTGGTACAAGACTTATACCAATGTTCGTTCTTCTGGAAATTCATCCTTTGTATTTTGTTTGTAAGCTTGGCTCGTTCCCCTTTGCTATAAAATTTACAGTCACCAATCAAAACAAAGGTGAAAAAGTGTGCATAAAAGAGAGCCCCAAGGTTTGACTTAATTAATGATGGTCTGAAGGCAGCAAGGAAGGTTGGATACTAAGGAGGGAGGAAAGAAATCTCAGGTAACTGGTCCCTATTCAAAGTGAAGCTTCTTTCATGGAATGTACAGTGATTAGGAAACCAAGAAAGAGGGTGGTTGTCAAGATTACTTAAGAACACCATATGCAGCCACAAACCTAACATGGTTGTGATCCAGGAGTCAAAGCTAGCTAAGGTGGATAATTATTTGATTCATTCCATTTGGTGAATCACTTAATTCAATAAAATGGATGGTTCTAGCTATGGTTAGTGCAGAGGCAAAATTCTATTCATGTAGTCAAATTCCAAATTTCAGTCAATCATCATGAATACATTATTAAAAGATACAAAAAAAGGTTGATGGGAGTGTGTAGGAGGAAGATTCATTTCGTATTTCTTTCTTTTTTAACCACCTTTTGCTGGGTGTGTGTAGCGAGTGACAGAGACACAAAACCAGGTGGTGATAACTGACAAGATGTGGGCAAGATTGCCGTCTTCAACAAATCAGCCTAGCTTCCTGAGCTCTAAAGACATCATGGAAAGCAAGAGGAAGGAAGAAGAAAGTAGTAGTCACTCACTGGGTGGCGTGAACTGCAATGATGATTGTATGGAAGCTGGCAAGGACACAAGCACTAGCAACAAGCGATGCAGTCAATCATCATGAATACATTATTAAAAGATACAAAAAAAGAGCAGGAATCAGGTCATTCCAAATTTCAACTAGACTGGTTTATTCCGCAACATTTTTGCAGCACCGTTGGTATCTTCTACAATCCATATTTTAGTTTAGTTTAAGGGCACTCTGATTTTAACTTTTGTATTTAGTTGTATCCTGGTAATTGTAGCAGAGGCTTGTCTTTGTTGGGATTATTTAGGGTCCAGTTTAATTGCTTGCTTGCTATTTTATTCGTATAGGGGTTCCAAGCAAGATCCTCCTATCACATGGGCTGAAAATAACGTGAATGTCCATAGATGACCATCAAAAGTCCCTGCATTAGTGGAAAATGTTTATTCACACGCACGCACGATTGAAGAATCATCAAATGGCTAAGAGTCTCCATGTTGGCAAGCAATGGTTACTTTTCTGCACATCCACCATTATCTTTTACCAGCTTAATTGAACTTCAATGTGCTTGGTTCTTTCTTGAAAATACATTTTGATTTCCTTGAATTCCTCATGACTACCTGATTAACTCCATAACATATGCAATATCTGGTTTATTAATTGTTGATCAGACAAAGCTAGAGTTTCCTTTGGCTCTATCATTTTAAAAACAGAGGTCATTTTGACATTTGGAAAAAAAAAAAAAAACAAAAACAAAACAAATTTTTTTTTTGAGGATTAGATTACTTTTAACAAGGATTTGGCCAGTATAATAACCTTTCTAATCTCAGCACAAAACAACCATCAAGCAAGTTCAAAAATTACTCAAACACCTTCTAAACTCAGCACAAAAGCAATAGAATCATGTAAAAGACACAAACAAACAAATCTCGATTCCATCCAGATTTTACTGGACAAAACGTCCTAAACATTCAACAAATCTCTCAATCTTTCACCAAAATCAAACAAAACCACATCCTCAGTAAGAATCATTCACAAAAACCAAACATATTCTTAAATCTCTCTTCAACTTCCACCAATAAGATCACAAATCGACACAAAACGTAAAAGAATGAGATATCACCTCTCAAACGATCTCTTCAAACAACGGCATTACTGTTGAAAGGAGAGAATCATTTCCCGCGGAAAACAGTCACGAAATCGAGCGGAACGGAGATCAAAAGGTAGCTCCAGAAGCGCAGTGTCTTGATCCGAGCAGCAACAAGAGGGATTTAGAGAGAATCAAAACCCTAGAAGATGAGGAAAGAAGGCGAGGAATGAGGTGAGAGAAGCAAAGACGTTTTGGGACTGAACGTGGGTTTAGGGTTTTAGGGAGGACGAAAAACGTTCTGGCACTACAAGGCGGTGAACGCGGCCGGAGTGATCCGAAGGGAGCTTTTGGATGTGATTGAGAGGAAGAGGAGGAGAAGAGAGATGATGGGGGGATGTAAAGAAGAAGAAGAAGATCTAATTTCTCATTTGATGGATGTAAGAGGTGAGGATGGAAGTGTCTGACAAATGAGGAGATTGCAGATTGCAGAGGGGTACTACTTGGACAACCTGGGGGACCGAACCGTGGCCCGGCCCCCAGGTTGTCCAAGTAGACTTAATGTTGTATCAATAAATTCACTTGGACCGACTGGGGGGTGGGGTGGGGGACCCGAATTCCGGCCCGGTCCCCCCCAGAGTGCCTCTGGGATCCAACGGTCCTGGGGGGACCGGGCCATGTAGAACGACTGATGTTGCATATAACATTTTACTGTTGATGGACTCGGGCCACGACACGAGCAGCACTTCACTTCTCGAGTACCGGATGGTGTTGCTATACGGTTTTCGAAGTAAATAGCGTATAGCAGCAGAATATTATTTCTGCTGCTATCGGTGGTTTCTATACATAGTGTGTATTTGATGTAGAGACACAATATACATTCTGCAGCTATACAAGTGTGTATGTAATGTAGTGACGGAATATACATTCTGCTGCTATACGCATGTATGTGTAATGTGTAGTGACGGAATATACGTTCCGCTGCTATATGTATGTATTGTAATGTGATGTAGTGGCACAATACATTTCCGCTGCTATACATAGTATAGCTGGTATTAATGTAGTGACGGAATATTCATTCCGCTGCTATACATAGTGTATTTGATGTAGTGACGGAATATACATTCCGCTGCTAAATGTATACATTTATGTGATGTAGTGACGGAATATACATTCCGCTGCTATACATAGTGTATTTGATGTAGTGACGGAATATACATTCCGCTGCTAAATGTAGAATATACATTTATGTGATGTAGTGACAGAATATACGTTCCGCTGCTATATGTGTTTATAGTGGCAGAATACATTTTTTGCTGCTATACGTACGTTTATAGAAACAAAATACAATTTCCGCCGCTGTAAGTTGAGTAATACTTATCTAAAGTGACAGATAAATAAACCGCCGCTATAAACCGTCGCTAATTATCACTTTTCTTGTAGTGGATTGGGAGTGCCCCCCCCTACTCCTTCTCACTTTTCACTATTCTATTTTCAACCACTTCATTTCCACCCACCCCAAATTTCATCTACACTTCTACCTATACTCCTCTTTCTTTTCTCCTCAACTTCTCTTATTCCATTTTAACATCACAGACTCTTGGATTAAAAAAAGAAAAGAAAAAAGAGTGAGGTACTGTCATAATCCTCTTTTATGTTGTTTTCGTATTTGAGGATAATTCTATGTGATTTGACTTTTTTTTAATTCGTTTTTATTGGTAAGTATGCCCGTGCTTAGCACATATTAGTGTGCTAGTGTTTCTTAAACCCAATAGAGGTGGTTCCAAATAAATGGTTCCCCCCTTCTTATGGCTATATTTGGATCAAGGGTCCATGAAGGTGAGACTAACCTAAACACCTAGGGATCGATCTCCGGGGAACTACTTGTGTGAGATGCCTCAATTGCTTGACTATGAAGCATGTGTCCAAGCAAATGATTTCTCATTGTTGTTTCGTGTGGCAACAACATAAATGTGTAGCCATTAATTTTCTTTGGCCTACACGTGCACGCACAAGTCATAAGTAAGTAAATACAAAGGGGCTATTTGTTTGCAATAAAATAAATAGGAGTTAAATACATAAGGTAATTAAAATGAAGATTAAAGGTAAATTTAAAAAATTAACATCAAATAATATTTTCTTTTAGAGAAATAAAAAAAAGATGCTATTTGATACTCTTTTTTAAAAATTTACCTTTGCTCTTCATTTTTAACTATTATATATATATATATATATGAGTTACACTACAAAACTCCCCGGGCATTTTTCTAAAATAAAATGCCCCTCTTTTAGACAATAAAAATGTGACGTGTCATCAATGATACACATATCCAATTCTCTCCTAAATATTCTCCTACAAAAGTGGATATCTTAAAATACTAATAAATTATTGGCTTTTAGATAGGGTCAGAAACTCTCCTTTTGAGATAGGAGAGTTTTTGAGAATTTTCCTTTATTATATATATATATAATTCCTATGTATTTATGTGCTAACAAACAATGCTAAAGAGGAACCAAACAGGTTTCGGACCTATTAATTTGTTTAAATCTTTCTATGGTGATAGTCTGGGCACGAGGCCCTATTACTAATTCTGGATGTGATCCAAGTTCATTATAGACCTATGCTCAGATATTCATCCCTGGTCCACGGATTCTCAAAACATATTATTATTATTATTATTATTTGTTGACAAGGGTATCTCTTCAAGAACCGACTATTAATTATCCGGACTTGCGAAGTCTGCAAACCTCCAGTCTATGAGCTGTGATTCTTACCCTCGTGCTATCCCTCGGGGTTAAAAACATATTAATATTATATAAAAATATCATTGTTTTGAAAATATTGCCTTTTCACGGGCTTATATATCCCACCACAACATTTTCTATGAATTTCTATGAAATGATTGTTGGCCTAGTGGTCCTGACGAATTGGGTTCTTCTTATTCTAACCTCATGTATTCATCAGTGGACTCATTTTTCAAATCTACACTGCCTAAAATTATAGTGGTGCCGAAACACACTTCATTCTTATTGAAGTTAGGCAAAGAGTGAGATCCATGACGTCCATTCAAACCTAGGGGCCGGCCCTAGCTACTTATTATTACGTAGATACAAGCAATGAATAGTGTGGACACACACAAAATCTGTTGGCGGAGAATCATATGATCCACCACGTGGTGCTTTGCTTGTTTGGCACTTAACTAGTTAAAGTGAAGTGAAGTGAATCCAGACAAGAATTGACAAGGGGTCTTATCAAAAGTACACAATTTCAAAATTCCCTCCGAATTTTTCAAAAAAAGTAAAAAAAGCATTCTCCTTTCTCCACTAAAAGACAAGACAATTTCACTTTTCTATACAAAAAGTCAAAAAGATTCTATACTAAACAACTAAAAACAAAACATCATCATAACACTTTATATTTTATTCTCTCTTAATTTGATGCTTCACCTCACCATACTTCAATTCACCATACATCCAAACAGGCCCTTAGTATGATCCACCACGTGGTGCTTTCGTTAAGGACGCTCTCCTTGTTTTAGCATGTCCTTGATTTCTTGATAAAAGAAGTGGGTGGCACGTGAGTCTCATGCAAACAATGAAGTTTAAGATAATGGGTGGAATCTTTCCTTGGCCTCCCCATGCACAACAATACAAGTGGGAAAATAAAATGGGAAAGTTAGCCTCATTACAGATCTGAATGGTGGATAGTTTTCTGTATGTTATGTCTTTTTTTTTTTTTCCACATTGAACCAGGTACTTACAGTAAGTGCCTAAATTTTACGGACTTAATTAAATGAGTATGAAAGTCGTAATATTGTTGTTAACCTTCTTTCGAAAAGCGATCAAATGCCTGACCTAAAAGGGAAGGAGATACTGATTAGAAGCCCTGGTTGTAGTCAGCCGGAGGCACTCCGATGTCTAAGTTAATACAGTTACTGAACAAAGGATGAATGAAGAAGAAATGCAAAGTCTGGATTATGTGAATTTGTGTTGTGTTGTGTTGTGTTGTATTGCGTACCTCTTTGAGATCTTACCCTCGTGTGTGTGTGTGTGTATATATATATATAGGGGGAAGTTTCATCTTGCGTTCCCTTAGTGGGGGGTAGGTGGAAGTACTGCGCCATTAGCCCACACCATGTTTCCTTAGTGGTGGTAGGTGGAGGCACTGTCCCATCGGATTATGTGCTGATTTCTTATATTAATGCAGATGTGATCGTTAGATAAGGACAACCCCTTATCAATATTCGGTGACCATCTTATCTGTTAGTACATTCTGCGACGTAGCCGTAGTTTTATGAGAGTACAAGTATGATTTAGTATTCATCTCAATTGGTCGTGTCGACCTGAAGATGATACCGAGACCAGGTATGGACGCATCCTGACACTGTTGCCGATGTGCCTTATATCGATACCAAGGTGAGCCTAGCTGATACTTTTACCGAAACTAGTTCAAGCTCGGTGCTAGCTGGCACAATTGCCGAGCTGGATGCACCTCGGTACTATCGCTGAGTTTGCAAACCGAGGTCGAGATAAGCCAAGTCGGAACTATTACCGAAATTAGCGTAACCCTGCTCTTAGGGAAACGTCCCACACACTTACATATATAAACCTATGAGTTAAGCTGAGCTTGAGCTCTAGCTCAAATCAAGCACCACAAGCTCAAACTGATGTTGAGTTAGAGAAACTCTACTTCAGGGGACATTTGAGGTTTTTTTTTGGGTTAAAACTGCAATGAACCAAGCTAAGTTTGCGTATAAAATATTGAGTCGTGTACGTTCTGAATACCCACCCTAAATTTCAAAGTAATCAAGTGTGCAGCTCTGATCATCATAGTAATCAATGTGATACTACTAACTATTGGTTTGACGTATATGGCAAAGAGAATGTGGTTACACTGTACGTGTAGTTCCAATCTGATCACAAGTGTGTAGCTCTGATGAGATTGGAGATTCACATGGTTATAGGGAAAAAGCTGTGCATCTAGTGGACAATCCAGATTATAAAACAGCGGCCCCATCGTGTGAAGAAATCAACTCTAGCTAGTGCTTTGATCACATCTTCTTCGATCGATTGGTTGATATTAATGACTTCCTTTGGAGAATGATCAAACCTATACTAGGTAGACAAGTCGATGCAGTCACAACCCACCAAGTTTGTTATCTTGGGACCTGGGCCCCACATGTAACACCACAAAGTTAATTAACCTCAAGTAGTCACACCCTTTGTGTAATACATACCCCGGGGGGGCGGGGGGGAGCGATACGGGTGTTCATAGGCCGGGTTGGGGGCGCAATATGGGTGTTCATAGGCCGGGTTGTGTTGAGATGAGGAATGTACAGGCCTTACCCGACTTCTAAACTATAAGCCAGCCAAGGACCAACTTAGGCCATAAATGGCTAGCATGAACTCGACCCATTGGAAAGAAGATTAAGCCTGAGGCCGGTTCGAGTTGGCTTTATATAAGGGGGAAAAAATAGGATTTGTTAACACTGTCCTTAGCTGTAGTTAAATTAGTTTGGTCATGTAGCTATGTTTGAGTTCCTTGTCCATCTCTTCGTACGACTATTTTTATATTCGGGGCAGATCGGGCGGCCCACCACTAAATCCATGCCCCGCCCATCTATTAAATTGACCCAAATGAGAATTTGAGCCCTTGTACTAAAACCCGAGGCCCAATCCAAAGCAGGTTGGGCCTAGTCCATAAGAAGCCCTCCATGGGGGCAAAAATAATATAAAATAAAAGATGAGAAAGAAATACGACAATCATCATTATCATCATGGCCTTATTCCGACAAAGGAAAAGAGATAAATATAAATAAAAAATAAAATAAACTTCTGAATCAAGTCCGTGAAAGGGTTGACCCAACTTAGGTTTACCCATGACCAGAGCTTATTTGATTATAGGGTTGTTAAAATGCCACACGATTAGGGATGTAAATGGATCCCCGATTCTCTGATTATTCGGAAGTTCCGACCCGTTAAAAACCGGGTCTGGGTCCTTATTTAGGCCCTAATAAGTAAATAGGTCCAAGTCCGGGTCCGGTCCCACCTTGGTTCGGACCGGTGGACCCGAGACTCGAAATATTAGCTCAATTTTCAAAAACATCTCTTACAAACCATATATATATATATTTTAATATCATTCTCTACCTAGACCCGGACATAGATCCAGACCTGTCCCATATATGGTTTTGGTTTCGGTTCTGGAGCCAAGAAATTGGTTCCGAAATGGTAACGGGTCTAGATCCAGTTCCACATTTTCTTTAATGATTTCAATTATGGGTCTACTATGGATCCGGACAGGAACCAACTCGTTTACAACCCAACACACGGGCCCTTAACACGATACAAACTCATTCAACCCGAGCCCAGGGGCTCGTGATCTATCTCCAACGTAAATCTCAGCAACTCACAGGGGCAATATTGTCATTCGCTCCAATCAACCATTTGAGGCCCCTTCTCCCGCATTCGCAGCTCAAGTGCTCTCTCTCTCTCTCTTCCCAGTTTCAGCTCTACGGTTCGCAGAAACCCGGGAAAATGAGGCCGATTATCATTTCCATATTTTTCAAGGAAACCAAACGAGCCGAGAGATCTTTTCATTTTCCCAATCCCTCCTTTTCCACCAGGTATAGATTTTGGCGGAGGAGGAAAAAGAATCCCCCAAGAATTCCAAATTCCTCTCTACTAAGGGCTGATAAATCTCCCTTAGTTTCTGTATAAGGAAAAAGATTGGGTTGTTTTCTTCCCAATCCCCGACATTACTCTTGTTTCGAAGGTCAGATTACCAATGGTTACTGGGTTTGCATTTTAATATCTATATAAGAAAGTAGATTTTTTTTCATTTTTAAGGTTTTTTTTTTTTTGTGATGTTTTTGTAACACCTCGTCCCCCTAATGGCCTATTAATTATATTTAATTGCTTGATTGGTTAGTAAGTGTGTTTAGAGTTTTAGCGAGTCGGGTTTGACGTGTGGACTTCGCGTATGAAGTCTCGCGCTATTCGGAGTACGAGTGGGTAGTGCAGGGGGGTGGTTTGCGATTTGGGAAGTTTTTCTACGGGTTTTTATAAGATTATGAGTTTTGGTGAGTTGGGTGCATTGGGTAGGTTTCATTGTTTCATGAACTTTAGCCTTCTGTCGCGTTTTGATTCGACGCGTCGAAGGGGTCCAAACATCTTCGATAGTATACGTAGGCCGGCCCAGAACCTAACCCAAGCCCAACCAAGCCAAAGGCCCAAGCCCAAAACCCATCACTCATATTAAGTCATCAAACCCATCTTTTCTTCCTCCTTTTCATTTCACTCACTTATCCACTCAACTCAATACAGCCACATAACAGTAGCCGATCTCCTTCTTCTTCTCTTCCTTTCCTTCATCTTCTTCTTCTCCGTCGGCGATCATCGGAACTCCGGCGAAGACATTCAACCCACTAATCTTCTTCCTTTGGCCCCCAAGATCACGACCATACCATTTTCTAAGATTTTCCTTTACAACCCATTCTAAGGTAAGCTCTACAAGCTTTTAGACCTAAGTAGTTTACTTCCTTTGGATTAGAAATGGTGTAGATAAGCTTATTTCTTCCCATTCATTTCATTTGTAGTGAGGTTTTGAGTTTGGAACCCATTTACTCAAGTTGAGCTTAAGGAGAACTTCCCTCTCCAATTTCTTTTGGTTTTGAGTCAAGCTCTTCATCAAAGGCAAGTAAATAAGTATATTGATGCTTGATATGTTTCTCCTTTTTGATTTGGCATGGAAAAATGATGATTAGATGTTACTTGCTCAATTAATGTTTTAAAAGTATGAAAACATGATAAATAGATGTGTTAAGTTAATGGAATGGATTTAGAGATTTATAGCTTGCTTAGTGAGTTTCATGTATTGTAGTTGAGGTATTTTTATCACTACATATGATGCTTATCAGGTCCAAGAAGAGAGAAATGGGAAAAGTCCCATTTCAGCCCAGAACAGGGGCTGTGTTTAGTTCTCGCAGGCTAGCCGGTCGACCGGCACTGCAGGGGTCGGTCGACCGGGCCTGCTGCAGATTTTCTGCTGATTTCCCTTATGAAGGGATTTTTAACCCTGTGTTGTGTGGACTTTGGTGGACTTTTGGCTACCCCTTTTGGACTCATTTGACTATGTACGAGGAACGTTTTGAGCAGACGATTTCTCGTAGTTAATTCCGTTTTCTCGGGTTTCAATTCACTTCAATCTTGAACGGAATTGGGCAACGGGATACCACCTTATATCTATGCACGAAGAGACTTTGTATGGGTATCGCGAACCTTAATTCCTTTCGTTGACTGAATAAAGTTGTACGAGACTTTGGAAATAACAATGACCTAGGATTGGATTGTTTATCGCTTATGATTCTGAATTGTACCGTTTGGTACTCTCCGCATGAAATGTCCATGTTCTTTAGCTTCGTTTGTTTTAATTTGTTAGGGATCATATAATGAACTTAGAATATGAATTTAGGATCCCTTTGATGTTCCGTTTGTTCCGAAGTTTGATGAAGTGTTGTGGCTAGACGGCTTTGATTAAGAAAGCTTGTCGAGAACTACCTATGAGGATAAAGTGTGAAGTATGAAGAAGTTTGATGATGTTAGTATGATTTGATAATGGCAAGGTAGTTTCTCTTTGGCTAATGAATCCTGTTCACGCAGGAAAGTCTAGCCCTCACTATTGTATGTTTAGAACTCTTGTGTCAGGCATCACTCAGCTGTTAACGCCCAACACTTTTGGGGCACCAATTGTGTGAGGACTTTGGAATGAACGTCTGCGCAGTACGACCTTTTTATGTTTTAGATGGATGTACACCATCAGATACCCGTTCTGAAAGAAGAATATTATGTGATTTTGTTTATTTTATTTTAAGGGTATCATATGACTGCTTGCCGGGTTTCATCCCGAGCCCATTGCTTTACTCTACCACAGCTCTCATGTTGAGCCAGGAGGGTCAAGTGGAACTATCCCGTGGTGATTAGCTATGTGATTTGCCTATTTGATAGAAGTGTGTTAGTTGATTTTATGATTCTTATGCTATGCGTTTACTACAGTCATAACGCTATGCATCTCTTACGATATGGTCTATTCGTATATTCTTTAGTCCGCATATCGTTGTTGATTATATATTTATTTCCTTGCCGACGTTTGTGTCTGATGATGCTACTCTTGGTGAATAGGTACCGAGCCCTACTTTGAAGGGGAAGAAACGACGGAAGAAGTTCAGGCAGATCAGCCTGATGACTTCCTTGAGTACAGTACGGACGATATAGTATAGCCGTACTGACCCCGTATACGAGAGCCTCCACCTTTGGGATTAGCTTTATATTTTGGTTCTTTTATCTTTTGATTAGGCCAAGTCTTGGTTGTGGCCTATTTGTGTAATTATAACTTGTTGACAGTTTTAAACTTGAACTTTAAATAGGTTATTCAGTATGTATTCTCAAACTATACATCAATAAGATACCACTTGTGTTTTAAAAGCTTCCGCTATTTGTTTTATACTATTGGAGGAAATGTTTATACCTCACAGCGGTCTTCGATCCAGATGGGACCCGATTGGGGCCAAGTTGCATTTGATTAATGTTGGAAAAAGTTTTAATTGGCCCTAATCTCACGCATAACCCCGGTTTCACTTCTGGGGGCGTGACAAGTTGGTATCAGAGCGTAGTACTGCTTTCTACAGTAAAAACAGGTAGAAACTTAAGACGTGTGAGGATTGGTTTTTCTTTGGGTATCTTAGATGTTTTAGATTGTATAGTTGTATGCTAGATTGAGTCCCATAGGACTAACGTTTCTTATGTTTCAGAATGGCTGGTCGTAATACGCGCAGTGGCAACCCAGACAGCAGTCATGCCAATGCCAATGATGGTGATTCTTTTGAGAACAGATTCAACAAGCTTATGCAAGCCTTTGTGTCTTCTCAAGAGGCACAAACAGTTAATCAGACTCAGCAGCGAGCAGATCAGGCTGCCTTTCAAGCTCAGATGATGCAAGTGTTAGAGAGGCCCGTCCCCGCTGCTCAAGTCATCATGCCCGCGAGGGTAGTTGATCGGAATGACTTGTATGACAAATTTAAGAAGCGGAACCCACCGGTTTTCTACGGTAATGAAGATCCACTTGATGCTGATGAATGGGTCGTTCAGATAGAGAAGATCTTTCATGTTTTCGATTGTACGGGGAGGGAACAGGTCCAGTTGGCAGCGTACATGTTCCGAGGAGCGGCAGAAAGGTGGTGGAAATCGGTCAAAACACCATATGACACGATCGATGACGCAGTTGCTTGGACTACCTTCCAGCTTTTGTTCCGTACCAAATACATCCCACCCCATATCCAAGCACAGAAGATTATAGAGTTTGAATCATTGCTCCAAGGTGAAGATACAGTTCAAGAGTATGAGCTGAAGTTTACTAACTTGTCTCGGTTTGCACCAGCTCTAGTGGCGACCGAAGCTGATCAGGTTATGAGGTTCGTTCAGGGACTGAGACCCGATATTCAGATGGAGGTGACTTCTGTCACTTTACTTACTTATGAGGAGAACCTCAAACGGGCTTACTGGGCCGAGGAGTCCCTTCGGAAGAAAGCACAGTATGCCCAGCAGCTTCAGTTTGTGCAGACTCCGGCTAAGAGTCAGAGTTCAGGACAGTTTCAATTCCAACCGCGCCCACAGCAACAGTACCAGCATCAGCAGCGTTTCCAGCAGCACTACCCGCAACCAGCTAAGAAGCCTAGGTCAGATCCAGCACAGGGAGTTCGTTGTACTCATTGTGGTAGGACTCACCCATCAGTGGAGTGTAGATGGGTCACGGGAGGTTGTTTTAGTTGTGGCCAGATGGGCCACCAAATTAAAGATTGCCCGAAGAAGGACGGGCAAGGTGTCAGGAGTGCAGCACCTCCTCAACCATCGATGGTTGCAGCACCTTTGAGGCAGGCACCACCCGCTAGGCCGCAGCGGCCTTATCAGCAGCAGCAGCAACCACTTAGGCTTCCAGGACCACCAGTTTATAGAGGACAACAGAGGCCCCCAGGACAGCAGCGACAACAGCAGAGGCCTCAGCAGTATGGTAGACTTTAGGCCCTGGATCTACAGGAAGGTGAAGAAGCTGGAGGAGTGGTGGAAGGTACACTCTCTATTTCAGATGTACCTGCTAGAGTCTTATTTGATTCCGGTTCCACACTCATTCGTGTCACCTATATTTGCTACATGCTTGGTAGGGGATATAGCCCCATTGCATTGTGTTTTGCTTGTTAGTACCCTCTTAGGGAAGACAGTGCAGTGTGAGTCCTATTACCCGGCGTGTAAAGTGCAGGTGGGCAGTTTTCTCCTATCTGCAGATTTGATCATCCTCGGGATGAAAGATTTTGATGTGATATTGGGGATGGATTGGTTATCCACCTACAGAGTTGTTATGGACTGCTTCAACAAGACCGTCAGATTGCAGGTGTTAGCAGACAGTGTGGAGATTGTTGGAGAGAGGCGATCCATGTCCACTAGAGTCATTTCCGCTTTGAGGGCAGATAGATTGATTAAGAGTGGATGTGAAGGTTATTTGGCATTTATCACGGAGGATAAATTGACCAAAGCGGTGGAGGATATTCCAGTGGTTTGTGAATTCCCGGATGTCTTTCCGGAGGAGATACCTGGATTACCACCCGTCCGAGAGATTGATTTTACGATTGAGCTTGTGCCAGGAACGGCACCGATATCAAAGGCACCCTACCGTATGGCCCCAGCAGAGTTCAGAGAATTGAAAGTGCAGTTGCAAGATCTCCTGGACAAAGGATTTGTCAGACCGAGTGTATCACCTTGGGGTGCACCGGTCCTATTTGTGAAGAAGAAAGACGGCTCCATGCGTATGTGCATAGACTACAGGCAGCTGAATCAGGTTACTATCAAGAACAAGTATCCTTTACCTAGGATAGATGAGTTGTTCGATCAGCTGCAGGGAGCACAACATTTCTCGAAGATTGATTTGAGGTCAGGCTACCATCAGTTGCGAGTGAGAGACCAAGATGTGCAGAAAACAGCCTTCAGGACAAGATACGGCCATTATGAATTTTTGGTGATGCCATTCGGATTGACGAATGCGCCGAGTGTCTTCATGGCCTTGATGAACAAAATCTTCGCACCATGCTTAGATCAGTTCACAGTAGTGTTTATAGACGATGTTCTAGTCTATTCGAAGTCTACAAAGGAGCACGCAGAGCATTTGAGGACTTCATTGCAGATTTTGAGAGAGAACCAGCTTTATGCCAAGTTAAATAAGTGTGATTTTTGGCTTGAGCAGGTGTCTTTTCTTGGACACATCATCTCCAAGGATGGTTTGGCAGTTGATCCAGCAAAGATTGAGGCAGTAGTTGATTGGCAGAGCCCGAAGTCAGTGTCAGAGATCAGGAGTTTCCTCGGTTTAGCAGGGTATTACAGAAGATTCGTGAAGGGATTCTCCAGTATTGCAGCTCCATTGACCAAATTGACGAGGAAAGATATTCCTTTTGTGTGGACGGAGCAATGTGAAGCGAATTTTCAGGAATTGAAGACCAGATTGACCACAGCTCCTATCCTTACTTTACCTACGGGGAATGGAGGATTTGTGGTTTTCACAGATGCTTCAGGCATTGGATTGGGATGCGTACTTATGGAGGAAGGAAAAGTAGTGGCCTACGGATCCAGGCAGTTGAAAGAACATGAAAAGAGATACGCTACCCATGATTTGGAGCTTGCAGCAGTAGTTATGGCATTGAAGTTGTGGAGACATTACTTGTATGGAGAGAAATTCGAGGTTCACTCGGATCACAGGAGTCTCCAGTATCTGTTTAGGCAGAAAGATCTGAATATGAGGCAGACTCGATGGATGGAATACATCAAGGACTATGACTTTCCGATAAAGTATCATCTTGGGAAAGCAAATGTAGTTGCAGATGCATTGAGCAGAAAGACAGCGAATACCGAATGTTTGCAGACAGAGTGGTCGTTGACAGAGTTATTCAGGGACTTAGCCATAGAGTTCCAGCCTCAGAGTGAGAAAGTTATGGTTGCCAACATGCACACATGGGAACCAGAGATTCTGAGTAGAATCAAGAGCAGTCAGCCAGAGGATCCAGAGTTAGTCAAATTGATTGACAGTATAGCTGACAGGCCAGAGTTCAGACTCATAGATGGAGTGTTGTACTGCCAGGACAGGTTGTGTGTGCCGGGTGTACATGGTTTGAGGAACGAGATTATGGTTGAGGCACACCATTCTTGTTATGCTATTCACCTAGGGAGCACCAAAATGTATCAGAATTTGAAGAACTTTTACTGGTGGAGCAACATGAAGAAAGACATTGCAGGGTTTGTCTCGAGATGTCTTGTGTGTCAACAAGTGAAGATTGAGCATCAGAAACCACCAGGATTACTCCAACCCTTGAAAGTACCGGAGTGGAAGTGGGAGCACATCACCATGGACTTCGTTGCAGGATTGCCACCCACGAGGGATAATGACAGTATATGGGTGATTGTTGACAGACTTACGAAGTCAGCACACTTCATTCCGATGAAGATGAGAGGATCCATGGATATTTTGGCACACAAGTACATTGACACCATCGTTAAATTACATGGAATTCCAGATTCCATTGTGTCAGACAGAGATATGAGGTTTGTGGGCAGATTTTGGGTCAGTTTGCAAGCAGCCTTGGGTACCACATTGAACTTCAGCACTGCATATCACCCTCAGACCGATGGACAGACTGAGAGGACCAATCAGACCATGGAGGATATGTTGAGGGCATGTGTTCTTGATTTCGGGAAAGACTGGGAGAAGAGTCTTCCTTTGTGTGAATTTACCTACAACAACAGCTATCACTCCAGTATCGGGATGGCACCGTTCGAGGCATTGTACGGAAGGAAGTGCAAGACCCCGATTTGTTGGGAAGAGATTGGTGTTCGGAGTTTTCATGGACCGTCGATCATCAGTGATACCAGCGAAAAGGTGAAGCAGATCATTGATAGGCTGAAGATTGCAAGAGACCGTCAGAAGAGCTATGCAGACCCAAAGAGGAGGGATTTGAAGTTTCAGGTTGGAGACAAGGTGTTTCTCAAAGTCTCACCAACTAGAGGAACCATGAGATTCGGTCAAAAAGGGAAACTGGCTCCGAGATACATTGGACCGTTCGAGATCGATATGCGAGTCGGCGAAGTGGCCTACAGATTGATACTACCAGCAGAGTTAGCAGGTGTTCACAGAGTTTTTCATATTTCTATGCTGAGGAAGTACATTCCAGACCCTTCACACGTGCTACATCATGAGCCATTGGATGTTCAGCCAGATGTTACATTCGTTGAGAGGCCGAAGAAGATCATCGACACCAAAGAGCAAGTGTTAAGGACAAGGACCATCCACTAGGTCAAAGTACAGTGGGAGCATCACAGTCCACGAGAAGCGACTTGGGAGCTCAGGGATCAGGTTCAGGAGACGTACCCGGAGTTATTTCCAGAGGTGTGTTAGGGATTTGGAGGACCAAATAGCCTAAGTGGGGGAGGATGTAACACCCCGTCCCCCTAATGGCCTATTAATTATATTTAATTGCTTGATTAGTTAGTAAGTGTGTTTAGAGTTTTAGCGAGTCGGGCTTGACGTGTGGACTTCGCGTATGAAGTCTCGCGCTATTCGGAGTACGAGTGGGTAGTGCAGGGGGTGGTTTGAGATTTGGGAAGTTTTTCTAGGGGTTTTTATAAGATTATGAGTTTTGGTGAGTTGGGTGCATTGGGTAGGTTTCATTGTTTCATGAACTTTAGCCTTCTGTCTCGTTTTGATTCGACGCGTCGAAGGGGCCCAAACATCTTCGATAGTATACGTAGGCCGGCCCAGAACCTAACCCAAGCCCAACCAAGCCAAAGGCCCAAGCCCAAAACCCATCACTCATATTAAGTCATCAAACCCATCTTTTCTTCCTCCTTTTCATTTCACTCACTTATCCACTCAACTCAATACAGCCACATAACAGTAGCCGATCTCCTTCTTCTTCTCTTCCTTTCCTTCATCTTCTTCTTCTCCGTCGGCGATCATCGGAACTCCGGCGAAGACATTCAACCCACTAATCTTCTTCCTTTGGCCCCCAAGATCACGACCATACCATTTTCTAAGATTTTCCTTTACAACCCATTCTAAGGTAAGCTCTACAAGCTTTTAGACCTAAGTAGTTTACTTCCTTTGGATTAGAAATGGTGTAGATAAGCAAAACAATATGTTAGCATATAATAATGAAGCAAAAGGGTCATACATTGCTCACTCGATTCTAACTAACGAAAAGTCTAACGAATTCTAGCCACGTCCTTAGGATTTCTAGTTTCTTTTAATTGCTTGAAACACGTCTTGTTCTGATACCAGTCTGTCGCGACCCCGGACTGGGCTCGTGGGCTTAATCCGAGATCGGGACTAAGTAATGTGTCAAAGTGTAGTGATAAGATGCACACATTTATTTAATTTCCCACAGATGTCCGCGGTGAGGATATCACACCAACATAATAATTTCATTCAAGTGCAGAAGCGTGTAGCAAATCAAATTAATAATTTATTTCAAAATCACGAGACTGATAACATGTGAATACAACTTGATGTTAGAGTGAGCAATGATCATTAGCATGTTCCCAAAGGTAAATGTTAAAGTTTATACAAAGATCAATTAATTAGTCACTCCCCAAAAAATAAAGGCCAACAAAGGCCAGTACAACCAAAAGAATGGGTTAAACACAATCCCTAAAATGTTACAAGTCTCAAGGCTTAATCGACAAAGTTGTCCAAACTTAATGGTGCCGACTTATAGGTTACAAGCAAGAAATCGAGACATATACATATATATACAGGAATGTGTGTAACACCTTAGCAGGCGGGATAGGGTGCACATAGGCACATAAATCACTTTCATGTCTGGTCAAGCATATACGGGCTAGTAAGACACTTAAAGTGTACTGGTCAGTATTTCTAGAGCAGGGCTAGTGAAATCACATGAAAACTGGCGAGTATATGTGAAATCTAGATACATGAAAACACAAAAAGGGTTTTCACAAGATACCGGACCGTGCATTAAGGATTTAAAATTTAAATCGAAGTGTACAAGTGACTACAACAAACTGCACATTTCCCGACACTATTTGCCGATGCAATGAAAATTTGCGTTGGCAAAAGTCTTATTTCCAACGCATATTTGGACTGCGTTGGCAATTAGTGTCGGAAAATGCTAGTTTTACCGACACAAGTAAGGCTGCGTTGGTAAAAGCTATTGAAACCACATTGGCGCCAACAAAAAAAAACACTAAAAGAGAGGGAAATTTTGCCAACGCGTTTTTCTCTAATGGCGACGCAATAATGCGTTGGCAATTATCTTGTTTACTGGCGACGCACAAGTGTGCGTTGGGAAAGGTTTGAGTTTTTATTCGTACTATTGCCAACGTATGAGTTGCGTCCCCAAAGCCTCATTTATGACAAACTTGCCTTTTCCGACACTATTTCCCGACACAGTGAAAAGTTGCGTTGGCAAAAGTCACGGAAAATTGCTGCTTTTACCGACTCAAGTGAGATTGCATTGGCAAAAGCCGTGGAAAAACTTTCCCGACATTATTTGTCGGCGCAGTGAAAATTGGCATTGGCAAAAGTCTTATTTCTTATGCATATTTGAGCTGCGTTGGCAAAAGTCACAGAGAACTGTTACTTTTACCAACACAAGTAAGATCACGTTGGCAAAAGTTATGGAAAACATACAATTATTTTGCCTACTGGCGATGCACAGCTCTACATCCGCAAAGCCCTATTTAGTAAAATTCTTTTTTGCCAAAATAATAAGAGCGCTTTGTTTTAATCGCTTTGATTTATTCCCAACTCTCTGCCTCTTTCATGGGTTTTTATTTTTTAATTTTTTAATTTTTTAATTTTTTGTTCTAAATTTCAATAGCTTCTAGCAGAGTATGGTGGGAACTTTTTTGGATGGGTCCCACTTGTGCCCATATATGGATAATCAGAGTCATTCAAAATGAACAAACACATTTAATTATGGGGTATCCCAATTTTTTGTTTAGAATTGAGTTGGAACCACTTTAAGATTGACCAAACAGAAAACAATGGCTAAAAAAAATGTTGTCTTATTAAATTTTTTTTTTTTTTTATGTTCAATCGTACGATGAGATAACCTCCATTTAAAATGAGATTTGACGATACCTTATAAACGTATGGTAGTTATTCATGCATCGAGGGTCGGACTCATATATAAGGAAAGCCTCAACCCAACTTGAAAAAAAAACACATAAGGCCTATATTTTGAGTCCGTAAGTTAATTTTAATTTTCTCTTAGTAGCACTCGTAGCAATGGTTGCCTGTATAAATCCCACTCTAATGGCGCCAAATTTTGGTGGAAATTAAATTTTTTTACTTTTTAGCGTCTAACTTTTTGCGGCGGCGTATGCTTTTGAGGGTAAAGATATATTTTTAGTGGCTAGTATTATATTGGGTGAACTAAACCTAATTTAGGGTGGGCCATAGGATCTCCCGCTAAAAGTTCCTGCGTTATAAAAGACTCACGCCATACCCTAATTCCCTGTATCTAAACCCTTCTTTCGAATTTCTCCTCCTTACAACTGCAGCAAGGCAAACCCTCATTAGGAATCGTCTTCTTCTTACAACTGCAGCAAGCCAAACCAATCTTCGATTCTTCTTCTTACAACTGCAGCAGGCCAAACCTTTCTTTGGAATCGTCTTCTTCTTGCAATTGCAACAAGCCAAGGTATGATATCTCTTTCCATCTATCTTTATGCCGGCCAGTCCTCCCTCTTCCCCCACCGCCCCTGCCTCCACCCGCCCAAACCTTCCGCCCGCCAGCAACCCTCCCACCCAGCATCCCTCTGGTTTTGTTTGGTATTGTATTGGGCAACAGAAGAAGGAAAAGGGCCCTTCATGCTAAGGAAATCTAGAATGGTTCATATGGATCTGACAGAAAAATAAGCTAAAGAAGTAGGATCTTTTAAGTCGGTAGATGTTTGAATATTTGAATACACATTATGACTACCATCCCCAGCACAAGAGTTCACGCATTGCTAAACAGGTGCTTTCCAAATATCTTGCATCATACATCTTCCATGTGCTCTACATTCCATGTCTTGACCACAGTTGTGATTAGTGATCCTACTCACAGTGGACTATGGGATAGGAAGTTCTCGTTGTGGATGAAGGATGGCTCAAAAAAATTTCCCTGGTTGAATTCTTACAACCATTTATTCAAAGGCCCAAAAGATTGAAGTCAGTCCAACAACAGTGAGTCACTTTGATAAAAGTGATTTTGGGGTGCATGCAATCCACTACATGAAACTCTAGGGCTGATGGCCCAATAAATGCAGAGTTTATTGCACCTCTCAGAAGAAAAAATTCTAAAATGTTCAATTACTAATGGGTTTTAAACAGATAGAGCATCAGTTCAGGAAAAGAGATTAAAGCTTGGATGGCCGGAATCAAGTAATTTGGGAGATTTAGAAACATCCTTGTCCACATTGGGCCCATTGAAGTAAGATATTGCATATAATTGAACCATGGAATCATCATTTACAGAAAAGGGAGGCAAAGTAAACTGTATCTTCTCTGCAATGCAGGACCCTGTTAGTCTCTGGAACTATTACCCTCAATGTTAGTTCAAGGGTAAACTAAGACTAGCATCAAAACTGAATGTAGGACCCTTTCAACTCTTGTAATTGTTTGCTGGTTGCGTGTGTGATGAGAAACCACTCTCACAAATTCTGGTATTGGGCATGATGAAGAAAAATTATACTCAGTATATATTGTAATGTCTAAAATGATTGATGTGAGAACAATAATTGGAAGCTTGCCCTTTGGAACAACTTAAAAATATAGTCCCAAATCCCAATGTACAAAATATACCTATGCTGCTAGTGCATAGTATTGAATTGTATTCTAGTTTTGCTTTGATATGTTATCAATATGGGTAGCATTGCACTAAGTGTTTTTTTTTCTTGGAATATGCAGATAGCTCTTTATATCTTTTCTATGATTTATCTTTCATCAATGTTAATTGTAAACAGCATATGACACCCATTGGAGCCATCCATTTCCTTCCACCATATTCAAGTATCATGTAAATGTATCCAATGTCCTTGATCCTGCCATCTTTGATAGTCATGGTGCCATTCATGACATCCTCCAACATAGTTTTATCTGTCACCTACAGAGACAAGATGGTAATCAGTAAATCATAGAACAGAGTATAAGTAGAATCATAACTCATCACATCAGCCATCAAAATGGTAGAGATTTGCAAAATGACCATCAGAATCATAACTCATCTTTTAGTTGTTTAGATGCGAAAACCATTTTAATATTGCCGCCTTCTTTTTGAAGAAATAAACTTATAGTTTTCCAGCATTAAAAAATAAACAACATATTAAGTCCTAACAAGCATATATGTCCAATGTGCAAGAGTAGTCTTGATTATAGTCAAACCACCAATACCACCAATATCCACAATAAATACAGCAAATGAAATGTAAATCAATATAAAAAATGCTGATATTAAACTCATAAAAAACAACCAAACACCATATTTTGAATTAATTTTGGTACCTCACAGTCAATGAGTTGAATAATATTTCTCTCTCCCTTTAACTTGTTTAAATACTTGATCTCCTGACAGAACCCATAAGCAGTAGTATAATTATGACCCTTAAGCTTGATACTTTTAAGGGCATAGATGGTGCAATCTGATGCTATGACTTTATGAACCTCATTACTTCCTCCACTGCCAATCTTGCCAAGCTTCTGATAGAGCTTCCCATTAACTTTAAAAAATACATCAGGATTGTAGTTCTTTTTACAAGTTGCAGACATTCCTCTTCCACTACTAGTCTTTTATGGTTTGCTTGATTGAGAAGGCTCTGTATTAACATTCAAGTTTCTCCTCGGGGGATCATAAGGTTGTAAATCACTGCCATCACCCGAAATCCCTTTTTCCTTGGCCATTTTTTCAACAAAATGAGCATCCTTTTTGTGACGTTTTGGTATTTTATATATATATGATTTATTTTATTATTGCTATTTTATAATTGATTGTATTTTAATTAAATACGTGATTAGTCTAAGTGGGGACCACGCTAGACTTAGGTTGGTGAGGTAGGCTTGATGGATAGGTGTCTTACCCATAGTTAACCGGGCCCAATTTAGTGGAACAGTTTTTCTCAAACCAAACTCTAATCCTTCTCTAATCCAAACTCCTATTTTTTTAGAACCCAAACTCTATTCTTTAAGAATCTAAGTTAGACTACAAATCTTTTAGGTGTGTGTGTCCCTTTTTATGTCTATTATTATAAATATTTATAAATATTTTTATCCCTATTATTATAAAAATTTACTTACTCAATTCATTATCTATGACTTGTAATTTTCAGTGCAAATCGCAGAGGAATAAAGAGAGCCGGAGCAAAGTGAAGACACTTCATACATCTGGATCTCGATCATTTGCAGCCCAGTTCTCGATCATGCAGGCAGATGAGCAACAGGCTCCTCCATCTCAACCTGATTTATATCGACATCGACACTATAGCAAGAAGAAGAACAAATGGATCACAGATCATGCTGAGGAGACACATGTGAGTTGTTTCATTGACATGAGAATATTTGTTTGTATCCATTTATCTTTTGAGCACTAAATTATATATCATGTTATGTGTTCTTGATGAGATTTCTTTATTTTACATAGCATTTTTTTTTTGGGATGCACATATATCTTATGGGCCATATAGTAGTGTTTATGGGTAGTCCTTATGATTTTAAGCTTAATAGGACGAAGACCACCGAGTTGCACGGGGCACTCTTCGCTAGTATTGTAGATCCCAATTTATTTCAATTGCCTAACATATATTAATTACATGACATATTTGAATGCTTTGATAATGCAGCGAAGAATGGAAGAGGCATTGTCGCAACCTGAAATTAACTCTCTAGTGGCTGAGCAACATGTGATCAAGAATCTGCTAGGGAAGAGGGTCGCAAGGAGGCAAGGGTACCGCTCGAGGGGGCCATCATCATCTTCTACTGGTATCTTGATGTCTTCTGAGATAAGCACCCTACGGCAGCAACTAGCTGATTCGTTGAAAGCACAAGAAGATTTGAGAGAAGAGTTGCGGTGACAGTATGAGGACTCAGAAGCAAATGCAAGATCAGACAGCTATGCAGGTTCACATGCAGAGTCAGATTCAGTTGTTGCTTTCCCGAGTCGGTATGGATGGTTCAGGCTCCTCCAAAAGATAAGGATTTGATGGTTTTATGAATTGGCATGGGTCATCCCTCTAACAAGTTCATTTTGCTCCTTACTGGCCGTGTTTCATGGTGTACTTTGGATATTTGATGGTGATTAGATTTTAGTTGAGATTTACTTTATTGAGATATTTGACTTTTTTTGACGTGGGATATTACATTTTATGTGGCATGGACAAGTTTTATGATTGGTTTATTTTATTGATGACTCATTATTTTTTTTATTGTTACATGATGAATGTGGGATTATTTGTTGTTTATCAATGCTTATGCTTGTGCAATGTTGAAAATATAGATTTGAAAAGGAAAATATTGTACAGGAATTTTTCCTAATTTTTTTAATTATTTCTTAATTGATAAGAGAAGTTATTTCCCAATGCACTCTCTGCGTCGCCAAAAGTAAATTTCCTGCTTGCGTTAGAGACTTTTCTCGATGCATCAACATGTCGGAATATGTATGACCGGCGCTGTGTATGCGTCGTCAAATATGTATTCCGACACTAGTATGTGTGTTGGGAAATGTATAACCGACGTTATTATGTGTCGGCAATGACGTATATCTATTTCCCAACGCACTCTTCGCGTAGCCAAAAGTAATTTTCCTGCATCGTTAAAGACATAACCCGATGCTTCAACACGTCGGGATATGTATTACCGGTATTGTATATGCGTCGTTAAATATGTATTCCGATGCTAATATGTGCGTTGGCAAATGTATAACCGATGCTATTATGCGTTGGAAATTAGGTACATCTATTTCCCGATGCACTGTCTGCGTCTCTAAAAATAATTTTCCTGCGTCGTTGAAGACATTTCCCGATGCTTCAATACGTCGGGATATGTATTACCAGCGTTGTGTATGCGTCGTCAAATATGTATTCCGACGCTTGTATGTACGTCAGCAAATGTATAACCGACGTAGTTATTCGTCGACAGTTAGGTAAATCTATTGCCCGAAGCATTCCCTGTGTCGCTAAAAGTAATTTACATGCGTCGTTGAAGACATTTCCCGACACTTCAACACGTCGGGATATGTATTACCGGCATTGTGTATGCGTCATCAAAGATGTATTCCGACGCTAGTATTAGCGTCGGCAAATGTATAACCGACGTTGTTTAGCGTCGGCAGTGAGGTGAGGTTAACCACTAAAATCGATGTTTTGCCGACGCTGTTGGAATTGCCGACGTTTGGGACGACGCACCATTGCGTCAGTGAATAGCCTTTTTTAGCCGACACTAAACATTATTACGTCGGGAATGGTTTTCCAGGCATTAGGTTGCCGACGTGGTGCCGACGCATTGTACTACGTTGGTAAAGCCTATCCCGATGCAATTCTGATTTTTCCAGACGCGGGAACCGCGTTGGAAAAACTGTATTTTGTTGTAGTGCTAGTACAAGTGTCCTGCATGTCAGTTTTGTCAATGGCTTGGTACTCTCAATAAAAGGACATTTCAAGCATCCCATACATATTGATAATTCAAGAGTCCTCAACGTATTTTCGGGGTGAAAATTTTCTCCCTTAAATTTCCAAACAGTCCTTCCTACCCATTTCATGAACATATGGTTCGAAATAGTTCTTTTCTTCCCTCTCAATTCCTAAAAATTTCTAGGAGTTTGGTCACCTGGCGGTTAGCCGTTGGCTGACCGTGGGGTGCCTGACAAGATGCAACATACTGGAATTGTAACCGCCACAATTCGGTCAACTAGCTGACCGCCTCCTTCAGAACAGAAAACAACTCTCTAGAAAAGTAACCGAACTGGTTCGGTGAGCCTCCAGTCACCAGGCGGCTAGCCGACAGGTGACTGCTAGCTGACCGCCCAGCTGCGGGAAATCCACGTTGAGTTCAGATTTGAGCCTTTTCTTCCTCAAAACCATTCCCTTCATCTCCCATTCATTTCCTTGCAATGAAATGAGCTAAAAAGCTCATCCAATTCCTCATTCAACACTTCCATTCCTCATCATTCAAATTTCTCCGACACACATCCATTCTTTTCACATTCAATCACCAATGGAAAAGAAATCCAACATTTACAAGAATTCATTGTACCAAAATCAAGTATGAAATAAAAGCCATATGAGTTAATATGATTATGAGTTAAACAACTATTAAGATTCATTCATGAACATTTATTTCAAAAATCAATGCAAGTCAAAATGAATAGTGAAATCATCGACATTGTTTATAAAAACCATTTAATGCTCAAAATATCTATTCATCCACTTGCCTTGGGTCCAAGCTAGTAATTGATCTTCTAATCACTCTTTTAAGCTCAAAATCACCAAGCTCTACAAAAACCCCCAAACACAACTCATCACAAACCCTAAATAATCCAAAATAATGAAATAAGAAGAGAGAGCTTCCCATAATGGAGATGGAGCTCCTCTAGGGTCATAAGAACACAAATCTAGAAGATGGAGAAGATTGCTTACTTATATAACTTCCAAATAGAAAGAGTTAGCTCAATGAGGGCCTCAAAGTTAATAGATTTCTCTTCCAAGAGCATCAATGGAGAGCTTGTAGGGTGAGGAAGAAGAAGGTGAAGTTCATTTCTTGATTGGTACAAGATTGGTAGTGATTTGGAGATGGAAGAGCAAGAAGAAAAGAAGGGATTGCAAGAAGAAACCCTAGGCAGTCTTCAATGAGAATGAGCTAGAAAGAGTAAAGTGAAAAATGACTCTCCTTTTTATAAGAAGTGGAATTGGGACCCACGACTAACAATACTTGTCGGGCTAAAAACATGGTTTTCGGGACCTTGGACGAGTTCGACGAAGAAGAAAAAAGTGATCGCCGAAATTTCTAGTTTCTAAAAAGTATATATTTTGTGGGTTTTGGAGACATTGAAAATAGTGTTCAGATTTTGATGTAAAAAGACTATTTTGGCCCTGACATTAGAGAAGTAGGGTTTTGAGGTCTCGAGCGGGGACGGGATCAACACGAAAGTTGTAGAGATTAACGAGATAAGTAAAACGAGACTAAAACAAGAATTATTGAAAACTAGAATAATCCCCCAATCACATGCAAAGTCGCTAAAAGAACCCTCAAAGAGTCCCATTAAATCAAGAAGGCATTCAAAACTCCCCAAAGCTATTTAAAAGCTATTCCAATCCCAACTTAAATCAAAATCCACTAATCTCACTTAACTTAATTAGCACTAATCGAGGTCACTTGGGTCGGGATCTTACATTTGGTTCATTTAGTTTTTTTGGTGATGGCCTTTAATGGGTGGTTTTTTTTTTTACGCTTTCTTTTTGTTTTTCTATGTTTGATTTTCATAGTTTGTTTATTTCTTTTGTATTGTATATGTTATGGGACTTTTTCATGGACTTTCAAACTATCTTGTGTTTCTTCATGTTTTTATGTATTTCTTTTGCCTTTTATTATGGGTACATTATTCTTTTAATTTTCTTGGTGATAGATTTTAATATATTTTAATGGAATCAAAGCATATGCAAACCCTTCAAATTTAAAAGTTATTTAATGCCCAAAAACCTTTAAATAACTTCGTGTTGAATTGTTTATTTTGGAGGATTTGATTGCAGAACTTCGTGTTGAATTTTTTATTCTTCTCATGTTATATGTATTATAGCTATTTATTTTGATTGCAATCTTGACCGTATCCATATAATTATTACGAAAACCATTATTTTACTTTTTATAATGGTATATATTTTTTATTCTGGATTTATGTTCTTCTCATTAATTATTAACTCAAAAAGAGCCCCAAATGAAATATATTTTGTTTTTGGGCCATGGCTTAGCATGGGCCTATTTTGCTAGTTATTATATTATATATTACAGGGGTAGGATTCGATTTCTAAATTGGAGTCCGATTTCGAAATTGATTGCAAAATCGGAGTCCGATTTCGCAATTGATTTTAAAATTGGAGCTCAATTTCGATTTCAAATGCGAAATTGAAACTCTAATTTCTATTTCTATTTTGATTGGAGAGAAATTTCAAGATTTACATCGAGAGACCACTTTTGTTAACTTTTTTTAGGTGAACTTAAAATCTTAATATATCTAATATGGATAGGAGATTAAAGAATCAGGATGATACAATAGTTCCACCTTGCTCAATAACTCTACCTAGCCAAGTCAAAATGAGTCTTCTTTAGTTGAATTAAAGTTCTTAATATATCTATTGTGATTAGAAAATTTTAAAAGTTTGTGATTTTAAAAGTATATCCTAGATAGTGATTTATACATATGGGCTCTATGTACAATAAACTTTTCTAAGTGGACCTCATATTCTAATTTCTAAAGGGAGGCCACATGTTGTGATTCCTAAACATGGCCCTCCACCCAAATTCCTAAAGATGGGTCCATGTTGGAAGTTTTAAAGTTGGCCCCATCATGTACAACAATTTCGATATCCTTTTTCTTTATATTAGATCTTGGATAATTGGTTTTTCTTTTTTATTTTTCTCTCCCGGTTTTCTATTTTTTCTCTTTTTATGATGATTTTTTTATTTATTAAATAAATAGTAAAAAATAAAAAATGAGATTACTTTAAGCTATGATGTAATTTCATAAAAAAAATTAATCTTACCTTTTTCCTATGCCACCCATTTCCGATAAAGATTTTATGACTGCAATATCAAAATAATTTTATAATTAATTTAAAAACTGAACTCATCATGTTTATGGAAGATGTTCAAAAGTATAAGATTAAAAATCTCAAAATAATATCAGCATAAATAAAAAGAATAGATATGAAAATAAAAAAATATATAATTAATTAGCTTTTCATATAGAAAATAATCATTTCAAAATGCTCCATTGATTTTTGGAAATATGCTATCAAGAAATCGGATTCAAACCACATTTGTATCATTAATATTCAACTTTTAGTCTACCTATTTGGGAAATAAAGAAGTCCAAATCCATTTTGTTTAAAGGCAATTGATAGACTTTAACTTGGTTATAGGTTATATGATTGTAGGATATTTTCAATTATATAAGTTTATACGGTATTCTATTTTGTTAACATATGCATAATATAATACATACATAAAAAGTAATAAGTAGAAGTAAAACCTTTGAAATGAAAATTGTTGATGAATTCATATAGTCTTTGACATGGACTCAAGCACCCCTAGAGTTGGCTTAACTTGATTTGGGTAATACGATATACTAACTTTTAAAAAAATGAATTAAAATTAGGTAAGGGTGAGAGACTAATACATAAAAAATGTGTTTGAATTAAATATAAGAACATACCCTAATTATTATCTAAAAGTGTCATAGATTTTTGACAAGTGTTATATATTCGATTGATATTAAAAAAGTTGTGACTCCAAATGTCACTAATTTAAACTTCCACACAAAAAAGATGATTACAAGTACCATGAAAAAAATGATAGTCTAATGATAGTACAAAATAAGATGCTGGCACCCAGGGTTTAAAACTGCACTATCACAGGGGCCACAAGGGATTTACCTGGCTCTCCCTTGGCCCGTAGAGATTATTCCAGTCAAAAGGACAAGGACACCATCCGTTATTAACAAAAAGTACCATGAAAAAATGATAGTTTAAAGATAGGAGTTAATGATTGGCAAGTGTCATTTATCAAATTGCAATAAAAGAAACTTGATTACAAATATCACCAATCTAAATTATCACTCTAAAAAGATGACAGACAAAGAAAAAAAGTGATAATTTAAAGATAGGGAGATGGAATTGAATGTGTTGAATAGAGCACAGTAGTATGTGTGCTCAACCTAAAGTTTACTCATTCATTAATTATGATAAAGATGTCAATCCAAATGTTTTTTAAAGTTATAAATGTTAACTCAACATTTAATTAATAAGTCGCATTCAAGTTAAATTGTTGGAAGGTCAAGGTAAAGTTGGGCCAGGAGGTCATATATCATAGATTAACTTTAATCCAATCCATTGATTAATTGGGCTAGAGAAATGTTAGTTCAAACATATGAAAAAAATGAACTCTAACTTTGAATTACCAAGTGGATTCAAGTTTTCAATTCATTGGTAGCTCAGTGGTGAGGCACATCCCTTCCATAAAAACAACTAATGATCAATTCCTTACTGTAGTGCTAATGGTGACGGACTTGATTGAGTGAGTGCAAGGCATATGAGGGGGTTCAAGTTAGGTTGGTAAGTTGGGTCAAAATTTCTACTCCTATCAATTTCTTCTAAAACTTTTGCCAATTAAAGGATTATACATATTTTACCAACTGCCTCATGACAAAGCTCTTATTAATTATCATAAATTAAAAGAGTTTATAAAACTATCTTACTTTTGTTTCATTAGAAGGTAACTCGCACTTGACCTAGGCCCAACATGTTTCCATCAACCTAATTTTGTTTTATATTTATAAGTTTGTAATGACCTCGGTAGTTCTTTATTAGGTTTGGAGATTCATCCTAGGCCAATCCATTGCGTATGATTCAATTGAGTTTAAAACTTGATATTTTGTTTAATGCATTTATTACAATTGGATTGACCACTATGTTTTTTACCTTCAAATGAATAAATTGTTTATAATTTATTTACAGATGTGAATGTTGTGACCATTTTCTTCTCAACCATTATTATATTATATATTAACGTTGTTATCAAACCAACTTTAGTTCTAACCCTTCCAATTTCAAACTTAACCTCTAAATTTTAAATTTCTTTAATCCTAGATTTTTTTTAGTTGTTAAATCATTTAAGGGTGATTGTAGTCATTTTTATTTTTAAATATTATTAACATAATTCCCTCATTTAATTTATAATCTCGCTGATCAAAATATACTTATAAGAGAGATTCTTCTTTCTCGATAAGAGAGAACGTCATGTCATGTCCATCTCACTCGACAATTCAAAATTATGATAATATACTCTCAACATTTATATAACTTTTCCTTCACCCAAAATAATCTCACTTTATATTTTATTTTTTCTCAATCTGTAAATGGGGCTTTTTATTAGGCTTATACTTAATAAATCTCATTATGTCACTCCAATTAAAAGTAGACCCATAAGATTGATCATGCATAAAATACTTGATTATAAATAAAAGAAAAACCAAATTACTTGATATATAGTTAAAATTTATATTAATCTCTTACTTCTCATAAACTTTTATATTTTTTATTACCTTTTATTTTTTAATGTTTAAACATCGACACTTATAAAATTTAAATAATGTTTAATTCATAAAACTAATTACATCTTTAAGGTTTTGACCTTAATCAAGGCTACTATGACAAATGTTCGTGCTTTAAAGCACGGGTGGTCAAGCTAGTTAATATATATTAAAGACGTAGGATTCTGTTTCGAAATTGGAGTCCGATTTCGCAATCGATTACAAAATTGGACTTAATCTCAAATCAATTGGAGACATTGGATCTCAAATAAATTTCAAGAGATAAGATCTATCAATCAATTCAGAGTTCACTTTTATTAAGCTTCTTTATGTGAATTCAAATTTTAATATCTATCTATTATGGATAGGTGATTAAAGAGTTCAGTTGAAAAAATCCACCTGGCTCAATAACTCTATCCAACCAAGTTAAAATGAGTCTTCTTTAGGTGGATTTAGAATTTTAACATATCTATTATTGTTAGAAAATCCTTAATGTTTGTGATTTTTAAAAGTGGATCCTTGTTAGTGATTTAAACATATGGGCTCCACATGCAATAAACTTTTTTAAAGTGGGCCTCATATGCAAATTCCTAAAGACGGGGCCACATGCAATTTTGCAATTGATTTTTTGATTTCGATTTTAATATTGAATTTATTTTATCTTCTTTTAAAAAAAATAGAGATATATCTTATCTGTTAGGATTTTTCTTATAAAGAGATTCATTTAAATAGAATTCATAATATATGTATATATATATCATATCTTTTGGATTGCCTTGCAACTGATTAGAAAGTTACATATAGTAACTAAAAGATTATGTGTCAAGTGATAGGTAATATACATACAATTTCACAGCTGCAAGTTATATTGCAACTTTGCAAGACACCCAAGTTCCCAGTTCGGAAAGAAATAAATGTCAAATCTTGATCGAGGACATTTTCTTTCCAGTGTCGATGAGAGCAGGACTCGACGTCCTTGCTAAGCTGTACGTCGACAGAATTGTCTCGTTGCACGGAGTTCCAGCTTCGATTGTTTCTGACAGAGACCCGCGTTTCACCTCTCATTTCTGGGAGAGTCTTCAGCAGGCTTTGGGCACCAAGTTGAGCTTCAGCACGGCCTACCATCCTCAGACAGACGGCCAGACAGAGCGCACCAACCAGACACTAGAGGACATGTTGAGAGCCTGTGTCTTGGACTTCAAGGAGAACTGGGAGGATTCCTTGCCGTTGTGCGAGTTCGCCTACAACAACAGCTTCCATGCGAGCATCAAGGTGGCACCGTACGAGGCTTTGTACGGGAGGAGATGCAAGACCCCAGTTTGCTGGGAAGAAGTTGGTGTCAGGAGTTTCCATGGTCCATCCATAGTCAGCGACACCAGCGAGAAGGTTCGGCAGATAGTTGAGAACCTGAAGGTCAGCCGCAGCCGACAGAAGAGCTATGCAGACAATCGACGCAGACCTCGCGAGTTCGAGAAGGGAGACAGAGTTTTCCTGAAGGTTTCTCCGGCTAGAGGTACCCTGAGGTTTGGTGAGAAGGGTAAGCTAGCGCGGAGATATGTTGGCCCCTTCGAGATCAGATCGAGAGTTGGAGACGTCGCTTACAAGCTTCAGCTACCGCCAGAGCTTTCGGGAGTGCATGACGTGTTCCACGTCTCCATGCTGAAGAAGTATGTGGAGGACCCGACCCACATCCTTTATCACGAGCCACTCAACATCCAGCCAGATGCATCGTACGTCGCCAGGCCGGTCGCGATCATCGACACCAAGGAGCAGGTGCTCCGAACCCGAACCATTCATTGGGTGAAGGTTCAGTGGGAGCATCACACTCCGGAGGAGGCTACGTGGGAGTTACGCGACCAGGTGGAGAAGGACTATCCACATCTTCTACCCCAGGTATGATCTAATCTTGTTTTACATTTGGGGACAAATGTTTTAAAAGGAGGGAATGATGTGAGGTCCCACCCTTGGTGGGCCCTCTAAGGGCTATTTTATAGACTAATTAACTCTAACTTATGTTAATTATTGTTTAATTATGTTAATCTTCGCTAATCTTCGCTAATCTTTGCTAATTACTACTAATTATTGCTAATTATGGCTAATCATTGTTAATTACTGTTTTAATTGAGTTTATTTGGGCTAATTAGGGGTTGATAGAGTGACTAGCTAGATTTCCCTAAGTTAGTTAGATTAACTTAGTGGGTTAGTGTTTTTAATTTAATTAGGTGTTGTGTTAATCCTAGGCTTTTAGAGCTAGATTAGTTACTAATAGAGTTTAATTAAGTTGATTAAGAGGGTTAGTGTAAGCTAAAGGTGTCTTCTAGAAGCTTCTTCCCTAATGACCCAACTACCCTCAAACCCTAACCCTAATCCCATTAAACCCTAGGGCTAAACTAGTAATTGATTATCCCACCTAATCCTATAAAACCTCTCTTAAACCCATTTCAAAACCCTAAGCAAATCCCAGCCCCCTTCCCATTGCAATTCCCTCTCCTCCTTCCTCTCTCATTACCCCCCTAATTGAGCTACTGTTGAGGCACGTTGCTGTTGCTGTAATTCCTCATGGAACTTCAACTGTAGCTGCTCCACCACCATCTTCTTCTTCTCATTCATTGTTGTGCTGGAGGAGTCTGGAATCTACTGCAACTCTCCTCCCTCATTTCCTCTCCCACGTTGGGTGGAAATTTCTATTGCTACTGTTGCTGGAAAAAAATCCCCTGGAGCCACTACTGTTGTTGTCATCTCTTTTCTCCTCCTTCTTCTTCATTCCAGCTACAGCAGCCACCTACTCCATTATCTTCTTCCCTCTCATTTCATCTACTGAGACACTGATTTCTGCTGGAAACCCATCTTGAAGACAGCTGCTGCCATTACTTCTCTCCCTTCACTGAGGTGCTGGAAACAATTTTCAAGAGCCACTGTTGCTGTGTTCTTCTTCTTCATTTCACCCTCTGTAACTGCTGCTACTGCTGGATTGTCCTAAGAGCAGCAGCTGGGTGATCATCTTCTTCTTTACCATCTCTGATTCAGCTGGAAGTGGATTCTTTCTCTGTTACCTCTCTTCCATTCTCTCTAGCAACCCATTTCACAAGAGGCAAGTGCATCTTACTAATAACTTAGGATATGTGTTTGATTTCATGATTCAGTAGTTTTAGTTCAGAAATATGCTCTGTTATGTTTTAGAAACCATGTGAGCTTTGTTGTGTTTGTTTGGATGGAAAGGTCACTGATGGATGGGGGTTTTCACCCCCCATTTGGAAGATCAGTGGGCCAAAAGGTGTTTAATGGATGGTTTATGAAGTTATTTATTGATTAGAAGTGGTTTGGGGAAGTTTGGAAGTGATTGGAAGTGATTTGGGCAAAAACGGAGCTGAAACGGAAAAGTTGCAGAAATCTGCAGGAATAGTGTTTTCAGTGTTCTCGGTCGACCGAGACCCCCCTCTAGGTCGACCGAGAACACTGCAGTTTCCGAAAAATCAAGCCTCAGTTATTTTCTGCAGTTTTTCCCTGACACGCCCGAGGACTCGCCCGACAGTGTTCTAGGTCGACCGAGACCCCTCTCAGTCGACCGAGAACACTGAAAAATGAAAAAACAGAGCTCTCAGTTAGCTCTGTTCTGCAGGGAGAGTTTCTGTTGTCTGGATCGACTGGGACCCATCCTGGTCGACCGAGACAACTAGGTTTTTGATGGAAAATTGGCCATCAGCCATATTCTTGTAGAAAACCCATTTTAATCAGTTTGGTTGACCCGGCTTAGCCCAGGTTGACCCGTTTACATGGTTTTCACTAGAAATGACTGAAAGTTGGTTTTTCACCCGAAACTCAGACTGTTTGCGCCCAAATCAACCTGAAACTTAGAATTAGCATTTAGAAAGTGTTTAAAGCTGGATCATCAATCTTTCTAAGGTTTTCAGAGTATGCGGTCAATCACCTAGGCCTGGTTGTTTGACCGGACACGCTGTAAGCCTTTAGAAACGATTTAAGTTATCCAGGAAGCCTGATTCAGGTTGGTCAGTGCACTTGGTTGATCTTCCCGGCCAGGAAATCAACCAAGCTCACTATACATCAGGTTCACCTGGAAAACCCTGATTGTTCCAGTTTTCAACACTTAGGAGATATGATCAGTTGTAAGGCCCATTGACCATCCAAATGAGTATTTGTCAGTGTCCTTAGCCCGAGTCAACGGTGTGGCTCAACCTTGACTCGTGGGGACCACTGTTTAGTGTTTTGGTTGATTATCTAAGATGATTCGACCTCTAAATGTTGTCAGATAATGCCCTTAACCCACTAAGCACCAAATACAGTATTTTACGGCATTAATGACATCGTTTAGAGATCGAATTACCGGAGATAGACCCGAACCTGAAGTGGCCCATTTACCTAGGATTGGACTGTTGTTCTTCCCTATTGATTCCTATGATGAAGTTCATACTTCTTTATTATTATTCAGTCAATCTTAGATCTTTAGATTAGTTGTTTGCTATTAATTAATCATAATTGGAAGACCTGAACCTAGGGTTTCTAGAGGTGACCCGGTTGTGTGAATTCGGAGATCGTTGACCCGTGTCTGTGTCTAGGCGGGCCCTTAATGGGCCTAAGTGTGGTGATATGAACCCTTTAGCTTGAAGAGGTAGTTTCTATTGGACTGTTAAGTTATATGGATTGAAATGGAACTGTTTATCAGTAATAGTGGATTAGTTGCCTCGTTTGGACAGTTTTAGACCAGGCCATGTACTGATGGGCCTTGGTATGGATCCAACGAGCGGGCCTGGATCTTGAATGAGATCCAGAGATTGTATTGAGATGTGTGGACCTTATAGAGGTATTGTTAGGACCTTGTTCACGCAAGGCAAAGCCTAGACAGATACAGACCTTAGAGTTATTCTCGAGTCGGCATGAACATTCACTCGGTTGATTTAAGCTCAGCCGGTGGACTGATCATCCCCGGTAGGAGCTAGTTGAGTATGGTGAAGCTATCATGATGAGCTGTGTGGTTAAGACGGCAAGGTGTCATGCCGTGCCGATCTGGAGTGATGAGATGATGAGTTGATGAGTGATATTCGGGATTAGTTATTCCCTGGTTAGATTCCCCACCGCGACTGTGTTCAGTATGGGAGGGCCGCGACATAATATCCCGCGGTATTCCAGCTCGTGTGAATGTGCCACCTTGTGTAGTAGTTTAGTTGATTTCTTTTATACTGGTTCCTTATGATTTAAATGCACGATTGCCTAGTTCTCTTTCCTTGTTATTCATTTAAATTATGTACCTGTCTTTAATTCCTTTGATATATATATGCTATGTTAGTAGTATGCTGTATCTTGCCAGATCGTTTAGATCTGACCCATTCTATGGTGCTTAGGCCTTGACCCAGAGATTCCCGACGACGCATTAGCCCTCGTGAAGGCACCTGTAGCCGGAGAGTACGCATGGGGCCCGGCCGACGCTGATGTCGAGCCGGAGGGCGAGGAGTACATTCCAGGGTTTTGAGAGTTTATGCTATTTTGGGTTTTGAGTGACATTTGTAGTGAGAAGGGTAGAATGAAAGATGTATAACTTTAAATTTACATTGAATCATTTTAATTAGACCACGGTTCTGCTTTCCTTTAATATACATGATACCTATTGCTTCCGCTCTATTTAAATGTTACGCTTCCGCAAGTTTTAACCATTGAATGTTATTTGGTTCAAAAAGTTTTAAATTGGACCTCACTGCGGCCTACGATCTTGGAAGTTCTCGGATTTTCCGGGAAGTAGCGCGCCAATTTCGGGTATTCGAACGAGTATATCGGTATCCGGAATTGGGGCGTTACATTAATTCCTTTCGTTGACTGAATAAAGTTGTACGAGACTTTGGAAATAACAATGACCTAGGATTGGATTGTTTATCGCTTATGATTCTGAATTGTACCGTTTGGTACTCTCCGCATGAAATGTCCATGTTCTTTAGCTTCGTTTGTTTTAATTTGTTAGGGATCATATAATGAACTTAGAATATGAATTTAGGATCCCTTTGATGTTCCGTTTGTTCCGAAGTTTGATGAAGTGTTGTGGCTAGACGGCTTTGATTAAGAAAGCTTGTCGAGAACTACCTATGAGGATAAAGTGTGAAGTATGAAGAAGTTTGATGATGTTAGTATGATTTGATAATGGCAAGGTAGTTTCTCTTTGGCTAATGAATCCTGTTCACGCAGGAAAGTCTAGCCCTCACTATTGTATGTTTAGAACTCTTGTGTCAGGCATCACTCAGCTGTTAACGCCCAACACTTTTGGGGCACCAATTGTGTGAGGACTTTGGAATGAACGTCTGCGCAGTACGACCTTTTTATGTTTTAGATGGATGTACACCATCAGATACCCGTTCTGAAAGAAGAATGTTATGTGATTTTGTTTATTTTATTTTAAGGGTATCATATGACTGCTTGCCGGGTTTCATCCCGAGCCCATTGCTTTACTCTACCACAGCTCTCATGTTGAGCCAGGAGGGTCAAGTGGAACTATCCCGTGGTGATTAGCTATGTGATTTGCCTATTTGATAGAAGTGTGTTAGTTGATTTTATGATTCTTATGCTATGCGTTTACTACAGTCATAACGCTATGCATCTCTTACGATATGGTCTATTCGTATATTCTTTAGTCCGCATATCGTTGTTGATTATATATTTATTTCCTTGCCGACGTTTGTGTCTGATGATGCTACTCTTGGTGAATAGGTACCGAGCCCTACTTTGAAGGGGAAGAAACGACGGAAGAAGTTCAGGCAGATCAGCCTGATGACTTCCTTGAGTACAGTACGGACGGCATAGTATAGCCGTACTGACCCCGTATACGAGAGCCTCCACCTTTGGGATTAGCTTTATATTTTGGTTCTTTTATCTTTTGATTAGGCCAAGTCTTGGTTGTGGCCTATTTGTGTAATTATAACTTGTTGACAGTTTTAAACTTGAACTTTAAATAGGTTATTCAGTATGTGTTCTCAAACTATACATCAATAAGATACCACTTGTGTTTTAAAAGCTTCCGCTATTTGTTTTATACTATTGGAGGAAATGTTTATACCTCACAGCGGTCTTCGATCCAGATGGGACCCGATTGGGGCCAAGTTGCATTTGATTAATGTTGGAAAAAGTTTTAATTGGCCCTAATCTCACGCATAACCCCGGTTTCACTTCTGGGGGCGTGACAGTTTTGGTTTTGTTGGGGGAGTTTGCCAATAAGGGAAGGACTTTAGGAGGATGGAGGGTTTTTGATTGAATGTTTGGGGATTTGAGGAGGTGTTTTGGGTTTTTTATTATTATTATTTTTGCTAGATGTGTTTTGGGGTTTTTGGTTTGTAGAGATTTGTGTGTTCTTCTTCTTGAGATTTTGATTGAATGAGAAAAATTACTGGGGAGTGTTTTTCTTTCTTTCTTTTTTTTTGTTGGGAGGTTGTTGGGATTACTTGGTTACATTTTTATGGTGGGATGCAACTTTGTAAATTCCTTTTTTTTTTTTTTTAGGCAAATGGGTTAGATTTTTTTTTTCTTTTTTTGGGTTCAGAGAAAAGGAAGTTCTACTTTTTGCAGACAAATGGGATGGAATGGAATGAATTGGGGAAGTTATCATTTTTTTTCCTTTCTTTTTAAATGGTTGCTTATTAGAAATCAAGGTTGAAATTTGAGGGAATTCGCGGTCTTCTTCTTTCCAGCATTTTTAGTTTCATCCAAATTGGAATTGTATAGTGGATAGTTAACATATAACCATATGTTCTGCTTTTCATTAGGACACCATGAAAAATGGGAACTGCATTGAGCATGATAGTTATTTCCATCCTCTTGCCTCAAGAACCAAAGAGTGTTTTTGGTCAAATATGAAATTTATAGATGCCAATTTTCCCCTGAAAAGTGTCCTGCCTACTAGCATTTTTGGGTGGCATCTATATGCAGCCTAAATTTATTGAACACTTTCAAGTTTTGAAACTTGTCTCTATTTTTTTTTTTTTTTGGGATAATTTTCAGGGTTTTCATTTGGAGGCTATGATGACTCAGAAGTTGGATGCAATGGACAGAGGGAGTTTGATTTAGGAACATTTGAAAGAAATGCATTTTTATTGTTGAACCACATGTTGCGTTGAGAAATTCACATTTCCAATCAGTTTGAGAATAACACATTTTGGGTTAAAATTTGGGTTTGGAATCATGTTGTCTACTGTGTCACCCTCTTCCATTGTCCATAGTTCATTTGAGGAAATGTTGGACTCCCTCCAGCAAAGGGCTCAACAGCCAAGGGATGTGCTACCTGTACGACCAATTTCACGGGCACGACTGCCTTCATCATTGCGCTTGTTGCCTGTTAATTTTGAAGTTGGTAATAAGCCACATGAGTATTCACCTAGTGATTCTGGAGAGAGAAAGGAGAGGAAAGATGATTGTAGTTCTCCAGCAGATAAAGAATCAGGTCCCAAAAGTGGTCTTTTTGGAAGCAAGAACTTGTTAAAGATAGAGCCACCGTCTGAATCACCTTATAATAGAATGATGAAAATGGAAAATTGTGAAGAAAGATCAGAAGAAACTGAGGACTTAGATTCTGGGTCCGTGCCTTCTTCAGCACCGCCACCGTTAATGGAGGAATATGGACGGGGTGACATTCGGAATGTTCTGAAAAAGGTACGATCTTATTTTTGGGATTTTTACTCCTCTGACTTGCATAATTAAGATGTTATGTAGTTTAATCTAAGCTTCATAATTAGGCTGTAGGCATTCTCATGTGACAATGCATATTCAATCCGATCGTGTTTGAATTTGTTATCATTGTTGAATATCATTCCGATCCAAGTTTTTGTTTTAATCTTATCAGTAAGTAGAAAATATATTAATAGGAGGATACAAAATCAAACTTGAAATGGGAAGGCAGAGGAAGGAAAAACAGAAAGTTTATAAGAGCGCTATACCCTCCCATACACAAGACTTAAAAAATAAAAATTAGAAACAGAAGAGCCACTAGAAGCTACACCAAAGCCCCTCACTTTGCCAACAAGTTGGTCACATTAGCGGAGGAAAGAACGTGCCAGAAATCTACCTTCATAGCAGAAGACAGAAACTTAACTTCATTGAGAGTTGAGACCACAATGGAACTTCTCTGGACCCCTAAGCGAACCAAATAAATTGTATTTAGTGAATTGCTTTCCATAACCAAGGGCTTGTACCAGGATGGCGCATATAACCTCAAAGCTTCAAAGATGGCTAAAATCTTTGCTTCATTTGAATCTTTAACTCTAATGAATTTAGAGGAACATAGCAAAATGTGACCTTCAAGATTGTGAAAACTCCACCAATGCCGGCCGGACCTGGCTTGCCTTTAACTGCCTCATCCACATTGAACTTTAATAAACCAGCATGGGGAGGAGACTACCTTTCATTCTTCCTTTCCTTAGGAAGGACAGCAACCCAAACCTCCCAATTTATGAAGAATACTGTCCAAGTCAATTTTCTTAAATTCTTTCCTTAAGAAAGCCCTTTTTTTCCAGTCCCCGCCTTTACCAACTTTAAGAGATCATGTAACACCACCACCTCATTTCTGAAAATCCTATCGATCCTCTCTTTCCATATGGACCAAAGGATAGCATAGGGATTGAGCTTCAAAGCACCAAACAACACCCATCAAACAGATCCACCCTCCAAGAACTGACCATTTCACATTAAGATTCTAGCATGCACAAAGATAGACCACATTCTTCCAAAAAAGAAGCTCCAAATGCCAAATGAAAAATCGCATTTAAGAAACAAATGATTAATCGTCTTACCATCCTTCCGCACATAAGGCAAGTGTCTGAAGAAATGCCCCTCCATGTACAGTTTGGCATTCTTTTCCTTTAATAAACTCAGTGTCATCTCTTTAGACTAATTTCTATTCTCATAACTCTGGAGGCTTTTATTTTCTACTTTACTGACTGCATCAAGTGTCTGTGGTTGGATGCTTTCATTGCTTTGACATGAAATACTTTGTTACAGAAACTTCAGGCTTGGTGTTGGCTTCCAAATGGCCAATGGGAGTTGGCAAAGATACAATCTGTATCCGGGGAAGATGTTATTATTTGCCTTTCGGATGGGGAAGTGAGTACATATCTTCTTTCTTTAGAATCACCACTATTGAGTCTCTGTTGACTTTTTCTGGGAAGACGAACATGCATTTATATCTGTTGTCACAATCAGGTTGTGACAGTGTCTACAAAAGATATCTTACCTGTGAATCCGAATATTCTAGAGGGTGTCGATGATCTTTTACAGCTTAGTTACCTGAATGAGCCTTCAGTTCTCCACAATCTTCAACATAGATATGCTTGCGACAAGATCTATGTTAGTGTTGTAAATGAATTTTGTTATTGGGTGCTGGTGGATAAGTGAGCTGTTCTCATTTCTGTCATTTTGTTGACTCTGGTTGCTATTTGTCTTACAGACCAAAGCAGGGCCTATTTTGGTCGCTATCAATCCCTTTAAAGAGGTGTCTCTTTATGGAAATGATTTTGTTTCAGCTTACAGGCAGAAGCTTAAGGCAGCCCTCATGTGTACGCTATTGCAGACAATGCTTTCAATGAGATGATGGGAGGTGAACATTATTGTTTGGATGAAACCTTCTTTGCTTCTCTCACAAAGCCATTGTTTTCTTTTTTTAATGATATATTAAGTAAATAGAAAATTCAGTATAGGAGCCATTCTAGAATTATTCTTAACTTCTTTCTGAATTACATATATCTATTTATTTGTTTTGTGAATTTTCAGATGGCGTAAATCAGTCGATCATCATAAGGTATATTGAGCTTTCCATTTTCTCAGTCCCCTGTGAAGTTCGGGTACTTCTTCATCTTTGCCAGTCTACATACAGTTTTATTTGTGGCTTCTCATCTTTGTGCTTTAACCATAATGCTAAATTCCAATATTTTATGAATCCTTTTGTCACTTTGGTGGGAGTGTTGAGTTGGTCAGACTGTAGTTAAATTTCTAATATTAATATCATTTTGGCCAAGAATGATCGATGGCACAAAATTTTCTTTTCCTGTTAAACAAATTCAGGCATCCAAAACTAAATGCTTTGATATGAATATATTAAGATTACCAGATCAGATGTGTTTAGAACCAATTTAGCCTTTTTACTCTCAGCTAAGTGCAAATCAAGTATTTTAAACCAAGAATAACAAGCGTAGAACATTTGTTTCAGTTCAATAAAGTTCAGGGATATTTGAGTAATTGATCCACAACTAGATAATCTGGTTAATGATAATCTGAACAGAAGTGGATATCAACATTTTAGTACCATGTTCACTTCAACAAGGGAAAATTATCCTGTGACCTTTGGTTGGTGAGTTTAATTAGCTGAAAACTTCTAAATTTCTTATAACATCTTTGTGCCCTGCATTGTATAAGATGAAGCTGTATGCATCAAGCATATTTTGTGTCTTTATTATTGTCATTGTCATTGTTGTTGTTGTTGTTGTTGTTATTATTATTATTATTATTATTATTTTATCCTTTCCTTTTTGGTATTTGTATCATTTTATATCTCAAATACTGAACACACTGCACTTCTTTTGTATTTTATCAACGTTTAAAATTTCAAATGGTCTTTGGTAATATTATATTATCTGATCTTGGGTCCATTGTAATGGAATTAATGTGGTACTTGCTTTAATTACAGAAGTGTCTGTGAAAGTGTCATGCCATCATAAACCTGTGTAATAGATGAACTTTTTTGATGCTTTCAACTTGTTACTTGCATCACAGTGGTGAAAGTGGAGCTGGGAAAACCGAAACAGCAAAAATTGCCATGCAATACTTGGCAGCACTTGGTGGTGGGAGTGGGATAGAGTATGAAGTGCTCCAAACAAATTCAATACTCAGTGCATTTGGAAATGCCAAAACCTTGAGAAATGACAATTCTAGCCGATTTGTGAGTATTTCTCCTTTTTATGACTGAAGTTTTTTTAAGGGATTCCATACATGAAGTTTAAGACATTTACTTCATTCAATTTAAAGCTTTCTGTGATCTGTGTTTTACTATCCTGCTTGGTTCTCCCATTTTCTATTTGAATATGTTTACTCATTTTGATAAACCTAAGGATTTGCGGTTAGCTTGTATTTTCTTGGCATGGCATAGGGGAAGCTGATAGAAATTCATTTTGGTGCAACTGGGAAAATTTATGGTGCTGAGATTCAAACATGTAAGCATACTTTGAGTGACTCATTTCTCATAATGTGTGACGTGAGATTTAATTAATCACTTTCTATTTAGGCAATTATTACTGACTCAGTTCCTGTCCTCTGCATCATGGACAACAAATTTCAATTCCGTTTTACATTATCAAAGTTTTGCTCGAGAAGGTAGTGTGACTTCTATCTTGGCTTATTCTTGGGTGTTTCTATTTTTATTTTATTTTTATTTTTATTTTTGCTTAATTTTATCTGGGATTTGAAGAATTCCATGTCTGTTGTGAAGTCTAGAGTGGTTCAACGAGCCAAGGGAGAAAGATCTTATCATATCTTTTATCAACTTTGTGCTGGAGCTCCTACTTCTCTTAGAGGTTGTATGCTGTTTTTATTACTTGTCTAAGCTATATCTTCCTATTTGCTTCATTATAGTTTTTTCAAAGGTTCCTTACATTTTGATACTCTTTACATCTAAACATTTTTTTTTTTTTTTTTGTTCTTCTGTCCTCCCCACCCTCCCAATAGCATGGGCCGGCACATGAGATGGAGAACATGGCATAGGACTAGACCTAAGGCCTGGTCAGTTCAATCGTGTATTCGTGTTCCCCATTGGCCCATCAAAGGCAACACGTCAAACCCTATTGTCTTGAACGACCACCTCTTGGGGTCATTGCACCATTTTTCTTTATAGATTCACTGAGTGAAAAGGTTATAGTAGTAACTTCCCCTTTATTTTATGTTTCTACTGTTGAGTTTTTAACATCATTAATGATTTATGCTAGCTCAATGATTTAGATCACTTATATAGTTTTAATTCCCCTTAACTCATAAATACAATGGCATATTGAACATCCCCAATTCTTGGACAATTTTTTGCTTTATTTTTTCAATTTGCACAAAACCCTTTGCTAGGGTTTTGTTTGATTTTGGTTCAATATATGGTATAGAAAGGAGTTTTCAGATTTTCTTTGGCTGTACCTGTTGTAAGTTGTAACCCCTGTTTTCCCTTTGTAATTGTATGCCATTGGCGGTTGCTTTAAGGTAGGTTTGTTCTTCAAGGGGGCTGATCTTTAGAGATTTATCATATATTCTTCATCTATTTCCTTCTAGTTGGTGTCATCCTACATCAGCTGGTCTCCCCCTTATCCCAGTTCCTAGAACTCCTAACTTTTTAATTCATCATATAGTGGTTTTTTTACTTGGCTTTTCTATACACATCCAGACCATCCCTTGAGGTTTTTTTCCATTTTCCTTTGAAATGAAGCTACCCTTAGGTTTGCTCTATGTACTCTGTTCTGGTTCTCTCATTTCTCATAAATCCATGCATCCATCTCAGCACGTGCATCTCAGTCACATCTATTTGATCTTCTACTTGTTTCTTCTTTGTCCAACATTCAGTTCCATACGAAAAGTGGGTCATAGAGCCTCTTTAGTCATAAAGGCACTTGATAATTGTGCAATACTCTACTAGCTCATCTCCACTTTACCACACCTTGCATCAATCCTGTTTGCCACATCTAAGTCAAACCCACATTACTATGCTACAATTATTCTTAGATACTGAAATGTACCACACTATGGTGCTAAGGCATTTTGAATTTTGACCAACACATTTTCCCTACTCTCAAAACCACTTATCTTGAACTCTACAATATTTCTTTGATCTAATATTTTCCATCCATTTGGCTCGAGATACTTTTCTCCAATGTTCTAGCTCATAATTTTCTTGCTTTCTCTCTGACTGATGAGTGCCAGATCATTGTAGGCAACATAGACTGCAGGACTTCATCTTGGATATTTTGGTTGTAAAGATCCAAAATCGAGGCTAATTGATAAATAAGGACTCAAACATCGACCCTTGGTGCAATCCAAGTCTAATTGAAAACTTAGTCATCACCCTACAAAGTTACTAAGCTCATTATTGGCCCTTCATATATGTTTTGTATATTAGAATATACCCATTAGTGTAATCTTTTTTCTTTAGTGGTTTCCAAACTAATTACTTTCTAACCAGTAAAAACCACATGCAAGCCTTCCTCCTCTTTAAATTTTTCTGTGAGTTGCCTTAACAAGAAAATGGCTTCTTTTGTAGGTTTGACTGGCATTAATCCAAGCTAGTCCTTTTGAAAATTTTGACTAATAACCATTTCTATATTACTCTCTTCTTGAATCTCATTGTATCATTAATAAACATGAACAGGATTCTCCGTGATATGCGGAGTGTCATGATTACTTATGATCCCCTAATGGCCTCATAGGATGCTTGATTGCTTGATATGAATTGAATACCCAAATTATCCAACAAATTCCTCATCAACATGATTAATGCGGGCACTTGGATGTAATGGTGGAAGTAGGATGGGCCGTTTTGGCCCAATGGAAATGGATAGGACTAAGGGGCCCAACCCCAAACGTTCGTTGAAGAACAGCCCAAGGATGGGCCTTCGGCTGATGCAGAGCAGATGTTTATGTTTTAGTAACTTCTTAATTTTATTTAATGAGGATTAGTATGCTGATTTATTTGGTTTCCTAGTTTGATTAGGATACTTTCTATTATTAGATTAGGTTTTCTTCGGCCCTAAGTTACTTTTTTGCCTATTTATATTACAATGTAGAGATAATAATCTCAGATTTGGAATTGAGTAAAAATTGGGATTTTCCCTTGGAGAGGTTTTCCTTGTGTTAGAAATCTCTGCGGAGATAATTTGAGGTGTCTTTTGACACGTGCTTCGGCATCTACGCAATCCCTAACCCTAGGGCCTGCATCATCGGCCTTCCTGGTGTGCCGGGCCTAGTAGGTCCATTAGCACAGCCAATAGGCCACTTTCCCTAGCCAAGCCCTCAACCAGCCCAAACAAGCTAGATGATCATGTAGGCGCATGCCTGGCACAGTTGGGGAGTTCGAGTGGGAGGAGCACCTAAACTACCAGCTTGGGATTCATTATTTACTCAATTGGAGTTGTGTTACGATTGGGACCGTGGTACAAGTCACAACCATGATTGCCCAACCACCATCGTTATTGCATCAAGACTGACCACCGTGATTGCCATATTGTTCTTGGAGATGAGGACATATTTGGAGTGTCCTCTTAACTAATATAGTAGAGAGTCTTAGTGAAGAAGCCCGTTGTGCTCATCAAAAGAACCGTGCCTAAGCAAATAGCGATAATCATTAAAGGCCCTTGTAGGCAGACATGTGACTGTACAACACATAGGACAAGATCATCACAAGAAACCTTTTGATCCGTTGAAAGCTAGACAATCAACAATGGTTGACTTTCTGCATATAGTCAGAGAGAGCATTTTTCTTGGTGGTCTGAAGCTGGAAGCATAGTCGCATTACCCAAGCTTTGAAGTGAGGAGAAGAAGGCCCTCTAAAACTCTAAAGTTTGCCTCTCATTTTATGTTGTGGGAAGGGCAATTACATTAGGACATAGTTGTTCAAGGAAGGTGGAATTTTTTCAATAACCCAACCTATTAAGGGGTTGGTCTGTCTGGATCCATGTGGTGTTCTCGGGATTGGGGGCAGACGTTGCTATCTTTGTGATGGAAGATGAAGCAATTGGATATTGAACCATCCACAAAGCCCAATAAACTTTGCCTTCTGTGGCACTGGACTGAAAAGGTTTTTCCAGATGAAATAGTTGGTACTTAGTGTGATTAACTTTAATTGGAATGAGTTGCGTATTATGAAAAATATAGAGATGAAATGATTGGGAATGGTGGATGAAAAAACTGAATCATATTCTGATTTTTTCATGAATAAGAGGAAGAGAAAGAAACTTAATAATGAGTGTCTGTAAAAGCGTCTGGCATGTTTTTGAATAGGAGATTAAATATGTAATGTGGATTAACACTGGAACCAATTAAAGTGGTGGTGATCTGGTAGAAGAAAATGTAAGGACAGAGATGTGTTGGTTAAGGTACTGAAAAGGTCAATGGTATTCTCGGAGTCGGAGTGAGATTGTCTGTTGCAGAGAGAAAATCAGATGACTACAGGGCCAGGATTCAAGTGCTAATGGGAGACCAAGTGCTAAGAGAAGGGCAGATGATTACAGAGCAGGGCTGCAGCAAGGCAGGCTTATAAGCAGCGGGTGGAGGTTTGATATTGCCGCGGCATATCTTAAAGAAAGCTGCAATAGATTAGACGATTCATAGTGATGGTGGACCTTTGAATGCTGGACAGATCATATGAGAATTGACAAGCAGGATAAAGGACCTAAGGGAGCAGGCTAATGCTGTCAATATGGAAACATAACTGAGACCAACTGATGAGCTGAGTCATGCTGGAAATACAAGTTTGGATATGCTGCAAGATAGGGATAGCATCGAGATGAGCTACTGGTGCTGAGCAGTGGCAGCAATCTGTGAGTTTTCTGATTCTGTATGCAGAAGATGAAGATCATTGCTTAAAATAGCAGCAGGACGTGCCAAAACTGTTGATAAGAAGATTGGCTGCACATGATCAATCGTACAGTCCGATGCAGGTCCTGGATGTCAGAATGTTGTGGGAAAGCGGGATAAAGGAAGATCAGGATTTACTGATCGAAAGAAAGAAAGAAAAAGATCTGGATCAACAGCGACCGTCTGATCACTAGCAGGCTAATAAAGCATTCACAGGAGGAGATATTATTGGTAGAGTTTCAGCCATAATGACTTTAAGTAAGTTCATGCCTGAATGGCCCTACATGTTTCCATTATTAGGATTGCTACAACTGGGATCTATCTATTCATCTCTACATACTAGAGTTGAGATAGATCTACAGGTTTCTACATGATAAAGCTAGGACAACTTGATTTCGAGAAAACCTCATGCAATAATGTTAACCTTACCTCATACATGTTATATCTTTTCCCCACATAAAACTCAAAGGAGAGTGCGACCCTCATGGGGGATACGTTCCTTAATACATTGGAGAAGAGGGAATTACCTTTTATGTTAGGGATTGCTTAGGCAGTTTACTTAGTAAGGTTGCTCTTTCGTGCTTCTATTTCTTTGTTGTTTTTGTTTAAAATAAAGCTCATTCATCATTTAGATAAAATATTTTTCTTTTACTTCAATATCTAACTTTATTTAGATTTAGATGTACTTCAATATGCTTTCACCATTGTAACTTCTCAACTGTGTTTTGTCATTTTTGCACCATTTAAATATTTTAGTACTTTGCAGAGAGGTTGAACCTGAAAGCAGCCAATGAATACAAGTATTTGAAACTGAGTGATTGCTTGACAATTGATAATGTTGATGATGCTGGAAGGTTTCTTGTTCTAATGGTAACTTGAAAAATAAGCTGCTACTACACTTGCATACACATTAAATTGTTAAAAGCACTTCTTCCAATTCTCTGTGATACAAGTTGTTGAATGCAGCATTTATTTGCTGTCTTTTGAATTTGATCAGAAGGCCTTAGATATTCTTCAAATTTCAAAAGAAAATCAAGAAAATGCCTTTGCTATGCTCTCCGCAGTGTTTTGGCTGGGTAACATTTCCTTTTCAGTGATAGACAATGAAAATCACGTGGAAGTTGTGGCAGATGAAGGTATATATATATTTGGTCATGTATCAAATCTTTTTCTCCATCCAAATACTATGTGTAGAAGGTTTTGTAACTTTACATTTGTAACTGGCTTTATTGTTAATTTGCTTATTAGCTAACACTTTCTTATAAGTCTCAGTTGCTATCTGTTTAATGATGATTATGTTGACAAATGTCTACTAAGATCCTTCCTCAGCAACTGATAGGGTTTCATGTTAGAAATTTTTTTTTTTTGTTAATTCTTTTATTTTTAAATTTATTTTAGGATTGATTGGTGATTTTTTCTAGTCTATAATTTGCCTCTCCTGTGATTATAGATTATGCAGAGGCCAAAATTGGGAACTTTCAGAAGAAAAATTTGTTTTGGTTGTGGTTCCTGTAGTCGGTATCGGTATCACATACTAGTGTGCTGTTTATACTTTCTGAACTAAAGCATCTTGTATGAGACTGCCTAATTTGTCCAAAGCATCAAATTGATCTGTTCTGATTGGTTAGTTGAAGTTTACTGTACTATGGTGTTAAGATATTTTTGTTTGCACATTCAGTAAAATGGAGGGTTGTCAGCAGTTTGAGAAGTTGAGGTGCTTTTGATATGACGTTATTGTTTTCTGGTTTTAGAATTTTCTATTTAAAAAGTTGAAAGGTTTTGTTATTAACTTTTAATTCATAAACATGGGTGCGGGTTTTGTTGATTGGGAACTGAACAGGTATTCTAGAAAATATTTCCACGCTCCAGTATGATACCATAGCTGCTTCATATATGTTTCACTAGCAAATATTGAGGAAAATATATTAATGACTCCTCAAGTGTAACTTTCTGGGCGTGGTTGGATGCTAGGAGATTCCTCAAATTCTTGAGATCCATGAAATTGGAGATTTCCTTGGAATGTCTAGCATTTTGATAACCTCTGTTATTCTGAAATTTGTATGGTTTAGTGATCGTAGCCCCAAGTGCAAGTCTGCGAGTGTAGTAATAACAGGTGAAACCAGGTCGATCCACGGAGAGCAATTTATCACACTGAACTTGTCCTATTGAAAAACTAGTTCTAGCCCTAAAAAAACTATACAAATCAAATGTCCTACTTTAATTAAAAAAAATTAATTACAAGTCCGAAAAATTAATTACAACCAAATAAAAAGAAAAATCCTAATCTAGAAACCTAATCTAATTACAGCATCTACCATAAGATTTATGAGTCCAACCAATTGCAATAATTGTTAATATGCAAAAAAATGAAAATGAAAATAAATAAAAAATCAGAGAATGAAAAATGAATTTTAGTTATAAAATCTCGCAACAGTATCTTTGCTAGATTCCATAAAAAATAATCAAGACCACAGTACCAAGTGGCACTGTCACTATGCACAAAAATTCGATGTTGACCCATTGGTGAAGACCAAGACCCCACAAACTTGATTTATTAATGAAAGAACCATTCCGAGCAAATAAAGATTACAAGATTATTTGAACCAAAATAAATTGTATCCAACCTTACTCTAGACACATGGAACACTACACGGAGGAGAGGGACTTGCCGTCTCGTACAGTGATCCAACCGGCTCTCGTTTTGCGATCTGAATCCAAGCAAGGGAAGATGATGAGAGGCTGAACTGATGGTGAAGCGACGGTAGCAACAACGGTGGCGAAGAAATTCCAAGTGGTGGTAGCCTGGGAAGGCCTTGGGTGAGTAGTGATGGTAGAAGGAGAGATGAAGAAAAAAATAAGGGAAAAGGGGGGATTTGTTGTGGCCGTGCAATGATGAACCCATCGCTAACTGGGCACCTTTTGTGTTTCACTCAATTTCAGTCTGATTTTTCAACTACCTAACCATTCATTTTTCACTATGAATGTATTTTTCTAGACATGAATGTCCTCTGGGGTAAATGGTGCTCCCATGTTTCATCCATTTCTTCAATATACTTTAGTATTCTTAATTTCGTCCTGGCATTTGAGTTTTATTTGGGTTCTGCATTAGTTGTTATATGCTTTTCAGATTTTCACCGACTTTGCATTATTTGGGAAGTTCATGGGGAGAACATATCCGACGGTAGATTATGAAGGTTTGAAAGGAAGTTCTCTGAAATTCATGGTGCAAAATTTTTGAAAATTGTCTTTGGTAAAAGATTATTATAATTGGTGTATCAACTACAATAATGTGTGATCTCATTTATATTATTAAATTGGCTCATCATTGCTCATTGATCTCACATGTATATGGAGTTTTTGCCCAGCACAAATTGAACACATGCTGTGATCACGTCGTGTTTAATCTGCCCGTAGGTGTAACTACTGCTGCAAACTTGATGGGTTGCAATGTTCAGGACTTGATTTTGGCTTTATCTACTCGGAGTATCCAAGCAGGCAATGACAATATTGTCCAAAAGCTAACATTACCACAGGTATGAGAATCACACACTGAACATTCCTTCCTCTCTCTAGTATTTGCAAGAGGGCACTTAATATTTATCCATGCTTTTTTCCCAGGCAATTGACACTAGAGATGCATTGGCAAAATACATCTATGCTAGCTTGTTTAACTGGCTTGTAGAACAAATCAACAAGTCGCTTGAACTAGGCAAACGAAAGACTGGAAGATCCATAAGTATTCTTGATATCTATGGATTTGAATCATTTAATGTATGTATTTTCTGCTGATATACTGATTAGTATTTCTTTTTCATGTAATAAATTCTAATTACTATTATTTTTTCATACAACAATATCATGTTTTCTTGATTATTTTTCTCTTTTTCATCAGTAGATGAACTGATTTTCTCTTCTGCAGAAGAATAGTTTTGAACAATTGTGTATAAATTATGCGAACGAAAGACTTCAACAATATTGCAATCGGCATCTATTCAAACTTGAACGGGAGGTGAGGATCCTTGACCACCATAATTGTTCTTTCATGATGCTGACTTTTCAAGATTTATTTCATTTTATTTTTTATGTGTGATGGAACTGAACTTTTTTGAGATTTGCGTATCAGGATTAACAATGTCATATGGTTTGATAAAATGGGTATTTTAAATTTCCTTTGATTTTGGTTACAATGAGTTTTACTATTGGTAAATTACAAGAAATGTGACATCCATTTCACGGTTTGGGTGCTCCTAAAAATTTGTGTCAATTTTGGCCTGTGAATGTCATGGTTGCTTGAATGTGTGATTCAAGTTTGGCCTCTGAATGTCATGGTTATCTTTTGTATAGTAGACCCCAACATAGTTGGGGCAAGGCTTTGATGATGATGATGATGAATGTCATGGTTATCTACTTAGACAGTTTGTTAATATACTTCTAGAAAACGTTCATATGCTAATAAAAATAGTTTGTATAATTTGTTAATATGATCAATCTCAGTGGTTGTGTTTTCACTTAATTGCAACTGGAACATCTACTGCAGGAATATGATCATGACAGGATTGATTGGATGAAAGTTGATTTTGAAGACAACCGAGAGTGTCTCAGTCTCTTTGAGAAGGTATTTCCTTCAGATTTAGTGTGCATATTTTAAATCCGTTACCTGAATCAACTTTCTAATTTCAATGTTTTAGCTTAGCCAGTGAGTTTTGTAAATGTTATTTAATTTTTTTTTTTTTTAATATTTTCTCTTGCTTTCTATGCAATGAGGGAGAAATTTATTGTTACATTGCTTTAACTAAAAATGAAAATATTACTTATGAGATACCATTTTCTTTCATGTGTTAATTTATAACTAGTATTATCACCTGGTTTCAAGGCATGATGCCTGCAAGGACGCGGGGTGCGGGGTGTGGGGTGTGGGGGGGAGGATGTCGAGTGCAGGTGATTACCCCCACTCAAATTTTCTTTTCATGTTTGGTAAATATGAGACAATATAGGAGTAAATTTAGGCATTTTTATTTTATGCCCTTTTGCCCCTCTTTAGCTTTCTCTACTCTTTGAGAACTTTAGAGAGCAACAAGGGTATTCTTGTCTTAATAAGGGCATTATTGACCTTTTCTATTCCTAAAACATAGAATCTTATAGTATTATCTCTCTCCCTCTCTCTGCAATGTCATTCTCATCCCACATCCAACCATGTTTAGAGAGCATTTAATGAAACTCTTGAGTGGAGCCCACTTAATAAAATTAAACAGGCTCGAAATGTGGGCCCTCTAGGGCCAATGCTCTTAAGTGGGGCATACTTTGGAAAAGTATAAACCCCATAAAATAAATGCTCTAGTTCTCTATGAAAAAAATATAGCTTAATATGATTTGGGCCCAAGTAAAATTGATCTATAAGAAAAAATTGAATTTATTTATAAAAATTTTACGAACTAATTTTTTAAAAGTTAACAATCTTAAGCTGGGTCATTTGTGTGAAATCTAATGAGGTCTATACACTGTGAGGAGGCTGCTTTTCAATGATTTAGATGTTTATAAGTGAGTCTATTGTCATGGAACTCTTTTATCATGTTTTTTTCCTTCTCTTTTTACTATCTCTGCTGTGTAGACAGCATCTGCGGAACATTATAATCATCCTAAATTTTGATTCAACGACTTTAAAGTCTAATACTATTTTAATAATAATTTCTCTCTTTTCTTATGAGATCTAGTCCAATAGTGGGTAAAGGATCGATGGGCTTCAAAACTTGGCATTGTGTCAAATCAAGGTCGGGATATAAGTGTGAAAGGAGCTAAATTGATCAAAGGTTGGCCCAAGTAGGCTCCATAGAGTTGGACTTTGCATGTAATCTACTTGTAAGAGAAAATTTTCCTATAGGTGAATCTTATGTAGAAAATAAGGGAATGGGTCATTTCTTAAATGATTTAGATTTTTCATAAGTGGGCCCACTAACATTATTGGTCGATCAGCTTTGCCCCCACTAGAAGAAAATCCTGGCTACGTCCTTGACTACACTAAAGAGGCGCTAAGATTACATGACCAATCAACCCCCTATTTAACTAGACAATCCGCCATTCCATTTGCAGATCTGCTAACTAATTTCATTGAATAAGAATTGCATTTTCCAAGGCCCTTTCAAAGATTTTACCCAAGATATGGCATTAGCTGAGTCACTCTCCACAATAAGTTAATGGTGTTGTAAAGTATGAATAATACGGAGAGCTTCCAAGATGTTAAGAACTTCCGCTTCAATAGAGTCTTTAATCCCAACATGCTTAGAAAACATGTACATAACTTCCCCTTTGTGATTTCTTAAAACGCCACCAATGCCTGACAACCTTGGTTTTCCCTTTGCCGCTCCATCAACATTGAATTTTAGAACTCCAAATGGAGGAGTGCACTAACTAACTTTCGTTTTATTCTTTAGGGCTTCCATCTTCAAACAAACTCCCCAATTTTGCATGATGTTTTCTATCTTAATGTCTGCAAAATCCTTTCTGACACAAGCCCATTTAGCGATCCTCAAAAGCACAAGTGACAATAGATCCTCCCTTGTTGATCCTTTTCTATTAAAAATTCTATCATTTCGCTCTTTCCAAATTGACCAAAGGATGGGTAGAGGAATGACCCTCCATAAGATCCTCCCAATACCGACCAAAGGGGGACCGGACCTTCCACGCTTCAAACAAAATCAGTAAAGAACTTGGGAGGCACCAACTCACACCACTTACTTTGAGAAAATACCCCCAAATAAATGAAGCAACATCACATTGAATGAATAGATGATCTATTGACTCCCTCTCCCTCTTGCAAAGGCAACATGTGTCTGAAATATTATTCGATCTCAACCCCCTTTTTCTTAAAATATCCGCCGTTGAAATCTTACCCGCCACAGCCAACCAACAAAAAGCCTCCACTCTGGGTGGGCCAAGTCCCATCCAAACACCAGGCGACTGAACAACATTCATAGAATCCATCTCCTCGTAAAAGGATCTTGAGGAGAAAGATCTTGCGGGATGTAGTTTCCAAATGCGACAGTCTGTAGAATCCCTGCATAAAATAACTTTTACAAGAAGACTCGACAAGGACTCAAACTCCACCAACTCTGACTGCCGAAGGGCCCTCCTAAAACTAATATCCCAAGACACCACATTGTCGACCCAAATATAACATTCTTTAACCGACGACTCTTTATTAGACACAAGTCACACAACTCTAAATGCTCTAGGAAACAAAAGGTGTAAAGGACCCACACCCACCCAATCATCAAACCAAAAACAGACACTATCCCCCTCACCCACTAAGAAACCCAAACCTTTCAGATAGATCACCCCCCTGACTTTAGACTCATCCCCAAAATTAGAAATAACATCCCAAAAACTAGACAACCTATACCTAGGTACTCCTTTTGGGACCCACCCCCAGACATCCTCCCCATACTTTGACACTATTATTCTCCTCCACAAAGCCTCTTTCTCCTCCCCATACCTCCACCACCATTTAGCTAGTAAAGACCACATTTTTAACTCCAAATTCCCAGACCCAAACCCCCCACTGCTTTTGACTTTATCACGTCGCACTTCACTAAATGCATCTTTCTTCTTACACAATCCCAAAGAAAATTTCTCTGAATCCGATCTAACTTCTTAATCACTGCCATAGGCATCTTATAAAGAGACATATAATAAACTAGTAAGCTTGATAAAGAGGATTTGATGAGAGTGATTCTTCCTACAAAGGAGAGATATTGCCTCTTCCAAGAAGGTAACTTCTTTTCAAACTTTTCTACCACCGAATCCCAAATTGAAACCGACCGAGGATTCGCCCAATAGGCAAGCTGAGATATCGAAAAGGAAGACAGCCCTTTTTGCAATGTAATCTTTCTGCCAATAACTGTATGGTCTCCTTTGAACAGCCCACCCCCACCAAGGAGCTTTTTGGTAAGTTAACCTTCAATCCCACATTGCTTGATGTTAATGGATTCATATTTTAGTCAGGCCCATTTTTTCCCTTTTGAATGTTGGGCCAATAAGTATATTATGCTCGATGGTTGTATTATGACTTTAGGTGAATCTCTTTCAGCGAGTGATGTATGTCGTGATTCAGTTGGCAACACATTTTGACCATTCTTTTGTATTCATTGCAGAAACCTCTTGGACTCTTATCTTTATTAGACGAAGAATCAACTTTTCCTGAAGGCACAGATTTGACCTTTGCCAATAAGCTTAAGCAGAATTTGAATGTAAACCCCTGTTTCAAAGAGCAAATGGGAGGAGCATTTAGCGTTCATCATTATGCTGGAGAGGTTTGTTCTGCTGACTGCACAACCTCTTAAGAAGATGATAACCTTGGTTTATACTGAACTTAGCCCATCAAAGAGAAAATTAAGGATCATGAGAATATAACTGCGCACATTTGATCTTCATGGTTAGATGATTATCGTGATTTTATGGGTCTCTGTGCGTGGTGCATGCCAGGGTTGAAAATGGCAGTAGTAGTGGGCTTGTGCGGTCGTCCTAAAAATGGATACATTGTGGTGATGTTGCTATTAGTTACCATATGATTTTTTTTTTTGAAAAGATATGAAAAAATAATTTAAAAATCAGAATATTACAAAATACTATAATGTAGTGTTTGTTTTTAGGACACATTATAAAGTAATTATGGTCCCCTGAAGTCTTATGCATCCTTTTGTTTGAATATTATCTTTTATCTTTAAGTGAACAAAATAAAAAATTGAAAATAAATTCAAACCATGTGGATATAGACATTGAAAATGTTTATATGCTAGGTCTATGAATAAGAGTCTATTTCATCACTTTTTTCTTATAATTTGGGAAAAAACCAAATAATTTAAAAACTCAAAATCTTCTTATAAAAAAGTGGTAGATATTAAAAAAATCTTGGCCCAAAATCACTATATCTAAGCAATAGAAAACGTAGAGTCAAATATAAGACAGCTAAACACATGCATGCATGAGTTAAGAGCCATTCTAAAAAATCTCATAAATTTGGGTTACTCTATATAAAAGATTCAAAATAATTACTAAATTTCCCTGGATTAGGTTTAAGATCCACCAATCTTTTATAAATTGGTAAAAAAGAAAAAAAAAGGTGCTAACCCATTCTAACCTAACCAATTACTTTAAGAAGAGTACATATACCTTTATGAATCTAAAACTTGAGCCGAAGTAGGTGTAATGCTTTCGACCATGTCGAAACAACATTTTGTCATTTTTTTTTACTAAACAAGTTAAAAGATGAAAGAAAAGAGGCTAAAGATGTGTAAAAATGTTTTTCAACATCTAAAAAGCTAAATAGCACAAATGAAACCTTAAAGAGGGTGGTTGGCCGATATTTTGAAATTATCAGCCAATAATTTCAAAATACATGCTGATAATACTGCTAGTATCTGCAAAAATACTGTGATATGGCCTGATACCATTATAGTATCAAAATACCAAACCACATAATTCGATTCATGGTGCATTAATGCATTGGCGATATATTAAACTATGACACAAATCCCAGAATTTCACCAAGGAGGTTCTATTTGTTTGGCCTTTTCCCTGAGTGTTACTCTTTCATTGTTAAAGTTTATTTGTCTATTCCGCAGGCCACCTAATGAAAAAGGTCAGTTTCTTTTAATTTGAGTTTTTGTGGTATCCACACCATCCATGCTAGGAGTTATCATGTGACCTTTGTGACTTTTAGTAAAGGGCCTCTCATTCACAAAAGCTATACCTTGTAAAATGTCATTTGCAAGCTGATGCCACTGGAATTCCTTTTTAGCAAATTATGATTTAGGCAGGCCAGCTATGTGACTCATGTGATTTTATGGGATGATCTGATAGGCTGAAATAGTTATAGACATAGTGTTGATAAATGTTACCCCTGAAAATTACTAAAATTTGGACAACTTATAATGGTAGTATCAACAACTGCTGTGAGTGTTACAAGCATGAAGTTGTAAAAACCATGCTTACCAGTTTGAAAGGAAATAGAAATTACCATAAGTGCATCTTATCCTTGTTTTTCCACTTTAAATTCTCAAAGTGCCCTATGTCATTCCAGGATCTCACGTAAAACCGTATCACTTAAATTTATTTAATTTGCATGGATGTGATGTGATTGAAGAAGGAAAGCAGCTAAGCCAGACAACTTAAATTGTATTGAACAGAAAAATCCTTCACACAAGGGTAAATGCATCTCGTTGTCAGTCACTGCAGCTGCAGTGAGTTGTTGATCTTACTATGAAGTCAAAATTACTCGAGTTTTTACTAAAATTCACTTGGTTTCTGGCAAGTTGACTTGTTTGAGGCTCCAGACCTTCATTATTAGTTTATCTTTCACTATCTTGATGAAAATTTGTATTCTATATGACTAACATGGAGGCCTATCAGGTTTTGTATGATACAAGTGGCTTCTTGGAGAAGAATAGAGATCCGTTGCACTCTGATTCTATTAAACTTCTATCATCTTGCAGTTACCAACTGCCTCAATTATTTGCCTCCAAAATGCTTAATCTATCCCAGCAGCAAGGCAGCCTTCTATGGCAATTAGGCGGTGTTGATTCCCAGAAGCAAAGTGTTGGGACGAAATTTAAGGTAAAACGTATTAACGATTATGTCCTTTTGGTTTAGTTATGCTAGTAGATCTTCCTAATCAACCAGGATGCCAAGTACTTCAGATACGGCAGACCACTTGTATGGGTATGGTGAAACTTGTTAAGTGTATGCGTATGTCTGTATGACATGTTTTGAAATTTTGTCTGTCACTAAGTTGGCTTGGGCGAATAGACTTGGTGTTGGTTAGTACTAATACTAGTCTAGCACCTGATCCATAAAAAGCCCTGACTCAACCGACTCTGGTGGGGGTTTGTTTACTGAATTGCTTGAGAATGGCACGAACCAGCACAAACTGGCATGAGACTCATATGGACTGCATAGGATATGGCAAGGACTGAGTTGTATAGTGCCTCAGCCAAAAAAATATATAGGAGCCTATTAATATGATTCCTAGATATGGGATGTATATGGCAGGAGTCAGCATGGAGTCAGCATGGTCAACTGAGACAACTAGATAAAATCTTCTAATAGATCCAGCCCATCTGGGTCAACCCAGTTCATTTGGGTTGACTTGGCCCATAAGTGAACTTCAATATCTTCAATATTATGTTCCTTTTGGGTAATTATGTGCTTGTTTTTAAATGGCTAGGGATCCCCACAGCCACAGGTACCTCTTATTACAAGGCCAGTTTGGATGTTTTCAATGGTAGATCTATTTGTGTTTTGAAACTGTCTTTGTCCTAGTGAACAGGAGAATTTTAATGAATGATTTTCTTTATTATAAAGTTTTGCATGTGTGAAACATTTATGCTTATTGACACGCAAATGGGAAAGAAGGATTAAGAATGTGAACTCTGAAGGATATTGTTCATTGTAATTTTCTGCATTCCTAAAGATTTTGTGCATTATTGAACAGGACACATATTTGCATTACATCATCATCATCATCATCAAAAAAGGCTTGTCCCAACTCTGGATTACTTCAATTGAGGAAAAAAATATCATAGAATATTGTTAGACATGATTTGGGCACATTACAGAAGGCCATTTGACGTACTTGTGGAAGGTACTAGGAGTAGTAGGGTGGCTAATTAAAGACCTAGGGTGAAGCGGTGATGAAGGACCTGTCGTCAAGTGGAGTAACCGAGAGCGTCATGTCAAGTGGGGGTCAAGAGGAAGAACAAAAGTCACAAAGGTGACCATAAGTGGCTAGGTTTCACATTGTTGAAGATGAGTGTATCTTAGCTAGCCAGAGGGTAATAATATAATCATTATATTTGGTGGAGAGTGTCTCATTCTTACATTCATGTACAGACTACAGAGAGACTGACCATACGTGATTGTTTCAATTTGTTGGTAGCTTTTGTGGTCATAGTCGTCGTCTTCCCCCTCCTGTTTAAGAATTTTTAGAGTAGAACTCTATTAGCTAATCCCATATTGACAGGATATGGCTCTTCTGATGAATGATGATGAATAGGACACATCTATAGTTCATATAAAGATGTTGAATCATTTTATCAAATCCTTCATTCATTGCTCATTCTTGTTGCGCATGGAAAATCTTTGGAATCTCCCACCTCAAATTTAAGCAAAGGAATTCACTAAGCTTATAACATGAATATGGGTTTCTGAAATGCAGCTGAAAATCCCTCTGATCTCCTTTTAACCTCTTAATTTTTAGATTCTCTATAATTCTTGTAGGGACAACTGTTCAAACTGATGCAGTGGTTGGAAAATACCACACCCCACTTCATTCGTTGCATAAAGCCCAACAGTAAGCAACTTCCTGGCATATATGAGAAAGATCTGATCTTGCAGCAGCTTAGATGCTGTGGAGTCCTGGAGGTTGCCAGGATATCAAGGTTTGGCTATCCGAATCGAATGACACATCAACAATTTTCAAGAAGGTTGTGAACAGTGATTTAACTTTTCTGTTTCTCATGGGTATTTATGTGATTATTTCTATGGAGTCTTGACTCTTGACACTTGCCTTTATATTGCACTTTAGGTATGGTTTTCTTTTATGGGAGACTTTTGAACTAGAAGACCCACTAAGCGTTTCAGTGGCCATTCTTCAGCAGTTCAATATCCTACCTGATATGTATCAAGTTGGTTATACAAAGTTATTCTTCCGAACAGGACCGGTAACTACCCATCTTAGTACCATTGTTTATACTTACATGTGCACATCAGTGTAGCTCTAATTGCTTAGTGTTTCTCATAGTTGATAAATAAACAAATATTATGCTGTAAGTATTTTGGTTAATTGCTTTCTTTTGACAGTCTTAAGGTGGTTAATAATATTAATGCCCCAGAGAGTTCTCATTTGTTTTGTAGTTGTCATCATTTTGAATCTTTGGACCTAATCAATTGTAACAACATAGCTAATCAAGGAGAAAAGGAATACTGGTGCTAGTCTTAGGGCTGTCATGACCAAGATGAAGGGATTCTACCCATTTTGGTTCATGCCAATCATACCGAGCCAGTATGACTGCGCTGGTCTTAAAAAACTCAAAAAATTCAAAGATTAATAAAGAAACAATGGGAAAAAATAAAATGTATTAATATGATGTTTTGATTGCATCTTAAATCAATTATAGATATGCTTAGTTTTTTCTTCTCTTAAATGCTGGTGCAATGTTCATGACTTGCTATAGCTAATGGAAAGATCATTTAAAAGATAGAGAGTACCAAATTACCAATATATACTAATTATTTCTATCCAGCAACAATATCAAAATAAAAAGCCACAAACCAAAATATTAACTGAGGGTTGGAGGCATGGGCGTGGGGCCGATTAATTTTCAATATTAAATAAGTTTCAATCCATCTTAAATCTTATCATGATCGCCCCCGCCCGCCCCCCCCTGGGTTAATTTTGGAAGTCTGATGCAGCCAAAAGCGTGTGGAATTGACTGGAACCCAATTCCGATCCCCTACCCAAATCTACAACAACTTAATCAAACAGAAGGAGAAATGTAGTAGTTAACTTACCCCAAAAGCAATCCACCACTTTGAAAACAGTCTTCAATCCTTGGGAGAAAATCATTCTTAAAAACCAACGGAAGAAGATATGATCTGCAAACCATGCTAATATTATTGAGAAAATATCATACAAATCAGCCTAGGGCTAGACATCCAACATATTATGCTAATATAGTGCTTCTTCACATAAAACCTAACGTTAATCTAGCTTAAATTGTAGCCATCTGTCATATCTAAAATATTATAGAAAGAATACCGAAATAAAATCCTTATTACAATCCTTAAATTAATTTTATATAAAGAAAACATGCAAAGAATAAAAAGATAGTGCTTTCTGTCTCACAAGAGCTTTCGGTTGGGTTTTTGGCCATGAGTGCAAGATTTCGCAGGGAGACAGGCAGCAAGAGAGGGTAATGAAAGAGGTGAAGAAGAAACAAATGCAACAGGAGCTTGTGGAAGCTGTGTCTGCAGTTTGCACACTGATGATAGAGATGGTGCTTTTGATTTAGGGCAACGAAAGAAGGAGAGGAAATGGGGTGGGACTTGGAAAATCTTTTTTTTTACCCTTCTTCACATTCGATTGGGTTTCTCTTCTATTCATTTTTTTCCCACTTGCTCTCTCATCCAATAGCTGACACATATCTGATGGTCTGAATGGAAGGACAATTGTTTTGCTTAGAATGGATAGAGACTATTACAGGAAAAAAAAAAAACATACATGCACACTTACATTCATGTATGCATTACAGTCCATTGACCATCCTCGTCATTGCCATCATCATCATCAAAGCCCTGTCCCAACTATGTTGGGGTCAGCTACATGAATTATGTTTCTCCATTCCGATCTATCCTGAGCAAAATTCTCAGATAAGTTGCACTTCTTCAGAGCTATTTTTACTACCTCCAATCCATCCACGTCCTCTTTGGCCTACTCCTTCCCCTTGGTGGCCATCAACCTATATAGCTAAACTTTTCCTCACCGGCGCCATTGCCGGTTTGCATTACAGTCCATTGATGTAATATTAAATTTTTTCTGATGAATAATATCAGAATCTGAATGATTTTTTTTGTTTAACTTGGTTTAATTTTTTTTCTTCATAAACACGCTTGCTGTATATTATTGTTAACTAGTATATAGATTTGCATGTTGGAGGACGCAAGGAATCGAGCCTTGAAAGGCATTGTTGGGGTTCAGAAATGCTTCCGTGGTTACCAAACTCGCTTTATCTCCACAAGCTCAAGAAAGGAATAAATATGCTGCAATCATGTAAGATACATCTATCCAAATTTGAAACTTTGCTCTGGCTTGTATAACCTTGGTATTTTATCCAAGTCTGAAGTGATTGCATATTTGTATTCTAAGCAAAGCTAATGGAATTTTGTCTACAATGTTTAACTTCAAAGTTCAACCATGGTATCTATTGGAATGGTTACAAAAAAAAAAAAAAAAAAAATCTCTGATTTGCAATTTCATAATGGTTCTTGATAATACCTTTATTTGATTTATTTCAACAGTAACTTCATAATATTGTCTCTTGAGGGTGCTGCATGCATATGTAGTTATCAGGGGCGAAATTGCAAGAAAGGAGTTTGAGCTTTTGGTGAAGAGGCAAAGAGCAGTTGTTCTCATACAGAAACATGTAAAAGAATGGATTACTTGGAAAACATTCAAGGACCACCAGAAGGCTATTATACTTTTGCAGTCAGGTAATATAATGGTTATTTCCAATAGAAGTGCGTAGCTTCTGTATAGTTATGTGTGATGATTCATCTTTTTTTATCCAGTTATCCGTGGTTGGCTAGCTAGAAGACTCTTCGAAATTTTGCAAATGCTTGAAGATTCAAATATGAAGCTTAATAAAACGGATCCATCTGTTACTGAAATGGATGCAGCTGCTGATGTGAAAGTTCTTTTAACAAAGGTATTTTATGTTGGTCTATTGTCTTTGTATAGAATTACATACATACATATTATCCACGCACACATTATATACAATGATTGGCAATGTGACTCAAATATAGAGTAAAGTATCTTACCTTTGTTCTATATTTTTAATGATTTGATTACCCTTTGGGTTTGCACCCATGCGAATGGACTGGACTTGTGAGCCATGGATGATGGGTTTAGGATGATTGGATGGGGTTGATTTTTTGTACATAACAGCAGAAGCACCAGCATGTGGGCCCCACAGCGAGGCGCGCCTCGCGCAATGGTTTATATATATATATATTATATATCAGTCATGGTCTTCTTGTTTTTCTTGTTTTTTTTTTGCATTTCTTCACTTTGAGATGGGTTTTCTTACTGACATGATCTGTGATTCTGTTCTGCTTGATGTCTCACATATATACATGAAACCAAATTGATCATGCTGAGTGCTTATCATGGATGGCCCATGGCCTGCAACAACCGATTTACAATGGTACTTGCTCATCTGTAGTTTCAGAAAACTAAGATGAACGAAGAAAGTGATACCTGTACCAGTACCAGTTCCTTTATTTGAGATTTTGAATTTTGAATATGGTTTTTCATGTTTTATTTCATGCTTGAAGGTGCTGAAAATTGCTGAAACTTGAAAGTACTTTAAAAAAAACTTTCGTGGGCAGGATTCCCAAACAGGGCAGAGTCAATTGCTCCCTTCAGTCCTGGCTGAGCTTCAGAGGCGGGTCATGAAGGCAGAAGCAGCATTGAGACAAAAGGATAGCGAAAATGCCACATTGCAGCAGCAACTTAGGAAATATGAGACAAGGTGTTTGGAATATGATACCAAAATGAAATCCATGGAAGAGACGTGGAAGAGACAATTTACATCTTTACAAGTGAGTCTGCTGACAGTTCATTCCACTCTTTTACTTAGCAAGAATCAATGTGCATTTGGCCTTCGCTGAAGTGAACATATTAAAAATAGTTTTTGTAAGACTGCAGCTAGCTTTTCTTTTCTGAAAATCCAACCACCTGTTTTCAGTAATGTGGTCAAGGCCCTAGTAGGCACCATCCCCTGTTGAAGCTGAGGCATAAGCATAATTTTGCTAGGTGCACCTTCAAGAAAAAAAAAGGAATAAGCTTACAATTGTGTGATTTTTAATTTCTATCAATATGTCGCACCCATGGTATAAAATTTCGCCTGATCTGTTATGTATCGGCTAATATGTAACGGGCATTGGTCCATTCCAAATTGAAATCCCTGTGTTCGATATCCCATAGGGACATTGATATCAGACCAGTACTCTGAATTTTGCATATTGGCTGTATTGACCAATATTTTCAAACCAAGAAACTCAAGAAAAGGGCGATGTTGCGGACTACACAAAATGATAGAGCTGCACACTGCTTTTTTGCATACTGCTTTTTATTCTTCTCTCCTTTTCCTCTCCTTTTTCTTCCCTCTCCATCTCAAAGAAAATGGGTGAATTGTAACATATTATCTTTTTTTTTTTTTGAGGCATGGCCTCACAGGAAGTTCGTAGGCTCCGCAGTTGGGTCCACCTATTATGCTCTTGGGTGGGCTGGCCAAATTTCATCACTCCAATAGGAGATGGACCTATTGTCAGATGATATATAATGGCCAAGCAAACCTTCTGTCAATGATGGAAAATCCAACAAAAAAAGAGTCATATAACCTACCTTTCTTTCTTTGTTGTCCTTGACAGCTACCGCGGACAATGCCTGAATCTACTACCTCTAACTTACATAAATTGAGATTAGTGTGCTAGTCTTTCAAAGGTCTTTGAATATTATAGTTGAGAGTATTGTACTACTGTTTCCAAGAACTAAAAGGTCTTTCACCAATGGAAAAAAAAAAGAAGAGAAGAAGAAAGAAAGAACTTAAAGGTCTTTGAACTTTGAAGCTTTTGCCATTTAGTCAGCTTTCACAACAGATGCAAAGCTTGTTTGTGCATATGTTTGTGTCTCTTTGACTTCCACTAAGCAACAAAATTAACCCCTCAATGCAGATGAGTATCACTGCAGCCAAGAAGACACTTGCCACTGACGGTATAGGGAGGCATTCAGGAAAGCCAGATGCTTCACTAAGACTGCATTATTATGATTCTGAAGACACCATGTCTCCCAGGTTCCACTCTATGGATGACATGTCATTTAGAGGACCTACTCTCACTTCTGATGTATATGATGGTGCCTGCAACACGGTCAGCTCTTTAGCAGAAGAATTCGAGCAGCGTAAGCAGTTCTTTGATGATGATGCTGGTGTTAAACAGGCCCAAGGCCCATCATAGGATCCAGTCCAGCATGTTATCTCCACGTGGGATTGTTTTGGTCAAGATTAACACAGCTGTACATATTCTGTAATTAGATTGGTTTCCTAACTTAGATAGAAATTGATGTAATTAGATTGGTTTCCTAACTTAAGCCTTGATTAAGGCATGTAATACTCTATATATTGAGGCTGGTTCTTCAAAGGAAGACACTGAATAATAATACAATCTCAAGCATTCTATTATTTCAAGTTCTATACGTGAGTTTGTCATGGTATCAGAGCAGGTTTCAAGGCAATCTGATCAATAGACATCTTCCACAGCATTAAGGCAATAGGGATAGAGAGAATAAGTTTCTCTCGTGCAGAAAATAGATCTAGGATCTATTTCCAGCGACATCTCCATTCCAGCGATATCTTCATTCTGCGTCAGAAGCATCCTCTTGGTGGCCCACCCCTGATCATCAGATCAACTTCAGAAATCCATCCCACTCTGGTCGCCTGGTATTTCTAAGACTTTTGGTGATTTTTCCACAATTTTTTAGAGACTCCAGGTTGGTGTTTTACTCTTTCTTCAGTTTCTTCAGAAATTCATTTTGTTTTCATCAAGACCATTCAGAATCTTGGATCTTTAGTAGATTCAGATCAATCTTGTTTTAGTAGAAGACAGAATAGAAGGCTCACTCATATCAGTCCTCTGATTTTTGCCCAGGACCATCAGTGGGCCCCACGTAGTGGATCTTCAGCCACTGACAGGGTCGTCTGGGGCTCTTTTGTGCACAATTACTGTGTTTTGTTGGGTTGTTTCCTCCCTGTTTTGGTTGGATTGTGTTTTCTACAACCGGGAAAGGCATCCTACATACTGTTCTTGTCTGTTGCTAGTGAGGACAAGTTCTCTGCTGTTTCTGATTGCTGTTGTTCTCTTTGCTGCTGTTTTCTTCTCTGTTTACTGTTTGGCCAATATCAACTTGAGATGGAAAAATCTGAAGTTACCTTGATTCGGTTCACTGGGAAGAATTACCCTGCTTGGTCTTTTCAGTTCCAAGTATACCTTGAGGCTAAGGAATTGTGGGGGACCCTCATTCTTTCTCACTCCTGAATTGGTTCAACAGATGATTATTAATGCCTTATCTGCTCTTGGTCTCTCAGGTACATCCCCTCCATCTTCTACTTGGTTCCTTGATTCCGGGGCGTCTAATCATATGACGTCTTCCTGCGCACCGCTCTCCAATGTGCAAAAATACACTGGCCCTCTTCAAATACAAACAGCTAACGGGGGCCATGTTCCCATTACTGCTGTCGGTGACATCCCTGGTCCCATTCCATTGAAAAATGTTTATCTGTGTCCAAATTTAACTTCCAACCTTTTGTCAGTCGGGCAGCTTGTTGAAAATAATTGTAACATCTCTTTTTCTTCTTCTGGTTGTGTTGTGCAGGACCAGATGTCCGGGAAGGAGATCGCGAGGGGGCCTAAGTGTGGACGCTTGTTTCCACTGGATTTTTCTAAGACTTCTAGGAATAAATTTGACAATGATGTGTTTTGTTTTTCCATTAGAGATAACTGCCAACTGTGGCATAAAAAACTTGGACACCCTAATTCAAAGACTTTGTCCCTTTTGTTCAATTCTAGTTTATTGAATAAAACTACTGGTTTATCTTCTTGTGTGCCTTTTGATTGTGCTACTTGCAAAATGGGAAAGAGCAAAACTCTTCATTTTCCTCTTTCCACTTCACACAGCACTTAGTGTTTTGATTTGGTTCATAGCGATGTATGGGGAATTGCTCCAGCTCTTTCTCATGCTCACTATAAATACTTTGTGACATTTATTGATGATTTCAGTCGGTTCACATGGGTTTACTTTCTACATTCCAAATCTGATGTTTTTCATGTTTTTAAAATTTTTCTGGCTTATGTTGAAACTCAATTTTCCACCTGCATTAAAATCCTGCGATCTGATTCAGGCGGGGAATATATGTCCTCTGATTTTCAACAGTTTTTGCAAAACAAAGGTATTATTTCTCAAAGAACTTGTCCTTATACTCCACAGCAGAATGGAGTTGCCGAAAGGAAAAATCGACATCTCCTTGATGTCACTCGTTCCCTTCTCCTTGAATCATCAGTTCCTACTCGTTTTTGGGTTGAGGCATTGGCTACTGCAGCTCATCTTATTAATCGTATGCCATCCCCTTCGATTGAGAATCAGAGCCCATATTATCGACTATACAAGACATCTCCATCCTATGATGATCTTCATGTTTTTGGCTCAGTTTGCTTTGTGCATTTGCCTCCTTCTGAACGGACCAAACTTACAGCTCAATCCGCTCAGTGTGTTTTTTTAGGATATGCACCCTTCCAGAAAGGGTTCCTTTGCTATGATCCCCACATTCGTCGCATCCGTACCTCTAGGAATGTCGTGTTTTTTGGAACCAAGTATTTTTTTCATAAACATCTTGATCCTCCAGATGACTCCTCTCTAGTTTCCTTACCTGGTTTTTCCGACGACACATCTATTGTTCGCTTTAATCCTAACTTTGTGTATCACAGACGGACCACAGACGCGCCTCCCAGGGATTCCCCTCCCGGTCCACCTCCGGCATCTGGTCCACCTCCGGCATTTCGTCCTTCTGGACTTCCTCCATTGCGTCGCTCCACTCGCATTTCGATACCACCCGACCGCTATGGGTTCTCCCATACTTCCTTAATGGCTACTTTGTCCTCTTCTTCCATTCCCCACTCCTATTCTCAGGCTGTGCAGGACAAATGCTGGAACCAGGCTATGCTCGATGAATTGGCTGCTTTAGAGAAAAATCATACGTGGGATATTGTCCCCTCTCCTGTGGGCGTCAAACCTATTGGCTGCAAGTGGATCTTTTCTCTCAAGTTAAAATCAGATGGCACTCTCGATCGATATAAGGCGCGCCTTGTTGCTCTCGGAAATCGGCAAGAATATGGCATTGATTACGATGAAACTTTTGCTCCCGTCGCCAAGATGACCACCGTACGCATCATCCTTGCTGTTGCTGCCTCTCGGTCCTGGCCTCTCTATCAAATGGATGTAAAAAATGCGTTTCTGCATGGTGATCTCAAAGAAGATGTTTATATGCGTCTGCCTCCGGGGTCCTCATCTGGGAAGGATATGGTTGCTAAGCTCCGTCGCTCTCTCTATGGTCTGAAGCAAGCTCCTCGCGCCTAGTTTGAGAAATTTCAAGCTGCTCTTCTCCGCTTGGATTTTCATCCGAGCCAGTATGATCCTTCTATGTTCTTACATCATGCTCCGTCCGGGATTACTGTGCTACTGGTCTACGTTGATGACATTGTAATTACTGGTCCCAATGCACAAATGATTCATGAACTCCAAGCTTCTCTTCATCAGACATTTCAAATGAAGGATCTCGGGCCCTTACACTATTTCCTCGGTCTTGAAGTTCATCAATCGCCTAAAGGTATAGTTCTCAATCAGCACAAATACACGGTTGACCTCATTGACTTGGCTGGCCTTACTGCTTCAACTCTAGTCGATACACCCATCGAATTGAATGTCAAACTCAGCAAAGAGGAGGGTGACCTTCTTCCAGATCCTACCGCATATCGCCAGTTAGTGGGGAGCTTGATCTACCTCACGATCACCCGTCCTGATATCTCATTTGCGGTCAACCTAATGAGTCAGTTCATGACTGCTCCTCGTCATCTTCATTTGGCTGTTGTTCGCCGCATCATTCGGTACCTTATTCGCACACCGACACGCGGGTTGTTTTTTTCATCCAACAATCATTTATCTCTCAAAGCTTATTCAGATGCTGATTGGGCTGGTTGTCCAGACACTCGCAGATCGACGACAGGATGGTGCATGTTTTTGGGCGATAGTCTGATTTCCTGGAAATGCAAGAAACATGAAAAAGTGTCCAAATCTTCTACCGAGGCTGAGTACCGAGCTATGTCTGCTGCGTGCTCCGAAATTCTTTGGCTTCGAGGTCTGCTTTCTGACATTGGATTTCCCGCAGAAGGACCTACCCCACTCTATGCAGATAATACAAGTGCCATTCGGATTACTGAAAATCCAATTTTTCATGAACGCACTAAACACATAGAGGTTGATTGTCACTTCATACGAGATGAGCTTAAACGTGATGTCATCAGCCTTCCGCATGTCTCCACTGAGCTTCAAATTGCTGATATTCTTACTAAAGGTCTTCCCCGCCCACGCCATCAATTCTTGGTTGGCAAATTGATGCTCGTTGATTATCCCGCATCAATTTGAGGGGGGGTGTTAAACAGGCCCAAGGCCCATCATAGGATCCAGTCCAGCATGTTATCTCCACGTGGGATTGTTTTGGTCAAGATTAACACAGCTGTACATATTCTGTAATTAGATTGGTTTCCTAACTTAGATAGAAATTGATGTAATTAGATTGGTTTTCTAACTTAAGCCTTGATTAAGGCATGTAATACTCTATATATTGAGGCTGGTTCTTCAAAGGAAGACACTGAATAATAATACAATCTCAAGCATTCTATTATTTCAAGTTCTATACGTGAGTTTGTCAGCTGGGTACCTCATTGAAGTCAATCGAGGGAACATATTGCCCCTAATATGAACCCTGATGAGGAGCTCCGGAAATTGAAGGCGATGTTTTCCATATGGAAGAAAGAGTACAAGGTCCGGTTACGTGAGACGAAGGTTGCACTCCAAAAACTTGGAAATTCTGAAACAGACAAGGCTAGAAAAACGTGGTGGGGAAAGCGAACTGCATGCGGGATGTGACAACATTCTTCTCTATCTTAGATTCTATTGTCATATTTGTTTCAGCTTTCCAAGCTGGGGGACATTGCTCGCGTAGATGTATATGAAAGGTAAGCCTGCTCTTGATCAGGCATGAGGAGAAATGGCTATGGCTCAAACAGATAACTTTGGGAAAAGGTGTGGGCAAAGTGGTTCTTCTTGTTTCACTGGAAAGTCTCCATTGCGCCTTTTCATCGCTTCATTACCTGGCATGCTGGTGGTGTATAAAAAGAGGATTGTATATTTTTCTTACTTTCTTTCTTTCTTTTTTTCCCCAGGAGAGGGGGTGTGAAGGAGGCATTTGAAAGTTATAGGTTCAATTGTGAGGGTAATGGAAAATGCTTTGTTATTATTATTGATAATCCAAAAAGATTAATCTGAAATGTTGTGTTGTTTTCCACTTCTCCAGAAATATTACATTGAGTAGAATCTCATTAGTATACTCTGTTGCGTTTGGATGTCCACCAAATTCAAGACTTTAGGAGCAGATGCATATTTTGTTTTGGTTGTTGTAAAGCACAAAAACTTCTGAATATGCATTTGGTGCGCAAGCTGTTTTTCCCTGCTGCAAGTTCCAGGGAGCTTTGATAGGTCAAGTTTCATCATATCAATGTGAGCCTGAACCTTACCATTCAAAAAAGATGTTTATAATTCTGGCCCAAACCTGACCCATCATCTGAAGTAATTTTCATCGTAAGCAACCACTTTAAAGGCTCATAAACTTGACTTGCGTAACTCAGGTAGTCTGCTAGAGTACTCATTCAGATTTGGTTAGGCCCAAGTCACCCATCCAAATTGTCGATCTGAGTTGGGTTGACTAAGTATAACTTGGGCAAGTCATAATGAGTTTTGCCTTCTATCCAATCCACAAGGAAATGGCTAAAATCCTAATGTGATTAGGGATGCAATGGATCAGATCTAGGGTGAAACCATAGTGGATCTGGACCTGGCTTCATCTCCATAGATTAGATCTGGATTTGAATCTGGATCCTACACGAAACCAATGCGCTGTATCTGGATCTGGCATCAACTGTAAAAATGGGATATGGTACCAGATTGGGACTCAAAGCAAGATATGGAGTGCAATTGGATACAAAAGCTTCAAAATAACAATTTTAAGACAAAAAAGTTGGACTATTAAATGGTATGTGATCTGTTGCATTTGCGCTGTATGATCGCACCTAAATATCAATATGGCTCGAGCTATCTCGGATCCGGATACTCTGGGTCAGAACATACAAGTATCCAGATCCGGATCTGAGTGTTCTAAAGCCTATATGCTTGGATCCGGATCCGAATCTCTTTAGGATCTAAAAATAGGTTCCATACCTGCTTTAGTTGACATTGGAGATATTAGATACTCAATTGCAGCCCTACATTATCCTACTCAACCAATAACAAAATAGCAGCCAAATGTACATAGATATTATTTGTTATTTTAGGGCATGGTTTCATTTTCTGTTAAAATAAAAACTGTGGCGAAACATTTTCCCGTGTTTCACCTTTGGTAATTGATATGTTAAGATTGTAGACAATTGTTTTCTGTATGTTCAGTCCAACTTTGATTTTGACAAAATTTGAGTTATTTAAGCATTTGGGTCCTTGAGCTTGAACCACATGGACCTGGACCAAAAAATTTACCCCATTTTTTGGGGTCAGGTCCTTTGGGTATTCAGGGATCACCTTTTACCCCCTACAAAACAAGGAGCACTGATACAGGTGGGGCTTGTAACCGATTTATTGATCTTAAAAATACTAAAAATCTTAACAAGACACTGATGAGAGAGAGAGAGAGAGAGAGAGAGAGAGAGAGAGAGAGAGAGAGAGAGAGAGAGAGAGAGATCTTAACAAGACAAACAGCAAGAATCCACATTCAACAATGAAAGATTCCACCCAACAAACAAAAAACTAGCATCTAGCACCAGTAATATTACAAGGCAACCAATCTCTGTCCAAGTAACTATGATAATCTACAGACAGTTCCCATGTTCTTTTCCTGATCTAGAAAGAAGCATGAGAGTGGGAGGAAAGAAGAATTTAAGAGCCAGGCACAAACTTGGTGGCATAGATCCATGCATTGTTAGCCACAGGATTGTCAAGGTGGTCCAAGAGGTTCTCAAGTGGGCCTTTCCCTGTGACAATGGCCTGGACAAAGAATCCAAACATTGAGAACATGGCGAGCCGTCCATTTTTGATCTCCTTCACCTTCAGCTCGGCGAGTGTGACAGGGTCATCGGCAAGGCCAAGAGGGTCGAAGTACGTCCCACCGGGGTAGAGATCGTTACCGTCACCGACGCCTGGAAGCCCGTTGATGCGAAAGCCCTCAACGAGGCCCATGAGAACGACTTGGAAGCCCAACACTGCCAAGATGCTCTGGGCATGGACTAGGTTGGGGTTGCCCAAGTAGTCGAGCCCGCCTTCAGTGAAGATCTGGGCTCCAGCCTTGAACCACACTGGCTCCTTGAAGTCCACCTTCACCCATTTCTGAAGGACTTCTGGGGTGATACAGCCCAGTGCACCTAGCATGGCCCATCGCCCATGGATCACCTGACACCATATTATTTATAAACTCATCACCATCATCACTGCGCTGCGCTCGCTATTACTTTAGTAATTTAAGTGTCCCTTTGAATTAAATATGAACTGCCTATAAATATTTCTATCTAAACATAAGCTAAGAGTTCAAGCATTTGCACGCCACTAAATATTTCATTTTAAACAGAAGTTCAAGAGGTGCAATCTCATTCAAAATGCATATTTTATCAGGCTATAAGTCTTGTAGTAAGGTAATCCTTTGAATTAAAGAGTACTATGAAGATATCTACAAAAGTAATAACTTAGTTTTGAATGATTTTTAATAGCTACTTGTAACCCATTTGGCTGATAATCTAATACATGAAGAGTAGAATTACCTCAAGTGCCCTGTTCCTGGCAAATGCTTCAGGGTCAGCCGATAATCCGGCGGTATCCCACCCATAATCACCAGGGAATTCTCCAGTGAGGTATGATGGTGTCTGAGCTGAGAAAGGTCCCAGGTACTTCACTCGGTCCGGACCATACCAAAGATCATTTCCCTATCATCATCAAACAAAATAAGCAACACAACATCAATGTAAATTTTTTAATTCCCTACACATATGTAATTGGGTCAGGTTTAGGTTTAGATAAAGTTCATCTATATCCAGCCTTTTTAGATCAATCCTTCCATTACCATCAATGGGACTATGGAAGGTTTGGCTAGAAAGTTTAATTCCCTGAAACCATCTTCAGAGTGCAGGCACATTGGTTTCAGGGAAAGATTTGGCTACAGGGGGATGAATTTTAGCTGAATCTGCACATTGGGGCCTCTGTTTTATACCATAAAATGTGCAACCAAAGGGGTTTATATGGATTTTCCCTGAAGTTGTTTCAGCATGTGCAGACATAAAATCAACTATTTTGGATAAAGTATTTCACTACAAATCATGTTTCCTTCAACAGTTCATAATTTTCTGTGAAAATGAGTTCCATGCAACCTTATGCTCTAATATTTCCCCCCCATGAAATTATCCCATCAGCTAGTTTGTTATCCTACAACATTCATTAGCCCAAAAGTAAGATTGAAGTGTTGTAAGTTGTAAAGGGCCACAGTCACAAAGTGTGATTTTCTTGTTAGTAGGAAGAATTGAGCCTTACCATGGTGAATTTACCATTCCCCATAGACACAACATCTCTGAGAGTGTTGGCATTGGCTCCCCTATTTTGTCCCAAGAATGGTTTGAGGATGGTGGCCGAGCCAGCAGATGCTGCTGATAGTGTGGATGCCATCTGGACCGTTGATCTTGGTGCTGATTGAATGTTCTCTTCCTCTCTTGGGGACTCTTGTTTTGAGGCTGTGGAACTGCAGAATTGATGTGTGGAAGTGAATGTATTTAGGGAGGGAGAGAGCCTATGGGTGGTGAAGAATGAGTGATAGAAGTTGAGGTGTGCAAGTGCTGGGAGTTGCTTTGGACCAATAGGAAGCCTTCAAAGGATTTGGGGTATCTCACCCTCATATCCTTCTATCCACATTTTGTCTTTTTCCCTTTCATATCTGAGGAAAGCAATTGATTAGAGGTGTAGTTTGGGCCACGTCAAACCGAATCCGACCCAAAGTGAATTGGGCCTCTCTATGGTCTGCTAATTGGGCCAATGCATATCTAGTTGTGGATTGGTTCACTTTGGGTAACAATATGTACTGATCTACATTATTTTAGTTCTTAAACCAGTTTATCAGAGGTTTTAAAACTTGATCCTTTTAAATTGTGACTCAAGATTTGTATAATTTGATATCCATTTTGCAAATAGATTAAGAATGGATGGATTGAAATAATCGATGTAAAGTGTAAATCCACTTGTAAATTAAGGACTGTTGTATTCATGTGCATGAGAGATCTATAAAGATAAATGATTTCATCTTAAACCTAAACAACTAGGATCACTGACATGAAATAGACTGCAAACTGTGAACTATTAATCGCAAATTAAGATAGGTAACCCCATTTTATAGTGCATAACTGGATAGGATGGGCCTGAATATTGGACTCTACATAGAATTCAGTAGGGGTTTGGGTTCGGGCTTTGGGCTCTTGGATACCTGAATTTAACCCTGCTACCCATTTTATTTATGGATATATGTATACATCAAGTATTATACATAGTGTGTGTGTGTTATCATTGACATTGTATTTACCAAAAAGCAACAATAATATTAAGAATGGTTGAACCCTATTTCTCCCTCCTCCGCCCCCCTATGTTGCCCCTCGATTCGTCGAAACAGGGTTCCCCTATTTGGACAAAACAGGGGATTCGGATCTCAGTTTGTGAGTATGTTTCTGCAAAAGAGGAAAGAAATAACGGTGTGTCTATACATCATTGTATTGTTTGGTATAGTATGAGATTATTGAGAAAATGTCTAATAAGCCTGAACTAAACTGATTTCCCCTAAAAAAATTTTGTTCTTAAACCCCCCCACTCCCACCCCCACCCCCACCCTCCTGGTTCCGCATTGGAGGAAACACAAGTCCCTCCACCATCGAGACGGAAAATTCATGAAAAAGGAAATATGCCTTAAGGAGATGTTTGTGCATAAGCTGTCTCAAAAGATAGGTGAGATCTCTGGATCCTCCATAGTGATAGTGACGTTTCTCCAAAGAACACTTGCTGCACCAAACATCAAATGGAGATGAGCACTGGTACGACTCCTGCACCTAGGGGTGTTTGTTTGTGGACCAGGTTGAACCATATATATGCCCAGCCCGACTTTAGAAACATAAGCCATTATCCCGCCCACGTTGACGCAGCCCATTAGTGTCGCACCCGAGCCTGCTCATTTAGTCAATCAGGCTGGGCCCTCACGTACCTAGCTGGGCTCTCTACCACTTGTCCGACAATCTAGCGATTGTTCGAACAAATTAATCACTAAATTACAAGTACTCCATATTTCGCCCGGCATAGATTGGCCTTTCTATCACTTAATCCAAGCCCAACACATATATTTAATGGGCCCATATTAAATACCTTAGCCGGGCCCATGAACACCCCCTACCTGTACCTTGAACCTGCTATCATTCAAGCTTAGGTCTGGTCCAATATGAACCCGACCCAACCCGGCTTCATCCGTAGGCAAAGTCTTGTGATCGCAAAAAGATTCGATTTTTATCTAGAAGCAAGATTCTTTGATTCCAGAATTCCAATCCAAACAGACCCAATAGTTGTTGAATATCGACAGATACAGACGAAAGATGCGGCCTTTTTCCGCTAATCTGCCTGCGTTGGGGAATCTCACCAAGAAGGGAATTGAGAGGGCAAAAGTAACCTTAATGTCTGCAACAACAAGAGATTTCTCTACTGTCGATTTGAAGGAGGATCCCAAGTTGAGGGATTTATTAGATTTCTTGGATAATCTCAAGAACTACGAGAAATCGGGTGTTCCCAAAGGCGCTGGGACTGATTCTAGTGATGGGTTCGATTTGGGTCGGATGAGAAGGCTCATGGAACGCCTCGGAAATCCTCACTCGAAATTCAAGGTATGTATTCAATTCTTGGGGTATGGTTGTTTGGGGGCTTTTGTTTTCATGGAAAATGGAAATGGGTGATATTTTCCTCGTTTTTCTTTTATTTTAGGAGGTGAAAGCATTTTCTGTAGAAAGCAGATTCAGACCCCAGAAGTGAAAAACAAATTTCTGCAGTCAAACAAATTTCACTGCAGAGTTTTATTGTTACTGCAAATATTATTAGACTATGCAGCATTTGTTAAATTTTTTTTTATAAAAATTCACAAGACAATTGCTTTTTCAAGTTTCAAACTTTTGGTTGCTAATTAGCTGTGGAACACTAGTCAATTGATAGAAAAAGGAAAAGCCCAAAAACCCATTTCATATTGTGATGTCTAGATCACTTAGTTGAGCAGAATTGCTTCTGTTTCCTTGATTTAGTTGTGTTACTTTTGTTGCACTGCAAAATCTTGGTGGTTTTTTTGCTCACTTGTCTACCTTTATTGGTTAGGCTGTGCACATTGCTGGGACCAAAGGAAAAGGATCAACTGCAGCATTTCTTTCAAATATTCTCAGGGAAGAAGGTTATTCTGTTGGTTGTTATACTAGGTATAATCTGATAATAAAAGTTTCTTCTGAAAAATGCTTCATAGTTCATAGGTGATGTGTTTTGAAAGAAACTTGCTAAGATTTCACTGATTATGACACCTATACTTTTTTTCTAAAAAAATTGGTTCATTTCATTTGCAGCCCACACCTTTTGACTGTGAGAGAACGCATTTCTTTGGGGAAAAATGGAGAACCTGTGTCTGTTGAATCATTGATAAATCATTTCCACAGAGTAAAAAAAATTCTTGATCAGTCAGTTGATCTGGAAAATGGATCTCTCAGTCATTTTGAGGTATTTGTTGGTGAGCCACAATGCTTCATTTTCCCCCCTTTCTTTAGTTATTAGAGGGTTTATTCTTCTGAAGATATCAGTAATTTATTTATGCCCTAATTTTCTTTCTATGGTATATTCAAGGAAAATAGTGATGTAGAAAGAAAGAATTGATGGTACAAAGTTAAATTTCTGGTTTTTTATTGTTCTATGCATTTGTCTTGTGCCACTACTAAATCTGTGTTACTTGTACTGTTAGCATGGATACATGAGCTTGAGAAGCCATATAAAGTGGAAATATTCTCTTTATGAGCACCTGTAACTAAAGGAAAGAGCATAACTATTGTATCAAAGAAAAGCCAGAGTGGAAATACAGGCTATCAGGCAAAGGCTAACTTCCTTAGTTTTGGATACTTAAACTGACATTGTTATTTCTGTCCCAACTAGCTGTTGCTCTGTTGCTTAACATCTAGTTCACAATAACAAAAATTAGACTTTAAAGCTGCAAAACTAATGCTAAAAATGACTCAGAACTCCACTGTTGCAATTTTCAAGCAGCTATTAGTTTATATATAGGTGCGTACCTTCCATGTGTCATATATTTTCTTTGGTCCATTACATTAACTCATTCCATCTATATTAGAGGCAATGCAATTTAGATAGACCTTGTTTTGGATCTGTCAATCAAAGGTGGTTGGGAGGTTAGTGGGCATTACCAGACTCTTCTTGAAGTGGAAACTTTTGTTAACTAACTCTTCAGCTGCCTTTTGGCATCTGAATGGAGTTGGGACTTGGGATACCACAAAATAGGTACATTTGGATGGATGATTCCAGCTACTTTTTGAAAGGCCCAAAACTGTACAATTGTATCAAGTCGTGATCAATTTATGACTCATTTGTGCAATGTACATTGGAGTTACTGATGTGTTTTTATTTATTTATTCTTATCCCACTTTCACTACACAACGGGAGGGAAGGAGGGAGATCTTTTTTTGCACATGTTTATTTACTAGTTGTTTGCTTCGCATGAACTGCATATTGTATACAGATTATGCTACTGCATGGTTTGACCTTTTAAGTTTTCAGGTTTTTACTGCCCTGGCATTTTCCCTCTTTGCTCAGGAGTGTGTTGATATTGCAATTGTTGAGGTAAGCATTATGTTGGTACTTTTGAAGAATCATGGCACCTTTAGCCCTTTACATGTCCCTAGGGCACATTTGTGTGGCCCCTTCTACGTGGAAAAAGTGTGAAAAGTGGGCGGCCCTTAATGTTTGATCTTGCTTTTCCTTTCCTATTGTGAATGAAAAACTTTCTTTTTGTTTCTTCCATTTTTCTAGTGGGATCTTAATTGAACTTAGATGACTTGTGTTCTGTGTTATAGGCTGGCCTTGGAGGGGCCCGAGATGCAACAAATGTCTTAGATAGCACCGGGCTTGCTGCTGCAGTTATAACATCAATAGGTGAGGAACATATGGCTGCACTGGGAGGTTCCTTAGAAAGCATTGCTATTGCAAAGTCGGGAATCGTCAAATACGGGCGACCAGTTGTGTACTAGTCACTGCTTACTTGTTTTGCATATTTTCATGTTCTTTACATCCTTTAAAAATATAAATTGTGATGATGATGAGTAGCAACAGCAGCAGCAATAGTCATGGTTCTAAAAATCGGCCAATTTGAGTTGACTCAAACTTGCCAGGTGCTGAGTCAAATCACCTCCTGAGTGACTTGGCTGGCTAAATTTTATGGGTTTTGGCACTATATGCACTTATTTCTTATTTTTTATTTGATCACATAGCCAACAATGCTTAATGAGGCTGATTTTTATTTTTGTATTCAGTTAGAAAATCCACCTAACTATCTTTTATATGGTGGGTGAATGGGCCCCACCTGCATCCGGCATGTCTTTACTCAAACATTGCTATGGTAAGGGTGAAAATATGTGGTTAGGTTAGCATTTTCATTGTAAAAACGTGAGGGTATCCTGATATTTTGGACCACTAAGAGAAACTAGAGAAAAAAGGACATTGACACAAACTACAGTGCATTATAGGCACTTTAAAGGGGCATGGCTTGTTTAATTATCATAAAAATGGTGTGGCCAAGTCAGGAACTTTATCAGCAAATTATTATTAATTAATTTTTGAATAATATTTTCCTTCAATCCAATGGTGATTATTACTTTCTTTAGAGAAGATCTTATGCCTTATATAGGTAACTATGGAGGAGAGTGGAGACACCACTTGAATGATTCAGATCTTTGGAAGGTGAAATCCACATGTATGGATTTAGTTGGACCTTATGGCATGGTCAACCTTATATAAACCAAACCGAACCAAACAAAGCCTTTTCCCACTAGGTGGGGTCGGCTATATGGATTTGACGACGCCAATCAAATCTGTTTAGGCCATGTCATCCGTTAGATCCATGTAGGCAAGGTTATGTTTAATAGTTTCTTTCCAACTTCTCTTGGGTCTCCCTCTCCCTCTCCTACTCCGGGCAATCTCCATGCTTTCACACCTTTTAGCAGGTGCCTCCGTTGGGCGCCTTCTAACATGGCCAAACCATCTCGCCTTGTGGTATCTCTGGTAGCACTCCTTCCAAGTCTTCCCAAAACTTCTCCTTATGTCCATCTCCTAAGCCCACCTGGGGGGCATAAGCACTAATTACGTTCACTATCTCTTCTCCTAACACTAACTTAATTGCAATAATCCTATCTCCACATCGCTTTACACTAACTATATCTTCCTTTAAGTCCTTGCTTACCACTATGCCGACCCCATTCCTCGATCTATTAAGTCCCGCATACCATAACTTATACCCAGTCCTCTTAATCTCTTTAGCTTTCTGTTCCACCCACCTTGTCTCTTGCAAGCAAGCAATTGCGATTTGTCTCCTTTCCATTATATCCACCACTTCCATAAGTTTCCCAGTTAGGCTCCCAATGTTCCAAGTACCTAATCTCAGCCTTCTATTTTGGACTAGCTTCCTTACCCCCCACACTCGTCTCAAGTGTGAAGACCCTTGCCTATTTAGCACTGCACCCGGGTGCCGATGCAGCGGTCCTTGCTCACTTATTACTGTACTCGGACCATACAGCGCGTCGCTAAGTAGGGGAAGCCCCCACGAAATTTCATTAGGTCTCAAATCCATAAAGACATCCGACTGAGTATTGTGCTGGCTGTCGGCTATCTAACGCACAACCCTCCTCCTTTGTTCGGGCTTGGGACCGGCTATGTCAAGGATACCCCAACATAGGCGGAGTTATGGTCAACCTTATATATTAACTCCTAATATGGTGTGGTCATTCTTATATATCCATTCATAATGATGGTGATGAAGTAGTGTAGCAGTAACACTAGCAATAGAAGCAGTACTGGCAGCGGTACTGCTGCTACTCCTAATAATGATGGTAGTAGTGGCAGTGGCTGTGGCGACAGAGGTAATGGTACTGGTAATGGTAATGATTCAGATCTTTGGAAGGTGAGCTCCACATGTATGGATTTAGTTGGACCTTATGGCATGGTCAACCTTATATATTAACTCCTAATATGGTGTGGTCATTCTTATATATCCACTCATAATGATGGTGATGAAGTAGTGTAGCAGTAGCACTAGCAATCGAAGCAGTACTGGTAGCGGTACTGCTGCTACTCCTAATAATGATGGTAGTAGTGGCAGTGGCTGTGGCGACAGAGGTAATGGTAGTGGTAATGGTAATGATTCAGATCTTTGGAAGGTGAGCTACACATGTATGGATTTAGTTGGACCTTATGGCATGGTCAACCTTATATATTAATTCCTAATATGGTGTGGTCATTCTTATATATCCACTCATAATGATGGTGATGAAGTAGTGTAGCAGTAGCACTAGCAATAGAAGTAGTACCGGTGGCGGTACTGCTGCTACTCCTAATAATGATGGTAGTAGTGGCAGTGGCTGTGGCGGCAGAGGTAATGGTAGTGGTAGTAGTAACCCTTATTACTTTTATTATAATAATTTTCTTTCTTTGCACCCGGAGGTTGTGGATTCGAAACTGCACTACCACACTGGGGCCACAGGGGATTTACCCGGCTCCCCCTGGGCCCGTAGGGATTATTTTGGCCCAAAGGGCTGGGACACCCTCCGTTATAAAAAAAAAAAAAAAATCTTTCTGATTGTAACGAAGTATTGTATTTTCATTTCTATCTAATTCATGTAATTGGAATGATATCAATGCACTCCCATACCATGTGTCTGTGCAAACCTTGAACAACACCACGTGGTATGTTTAAATTTGTTTAATTTAACTTTCGGTGGGCGCTTAATCAAATTGTTGTCTCTTAAGAAAATTATGCACATCATTAACTAATGCTTAGCCTCTTTTCAATTTTTTTTCTCAGTAGTATTGGGATGCCTTCCATGCCTCTCGTCTACTTTATGTTTGATTTTATTATGACTAATGGTTTTTACTCTGTGCAGCTGGTGATGGGTGGGCCATTTGAACCACATATTGAGGGCATTCTCCGACAAAAAGCTTTACTAATGAATTCACCTGTAACATCAGCATCTGATCCTGGCATTCGAAGGTTTGTAAGAAGTGTTGGAAGAGAGCATGACAGAATTTACCAATCTTGTGATTTAATCATCCAAGTGGAGAAGGACCTGCAGCTGGTATGGATGGGGTGTTAGAAATTCTGAGCATGGATTTTTCATTTTATCAGGAATGCTAAACTTTAACCTCATTTCATGTATTGCTATTGATGTTTGCACAGTCGAACTTCTACCAATTTTATGCATCTAACAATCATTGTAATTTTTTTTGCAGTTTCTTGAATTATGTGATTTGAGATTGCAAATGCTTGGAAGTCACCAGCTTCAAAATGCTGCAACTGCCTCTTGTATTGCACTTTGTCTCCGTCATCAAGGTAAGAAATTTTTTTCATGCATTTTAATTTATCTTCATGAATAGAAATAACATGTACATTTTTTTTTTCTTTTGATCAGTACCTGCTAAATCTATTCAAAAGAAGGTACAATAATTTGCACAGATCTATCCAGCGTAACCCTCATTGTCAGATTACAGTTTTCAGTACATGTTACTGGGACTTGGGCATAGGCACCTGTCAATGTAAGCATGGACATGATGTGTTGGACGTGGGAATTTCAAAGTTCAAACTGCCTTTTACACTAACATGACTCTATAAATATGTTTAAATTTAAAAAACTTATATTCAGCCGTATAATGTAATTATTTATATTTCAAAAAACCCAAAAGGCGACATAATTTTGTTATGAAAATTACTATTGTTTCTTGGTACGGCATCTTACAATTACTACTGCAGAAAATAAGTTCTATGTTAGGAGCCAACTTGGCGTGAAGCAGGCATGTCCATGTCATCATGTATTGACATGATGAAGAACCCTATGCATATCTCTCTTTTTTACTAGTAGATGAAGCTCAAGAATGCTTGATATTTAAATTGATATTTAAATCATCTTCTCATTCTTCTCTTTTTGTAATTTGCATACTCTAGGGTGGACAGTGTCAGATAAAGCCATTCGTTCTGGTTTAGAGCAGACACATTTTCTGGGAAGATGCCAATTCTTAACAAATGAGGAAGTTGAGGCAGTTGGGCTCTCTGGAGTATCAGTGCTGATTGATGGAGGTTTATCCTTGATTCGTTTCTCTGAGCTGATTTACCTATTGCTCTTCTCTGAACATTGATTGACATAGTCAAATAATTTTCAGCCCATACTGAAGCTTCTGCGAAAGCGTTAATGGATACGATTATGATGACATGTCCTGATAGACCTTTAGCTCTAGTGGTGGCCATGGCAAGTGACAAGGATCATTTAGCATTTGCGAGACAACTTCTTTCAGGTCGGTTTGTTTCTTACAACTGTCACTTGTGTTTTTCCTGCTTTAGTGCTTATCAGTGAACATTGTTCAGACATGCCTATCTGCTTATTTTATTTTTGTTTTAGATTTGAAAATTGGGAACTGCTTTAGAGGGGTACGAGTTTTGTGCCCTATTCGGCATTTTGGACCATTAAATTATTTTAGGTTTCTCATCATCACAATGGTGTAGTAGAACAGATTATCACCTGTTCTTCCAATGCATTCCAAATCGTCAAACCATAATTACTCATGTTCATTTATAGGTTGACATTGTTCCTCACTTGAAACATTTTTCCTCCTTGATTAAGTCAGGTATAACTTAAACTATTGATCATGTGATAAATGTAAAGGAAAAGGTAAAGTAAAAGTTAAAATGGATAAGTTCTCATTGTCATTATCTCAGACTCATCCCATCGATTGTGGGCCTCACAAAATGTACAAGTTAAGATATTTGATAATATTAAATATCTGTAAGCAACTTTTTGAGGTCACAACCTTTTGAAATGACTTAAAAGTGTCTCCTGTCAGCCATCATGGATTCAGAGACAGCAAACCACATCTTTCTCTCTCTCCCTCTTTTAGATGAGGAAGGTGGGGAAGGAGAATCACTTTTCTGGTTTCTCTTGTTTGGATATCCTTCTAGAGAAGAAAGTAATTTTCCTTTGACATAGTTCTTGCAAGTGGGAGAAATGCGTTTTTCCTCAAACACGTAGACAAAATACTCATTTCCCAAGTGAAACTGATTATATATTATTATATAGTACAAAGAAGTGTCATTTAACAATTTAAAAGTTTTTCTTTTGTTTAAAGGAAGGTTTTAAAATAATTTTCTCCAACATGGCCTTTTCCAGTAAATTCAAACAGTGTAGAATCATATGTTGTGGGGATTCTCAACTTGTCACTTCTCATCCAAGTGATGTCTACAATTTATTGTTATTGTTACTGTTTATGGTATGACCCTCATGCATGCTGATCCTGAGAGGCTGAGACTCTAGTAACTGTTTCCAAATTGGACAGTATGCCTAAACCAGCATGCTAGATGTTTGGTTGGCATATCTTTAAGGATTTTCCAGGACATGTTATAGCACTAAAGTGTTCATGCTAACAGTCTTCTGAGATATGTAGGTAGGAGCAAGAGCAGAAACTCGTGGCTATTTCAAATTTCAGCTTCTTGACTTGCAAATAAATAGCTGTTTTGAATTTTTTTATTTTAATCTCTTAAATATAACAAATTCAGGAAGGTTGCCAGAGGTGGTTGTGTTGATGGAAGTGAGCATCGCGGGAGCCAAATCTCGCACGGCCTCAGCTTTGTTGTTAAAAGATACTTGGGAGAGAGCTGCTTTAGAACTAGGCATCGAAGTCTCAAGTGTCGAGATGGGAAGAGAGAGTTTTCTTGAAGATCAATCGGGTTGCTCTCATTTGATACCAGAACACAAACATGTGGTGCTGATCAGCAATGCAATGGGGACTGTGGAGGATTCCATGCTGGTTGCTTATCAGTTGCTTAGAGGAAGAATGGATGGCCCAAAAGGTCTTGTTGTTGCCACTGGATCTTTGCATATTGTTTCATCTGTATTAGCTTCCCTGCAGAGGTAATTTATATGATGCCATTTGTATTTTACTGCTATCTATTTGTAATTTTTTTTTTCAATTCCAATTGTTAAGTGTTTTTATTGAGTCTTTTGACTCTTGTATTTGGAAATTCCCCACGGTTCTTTTATTTAGACCATGACATCTTTATCCTTGACCACGAACTCACTTGGGATTTTGGGTTCACCCAGTTCTATTTAGATTGAAACTGTAGCTGAGAAAAAAAAAATGAAAGAAAAATAGGTAAAAGAAAAGCTGCTAACTAATTTCATTATTATTATTATTATTATTCTTTGATCTTTAACATAAAATTCATTAAAGATAAGAAACAAAACACAACAAAAGCCCAACCCAAATGGAAGGGCAAAGAAGAGGTATAAAAGCCTTATACCCACATCGAAGAAAGAACTAATTTCATTGTTAAAGATGTTTCAATCCATATAGTAATAAAATGGGGCATCATTTCACTTTGTGGCTTTAGATCCACAATTTTTTTTCATAGTGTGGTAGGTTCTTTTTTCAAATTTGAAGACCTAAAATGTCCAAGTTACCAATTCTTTAAAAGGTTTTATTTATTTACAGATAAATCATATCCCATGATTAGTGGGATATGCCATTAATAATGGTCAACCATCATTTAATTGGCCACGATTAATGAAAATCTCACTAATGAGATTTTCAAATAAATTTTTAAAAAATACAAATAAATTAAAAAAAACAATGCAAATAAATTTCAAAAGACGCAAATAAATTTCGAAAGAATGCAGATAAATTAAAAGATGCAAATAAATTTCAAAAGACGTATATAAAATTTAAAGACACAAATAAATTTCAAAAAACGCAGATACATTTGCCAAAACTAAGATAAACCAATTTTTCAATTTTTAGAAATTTTTTCCAAAAACTAAAGTTTTTTTTTTGTACAAATTCAATTAAATTTATTTCAAAAAATGTAAATAAATTTGAAAAGACGCAAATAAATTTCAAAAGACACAAATAAAATTAAAAAACACATGGATTTAAAAAAACGTAAATAAATTTGCCAAAAAACTCAGATAGATTTTCTAGAAAGTCAGATAAATTTTCCAAAAATTCAAATAAATTTTCTAAAAACTCAGATAGATTTGCCAAAAACTCAGATAAATTTGCCTAGTAGGGTTAGTTTTGATCGCAGTGGGTGACTTTTGTATCCGGATTAGCAGATCTGTCCAGATTGCAGAGGACCTTGTTAGAATTTAGAATTGCCCAAGAAGAGGGCGGTTTGGTGTGGGCTCGGGGAAGAAGAAGAGAATTGGGTTTTCAATTTTTGCTGGACACCACGTTCTAATCGGAGAAGACAGTGAGCAGGGAAGGGCGATCGAGGTTCTGGTCTTGCCGGAGAAGAAGACTATTGGCGGTCTTGTTGCAGAACCAGAATCAGTGAAGGGAGGAGACGATCTTGTCTTTGTTTGTAGGTCAAGCTGACCTCGTCGCCCGTCCCTTGCAAGTTTTATGCGCGTGTCGCCGGAGAAAGAGGATCTCGCTGGTCTCCATCGTCGTTGTCGCTGCGCCATCGCCAAAGAGGAAGGAGACGCAGGTTGCAGACAACTGGAATATCAACTAGATTTCACTCTTTGTATCAACAGGGGAGAGAACCTTGCCCTAGTAACGAGGGAGAATGGAAGATTTGAAATTCTAAAATTCAAAATTTTTTGCCTTAACAGTTCACAGGGCAAATCAGTCATGAAAATGTATGATGCGGCGTATCTATGGACCTCTCGGCAAAATATGTCCAGCTGTATGGACTATAGGCCTTAGAGAAAAAATTGTTGGACTAAAGGTCTTACAAGATCGTGATGAGGGACTTTTGGCTAATTATCTCAAATAAAATTAACAAAACTTCACGTTCAAGCAGACCTCAATTTGTTCCTACGTGGTCCGGATCTATGGGGCCCATTTGAGCCACTTCGATCAGTCTACCTCCTTTACTTTCACTTCCCCAGTCCCCCACCCTGTGAATTGGTCCCAGGCTCAACTTGACAATCATCCAACCTGTACTCACCATTAGATTGTATCTTGAAAATTCGTGTAGTGAAAATACCATTGCACTGTGAAGCTATTAAATCAAGGGTTCTGATATTTTGAAGGTTTTATTTATTTATTTTTTTGCTCAATCCTTGTGCATGATAAGACCTTTCCATCCCCAACTAATAGACATGCATCTAGGTGAGCCCACAACCTGAACTGCATATGAACAGTATGCTGACCCCTCATAGAAGAAACTCCCAATAAAATTGAAGTAATAACTATCCATAATTTCTATTGCCAATATTTTTTCTGCTGTCTTGTATGATCTCGACCAGTCAGTCCTTGATCCAATTTTCTATTTTTGTTCTTCCTTTTTATTCTATCAAACGTATGATTTGAAGTTCATTTAGCTTCTAATCTCTCTCTCTCCCACCAATTATAATATATTAAGCTATGAGGTTTTGGATTCAATTTTGATTGTTAGTTTTAATTTTGACCGAAAGTTACATCAACTATCTTATTTATCTCTTTATCATAACCACTCATAACTGCTATCTACTTTTTTATTTTTCAAAGACTTTGTTTTAATATAAGCTCTATCAATATTTGTCATATTATCAACTATCTTCTTTATTTCTTTATCATAACCACTCATAACTGTTCTCTACTCTTTTTTTTTTTTTTTTTTTCAAAGACTTTGTTTTAATATAAGCTTTATCAATATTTGTCATATCCGTGCTAAGCACGGGTAATTATGCTAGTAACGCATTAACAAGAGCTTCCTGCTTATTTTATTTGTTCTAAACAGTATACTTTCCTCCTTTTCTAAAATAATAATAATAATAAAATAAAAAGGCAAATTCCTTTCTCCACTAAAAGATAAAAAAACTTCACTGTACCATATAAAAAGTTAAAAAGATTTTATATCAAACAACAAAAATAAAATATCATCATATTCCACTTATATTTTATTCTCTTTCATTTGATATTTTGCTTTATCTTTATTTTACATATTGTCAAACAATCAAAACTATTATAATCCCATGATGTCAAATCTTATCATCTCTCTTGTACTACCAATAAAAATCCAAAATGAAAGAATTTAGAGGATATAAGCAGTTGAGTAAGTCCATCTGGACAAACTCCTGGACTGGACCATGGCCCGGTCCCAAGAGTTTGTCCAGATCTACCTGGGATCCTACGGTCCTCCTGGGGACCGTGCCATGGTCCGGTCCCAGGAGTTTGTCCAGGTAGCATTGTCCTAAGCAGTTGGTCACATCCCTCAACAGGTGTCACTTCCTCATTTATATTACAATCCTGCTACCTGGCCGGACTGGGGGACCGGATTCGGGCCCGGTCCTCCAGGTCAGGCCAAGTGGATCGTGCCCCAATCCGGTCCCCAGGTCGGGCCAAGTGGACATTCCGTTTGTATTATCTCCCATCCATAACCCAGGTGAGGCCCAGCAAAGAAAGGCATCGCACATGTAAATCAATCCTGTCCGTCCAAATAACAATTCACAACCCCGTCGTGATTGGAAGCTTCTGGCTCTCCTCTTTAACGAATCTGTCCTTGTAGTTGTAGGTATCTAGTCATCATATCAGGCCCAATCATTGTAACATGTCTGCCACGTGGACGGCTAATGAGTGTGGTCATCCATATTCATGGACCCCACCACTATACACTGAGAGTCAAAGCATCACTAAAACGTCACTACAGTCGTAAAGTTGACACGTGGCTATAATAGGAGCAATCTCGGCTGCTAAGGACACGTGGCATCCCTACCGGCTTAACATGGAAGAAAAGGAATTTCCTATTTGGTCCAAACAAGAAATTCATATTTGGACCAATCCAAGGGGTTACATGGTTTAAAATGTCACATCTCATTTCCTTAAAAAAAAATCATCTCCTAAAAAATTTATCTTCCCATATGACACTCTCTGATTAGTCCAAACAAGGCTTTCTTATTTGGACCAAATAGGAGATCCAGATCCAACATGAAAAATATAGATGTTTGAGATTTCAGAGATACATAGAAAAGCAGAAAGAGAGATAACAAGGACCATATGAAATGTGGCGCGCATCAGAATCTAATGTGTCTTTTCGAGGGTACCCATTAAGAGAGGCCAAAGGATCATACAATAAAATTTTATTTTGGTAACCAAATGTCTCCACTAGCCTTGAGTTTTCAAGTGTGGATGAAGTATAGCTTAATGGCAAATAATCCTAAAATCCTACTTTACTCTACCCTTCTTTTCATATTGGGCTTACTAATAATAATTAATCTAATCCTTCACTCCCATTTTACCCTGGTTGAATAGACCTTGATTTGGACAGTAGTTACCACTTGAATTTATCATGATGTGAGTCACACTGTTGGAGATATTTGTCGGTGCTTGCTCGTTCCAAAGAGGAGAAAGAGAGTTTGATCATGAAGTATATTGTTTATATATAGATCTTTGTTTGGTCATATTTTCTTTATAATATGATTTTGGTCGAATATATTTTTTAGTTATTGGTAAATACGCACGTGCTGAGCACGAGTTATTATGCTAGTTATAATATATTAAGTTGGGAGGTTTTGGCTTTAATTTTGACCGTCGGTTATAATTTTGATCGACGGTTATGTAACTACTCATACAATTACCCACTCATGTTTCAGTTGTGCCTACGTAACTATATCCTTTTTGCTCAAGTTTCTTTATTTCTATTTTATTCAACTTATCCTATGAAAAGAGGTAATATTTTTAATATGTGATTATTTATTTTGTAGTGTAGGGAGAAATTGTGCTGAGCACGGGTTATTGAGCTAGTTATAATATATTAAGTTAGGAGGTTTTTACTTCAATTTTGACCGTCGGTTATAATTTTGGCCGACGGTTATGTAACTACTTATGCAACTACTCACTCATTTTTTCATCAAACCGCCTGTATTTCAATTGTTCCTATGTAATTATACAATTTTTGCTCTAATTTCTCTATTTCTATTTTATTCAACTTGTCATATAGAAAGAGACGATTTTTTTTTAATATGTGGTTATTTATTTTGGAGTGTATGGAGATACCGTGCTCGGCACGGGTCATTGGGCTAATTTTAAGGACCAGTCAGTATCATCGAGTCTTCTTCACTCCTTCCTATGTCGATTATGAGAATGAAGAAAACGAAATGCCCCCACTTCTATTGCCCCCATTTCTATAGAAATGATGATTAATTTCTGCTAATATATTCGCCAAAGACTTGAATGATAGAGTAGTTCTTTGGTGCCGTGGAGAAGAATGTTTTACATCCATGGTTCACATTAGTGGTCAACATGTGTTGTATTTTGCATCGACCTTGCTACAATATTTAGGGCGTATGATTTTTCTTTAAAAGAACATCTGTGTGAGCCAATAATTTGATGATGTCTGGCGACTAATTGTTATCCTAATTCCTAACTAGCACAATTATCAGTGCTGAGTGCGGGTACGTCCATAAATTTAAATATTTACAGCTCATACAATGCATATAAAATATTCATGCATATCAATGAATTTTTAGAAAGAAAGAAAAAATGACTGTACCTATTTTCAGAATTGAAAATAGGGAGGGTAGAAAGGGAATATGAGAAATGAGTTAAAAAAAAAGTAATGTAGAAATGAAATAGGAGATGCAGGCAAAAAGGTAATTTTGTAGAAATTGAAAGAAGAAAAACAAAAGATAATGGGTAGTTATAAGAAGTGGGTAGTAGTTATAAGAAGTGAGAAGCTATATTTCAGTTACCGTCAAAATCAAATTAAGTGGTCAAAATCATCTAAAAAGCTTCTAGCTTAATATATAATAATTCTTAACCTTTTTGTTATTTTCTTCTATTATATGGAAAATGTCTTGTTTCAGCATTTTGAACCCATATCCATGCCATCGATTGAAACTTCATATTGATCTCAAATATTATATGGATTTGTTTCCCTAAACTTGGATCAGAAAGTACTGGAGAATGGATAAATTGTTTTACTTTTTTTTTTTTTTTAAATTTTATGATAACGCAGGGTTCCAGCTCTTTGGGCCAGAATAATCCCTATAGACACAGGAGAGAAAACCGGATAAAATTATATATATATATATATATATATTTACTTTTCTTATTCTCTTATATGTTTGTTTTCAGGTTTCTTTGTATTACATTCAATCTTTTCACTGCGTAATCTAGTATTTTTCATTTTTTTTTTTTACTATTTAGATTAGGCAGAAATGGTCATATGTGGTTTGGAACAATGATTAAGTTAGGATGTTTTGGTTTCAATTTTGACCACCGTCGGTTATAATTTTGACCGACGGTTATGGAACTACTCATACAACTACCCACTCATTTTTTTTATCAAATCACCCGTGTTTCCGTTGTTCTTATGTAACTATATCCATTTTGCTCCAATTTCTCTATTTCTATTTTATCCATCTTGTCCTATAAAAAGAGGTGATTTTTTTTAATACGTAATTATTTATTTTGCAGTATAGGAAGGTAACGTGCTAAGCACGGGTAATTGAAGTAGTTGCAATTTAAAACAAGAATATGGAGAAGACCCCGTGAGAAGAGAGGTGGAAAGACCAGTCAGTATCATGGAATCTTCTTGGCTCCTTCCTATGTCAATTATTAGAATGAAGAAAGCGAAATGCCAGCACTCTATAGGAATGATGATTAATTTCTGCTATTACATTCACCAAAGACTTGAATGATAGAGTAGAAGACTTGAATGATAGAGTAGTTCTTTGGTGCCATGGAGAAGACTTTGGGGCCATGGAGAAGAATGTTTTATATCCATGGTTCACATTAGACTTAGTGGTCAACATGTGTTGTACTTTGGTCGATGAGTATCGGACCTTGTTACAATATTTAGGGCGTATGATTTGGGTTCCAAAGAACATCTGTGTGAGCCAATAATTTGATGCTGTCTGCAGATACAGCGACTAATTGTTATCCTAATTCGTAACTAGCACAACTACCCGTGCTAACTACGGGTATGTCCATTAATTTAAATATTCACTTATACAATATAAATAAAATATTCATGTATAGCAATGAGTTTTTAGAAAGAATATATATATATATATATATATATATATATATATATATATATGAGTGTATCTATTTTCAGAATTGAAAGTAAAGACACTAGAAATGGAATATGAGAAATGAGGTAAAAAAAAAGTAATGTAGAAATCGAATAAGAGACGCGGGAAAAAAGGTAATTTTGCAGAAATTAAAAGAAGAAAAAACAAAAGTAATGGGTAGTTATAAAAAGTGAGCAGTAATTATAAGAAGTGAGAAGTTATATTTCAGTTACGGTCAAAATCAAATCAAGTGGTCAAAATTATCTAAAAAAGCCTCTAGCTTACTATATAATAATTCTTAACCGTACCTTTTTGTTGTTTTCTTCTATTATATCGAAAAATGTCTTGTTTCAGCGTTTTGAACCCATATCCATGCCATCGATTGAAACTTCATATTGATCTCAAATATTATATATGGATTTGTTTCCCTACACTTGGATCAGAAGTACTGGAGAATGGATAAGTTCTGTCACTTGAGCATTGTTTTACCAACTTTTTATTTTTTATTTTTTATGATAATGCAGGGTTCAGCCCTTTGGGCCACAATAATCCATACGGGCCCATGAGCCGGATAAAATTATATATTTGTTTTACTTTTCTTTTTCTCTTATATATTTGTTTTCAGGTTTCTTTTTATTACATTCAATCTTTTCACTGCGTAATCTAGTATTTTTCATTTTTTTATTATTTAGATTAGGCAGTAATGGTCATAAGTGGTTCGGAACAATGTGAGTTGAACCCGGACTTTCTCTTCATAAGCAAGCACTCTAATCAACTGAATTATAAGATCATTGACTTAAACTTGTGCAAGTGCCTAAAAAATATAGTGAATGAGAGGGATAGTCAATGTTACATCTTCAATAAATAATTGTTGAAGTCTTAAAATATAGTTTAATGTTTTAGATTTTTTTAAAAACTTAAATTTATTTTTGACTTCAAAAGTTCTTTTTGGATAAACCAAGACATGATGTATCATCTTGGATTAGTGCCTTCCCATACCTCTATTTGTTAATATTGTTTATCTCACACTAACCTCCCATGGTTGGTACGCTCCCAAGTGGGTCCCGCAATGGGCTTAGGGGTTTTTTTTTTCCACCTTACATAAAAACCATGAAACCTACCTCTCCGTCGAAAATTGGCACAAGCCAAAAGTCTGATACTCATAGTCTGATACTCATCCAATCATCATTCGTTGTTCAATTGGAATTCAAAATATTGATGTCTACTAAAACCATTAAACTTGAAAATTACAGAATAAAAGGTCAGGATAATCTAATGCGGTCAATATTTTGCAGATCCCTTTGACATCTTTTCACCCTCTGTAATCGGCATGGTAGGATATTATTCATTGTTTGATTGGAATCCAAAAAAAGAAAATATGATGCCTTTTAAGGCCATTAAACTATGAGGGTCAAGGATTACTAAAGGGTTAGGATAATTTAATGTAGTCCATATTTGCACACCCCATTGAGATCTTTCTTCCACCTCCACAATTGGCATGGCCCTATGTGGGTCCCGTAGGAGTCTTTTGTTGTTTCAAAAAGTCTACTTAAACAAACTTTTTGGCCAGAATTTTGGCCAACCCATATGGTTTTCATTGAATATCATATATAGTTTGGCCAAAATTCTGACCAAAAAGTTTGTCCTAGTAGCATTACTCTTTGTGTTTTTTTTTCTTTAGGAAGGTTCCTTCTTAGTTTTCTCATCGGAATGAAGTACAGGCACTTAAAGCTAAGTTGGTCTTAGGTCCCTGTTTTTGACTTGTACGGAAACTAAATGCAAGTACACAGATAGTGCTCCTGTGGTCCATTGTAATTCCAGGCTGTAGTGGGTTTGAGAGGGAAGTGGGAACAGAACCCAGTCATTAAAGCAGTGTTGGAAAAGATCTACATGATATTTTTTGATATTTTTGACTTTCACTTCACGAGCTACAGTATCCAATGCTTATTGATGACTATGGATTTGGAGGCATCCAAAGTCAGCAAACACCAGTTTTTATCTCATAGGGCCTTCTAAAGGCACCTGTACTTAATATTCTGGCACTCATGACATATACATCATCTTAAACAGAACTCATCTCCCCCACCAATAGTGCCACCAAACAAATTCTGTATGTATTCTTTATCTGCTAAAATCTCTCAGAAAGCTTAAAATAATATTGCTTTCATCACATGACCATAACATTATATAATATGTGGGAGGTCTTTAGGGAGGGAACCTCAATATGCTAAAGTACATTTACAGAAATGATGCCTTTTCTTTAGTCCTTTTTATGCTAATTAATATGGAGTTTCAGATCAATTATACTACAACTAGAACTTTTTTTTTTTTTGTTGTTGATGTTGTTGTTTACGTATAGGAACAAAATGAAGGAGAATTTTCTCCTATGAGTGGACCAGGTATGAACATATCTTTGGTGCCTGCAATTGTATGACATAAACAGCTGCAGTGGTGGTTGGTAATTAGTCATATGAGCAATTCATTGGCTGCATGGAGTTCACATACGTCCCTATCTCCCCTTATCTTTTTTTTTTTTTTTTTAAATGATCAGATGCCATGCCAAGCAACATTTTAAGATTCGTTCCAATATGAGTCGACTCAAACTCGAACATGACCGAGTTACTTTGTAGCGGACTTGGCCAATTCTTGAAGGAGGGCTTTAAAATATTTGGGGGCCATTGTCATCTCTACTCAATTTGAGAGTTATCTTGACTTTTTAATCTTAATGCCACATTGATTTGGGGATGATGATAAATAAGAATGTAAATAACTCCTAATCATTGAAATCTTTATATCCCTTAGAACGTATTTGGTAACAGGTGAGGAATCCATAAATCTGATGATTCTTCACTACAAGTGGGTCATGAATTTCTCCCTGCGGATTTAGAGTAATATTGGTCAATGGAGGCATAAGACCTGAGTGATTTGGATCAAACAAAGGTGAGCCCCTAAATGTTAAATCTGATTATAGGTAACGTCAAACCATGCTACCATCAGAGCAGCATTGGATCATTTCTCATATGTTTGTGATATCCGCTTTCTTTCTTAATAAAACTCTTGACCTTCCAATTAATTTTAAAAATAGAATGATTAATAATGATTAAATGCTATTATATGACCTAACTGGTCGAGGGACTTGGATCGTGCATCTTTTCACAAAGATGGTCCATGCCATAGGATACACTTTAATAAACTCACATGTATTGAATCAGTTATTAGTAATATTAAAAGCATAAAAACCTAAAATAGCAAACAAATAACCATAATCTAAAGTTGCTCAGAAGAGATTAAGGTAACTTTTCAAAGCTTAGGAATGCTGAAAGAGAGGAGAATGTTTGATTGTCTGTGGACCCAAATTCTTATCATTGGATAATGACAATTCTCCACTTGGAAATAAAATATTTTTTCAAGGTATTTTCCGCGATAGAGAAGAATTCATTTTCCATGATTTCTATTTTCATTTTTTCCTTTTGTTTTTTTTTTCTTTTTTTCTTTTTTACAAAAATGTACTCAGTAATATAAATAAAATTGAAGTACTAAATTATGAGATTTCCACTACATACGCTTTGTATAATGACAAAGAAATATACTAGCAATCCCCGATTGAAAGGAGATTATTTATGTTCTACACACTGTCAAGCCCATTTTGCCAATAGTGACATACACCCAGCCCCTACAAGTAAAGAAACATTTGTCCACAACTGCAGTTTTCCATTGTTCTGGATTCTGGTGTTCATGAAATCTGCAGCCAGTAAGTCAACCAGGGCCATGTAAATCAGGATTCCAGCAGATGCGGCATTGAAAATCCCTTCCACAATCAGAGCCTTGGGACTATTTTCATTGTAGAAAGATGATATCGCAATACCCAATGCGATCCCCACTGGGGTGGTCAGAGAGAAAAAGAGAGACATAATAGCCGTTGATTTTAACTTGAATTGAGCCTGCCAAATCAAAAGAAATGTTCAAAGTCACATTAGCTTGTTTGGGCTATAACTTGTTTGGGAATAAGGCATTTTCAAGAAATTCCATTTCCTCTTGTTATGGTATCTTAACTCAATTACCTTCTTTCTTTTCTTTTCCATTTCAATTCCATATCATTCTCAAAGGATGTGAAGTTCCATGTAAATGCTTTTGCATCACTATAGATCTTTTTCATGGATTAGACTCTGTATGACTACTACAGTTTCAGTTCAATTCACACACTAGGAATTCTAAGAGCTCTTTTGTTTGTTTACTAGCAATTTTAAGAAATGTATTTATATGAAATTAGATGAAACTGAAGAAACAAAGGTGAAATTAATTTAGTGTTTCTTTATAGAGATCTAACCATAAATTGCTGTGAAATGTCTTTATATAAAATTGGATGAAACTGAAGAAACAATAATATACCAGATAAGTGTTTATAGATTAATTTTACCTGAACAATACATCCTCCAAGTCCCATGCCCTCGAAAAATTGATGAAAACACAATGCAGCAACTAGAGGCTTTATTGTGGATGGGCTTTCAGAGGCACCAAGGGAAATTCCAATAATTACAGAGTGAACCACAATACCCAATTCCAAAACCTACAACACATAATATTAAAAACAGATCAGAAGTTAACAAGAAGGTAAAAAAATTCAGATCAGAAGAATTCTCATTTTAGATTGAGATAACAAGTTAAAGCAAAATCAGGAAACTTGTGTGAATTGAAAAGAAGAGAGCACACATCCTAAACCTTTGGTTCATGAAATTCACAAAATTGGCTGAAAGTAACATCATTTTGGCTTCCCATAAAAAAACAACTTCCTCCCAACTTCACTACATAAATTGATAAAGGTATGGGTCGAAATAAAATCATATTATTTTAGCTACACAATAGAAATAATTCTGAACTTCATTTTAGCCAAACTCCCTATACCACATATGAATGAAAAAGCTGACCATCTACAACCATAGATGTGGTCCCCATAGTTTGGCTTTTGGAAAGCTTTTGCACTTCTGGTTATTCTAAAAGTGGTTGAAGATTTTGATCTTCCTTATGAATATTTAAATGGAAAAAAGGAATTTTCTTTCAAATCACATAAAACCTACAATAATCCATTACAAATTCAAAGAAAATTAAAGTTTATGAAGCTCACCTGCGATATGACTCGATGACGAGTAAGCTCACTAGCAGCTGAATCAGGGGTCGTACCAACAGACCCATGTGTGTGCCCATGGCTTGCGTGTGTGTGCAATTGGGCATGGCCGGTTTGCTCAACAACTCTTTCTTCATCCACAAAACCACCACTATTCACCTTCTTGGCCTCGCCAAAGTGCGACCGGGTGTAGTAACCAGTCGCATAAGCATCCACCATCAACGTCCCGATCGCTGACACCATTGCCACAAATCCGGCGAAAGGGAACTTGCCCCATGGATTATCTTTGAGACATGGTGATGTTAGATTCTCAAACGCGTCGGGTAACACATGGATCAATCCTGTTGCAAGTATCACTCCTGCCGCAAACGCCTTCACGATGAAGAAGACGTCTTTCTCAGGGCTAAGAGCAGGTATTGATTTTCCAAGTATAGGAATAAGGACACCAAATGCACCTGCTATCAGGATTGTAAATATTGCTATGATCTTGAATACCAGCGCCTTAGATTTGTCTCTATCTTCCGTGTCGGTCTCGCATTCGCATTCTGCAAGAACTTGATAGGGAAGGAGCAGAGTGTAGAAGAGCAGGACTGCTAAAAGGTAAGCTTGTAGCTTCATGGTTCACAACAATGTGTAGAAATATCACAAGTAAGAAGAGAGGAAGGGGCAATAACGGCTCTTTATCAGAGCGTCGGGCCGAATTTCTGACGACTTGTGAAGGCTCCTTTCCCACTTATTTGTGTGGGCTGTTTTTTTCCGTACGCAAAGAAAAATGAACGATGGAGAAAAGAAGAGAGGAAGGGCTGAGAGAAATGAATACGTAAATAAGAAGAGAGAAATGTGTGCTTTTATAGAGGGAGAAGGCTTATTATGCCAGGTCTTCTACATTTGTTGTATTTAAAAACCTAAGACGACTTCCATGGATCCTACTGAATGCAATATGGTAGTCGCTTGTCAGCCCCACATAATAAAATCCGAATCATGTAGATTGGAGGCTTCCATGTCGGTAACTAAAATGGCCAATTTTCATTGCAAACTATAATATATATTGAAATTTTTTTTTCATGATCAATCTAACAGTATATATCACTCTATAGTTAAATTGCCCCACCGATGAAATAAACCCCAATAAAGATAATATAATACATCCTAAGTAAAGGTTAGGCCTGATCTAATTTTCATTGCACTCTATTATATATACTATAATTATATATATTTTTTATGATCAATCGAATGGTGTATATCACTTTACAATAAAATTAATTTACGTCTATATTGATACAACCCCGTTAAAGATAGATAATATCGCAAGTAACCGAACCTTGATTAGCTTAAATTGGATGAAGTCAAATAATAGATTCCAAAATAATTGAGTTTCCCTCTCCAAGTGACGACATTTTTTTAGTTTCCCTCTCCAAATGACGACATTGTGTCAATATTTCTCCCCACTAAGGCGTTGGATTACTACTTAATGGAGCTGACCGTTCTCAAGATGAACTACAAACAACGGCTTTCAAGGAGAAAACACTGAAATGAGCTCATAATGTCTAAACATATTCTCAAATGACTAACTTACCCTGCCGCTCACAGATTCCTTAAAACTTACAATCTGGGGGAGGATACCTTTTTAGGTAGTCAATTGGAGCTTGGAAGCTTGAAAAAAGGACTGGCAGCCTGGCACATTCAACTATACAACCTAGATATCTTCAACTTTCCCTGATTTTCTAACCAAAAAAAAAAAACTTAAGAAAAGTCCACTCGGCCCAACCTGGGACCCACTTCAGGCCCGGTCCGCAGGAGGGCCGTTGGATCCCAATTTGCTTATTAAATTTGTAGCAACATATATAAAGATCAGTTAAAAAAATCCAGATTCTGTAAATCATCTCCAAACACTTACTAACAATGATTTAGTATAGATAAAGCATAAAATTTTAAATAAAGATTAAAAGAAGAGACAATTCTGACGTTACCTCTTTTCCTAATCCAAAAAGTCTAGAATATAAATGAAGAGAAATAAAGTGGAAAGGAAATGAGAATATGGAGAGAAAGGGTATAAGAGAATGTGAATGGAAAAGAAGTGGTTGAGAAGACTGCGAAGTGGGAAGAAGACTTTTAGGGGCTGTTTGGAAACTCTATTTGGAGGCTCTTATTATCTTAAAAATGTTTGAAAACTCTTTAAATGTGTTTGGTAACGATTGGAACCACCTCCATTAGAAACCTCAGATAGACCTCCCATGTCTATTCCGCCCAGCCCCGTTTTCCAAGTGAATTGAAACAAACAGAAACGTCTGAAGAGGAAAGAGTCGACATTTGGGCGGTGATATTGACATCACCACTCTTTTCTATTTTTCAAAGAATTCATGGATCCCACAGGATGATCTGAACCGTTGGGAGTCTCAAGAAGACCACACACGGCTATAGGATCAAATTCGAACCATTGATATGTTACAGATCTTGAGATATTTGCAAATCACTGCAGGACCATGGATTTGGATTTTTGGACTTTTGTGGGCCCCATAATCATGATCAGAGCCAATAACCCTCATTGGAAGACTAAAAATGACTGAGACTCCAAATTCCATCCTCTGATTTTGTCCAGATCTCAAGATAATGATGAAAACATGATAGCCGTCGGATAACTTAGGTTAGAACACTGCAGTTGGAATGTGAATTGTACAGTCCTTTTTTCAAAAAAATTTCTTGAGTTCCATGCCAGTAAACTAAGATCCGAACCATTGGAAATATTCACCAATCCAAACATGAGTATGGACTCAAATTTGAGCCATTGATCTATCGTGGATCTCGAGATATTTACAAAAAAATGTATATCATTTGACATTATTATTAAGGTTTTTTTTAAATCATGGCCCCTAAATACAAGATCCAAACCAAAATGAAGATCTAAACCGCCTATAGTCATTAAAATGTGGAACACGTGTTTGAAATAAAATTTCAACCTTTGGATGATCACAGATCTTGAGATATTTGCAAAATGCCCAGACCATTAGATCTATTTTTACATGTGTCTTACCAAACAGTCTATTTTTAAAATATATATGTCTTACCAAACAGTCTATTTGTAAAACATCAATTTCAAACCGCTCCATTTGATATAGATCTGTTTCGTAAAGATAAGATTTGCCAAACAAGCCCTTAGTGCCTGGCTAAAAAGTGTTTATAAGCATAAATAGACCATTTGGTTACCTGAACAGTGCCTCTATTTTAAAAGGCAAAATGACCGAAACTGTCCGTTTCGGACAGCAACCAAAACCAGAACGGTGTGAAAAGACATGCGATGCTACAGTGCTAAGCACATTGATTTTTACAACAATGTTTTTGTTTTTTTGTTTTTACATTATGAGGCCCTACATGATGATCTCAACTGTTATAAATTCTAACAATACCAAACACGGCCACGTGTCCAAATTTCATCTGTTGGATGATCACAGATCTTGAGATATTTGTAAAGAAAGTTAGACTGTTGGATTTGTATTTTTTGACCTTGTGGGCCCCACAATCAAGATCTGAACCGTCCATCCTCTTTGAAAACCTACAAATAGCTATGAGATCAAGTTTTGAGGTGTTAACTCATTATAGATCTTGAGATATTTGTTAAAAAGCATGAACCATCATATGTAAACATGTCTGTGATAAAATTCCAATCATTGGATGACCATAGATTTTGAGATATTTGCAAAATAGAGGAGGGGGTGGGAGGAAGAGGGAGGGAGGGAGGGAGGGAGGCAGACGATCCCTCCCGGCGGGAGACTGGGAGGGTGGGGCAGGGTGGAGGGAGAGGGAGAGGGAGATGGAGAGGGAGGAGGGGGAGAGGTAGTTTAATTAGGAAAAGAAAATTTTTGTTTTTTAGTGCGGTGTGGAGAGATGAAAATCCGGTGTCAATAGAAGCCACCAAAGATAAATTAAAAAATTCAGATCACGTAAATCATCTCCAAACACTTATTAACAACGATTTAGTATAGACAGGGCATAAAATTTAAATAAAGAATAAAAAAAAGAAAAGATTACGCCGCAGTCTCTTTTCTTAATCCAAGAGTCTTGAATATAAATGAAGAGAAATAAGGTGAAAATGAAATGCGAATATGCAGAGAAAGGGTATAAGAGATTGAAAATGGAAAAGGAGTCGTTGAGAAGAGTGAAAAGTGGGAAGAAGACTTAAGTATTTCCAAATGGATATGTTATTTCGGAGATGCCAAATCCCATTTAAAGGCTTATGTAACAATTTGAAGGTTTGGAAGTTGACATCTCCTAAAGTAGGGAATTTTATTATAATTTTATCTTCTGGGACCCACACCATAAAAGAAAAAAAAATTCACATTCTTGCATTCAAGTGGGCTCCATTGCATAAAATTATATATGCATGGACCTATTTATATGTAAGAATATACTGTGTTTTTTTGCCCAAAATTGTTATTTGTCTATTTACATCATTTTTAAGTATTTACTTTAATATTTTGTTCATTATCACGTTGTGTGCGGGCTAATTATCCATTCTCCCATAATTTTGATAGTTTGAGGCTAATTGTTATAAAAAAGATAATTTCGGTGATTGTACAATAAAATGTCAACAAAGTTGGTAGTCCAGAGTAGGGTCCTTACAATATAGGTAAGTGATAATAATAGACACTTAAAAAAATACTATGCAAAAATATAAATTATAATCCATTTACAATTCATTTAAATATTTATAAAGATTTTTATTTTAAAATATAATTATTTTTTATCATTAACGTGGGTCTTTTCCACTAATTATATATATAAAGATAGCAGGTCCCTATGTGAGAGAGCCCTTAAAGACTTCGTAACGCCACGTTCCATTCCAAAATTATGAGACATGTCAAGCAAATCCTCTCGGAACATAATCTCTTTGACTAGTTGTATGAGTTGTTACATAACCGTCGGTCAAAATTATAACTGACGGTCAAAATTGAAACCAAAACCTTATAGTTTAATATATTATAATAGGAGATTAACAATTTCAATCTCTACCTACCGTTATCCTAAAAAACATTGGCCCATCAGTTATCTTTATATATATGGCAGTTTTTTAAATTCAAATCAACACGGGTATGTAGTTTTTCAATTTCAAATCAATACACGTATACACTTTTTCAAAACTAACAAATACAATGATGAGATTCAAAACTAACAAATACAATGATGAAAGGGTTCATAGTCTCTCCTCTAGGTCACTAAACAAATAAAATGATGAGATTATGGATCATGCGCAGCGGATGATAATGATATTCACTCAATGTGGACTCTTACACGATAATCTTGCCATTCACAGTTCCATTAAACAGACGGCTTCCATTGGTATCACCATCTCAAAGGCATTTTCGTCTAACTTCAACCATTCCCAGTTTTTAAAAGAGAGAGCTTGCCTTGGTATCCTCATCATCTCATAGGCACCCAGGGAAATTCCAATAATTACAGAGTGAACCACAATACCCAATTCCAAAACCTACAACACATAATAATAAAAACAGATACAGAAGTTAACATAAAGATAAAAAAAAAAAAAATTCAGATCAGAAGAATTCTCATTTTAGAATGCAACAACACGTTAAAGGAAAATCAGGATACTTGTGTGAATTGAAAAGAAGAGATTACACATCCTAAACCTTTGGTTCATGAAATTCACAAAATTGACTGAAAGTAATATCATTTTTGCTACCCATAAAAAACAACTTCCTCCCAACTTCACTACATAAATTGATAAAGGTATGGTTAGAAATAAAATCATATTATTTTAGCTACACAATAGAAATAATTCTGAACTTTATTAGGCATCCAAGTACTTTAGTCAAACTCCCTATACCACAGTTGAAAAAGCTGACCATCTACAACCATCCAACCAAGCACCCATAGATGTGGTCCCCATATATAGTTTAATTAGTTTTTGAAAAGCTTGCACTTCTGGTTATTCTAAAAGTTGTTGAAGATTTTGATCATCCTTATGAATCTTTAAATGGAAAAAAGGATTTTTCTTTCAATTAATCACATAAAACATACAACAATCCAATACAAATTCATAGCAAATTAAAGTTTATGAAGCTAACCTGCGATATGACTCGATGACGAATAAGCTCACTAGCAGATGAATCATGGGTCGAACCAACAGACCCATGTGTGTGCCCATGGCTTGCGTGTGTGTGCAAGTGGGCTTGGCCGGTGTGCTCAACAACTCTTTCTTCATCCACAAAACCACCACCAGTCACATTCTTGGCCTCGCCAAAGTGCGACCGGGTGTAGTAACCAGTTGCATAAGCGTCCACCATCAACGTCCCGATCGCTGACAGCATGGCCACAAATCCGGAGAAAGGGAAATTACCCCATGGATTCTCTTTGAGGCATGGTGAGGTTAGGCTATCAAACGCATCAGGTAAAACATGTATGAATCCTGTTGCAAGTATCACTCCCGTGGCGAACGCCTTGATGATGAAGAAGACGTCTTTCTCCGGGCTAAGAGCTGGTATTGATTTTCCAAGCATAGGAATACCGACAGCAAGAGCACCTGCTATTAGGATTGCAAATATTTCTATGATCTTGAATACCATCGCCTTAGATTTGTTTCTATCTTCGGCATCGGTATCACATTCGCATTCTGCAAGAAATTAATAGGGAAGGAGCAGATAGTAGAAGAGTAGGACTCTTAGCTTTATGATTCGAAGAATCGAAGGTTGAGTCCATTAGTGCTACCACTTTGGGGCTACATGGGTGTTTACCTAACTTCCCTCTGGGCCGGAGTGATTAGTCGAACCCAAAGGGTTAGGTGTTGAGGTCAACGTCCACCCTCGCTCCTGAGCAGTCATAATTGTGGTCGAGCCCTTGCCCTCACCATAAAATTATTGTTGTGCCGTTTCCTATCACCAATTGGTTTTGGGATAAGTGGTAGCTCAATAAGGTGTAAGATCCTACATTAGGAACCCTCTGAAGAAAAATCACAAACAAAAAGAGAGGAAGAGCTAAGAAAAATGAATGATGGAGAAAAGAAAGAGAGGAAAGGCAAAGAGAAATGAAGATGGAAATAAGAGGAGAGAAATGTGTGCTTTTATAGAGGTAAACGGCTTATTATGGTAGCTCTTCTGTGTTTGTTGTATTTAAAAACCTAAGGTAACTGCTATGGATTCTACTGAATACAATGGTTCTCACTTGGCAGCCCCACATAATAAAATCCTATTCATGTTGATTGGATGACTCCATGTAGGTAAGAAGGCCAATTTTCATTGCACTCTATAATATATGCTAGCACAACAACCCGTGCTAAGCACGATATGTCCATGCATTACAAATTTAATATGCGTACATTAAAAAGGTTATGTGGAGTACCTCTTTCGTAAATGAAGATAAAAAAACTGGGCAGAAAGGGAGTAGAATAGATGGGAGTAAAATAAAAGACTTAAAAAAAAAAGAATAAGTAGAACTAAAGTGGAGAGTAGTGGGTGATTTGATGACATAAGGATATGAGTGGGTAGTTACAAAGAAAGAGCAAACCATTTTAACAAATAGGGGCAACTGTCGGTCAAAATTGAAGCCAAAACCTCCTAACTTAATATATTATAATTGTAATTATTGTTTTCATGATCAATCTAATAGTAAATATCACTCTCGAGTCAAATTGCGCCACTTATGAAACCCCATTAAAGATAGAAGATATCCTAAGTAAAGCTAAGGCCTGATACAATTTTCATTGTACTCTATTATATATTATGTAATTATTTTTTCATGATGAATCGAATGGTTTATATCACTTTAGAATCAAATTAATTTACATCAATATTGATAATACCCCGTTAAGGTAGTCAGTTGGAGCTTGGAAGCTTGAAAAGGGCATTTTAAGTGCTTTGGAAATCACAAACCCATCTAAGGTCTCATATTGCGTTTGATGACACATACAACGTAGATGTCTTCAATTGCCCAAGATTTTCTACCAAAACAATTGTTGAAATTGTCCTCAAGTTACTGCCTAGGGTATTTTTAAGTTTGGGGTTGTGAAAATATTGTGGAGAATAAATTAAGATCCAAATACTTCAGTAATAAAATACTAAGCACAATAACCCGTGCAAGGCACGGGCTAGTTTGTTGATTAACTGTGTAGCAGTATATATAAAGATAAAGGGGGCTTCTATTGGCATCGGATTTTTTTTCTCTCCACACTGCACAAAATTTTTTATTTTTTATTTTTTCTAAACTACCCCTCCCCCCTCATCCTCTCCCTCCCTCCACCCCACCCCAGCCTCCCCTCCCAGTCTCCGGTGGGGAGGGATCGCCAGCCGGAGGGAAGGAGAGAGAAGAGGAGGAAGGGAGAGAGGGGGAGAAAATAGAGGAGGGGGTGGGAGTAGGGATGAAAGTGGGCCGGGCCGAGCCGGGCTTTGACAGGCCCTAGGCTCGGCCCTAGTATTTTTTAGTAGGCCCTAGCTCGGCCCTAACTCTAGAGGGCCTAAAAAACCCTGGCTCGGGCTCGGCCCTTATTAAGTTATGAGGCCCTAGGGCCGGCCCTTTGAGCCCGGCTAATGATATAGCACTAGCTGAAAGAAAATATTTTCAAGAAAAAAAAAATCCTGTAGGAATTCAAAGAAATCTACATATGCAAACCAGAAACAAAAAATGGTTAAATGCATGCATTCATCCCATATTCCCATTCCCATAATTTGGATTGCAGCAATAAAATTAACTAAAATAAGAAAGACTTTATAAAAGCAAACGGAGTCCAGTTCCAACACTCCATAATAGTTCAATGTTACAAATCAAATTAAACTCCAATAGCATCATAGAATAAAATAAAGTATTCGGCTAGTATCATAAAATAAAGTATCCAACATCACCGGCATCACCTATAACAACAACAATAGAGCTTTGTTAATAAATAATAATAACAACAAAGGAAAGGTTGTTCCAGAGTTACAAAACTTAAAAAAATGTCTTCCAGACCATTAATATACATGCATCCTCAAGGTTGTTTAGGGATTATTTATATTGGATTAAAAATAGGGTTTAAGGTTTAGTGCTTAGGTTTAGGGTTTATGGATTATTTAGTGCTTAGGGTTTAGTGTTTAGGGTTTAGAGATTATTTATATTGGATTAAAACTAAGGTTTAGGATTTATGAATTATTTAGTATCATAGATTCATATATGTATTATATATTGTATACTGTACACATATATATAATATATGAATTAATATATGTAGGCCCTATGGCTTACTGCTTAGGTTTAAGATTTATGGATTATTTAGTGTTTAGGGTTTAGAGATTATTTATATTGATTAAAACTAAGGTTTAGGATTTATGGATTATGTTATATCATATATGTATTATATATTGTATAGTGTACATATATATAATATATGTATTAATATATGTAGGCCCTAGGGCTTACGAGCCGAGCTTCATCAAGCCCTAGCTCGGCCCTTTTAAGAAAACGGGCCTCCTACTAGGCCCTAGCTCGGCTCTTTTGTCTTTTGAGCCGAGCTCGGGCCGAGCCTATAACGGGTCGTCCGCGGGCGGCCCTAGGACTGCCCGGCCCACTTTCACCCCTAGGTGGGAGGGAGAGGGAGAGGAGGGGAGGGGAGGGAAGGGAGGCTGGCGATCCCTCCCCGCGGGAGACTGGGAGGGTGGGAGAGGATGAGGGAAGTGGGTGGAGGGAGAGGGAGAGGGAGGAGGGGTAGTTTAGGAAAAGAAATTTTTTATTTTTTAGTGTGGCGTGGAGAGATGAAAATCCGGTGCCAATAGAAGCCCCCAAACATAAACTAAAAAAATTCAGATCACATAAATCATCTCCAAAGACTTATTAACAACGATATAGTATAGACAGAGCATAAAATTTAATTAAAGAATAAAAGAAGAGAAGATTACGCCGCTGTCTCTTTTCTTAATCCAAGAGTCTTGAATATAAATGGAGAGAAATAAGGTGAAAATGAAATGAGAATATGCAAAGAAAGGGTATAAGAGATTGAAAATGGAAAAGAAGTTGTTGAGAAGAGTGAAAAGTGGGAAGAAGACTTGAGTATTTCCAAATGGATATGTTATTTCGGAGATGCCAAATCCCATTTAAAGGCTTATGTAACAATTTGAAGGTTTAGAATTTGACAACAATTTGAAGGTTTAGAATTTGACATCTCCTAAAATAGGGAATTTTATTATAATTTTGTCTTCCTATTGGACCCACACCATAAAAGAAAAAAAATCGCATTCTTGCATTCAATTAAGTGGGCTCCATTGCATAAAATTATATATGCATGGACCTATTTATATGTAAGAATATACTATGTTTTTTTGCCCAAAATTGTTATTTGTCTATTTACATCATTTTTAAATATTTACTTTAATATTTTGTTCATTATCACGTTGTGTGCAGGCTAATAATCCATTCTCCGATAATTTTGATAGCTTGAGGCAAATTGTTATCAAAATGATAATTTCGGTGATTATACAAGAAAATGTCAACAAAGTTGGTAGTCCAGAGTAGGTCCTTACAATATAGGTAAGTGATAATAATAGACACTTAAAAAAATACTATGCAAAAATATAAATTATAATCCATTTACAATTCATTTAAGTATTTAGAAATATTTTTATTTTAAAATATTTTTATTTTTTTATCATTAACGCGGGTCTTTTCCACTAGTTATATATATAAAGACAACAGGTCCCTATGTAGGAGAGCCCTTAAAGTTTTCGTAACGCCACATTCCATTCCAAAATTATGAGACATGTCAAGCAAATCCTCTCGGAACATAATCTCTTTGACTAGCCCAATGACCCGTGCTCAACATGGTCTCCCTGAACTGCAAAATAAATAATCACATATTAAAAAAATTTACCTCTTTTCATAGGACAAGTTGAATAATATAGAAATAGAAAAATTGGAACAAAAAGGATATAGTTGCGGAACAACTGTGGGTAGTTGCATGAGTAGTTACATAACCGTCGGTCAAAATTATAACCGACGGTCAAAATTGAAGCCAAAACCTCCTAACTTAATATATTATAATAGGAGATTTACGATTTCAATCTCTACCTACCGTTATCCTAAAAATCATTGGCCCATCAGTTATCTTAATATATATGGCAGTTTTTTAAATTCAAATCAATACGGGTATGTAGTTTTTCAATTTCAAATCAATACACATATACACTCTTTCAAAACTAACAAATACAGTGATGAGATTCAAAAATAACAAATACAATGATGAATGGGTTCATAGTCTCTCCTCTAGGTCACTAAAACAAATACAATGATGAGATTATGGATCATGCATAACGGATGATATTCACTCAATGTGGACTCTTACACGATAATCTTGCCATTCACAGTTCCATTAAACATTCGGCTTCCATTGTTATCATCATCTCAAAGGCATTTTCGTCCAACTTTAACCATTCCCAATTTTTAAAAGAGAGAGCTTGCCTTGGTATCCTCATCATCTCATACACATTTTTGACAAACCATAATATTTCCCATAGTGTATTATTCTTCAAACATAACAGAACTTGTAAGTGCCTAAAAATTACGGACTTGGTTAGGAGAGGATTAGGCTCTCAATTTGATTATTTGGGAAAAGATTAACCTCCTGAAACCTGAAAGGGAAAGCAAAGACAAAGGTCAGAGCCCTTGGCTGTAGGCAGCCGAAGGCACTCCGATGCTTTAGTTAGTTTGGTCACTGAACTAAGGAGGAGTGAATGGGGGAGAAGAGAGAGTATGTGGATATCTCTGCTTGCATACCTTTGGTGGTTTTGCCTCATGCATATATATAGGCGTGAGAGTTGACTTTGGGGGCAGGGGTCCCATCAAACCTTTCCTTAGTGGTGGTAGGTAAAAAGGGGAAGTCCCATCAACCTGTCTTTTGCCTCAATGGCTGCGGATGAGACCATGAGATAAGGCTGACTACTTATCTAGATCCGGCGCCCAGTCTTTCTGTCAGTTTGTGGTAGTGCATTTATGGCTGGAGGACAGGGGAGACCGAGGTCAAGCTTGTGCCGAGATCGAGCTGCGCCTTGCAAATATTTTTATTGGGATGGGCCTTGAGACCTTTCCAGGCTGGCACTCCTGCCGAGCTGGGTAATACCGAGACCAAAAATTATGCTAGCATTAAGAAATGCCCCCACACAATTGCCCCCTAGTTCCTGACCTCTTAAGATTTTCATACCCTTTTGAGGTCGGGAGCTAAAAATGAGAGGACAAATTGTGCCTGGGTCCCATCTTGGCGCCAATTGTTGACGTCTAATCCTTATCATGACACTGTTTCGCCTGTGTAAGGTAAAAATGGCGTGTCATTCTTATTTCTTCTGGCTGAACACTCGAACGTCGCTTCGTATGCCCTAGGCGACTAATGATGTGTGGGAGTTATTGCGGGGGATGAACTGGCGGTGCCAGGTGTCATCTTTCGGCTGGCTGCTGCTTGTACCGAAGCACCGCGTGGAGAGTTCGAGGCGACGTTTCGCACGCGTGCTTTTAAGAGGCGCCTCTTCCCTCTATAAATAGGGATGCCTCTTCTTCCTTTTCTTACTTTTGCTTTTGCTTGGAAGAAAACTCTGCTAAAGAAGACTTTGCGCCGAGATCAGAATTCAGCGAACCCGGAGATCCCTGTTCTCGAACCCTTTGCTCTCCCTCTGTGAGTCTTCTTTTTCCTTGTTTTTTCTCGTCTTTTGGGGTTTCTGTCTTTCTTTTTTAGGGTTTCTATCCCACTGTCTTCTAGGGTTTCGAGTCTCGTTCTTCCCTGCTTCCCGACCTTTCTAGCTTTTAGAAATGGGGATATACAGTCACTGGGTAGAGAACCCCCAAGCTCTGGAGGGGCTTAGAAATGCATACAAGATACCAGACGACGTTCTGGGGAAGTCCGCCGACCTCCAGGACATTTTTGATGGGCACTTCTACTTTTAAAAATGGATGCCCTTTCCTCTGGTGGCAATAACCAAAGGCGGGGTCAGACTCCCCATCCACCCCCTTCTCCGATCGTGCCTGAGCGCCTGGTGGCTCTGCCCCTTTCAATTAATGCCCAATGGTTTCAAGATAATCATGAGTGTCGCTGAACTCAACGAGATCCTTAGTATTAACCTCGGCGTGCACGATATAAAGGATGTCTACGACATCTGTAAGTCCGTAGGGGGTGAAGACACATATTATCTCCGGGTGAAGGCGAGATGTCGGCCCCTGATCAATGCTTTGGAAGATTCGAGCAAATACGCTGGGGACGACCACCTGCTCGTCTCGGGGAATTGGGAATTCGGTCCGACCGAGACCGAGGAGGCAAGGAGAATCCAGGTTCCTCGGAGACCTAGGACCCCTCCGAGTAAATATTCACTCCCTCTGGGGTATTGCATTTGCTTTACCACCGTTCTGCCGAGCTGATTTTTTCTTTTCTGTCTTCTGTGCAGGCGTCCAGCGAAGGCGGAAAGAGGCCAGCCTAGACAGTTAGAAAAGGAACGAGGCTTGGTTCCAGAAGGTATACCAGTACCACAGTCATAACGACCGAGCTGCCTTCTCTCTGCTTCGGTACATGCCAAGGTACCAGTCCTATACCAAGAAGACGATCGAGCTTCCTATCGAGCCGATAGGGCATGTAGTACTTGGCCTAGCCTAGACCAGTGGACAAGTGTCTTCCGGCGCCGAGGCTTCCGATCCGGTCAAGGTCGTTGAAGCCTACTCTTCCTCCCCCAACCCAGAACAGGAAGGAGAAGAAGAAGAAGAAGAAGAGATGGACGGGTAGCGACCTCCTATCAAGGATTTAGGGGCCATGATCTTTAAAGGCCGAGCCCCGCCTGTTCCAAAGCGTCCCTCCAGAGGATCCGGCGCCCCATTCGGGTCCTCGGCCGGCGCCCCCTCCGGTCCTTTAAATGCAGCCGGGGCCCAATCCTCTGCTTGGAAAAAAAGCGTCCAAGGCCCGCATCTGGAGAAGAGGAGCAAGTCGGAGGAACCGATTAAGGAGACTCGGCAGCGGGCGGCCGAGACTGGAAAGGAGGGGGAGAGGCCTCCACGCGAAAGGAGGCCCCGGGTGGAGGGTGAGTCGGAGCAGACCCCTAGAGCGGCCTTGGAATGCCAACATGCCGGGCCACCCCACTTCAGGCCCGACTTCTAAATCAATCCTGGGCAATTTTTGAATATAGAGGACCGGGTAGGGGGCGACGCTAGAGTCATTGCGGCTGTTGCCAAGGCATGTGCTCTCTCAAAGGATATGGAGAAGCACAATAAAACTGGTCAGCTGAGTCTGATTTTGTCGTCAATGAAGGCGTCGATTGAGGTGAGTCTCAGTTTTTTCTTTAAGTACTGTACCTCGGCCGCTCGTTTAACATTTTCTTCCCTTTCACAGAATGTGCAGAGGCTGCAGGTGGTGCTGGAGAGGACCGACTAGAGCGCCTCAAGGTTCAGTGAGCTGGAGGGTGAGAAGAGGAGGATGGGAGTGGCCCTGGAAGCCAGCGCCGAATAGCTGAAGAAGGCGGAGAGGAGGAACGCCGAACTCGCAGCAGAGCATCAAACGGCGAAGACCGAGATCATCAAGCTGCGTGCGGAGACGAAGCATCTGAAGGGCGCATCCGAGGCCAAAGTAAAGAGGGTGCATGATTTGGAAGGAGTGCTGGCGAACAAGGAGATCTAGCTCTCAAAGAAAGAAGCCGAGCTCGAGTCTTTGAAGAAGGAGAGGGCTGAGGCCAAATCCACTTCTCCGGCCGAAGCTGCTCGCGCTTATAAAGAAGGAGTGGATTGGGCGACGACAGAATATGTGGCTCAGATTAGGAACGAGAGCCTGCTGCTGTATGAAATGGGAGGTAGAGATGCGCTGAAGGAATATGGAGTTCCTGAAGACCACCCTATTTTCGAAAATCTGCACAAGTTTTAGCCTGCCCCGCCCGATCCCGAGCCAGAGTCTGCCTCCAATCCTTCCGAAGCCCCTCTTGAGGCCTCGGGTCCTCTTCCTCCACCTCCGAATCCAGCTGAAGGCATCCAGGTCCGTCCTACGCCTGAGACTCCTGGTGCCTCCGACACTCTTCCTCCCATCCCTCCTACTAGTAAGGCTGCAACAGAGGGCATCTTAAAGAAATGATGTATCTTTTTTCTCTTTCTTTATAATGAAAATGTACAAATTTCTGTAACCATTTTTTCTATCAACTAAATAGAATTTTTCTTCATATTTGTCTTCTCACTTCTTCTGATAATGGCATGTGTATGTTTGATTTCTGCACTCCTATTTTTGAGAAGATTGGTAATAAATGCTTAAAAAAACAGAAACTCTTGCCTTCATAATAAGTGACTGAGATCGGTTCGGAAACCAGAAGGATCTGAGTTCGGTACACAATAATTGAGTTCGGTTCTATAATCGGAACCGTTAAATAATCATTGGATAAGCAACCTTGGTTTTATAACCAGAACTTAGCTTAATCAAATTAGGTCTAAAAGTACTGTTATAGCTGGTTCTATAGTCAGAGCTGAAGATGGCTGGTCCAGTGACCGAGCCTCTGGTGGTTCCATAACCGAACTGTACGCCGAGTTCCATAACTTGGCGATTTAAATGGCTGGTTCCATAACCGAGCCGAGGGAGGCTGGTCCCGTGACCGAGCCTAAGCAGCTGGTTCCATAACCGAGCTGAAGATGGTTGGTCCTGTGACCGAACCGAGGCAGTTGGTTCCATAACTGAGCTGCACACCGAGTTCCATAACTTGGCGATTTAAATGGTTGGTTCCATAACCGAGCCGAAGGAGGCTGGTCCCGTGACCGAGCTTAAGCAGCTGGTTCCATAACCGAGCTGAAGATGGTTGGTCCTATGACCGAACCGAGGCAGTTGGTTCCATAACCGAGCTGCACGCCGAGTTCCATAACTTGGCGATTTAAATGGTTGGTTCCATAACTTGAAAGCCACGAGGCACATCTTCTCACAAGAGTCTCATTCATTGATTCAATAATTGTGTACATTTCAGAAGTAGTATTTCTTGAGATGCGTGGCATTCTACGGTCGTGGTAACTCTCTACCATCCATGCTTTCGAGCATGTAAGCTGATCTTCCAGCTGCCAAGATCACTTTAAATGACCCATGCCAGTTCGGTGCAAGCTTGCCTTCGTTAGGATTCTTATCCGCTGGAAGCTTCCTCTTCAGAACCAATTCTCCAACTGAAAATTTTCTTTCCTTGACCTTCTGATTGTATCCTCTGGCCAACTGTCTCTGGTAAGAAGCTAAACAGACAGTTGCTGCCTCCCTTCGCTCCTCAGCCAAGTCAAGCTCTTTAGCCAGATTGACTTCGTTTTGCCCCTGGTCGAAGAGGTCCGATCTCAGGGTTGGAAGGCCGATCTCGAGAGGGATTACAACTTCCATTCCATAGGCCAGGGAGAAAGGAATTGCCGAAGTGGATCGCCTTTGGGTAGTTCTATACGCCCAAAGGACACTTGGTAGTTCCTCTACCCATCTGCCTTTAGCTCGGTCGAGCCTTTTCTTGAGTCCATCCAGTACCACTTTATTTGTGATTTCTACTTGTCCATTGCTTTGTGGATAGGCCGGAGTCAAATAGTAGTTTCTAATACTGAGCCCCTAGCAGAAGGTTTTGAAGAAGTTGGAGTCGAACTGGGGTCCATTGTCCGAGACCAGAGCTCGAGGGACTTAAAATCTTGTGACAATGTTCGGCCTCTATCCATTTGGTAGAGTAATCAGTGGCCACTACTAGCAATCTCTTATTCCCTGGAGTTCGGTGAAGAGGCTCTACGATGTTTAAACCCCACTGAGCGAAGGGCCACGGGCTGGAGAGTGGACTCGGGTCTTGTACTGGATGGTGCAAAGAGTGTGAAAACTTTTGGCACTTTTCGCATTTCCTGGCGTAGAACTGAGCATCTTTCTGCATATAAGGCCACCAGTAGCCTTGACTGATAGCTCGATATGCCAACGATCTTCCTCCGATGTGACTTCCATAGATTCCTTCATGAATTTCGTAAAGGAAGTCTTCGACCTTACTTGGGTGGACGCACTGGAGATAGGGTCCAGTGAAGGATTTTCTGTAGAGTTTCCCATCTGGAGTTAACAAAAAACGAGCTACTTTCATCCTGACCTTGTGGGCTTCATTTTTGTCTTCAGGGAGCTGACCTTCTTTCAAATATGCTATGACTGGATCCATCCAGCTTGGGCCGAGGTCAGCGCATAAAACTCGCTGAGTTGGCTCAAGCCCTATACTTGGTTTTTCCAGCGTTTACACCTCAACTGTTCTTCTCTTTTCAGTTTCTACAGCGGAGGCCAGGTTGGCGAGAGCATCTGCATGGCAATTGGATTCTCTGCCGATCTGCTTGACTTCGGCTTTCTCGAATTGAGAGAGGAGTTGTTTTGTGTGGGTCAAGTAGGCTGCCATTCTTTCATCACGGGCTTGGTAGTCTCCGTTCAGCTAGCTCGTCACCAGCTGGGAGTCTCTGAAAACCACTAGCCGGCGCGCCCCCAAGATTTTAGCGCTGCCGAGACCCGCGATCAGTGCTTCGTACTCAGCTTCGTTATTGGATGCTTTGATGTCAAGGGTTAAGGCTTGCTCGATGACGAGACCCTCTGAAGATTGAATGACTATGCTAGCGCCAGCCCTTTTGGATGTCGAATCCGTCAACGAAGACCTTCCAAGCTGAATCAAGGAACTGTTTCCAAGATCGGTGTTGTTCCGTCTCGGTAGCCTCATTATCCTTATTGCCTCCCAGTTCGGTATCGAGCGGTGTCGGTGCCGAACTAGGAGATGTGAACTCTACAATGAAATCGGCCAAGATTTGGGCTTTGATCGCCGTCTTGGGTTGATATTGGATATCGTATTGACCCAGTTCAACGGCCCATTTTGAAATTCTTCCAGAGAAGTCCGCTTTTCTGAAAAAGGACTTAAGCGTATGTTCTGTAACAACCACTATTGTGTATGTCTGGAAGTAATGAGAGAGTTTGCGAGAAGCGCTAACAAGTGCCAATGCAAGTTTCTCGAGTGGAAGGTACCTGGCCTCGGCGTCGAGCAGGATCTTGTTTGTGTAGTATATAAGCTGCTGGTGTTTGCCCTCTTCTTTAACTAATACCGAGCTTACTGCATGATCCGAGATCGCTAGGTAAAGATAAAGAACTTCACCTTGTGTTGGAGTGGACGACAGGGGTGGTGAGGAAAGATAGTCCTTGAGCGTCTGCAGAGCTTGATCACAATCTGGAGTCCAATGAAACTTCGAGCTTTTCTTCAAGAGCTAGAAGAAAGGGCGACATTTGTCCGAGGCTCGACTGATAAAACGGTTCAGCACAGCGGCCATTCCCATGAACCATTAGATGTAAACAAGCTAGTCTTAAATTATTCTGGGCCACTAAATGATGATCCAAACTGCCCATAGCCTTTAAAATGTGGAACACGTGTCTGGGATAAAATTCCAATCATTGGATGATCACAGATTTTGAGATATTTGCAAAAAACCCAGACCGTTGGTCTATTTTTACATGTGTCTTACCAAACAGTTTATTTATAAAATATTTATTTCAAATCGCTCAATTTGAAACAAATCTATATCACATAGATCTATTTTGTAGAGGTAAAATTTGTCAAACAAGCCCTTGGAGTATTTCTAATATGGATATGTTATTTTGGAGATGCCAAATTCCATTTAAAGGCTTATGTAACAATTTGAAGATTTGGAATTTGGCATCTCCTAAAAGAGGAACTCCACCCAATATGCCAATTTAATATTTTATTATAATTCTTTCTTCTTGTGGGACCCACTCTATAAAAAGAAATAAAATCTTTTGCATTCTTGCATTCAAGTGGGCTTCATTGCCTAAAATAATCCAAAATAATGAAAGGCATTTGCCTTTTTCATATTTCAAATTTGGAAGCCCCATCAGCCATGCCAAATACCACATCACAAATGGCATGGCTGTTGGAGACACGTACTGCAATGCCATTATTTTACCAAGGAAAATGGTATGGTTGTTGGAGATGCTTTTGAGTGGTTTTATATTGGAAGTGGAAGGAGAACATTGGTAAGTTATAGAATAATTATAACAAACAGTCAAAATTAGAAGTTATGAATTGAAAAACCACGCCACCCTATTAAAATTATTAGGAGAACATAGAGATATTGTTTCATCCTATAAACATTCGCCTTATGTATTAAATCTCTTCTTTTCTTTTCTCTTTTTTTCATTCCAATGAACCAATTGAGAGGTTGCATTAGCCGGCCTGAGATTTTATACAGCTGGTGATAAAATAATCAATTGTTCCAAGGAGGTAATTCAAATCGAGCAATTTTTTTTTTCCTTTTTCATTGTAAAATTATCATGATTGTTGGATGATATTTTCACTTTTGATGATATTTTAAAATAAAGTATCATGGAATTATGAGAAAATAGTATTCAATGTAATTATTGTAACATTATTGCGATATTTTAGTAATATTGCCTAAAATTGCATCCAGGTTTGTGCAAGTTCATGGGGCCACTGCATTTGTTTTTTTTTTTTTTTTTTTTTTTTGAACGGTAATATTAGATTAGATCAGAGGCTTATAAAATATAATATAACATAGAGTGAAAAATCATGGGGCCATTGCTTGATGAATGGTCTGGGACCAAATAGATTGATTTTAGTGAAGGTTTAAATTCATGTTGGGAACAAAAATCTTGAAGGTACCAAATGTGAACACATGCATTAAATCTTCATAAATTATTAAATTATAGGAGATTTTGGGATATCCTTTGGTCCTTCCACTGCCTTTTGTGTTCGAATTCTGATTTTGTTAACTATAAGTGATTTTGAAATGTATTTCTTTCAGAGTGTCCAAACAAACCAGTGATTGCAGCAATTAATAACGGGTCTAAATGAGAGCACGAGTGATACATCTTTGGAATGAGTCCAGATCGATTGAGGATTTTCCCCATGGAGACTAATCACGGTCCTCCATAGCTGCCCGCGGGCAGTTTGCCATACATTCGGACATGGGCTACCCACGGTGACAAGACAGATTGTGATTGGTCTACTCCCGTGGGGAAAATCATGAGACAATCCCGATTCCATGGTTTGAATATTAAAAATGCATGTATAGCCTTGTACGTATAACATTAATTAGCTGACCCCATGCTAGCTGTGCAAGCTTGTCACTTGCAAAATATCAACAAGTGTTGTTGATGCAGCACATTGTTACAGTAGAATGGGCATCTAGTGCACTGTTACACAATCACACCACTGAATTTTTATTTTATTTTATCATGCATATCAGGAATCAGGACAGTCCATTTGGCTTGTCCTAACTTTTACATGTCAAGAAGGGAAAGTAGCACATGTGGTTTTATTTAGAGTAAATTAGCGAAAGGTTCATCCGATATCACCTTACAAAAATAACTGGTCTGCAAGTTACATGTTATAATTAAGTAAACCATCCTGTGTATCCAAACTGTAATTGAATGAATTCCTGCCTGAGTAATTAGACCAGACATGGTTAAATACTATTTTGATCAAAGTTATATTCACCGTTGAATTGAAACAGTAAAGGTAGAGTCCCAATTTTTAACTCAAATATGTAAATCTTCATAAGCGGCCAAATAATTCATAAGCTGTGAGGCAATCTACCATTCTCATATGATCAAACTAAGCCCTTCACTGGATTAACTCAAATCCATATTTGACACTCTTCCAGGTTATAACCTTCAGATTGATCATGCAAAATCCTGCATGATACCATTTTATCTATTGGCTAGAATTTACAGTTTTGAAGGTGCACAGACTGTTTCGAACGGCCCACTTGGATGTATGCAAATCTTGCCATTCAGGGAAAAAAAATGGCCTACTTGGTTTTCACTTCTATTAAGGGTTTTTTTTTTTTTTTTTTTTGTCGCGTGTGTTTAAGGGGCTTACATGAAAATGTAAGTTATTATTATTACATGATGGGCCCATGGGATCCACTTGGATGTATGTAAATCATGGCATCCAGAGGAAGATTTGGTCTATGTATTGATGAGAACCATAAATGTACATTTAAGGCCCTTCGATGACTTTGTTACACCTTGGGATGGTAGTATATGACCTTATTTGTATTATTTTAATGTTTTCAAGTGTTTTAGGTGAAGAGAAGGAATTCAGAGCTAATTGGAGAAAGATAGAGCCATCGCACAAAGAACCGGAGCATACTGCCTCCTGGCGTCCGGACATCACTGCCTCTTGACGTCTGACGTCTAGCTTCTACCTCCTGACGTCCGGACTCCAAAACCTGTGCAACTCCCTTTTATACTCTGCTTTCTGGCATCCTGGCAATTCTCTACTGGGAAATAAAATATTTCTTCAAGACATTTTCCACGATAGAGAAGAAATTAAAACAGTTTCCTTTTCCATGATTTCTATTTTCATTTTTTTTTTCTTTTGGTTTTTGATAAAAATGTGCTCATTAATAGTAATAAAATTGAAGTATTGAATTAAGAGATTTCTACTACATATTGCTGTATGAAACCAATCCAACTGATGGAGCTTTGTATAATGACAAAGAAATATGCTAGCATTCCCCTATTGAAAGGAGATTATATATGTTCTACACATAGTCAAGCCCATTTTGCCAATACTGACATACACCCAGCCACCCGTGCTCAGCCCGGTATATCCATGTATTATAAATTAAATATTTGTACATTAAAAAGGTTGTGTGGATTACCTCTTTCCATCCATTAAGTTGAATAAATGAAAAAAAAAAAAAACTTGGAGAGAAAGGGAGTAAAAGAGATGGGTGGAGTAAGAGACTTAAAAAGGAAAAGAAAAAGTAGAACTAAAGTGGAGAGTAGTGGATGGTTGGATGAAATAAGAATATGAGTGGGTAGTTATGGGGAGAAAAAGTAAAACATTTTAACAAACATGGATAATTGTCGGACAAAATCGTAACTGAGGGTCAAAATCCAATCCAAAAACACTTTAAGCTTAATATAGTATAATTTGTCCACAACTGCAGTTTTCCATTGTTCTGGATTCTGGCGTCCATAAAATCTGCAGCCAGTAAGTCAACCAGGGCCATGTAAATTAGGGTTCCAGCAGATGCGGAATTGAAAATCCCTTCTACAATCAGAGCCGTCGGACTATTTTCACTTCCCAATACCCACTGGGGTTGTCAGAGAGAAAAAAAGACATAATAGTCGTTGATTTTAAGTTTTTAAATTGAATTGAGCCTGCCAAATCAAAAGAAATGTTCAAAAGTCATATTAGCTTGTTTGGGCTAACTTGTTTGGGAATAAGGCATTTTCAAGAAATTCCATTTCCTTGTTATGGTATCTTAACTCAATTACCTTCTTTTTTTTCCTTTTCCATTTCATTTCCATATCATTCTCAGTGGGGTTTTCCCACTATTGGAATGATCATCACGGATAATTTAGCATAAGAAAAACTGAAAGGCAGTTGTGTAGAAAGCATGTGAAATTCCATGTAAATGCTTTTGCATCACTATAGATCTTTTTCATGGATTAGACTCTGTATAACTACTATAGTCTCAGTTCAATTCACACACTAGGAATTCTAAGAGCACTTTTGTTTGTTTTAATAACAATTTTAAGAGATGTATTTTTATGAAATTGGATGAAACTGAGGAAACAAAGGTGAAATTAATTTAATGTTTCTTTATAGAGATCTAACCATAAATTGTTGTGAAATGTCATTATATGAAATTGGATGAAACTGAAGAAACAAAGGTGAAATGTATTTAATGTTTCTTTATAGAGATCTAATCATAAATTGATGTGAAATTAATTTCATACAAACAAACGGGCCTTCCGAATCTTAATTTAAGATGTTATTTGGAAAAAAGTAGGAATTCCCCCAACATATATTCGCGTTTTAAATAATAATATACCAGATAAGTGTTTATAGATTAATCTTACCGGAACAATACATCCTCCAAGTCCCATGCCCTCGAAAAATTGATGAAAACACAATGTAGCAACTAAAGGCTTTATTGTGGGACTTGCTATTTGGACACCAAATTTTACTTTTCAAATACAAGGAAACTTTTTATTTTTTTATTACATTCATACCCCTTCATGAAATGACCAAAATGGACATAATCCAACCAAAACTCAAAACCTATTTTCTTTTCACACACAAGCTGCTCTTCTTCCTGTCTCACTCTCCACTTCCTCCATCTTCCTTAGGCAACTCATCTTCACTCACAATCCTCCATTTTCTTCTCCTATTCAACCCATTTACTTTCCACTTCTCACTCTCTACTTCCTCCATCCACTTGTCTACTAATCTTCACTTACATTCATCTACTTTCTAGTGCAATGAAGGAAGAAAACAACAATCAAATTGTACCTTTAAACCAAAGTAGTAGTGGAAAGGTCAATTCCTTTGTTTGTTTGTGTTTTTTTTTCTCTTTTTTTAAATTTTTTCTCACCTGGAACGAGTTGCAGGTTTTCGATATGTACAGACTTTTAGGTCTGAACATATGACATATGTTCGGAACTGTAAGTCCGAACATATGGCATTTCCGAACATATGGCATATGTTCGGATGTTTCATACCGAACAGTGACATATTATTCTGTACTTTTGCAGGTCTCTACGCAGGAAAGTCAGGTTGGATCGGAGTTTGTCATGGATTATACCAGTGAGTTTATAACTCAAGAGGTATGTCCGATTGTGAATTTATTATTTAAATTACAATTATTTGTTACTAAATTTATATTAAAATTGTTTATTGTAGATATTTCACAGTCGCGATTCGTTAATCAGTTGGGCTCATAGTGTAGGACGGAAAAACGGATTTGTCATTGTGATAAAGGTTTCAAATACTGCTCGGATAGGTGTCAAACGTGGAGTACTCCTTGCATGCGAGAGAAGTGGACAATATAAGCATGAAGAGGGCCAAAAGCGAAAAAGGGTCAAACAAATCGGTTCAAAAAAATGTTGATGCCCTTTCGCATTAAATGGCATAAAGTTAGACTCAAATGATGATTGGATGTTGGAGGTCATATGTGGTGTGCATAATCATTCGACAACAGAACATTTAGAGGGGCATTCTTTTGCAGGCAGATTATCAAAGGAGGAAACTCAGTTGCTGGTTAATATGTACAAGAGCATGGTTAGACCAAAAGAAATTTTGGTTACGTTGAAACAAAGAAGTGAATTAAACGTAACCACAATGAAGACAATATACAATGCACGCTACAGATATAAAGTTAATGATCGGGGTGGAAGAAGTCAGATGCAACAACTGCTTCGGAAACTAACAGAGCATAGTTACATTGAATGGCATAATAACAACCATCCAAATTACAAAAATAAAAAGGAATACAAGCATTCATTTTTGTTAGTCAAACTTCTTCATATTTCGTCAGTTGTTCCTTCCCCTTGTTGACTTGTTGCGGAATGTCGAATGGGTCGTTGAGCATCGGCAATTGACATTCCCCGTAAAACGTGGGCAACCTGATTCACATGGGTATCTAGTCCCCGTGGATCTTCAACCCAATGGTCCTCACCCATTTCCATCACTTCATCAAGAATGAATAGTGCATCCGAATTACGCTGCTCATAGTCAACCGTATTGCTTGACTATGTTTCGTCGGGTCTGGGCGCAAAATTAGAGTGATGACTTGGGTTTTGTAATATCCTCCACGAGACTCATTTATACCAATCCATATACCCGGGAACACAATCTGCAGGACGCCTTACTAGTTGACTACGGTTCAATGCAAACAGTAGGTGATTAGGCCATCCCTCCCAAACTGGATTCATGTATTGATATGCGATATGGTAATCACGGGCAGTCGAACCCCGCGTAGCACGAATGAGGGCTAATGACGGTGGAGGAATAGTTTGTACTCTCCCAAACTGTCTGAGCACCCTATCCGTGATGGTCCCGGCTTTTCTCTTTTTCCAAAGCTGCCTCCGCCCCGAGGCTGACGGGGTACGGTGGAGGGGAAAAAAAAAGAAAAGCGGGCATCAGTTTTTTTTTGTACGGGTATGCCAATTTCTCTTTTATACTTGGAATTTAGAAATGGTGATCCGGAGATTCACCTTCACAAGTAAAAAGGGAAATGAAATTTTTTTCTAGTTTTCCATTGCAAATATACTTTAATGAAAGAGACAATTTTTGAATGCCATGAGAGGCGTTTTCATTTGTTTGCCGTGAAAGGCATTTTTGTGCCGTGAAAGGCGATTTGATGCCGTAAAAGGCATTTTTGTGCCATGAAAGACATTTTTGTGCCGTGAAAGGCGATTTACAAATCTCATCAAAATGAAAAGACAAGAATTGTGATTTTTTTTGTCTCTTAAGAAAAATACAATTTACAACAGAAAAGTAAGAAAAAGGAATCTGACTTCTCATGCGATTGTGGGAGGGTTCGTTCAAATCGACGGTCGCGAGTCATGTATGGGCTCCGCCATCGTCCTTCAGATGAGAACATAGTGCTTTGATTCTTTGGCTTGGCTCAAACCTCAGTTTTTTTTAGAAATCAGGAGAAGCCCCTTGGGGGGGCATTCCCCCCAAGGTTCCTCTCCTGATTTCCAACATGGCTAGACGTGGCTTTTCAGTCCGTCTACTCTCTTTTTTATTGGATATAGGACATTTCCTTGGTCTTTATCCTCTAAAAAAACTGAGGTTTGAGCCAAGCCAAAGAATCAAAGCACTATGTTCTCATCTGAAGGACGATGGCGGAGCCCATACATGACTCGCGACCGTCGATCTGAACGAGCCCTCCCACAATCGCATGAACTTGGCATGTGGATATAATCTCCATGAACTTGGCATTGTTGACAGCGCTTAGCAAATTGCATTGCATCAGCCACCATGGTAGGCCAATAATAACCTAACCTTTTTATCTGATCGTAGAGCTTAGGCCCAGCCTGATGGGCTCCACAAAGACCAGCATGTACTTCTTTGAGTGTTTCCTCAGCCTCTTGTTGTGACAAGCATCGTAGAAGTACTCCATTGTAGGATTTCCTATAAGCATCGCCTTTGGATGCTTACCTGCTCTTTTGGATCCTCAGGTAGGATTCCGAACATGATGTAATCAATGAACGGATCCCTCCAGTCGCCGATCAGAGGTTTAAGGACGGGGATCCGACTTCCAACCACTTGGTGGCATTCAGCAACTGCTTGATGTGTGTTGAGAGGAGGGAGAATCCTTTTTTGACACACTGTAACTTGCATGTTTTTCCCTTCTTGGATTGCCATAGACGTAGCAAGTCCAGCCAGGGCATCTGCACAAATGTTTTCACCTCTGAGGATGTGGGTGATGTGACAGATGTCGAACTTTTGTCGAAGCGATTGTGCCTTGTTGTAGTAAGGCAACAGATCGGGCTTCCTGACTTCAAATTTCTGATTCATCTGGTTGACGATCAGTTGAGAGTCTCCAAAAGCTTCCAGCGTAGTGATGCCGGATTCAAGGGCGAGCTCCGATCCTACGATGAGGGCTTGGTACTCAGCTGCATTGTTTGAACATGGTTCCAGTAGCGAGAATGCGTGTGGAATCATGTATCTGTCGGGACTAACAAAGAGAATGCCAATTCCCGATATTTGATTTCCCTTTTCATTTGTCCTGGTTGCGCCATCGAAATACATGTGCCAGGAAGCATTTGATAAGGAAGTCTCCACACTGTAGACTGGTTCGTCTGGGAGGTCATCCCTGAGTGGAGAATCTTTAGGCAATGGATGCTCCGCGAGGAAGTCTGCTAGAGCTTGGCCTTTGATTGCTTTTTGTGGTACATACCTAATGTCAAATTGTGACAGGAGGATGGACCATTTTGCCAGTCGGGCATTGAGAGAACCTGCTTTTGTGACAAGGACCTTTAGGAGGTTGATCCTCGAAATCAGGTACACTGTGTTGGATAGCAGGTAGTGACGCAGTTTTTGTACGGCGAACATTACTGCCAAGCATTCTTTTTCGACTGGAGAGTATCGATGCTCTGCACCTATCAACATGCGGCTAAGGTAATATAGAGCAGCTTCTTTTCCCTCGTCATTCTTTTGTGCGAGTAGAGCGCCTAAAGAACAGTCAAGGGCTCTTGTGTACAAGAGGAATGGTTTTCTAGTTGTGGGGGCAGCCAACACTGGAGGTTTAGTCAGGTATGACTTGATGTCCTGGAACGCGGCTTCACATTCAGCATCCCAGACAAAATCGACACCTTTCTTCATTAACCGAGAGAATGGACGGCACTTCCCTGATAGGTTGGAGATGAACCGTCGAATGTATGCCAATCTTCCTTGGAGCCCTTTTAATTGTCTTAGGGTCCTTGGAGATGGCATTTCTAGGATAGCCTTGACTTTGATGGGGTCAAGCTCTATGCCAGCTTTCCGTACTATAAATCCGAGAAAACTTACCCGATGAAACACCGAAGAAGCATTTGAAGGGATTCATTCGCAGTTTGTGTTTGCGAAGTCGGAGGAAGACTTCTCGAAGATCTTTGAGATGGTCTTCTTTTCTTTTGCTTTTGACGGCGAGGTCGTCGACATAACATTCGACCGTCTTGTGCTGCATATCTTGGAATATCTTCATCATAGCCCTCTGATATGTAGCGCCGGCATTCTTCAGACCGAATGGCATGACAGTGTAACAATACACGCCAAACGGGGTCCGAAATGCTGTGTGTTTTTCATCTTCATGATGCATCTTTATCTGATTGTAGCCAGAGAAGCCATCCATGAATGTCATTCGCTCGAACCCACAGGTGTTGTCGATCATCACCTCCGGTATAGGGAGCGGGAATTCATCTTTTGGGCATGCATTGTTTAGGTCTCTGTAATCAATGCAGACCCTGATTTGCCCATTTTTCTTTGTCACGGGGACGATGTTGGCCAACCATTCAGGATGCTGTTCCTCACGGATGAAGCCAACGTTTTTGAGTTTTTGAACTTCTTGTTCAATTTTGTCCATCACGTCAGGACGGAACCTTCTTTGGCCTTGTTTGACAGGCTTGATATCTTTTTGAAGATTGAGTTTGTGGACTGCTATTTTGGGGTCTAAGCCAGGCATTTCAGCGTAAGACCATGCAAAACAATCAACGAACTCATGAAGAAACGCGATATACTCGAGTAACTCATCATCCTTTATATTCTTGCTTATGAATACAGGACGTGGGTTATCAGGTGTTCCCAAGTCTATCTTTTGAACAGAATCTTCAGTTGGAAGGTTTGAAGGTGGTTCCTCCACAATATTTTCGGAGGCTTCCAGCCTAACAAAGCCTTCTGGAGTTCCAAAGGTATCTACAGACCACGGCTCTACTTTTGTCCATGGGTCTTCTTGATTGGTACTTTTCTCAAGATTTGCGATGAGATGGTTCCAATCACCTGTTGAAACTAGGTCGAAGTAGGGCACTTCGTTTGGAGATGATGGTTCTTCTGGGCTAGAAAATCGTGTATCCGTATCATCGGTCAATTCCTCTTCATCATCCGAGAAATCATACCAATTGGGTGAGCTTCCTGAATCTTTGACGGGTGACTCTTCAAAGAGATATCCGTGGAGATCGATGTCTTCATTAAAATGAGATGTTGAGGCTTGGTCGGCAAGACGACTTTGCAGCCTTTGTGTCAACTGTCTCAAGGGAGCGTCAGGATCATACCCCAGCCCATGTGAAGACTTTTCTATGTGGCGGTAGGGTTTCCAACCTTCCAGTTGACTTTTGGTCAGGGTTGGTTCCAATGGCGTGATAATACCACGGCCATCTCCCAAACCAATTGGGTTCTGAGCGTCGTAGCCCATTTTCTTCATGATAGCTTGTGCCATTGGACTATACAGGGATAGTTGAGGCATACCTTCATTTTGGAAAGGTTCAAGCGAAGAATTTGATGAAGGAACTCCCGATTTATGGTAGAAGATTGGCTTTTCTTCTGCTGATGTTGCTGGAACAACGACGGAAGCAGATGCCGGATCTTCTATGTCAACGGTTGTCTCCATCGGAGTGAGAGCGGGCTGAACTTGTTGATCATCAGCTTGGCTTGACGATGTGTCGTCTTCTGGCTCTGAGTCCGAATCCGTGTCTTGCAAGATAGACATGAAGGAGACAGCAAACTTGCCCCCAGCCTTTTATTTTGTTTTCTTTGCTTTGGTGGTGATCACCAGAGGCTTTGAAGACTTGAGGGAGACCATGAAGGGAGATTCATTATTCTCTTCGGTTTTGATAGAGGATTTGTTTTCTTTCGGTGATTGCTGAGGAGCCTTGCCTTTGTCTTTCTGGAGATTTTCCGCAAAGGGTGTTGTTTCTTCCTCACTTTCTTCTTATTCATCTTTGTACATCTGAGCATCTTCGAAATAGACTTCTTTGCCTTTGAAGGGCTTATTGTCTGCAAACACTCGATGTATCAAGCCGTCATTGCCAACGAACTTGATGCACTGATGTAAAGTCGAAGGGACAACACCATTCTCGTGTATCCAGGGGCGTCCGAGAAGGATGTTGTAGCATGAAGGGGTCTTTATTGCATAGACAGTGACCTCGGAGATAAGATCACCGATTTGCAACTTGAACCTGATTTTGCCGATCGGCCTTTGAGCGCTGCCATCATATCCAAAGATGGACACAGACGTGTGGCTCATCTTGCTAGGCGGAATGCCCAGTTCTTCGAGTGCCGAAGTGGAGATGAGGTTGAGTGCAGAACCTGGATCGATCTAAATTCTGCGTACTGGCACCTCTTTGATGTACCCGGTGAAGTACAGGGGTCGGTTGTGCTTTGTCTCGCCTAGCAGGAGGTCTTCCTTGGTGAAGGCGATGGTTGCACTTGCTGCTTTTTGAACCGAGAGGCATTCGATGTAGGATCCCTCAGTTTTCTTCTTTTCTCCTTTTGAGGGAGCTTTTGATTTTTTGACCCTACAGTCCATTTCAATTTGTAGGACTTGTGGGGCATGTTTGTCGACATCCGCATCTAGCATTTGTAATTCTGAAATGAGACTATCACGAGTCTGTGGTGACATTCGTAATAAGTCTAGGATGTGCAAACGTGCAGGTACGTGTTTGAAGTGCTGAATCAAGTCGTACTTGAAAGCCTCCTTGGAGCCTGCATTTTCATTATTCTTGCCACTAGGGGCGTTTACAGCTTGTTTTCCCGAAGGATTTACATAAGAAGCAGAAGGTTGGTTGTAGTTTTTTGTGGTAATCCCGGCCAGAACGGGTACCTCTACCCACTTCAAGAGCTTCTGGAGAAGGGTCTTTGTTTGGAAGATCACCCTCGAGATCGAGGGGTTGTTCCTTCTCATTTGCTGAAGATGTCTCTGTGTCAGCATTGCCATCTTCAGTAATTGTGTTGCATGGATCATTTTCCGGGAGCAAGTCCTGAACAGCATCCAGCAACTTTCCTTCTTTATCGAATATTTTGTCGGTCCAGACATCACCGATGAGATTGGGCATTTGGGACCAATTGACCGGATTTTCTCTGAAGAATATTTCACCGGCTGAAATTTCTTCAAGGTGATCAGTCGGAAGAGGTTTGAGTTCCGATGTCACTGTTCCAGGTGACGAAGCCTGAGAAGGTGAGGAATTATCATCCTGAGCTATTGCATTGCAAGTAACTTTGACGGAAGATGCCTCCAAGATGAACTGTTGGAAATCAGATTCGTCCTCAGATGTAGGAGGATCATTGATCCAACAGCTTTCTTCGTTTTCCGGGGTTACCGGAGGAGATTCTTGTAGATTTTCAGGAACTTCCGGTGCTGGGTTGTGACGAAGCTGATTGATGCGACCTTGTTCTTGCTCTATAGCAAAGTGCTGGAAGATCCTTGCGTATTCATCGAGATCAGGCACGGGAGCCAAATCTTCTTCTTCGTCTGCTCCGTGTGGTTCAACATGGCTGGGTTTCACTGGAGTGTTTTCTTGAACAGCCTCTTGGTCTTCTTCATCATCAGACCAGGATCCTTGCGGCTGTAATGGGTTATACCAGATTACTGGCATAAGATGAGATTCAGGGATCCATTCCTCGTCAGAGAGATATTCTCCTGTTTTGAGGGATTCCTCCCATTCATCGATGTCACTGGCGGTGTCACTGGACTCGTATTCATCCATGGGGAATCCGACCACCGAGTTGCAAGAGTATGATGCCCCTTGCATAGTTTCATCTTTGAGGTGTGGTGGCATGAAATCACCAAGAGTGAATTTTCTTGCTGCCTTTGAAGTCTTAGGAGAGGACTCTTCTGTTGTCCCCAGTGAAGCAGTAGATGAGGTCTCTGCCTTTTCAGTGACTTCTTGCTTTTTCGGAGCTTTCTCCTGCTGTTTGAGCTTGCGGAGTTGTCTCCTGGCTTGCCTTCGCTGTCGAGCGGTTGACTTTGTTTTGACGACCTCCCAATTTTCATCTTCTAGGATATCGGGGTGTACCCATATGGGTTGTCCGTCTGATGTTGGATATTGAGCCAACTCTTGGGACGTTTGGGTCATCTTTATCACGTTGAAGGAAGTAGTGATATTCTCTTTTGGTGATTTTTGTTTTTGTCCACACGACACCATGTTGACGGAGGCGGACCTATAATTCCTGTCGAAGGTAATGACTCCGTTTTTCCACATCTCATTTATCTTCTCTCTCACAACAAAGCATTGACTGAGAGGATGCGAGACCATCTGATGGTATGGACAGTACCGAGGATCGTTGGTTTTGCCAACATCTCCTGGTCTTTTGGGTCAGGAAAGGTGAGTTTACCGTTTGCGAGAAGTGCCCCAAAGATTTCTTCAACATCTTCATCGAACGGGTATTTCTTCTCTACTCGTTCTTTGAAGGCATCAGAGAGTTCAGGCTTTTTACCTGCAGCTTTGTTTTCAGCTTTCTTTGGCTGCTGAGGAGCTGACTTGGTTTGCACATTGAGAACCTCCTTTTTCTTTGGTTTTGAGGTTGCAATGGCAGTCGGCTCTTTCTTTGATGATTTCTAACTGTTGAGGTCTTTGATCACCGTTTCAGCTTCCATAGCTGCTTCCAGGAGTTCTCCCAGGTTCTTTGATTTGTTGCCGATGATCATGGAGCGGATTCTTGCTCTTATGTTGTATCGGCAGATGTCGACCAGTGACGCTTGTGGTAGTACATCGGAGCATTTGTATGCCATTGCCTTCCACTTGTGAATGAAGTCATATGTTGACTCATTCTCTCCCTGTTTTAGGCTGCAGAGCTGAGCCATAGTAACAGGATGATCCTCACCTTTGAAGTGGGTTAGGAAGCGTGTCTCCAGCATGGCCCAATTTTGAATGGAGTCCTCCGGCAGAATGGAGTACCAATCAAAGGCCGTACCTTTTAGGGTACTTGCAAAGAGGCGGATTTTGAGGGCATCTTGATCCGCAATAGCTCCCGTCAGGATCTTGAAATGTATGACGTGCTGTCTGGCTGAACCTTTCCCCGTATATGTTTGGAGAGTAGGTTTCTTGAATTTTGTTGGGAACGGGACCGAGTCCATCCACAAGGGATATGGTGGCTTGATCCCATGTTCCTTTAGTGTATCCTCTTCTTTTGCTTTGGCGAGGATATCGTCAACGTCCTTTTTAGTAAGGGCGCGTGACTCACTGTTTTCCGCATTTTCTTCGTCGCCTTGATGGCTCGGAGGAGCTTCATTGTTTGGCGGACGTTGGATAGTGAGAAGGAGGTTTTCCATTAGGGCCTCTATTCTCTACTGTCCTTATTCCAGCTGCTGGATGCGTGTAGCTACGTCATCATGTGGCGGAGGTTGCTCAGCATTTGTGACCAAGACGTTCACTCTTCGAGAGTCGAAAGAGGATACAGTCTTGGTGACTGAGCTGGAGCCCATCCTTTTAGATGAAGAGCTCGAAGAGTAGTCACTCCGATGTCCTTCGCTTGAAGGAGCGGGAGAGTTTTCTTTATGTCTTCGTGTCCGGGAGACGCTGCGAGTCACCGGACGCCTGACATGGATTTTTGTTGCTGACTTCTGACGTCTTCTGGCTTGCCAACCATATGGACAGCAGCAACTTGGTCGGGTCTTTCTTTTTCGACCCATTTTTGGGAGACCTGAAGTGCAGAATCTTGGGTTCTTTGCTTCTCTAGTCTCTTTTGTCGATATGCGGCACGACGGCGCATACGACGAGCGATTTGAGCTTCGGTTAGCTTTGGCTGTGCTCTAGCAATGAAGGACGTAGTCCCTGGTGCGTAGCAGCCGTGCTTGTCTTCTTTGAAGACTGGCAGGGACAGGATCCGGACGCGGTCCTTGGCCTGTCGTAACGAAGCTTTGAATTTGGCAAGTTCGGCCCCTGTTGAGAGGAAGGGTCGACTCGCAGGTGTGCAGGCCTTGGCAGGTTCTTGCGGAGGCCTTACGATGCACGATTTGATTTTGGGCTTATATGAGCAAGCCGGATCGTGCTGAGTTGGTTTTTTTGTTTGGTGGAGGGTAGGCTTCTCCTCTTTCATGTATGCAAGAGGGTAGAACCGGTTCTCCTTTAGCGGGGCCAGGTAGGCTGGCTTTGCAGATTTTTGTGACCTTTGTTTGGATGAAGGTCTTGGGGACCAAGTCTTTGAGCAGACCTGGTTTCTTGCTGGTTGAGGCTTCGCAGGAGCGCTACGGGCCTCAGGCTTCTTGATGATTGCCCTTGGTATCACTATAGTGATACGTTGAGGGGCGGTTCTCTGCTTCTTTGCAGGTGCAGTTTCTTCTGCGGGTAGTGGGAATGGTCCCAATGACCCGAAGGCAATGGTCCGGGGAGTAGAGTTTGACCCGGTGTCTTCTAAGTTGCCGAGGGAAATGACGCTTCAGCAGCTGGCAGGGCGCTTGTAAGTGCGCTTGGTTTGTTTGTCTTGGAGCATGAGCTGGTACTTGTTCTCATCGAAGGTGATGGTTAACGAAGCTGCCATTGTTAGTTTTTTGAAAAAACTTCTGAAACAAGACCATATCCATTAGTAATCACAAGAATATGGTGATCATAAATGGAAAATACTATGGTTTCGCCTCTTCAAGTCGCCCGAGGGGAGATGGCCCAGCCCAAGCAACATGAGGAAGGCAGAAAAGCCATAGAGGGCACAATTGTTCTAAACGCAGGTAGGGTCAGCTCAGAATGAGCGTCCCAGTGACTGTTAGAAGCAATTATGAACCTTAATTCAAATTACCGAGAAGCAAAGCTCACTCAAGGTAAAATGATATAAGGTTGAGATACAAATGTGTCAGTTACGAATACAGTAGACCCAGAAGGGCGTACTAGCACCGCTAGGCACAAATGTTGCAAATTGCATCCTTGGAAAGGACACGAGATGGGATTTTTGAAAGGTCAAGGTTGGATTCATAGAAAAGAGCAAATGGTGTTCCATTCCGAGAATGAGCTCAACATTTTCTGCGAGCTCGAAATCCTGAAAGGGAAGGAACCAAGATTTCTCAACTGTGAATCCAAAAGTGACGGAAGATTTTTTTTTTTTTTTTTTTTTGTTTTGAAAGTGTCAAGATTGGACTTTATAGAAGAGAGCAAATGGTATTCCAATCCGAAAATGAGCTCAACATTTCTGCGAGCTCGAAAGTCCGAAAAGGAAGGAACCAGGATTTTTCAAATATGAATCCAAAAGTGATAGAAGTTTTTTTTGTTCCTTTTTTTTTTGAAGATTTTTTTTAAGAGTTCACATAGATCTCCAATTCGATCTTATGAAACCTCAATTGATGGATCAAGCCCCAGGTAAGGGTAGGATTACTTAATGAACCCGTTTGGAGGACCCTTGCCTAGAACAGTCTAGCTGTCTCCACACTCTGGACAAGGCTTTTCTTAGATCCACTTTGGTCAAAGAACACAATTGGTGCAACCTTAGTGGTGTTTTTTTTTTTTTTTTTTTGAAAGATTTTTTTATATAGATTCATAGAAGAGAACGAATGGTATTCCATTCCGAAAATAAGTTCAACATTTCTGCGATCTCGAAGTCCGAAAAGAAAGAAACCAAAGTTTCTCAACTGTGAATCCAAAAGAGGAAAATCTGAAAAAAAAATTGTAAATCAGATTTTTATTTTTTATTTTTTATTTTATGGATTCATAGAAGAGAGCAAATGGTGTTCCATTCCGAAAATGAGCTCAACATTTTTGCGAGCTCAAAAGTCTGAAAAGGAAGAAACCAATGTCTCTCAACTGTGAATCCAAAAGAGGGAAATCTGAAATTTTTATAAATCAGATGTTGTTTCTTTTTGAGATTTTTTTTTAGATACAAGAAAGACTGGAAATAAACTCAAAAGAAGAAATTTTCAAGAATCCCATCTCATGTGTTTTTTTTTTTAGATGCAAGATCCAACATAGGTCACCAACTAAAAAGGAGCCAAAGAATCCAAGCATTGTGTTCTCAAATGAACAGAGTCCCACAGGGTGTGCCAGCTTGATGGACCGCGCCCCTCCGTTCCTCCTCCGCTGCCATCCGCCCCGGGTCTGTCAGGGTCCGGAAGGAGAGTGGAGGAAATGGGAGAAACGGGTATCAACATTTTTTTTGGGTATGCCAGATTTTCTATTATACTTGGAATTTAGAATGGTGATCCGGAGATTCACCTTCACAAGTAGAAAAGGAAATCAACTTTTTTCCATCTTTCCATTGCACACATATTTTTAAAGAAAAGAGACAAGGTTTGTTTTTTTTTTAAACCGTGAGAGGCGGTTTTCTTTGTTTGCCGTGAAAGGCGATTTTGGTGCCGTAAAAGGCGATTTTGCCGTGAAAGGCGATTTACAAATCTTATCAATAATGAAAGACAAGAGATGTGATTTTTTTCGTCTCTTTATAAAAAAAATACAATGCAATAGAAAAGAAAGAAAAGGAATCTAACTTTTCATGCGATTGTGGGGGACCTGTTCAGATCGACGGTCGCGAGTCATGTATGGACTCCGCCATCGTCCTTCAGATGAGAACTTTGATGCTTGATTTCTTGGCTTGGCTCCAACCTCAGATTTTTAGAGGATAAGGACCAAGGTAAGGTCCTATATCCGGTAAAAAGTCGAGTAGATAGGCTGAAAAGCCGCATCTAGCCATGTTGGATAGAAGGAGAGGTGGCCTTGGGGGGGGGCTGGGCTTTAATCACCTTGTAGACTTTTTTTTGCAGCAGAGCTTCTTCGCAAAGTGTCTGGATTTTCAGAGACTTCGGATCTTCAGGCAATTTTCTGTGTATTTTTCTGATGGATTTTTCTCTGCCTTTCTTTGGAATGACCCTCCTATTTATAGGCCTTTGGTAGCCATTTAGGAGGGTTTATGAGCATTGATTTGTATTAATGCTCATAATGGAAGGAGTTACAAGTTTTAATTTACTTGTTTTGTAACTCCTTTTTCTTGGTTTCTGATTGGCTGGAGGAGGACAATGGGCATTTAGTTGCCTTTAATCTCCATGATGAGGGGAGTTTCATGGTTTTAATGCCATGATTACTTGGATTTGTAACTCCCATTTGCTTGCTTTTGATTGGGCCGTTCAAATTAATGAGTTAATGACCGCATTAACTTGCCATAAACGGGTCATTTAACTTCACTAATTGATTGCCCGGGTGCTTGAAGAGTCACGGGCCGCGCTGCGTCCTTTGGAATCCTTTTTGCGATGATCACCAATGGACCCACATACCATTTGATGTCGGATGGTGATCCAATTTCAGACATTGGTTGATGTCAGCGGGCCGGCAACATCTGTCCGATCGATTTCGCGATCGGGCGGGCAGAAAGTGTGCTTTCTTGGTTAGCCGCTTGGCGATCTTGAGGTGTCCGATGATGATCTAATGATTCCAGTGATGGATCCGTGATGTTGATGAAGATCGACGGATATCATGCACAAAAAATCAGATTTTGGAAAAATCACAGGGGCCAATCAACTCGAAATGCGAAAAGTAACCGAAAAAGGGGTTTCCGAGCGAAATCCGGCGACCCGAAATTCCATGGTCGCCGGCGACCATGGGCCTTGGCCCATTTTTTCGGCCGCCTTTCAGTAGCCGTTTCTCGACGTTTTTGAGTGCGTTTTCTCCTGTATTTTTCTTGACATTTCTCCTCATTTGTAAGCTTGATTCTCCTGAAGAAAACCTGACAAGAAGCCGTGCAAATTGGGGCACAAAGTTTCCTATTTTTCTGGAAAGCCAAAGACTTTGTTGCCGATTTTCCGTCAAGAGTTGAAACTAGGTCAAACGATGTCAGAACGACCTGAAATTTGGCGTGGAGCTTGTTGAGCAGTAAATAAGACCAACCATGGGCTTTTATCTGAGTTTTGAAGGCATTTGGGGTCCCGCAAACATTAGGCTTGATTTCGCCGTGAGGGAAATGCCGAGCTTTGACTTTTGGTCAAACGATGTCTGATTGACCTGAAATTCGACGTGTGACTCCCTCATCAGTAGATAAGACCAACCATAGGCTTTCGTTTGAGTTTTGAAGCTGTTTGGGGTCATGCAAACGTTTGCCTTTGTTTCACCGCGAGGGAAATGCCGAGCTTTGACTTCCGGTCAAACGATGTCCGATTGACCTGAAATTCGACGGGGAGCCTACTGGAGTCATTTTGAGATGATCCGCAAGCTCCGAATTGGGTGTCATGGTCCCGGGGTGCTCCGCCGCCGGTAGGCTTAATTTTGTTCCCGAGCATCGAAAGTGGGTCAAACGTTGTCAGAATGACCTGAAATTTGATGCGCAGCCCTTTGGAGGTATGCAGAAGCAGCCCATGTGCTCCGTTTGATGAGTGATGGCCATGGTAGTTCTCGCTACCTAAGGGCTTGATTTTGCTGTTCGAGAGTTGACGGAGGGTCAAACGGTGTCGGTTTGACTTGAAACTTGACATGTAGCCTTTCAGAGGTATTTTGAGACCATCCATAGGCTCTGATCGAAGAGTTGGGGTCTTCGACACTGTCGCCGCCGGGAGCTGCTGCTTAGCTGTTAGAGAAGTGTAGCTAGGCCAAATGATGTCGGAATGGCCCGAAACTTCATGTGTACCTCTCTTTTGGCTGTTTTGAATGACCTTACAGTTTAAGTTTGATTCTGACAAGATCTGATGCTTGAAGTGGCGCCTGCCTATTTCTTGTAGGATGCGGCTCAATGTAGCTTTTGATGTGAAGAGACAAAGTGACATTTTTGTTGTCAACAATCCGGATGATAAGGCTCAACAACATCGATGCACTTGATGCATCCACAGCAGTATGCAACCTCGTTGAAAGGGTGATAGCGCCTAACATCATGATATGGGTCCCAAGTGACCTGAAAATAGTGAATCCAAGTATAAGATATGAAAATACATAATACACAATAATAACTTCATGTGATAGAAAATGAGTAAGAAAATTTGCGTAATTACCAAGTAAGTGCTCATGGAATCAAGTCTCTCTCATAATGCCTGTAAAGGCGCAGACTCCCTATGAGAGACCCATCGATGGACCCGGAGGTGATCGGGCTGATAGTGAATGTTTGGAGTTGGAGCCAAACATTCGAAGTGCTCGTACACCTAAGCTTCAAATAAAGTCAGGTAACCGGCAATTTGTTTAACTTCACGCCGGGTTGCTAACCCCAACTGCCTGTATAAGTATGCTAGTGCAACAGTACCCCATGCATATGAACGTACATTATCCAAATCCACTAGATGTGTAAGAAATATGATCGGCACCCTTGTGCCACTATTGTTTGTAAACAACGTACATCCCAGTAAGTACAGAAGGTAAGCTCTAACTGCACAGTCAACCATCTCCTCTTCATCATCGTCAGACATTCCACCAAATCTTTCCCGTAGCCACTCCAATATAACAGATTGGCCCCGCACCTGGATCAGCTCATCATGTGCCTCTATGGGTTCTACTCCTAGTGCATCAACAAGGAGTGCTTGAGCTTCCTCATATGTCATTCTATCATTATACGAGACAGTCCGCCCCGTCACTGGGATGCCTATGATGGATGCAACATCATCTAAAGTGATGGTCATCTCACCAAATGACATGTGAAAGGTGTTAGTTTCAGGTTGCCACATTTCCACAAAACCCGATACAATAATCTTATTGACAGAGCAGTATGATGCAGTCACTAAGGGAGCCAAACTGGACCTGAACATCCATCGTCTGAACCTATCAGACCCATTCAATCGCCATTGCGACAATGACACTTTCTGACCATGGCTTAGACACTTCAGTGGTCCTCGATCCTGCAGTCAACAATTGATACATCATTATCGAATAAATTCACAACTTAATAAATCAATCAAACTTCATATGAAACAAACGAAACACACCTGTCCACTCCAAATATACTCAGCTATATGTGTATCAAAGCTGGCCAATAACGACCTATCTCGTGGCCCCAGAGCTGGTTGCTCTTCCATCTCTGGTTGTTCTTCAACGTCTGCCTCACGAAGAACAGGTTCTTCTACAACCTCTTCCACTCGATGGCGACGCCTTCTGTTTGAAGCAGTAGGTCGCACCCTAGAAGAGCTCGGTTGGTCCATATCTGAAATAAAAATACAAACATTGAGGATTATGGTTTTTGCATCAAACTGTTCGGATGTTCAGGTCCGAACAAAGTCCATCTGTTCGGACTTGAACATCCGAACAAAATGATTTTGTTCAGACCTAAACCTCCGAACAAAATGATTTTGTTCGGACGTTCAGGTCCGAACAAACCGTTGTTTCTGTGTGGAAAAATGGTTGCGATGATGGTGTAGAAACCAACCCAAATGCATGGAAAAATGTCACCATTGTTTGTAAAATCTTACATTGAATGAGAATCTATCCCCATAACAAGTTTTCATGAAAAAAAAAAGTAATCTAAGATGGATAAAATGGTAAAGAATGAATGGTGAAGAAAAATGAAATGACAATGGTGAAGATAGAGATTTACCTTTGAAAGAGGAGATGATGTAGAGGATTGTGAACGCCGGAGTAACGCCGGAGAGAGAAATGACGCCGGAGAAGTGGAGAGAGTGGGAAGAATGAGGGATCGGACGATGTTGGTGAAGAGAAAGGGAAGATCGTGTGTGTGGGAAGAAAGAGGGAAATGGAGAGAGGGCTAAAATGGGGGTTTGTGCTGTGTGTGGAAAGAAATAATGTAATTTTTAAATTATTGTGATGCGTGTGGAGAGAATTTGTGTGGGAAAATCTATATTTTGTGTGCCAATAGCAAGTCCCTTTATTGTGGATGGGCTTTCAGAGGCACCCATGGAAATTCCAATAATTACAGAGTGAACCACAATGCCCAATTCCAAAACCTACAACACGTCTTATTAAAAACAGATGAGAAGTTAACATAAAGATAAAAAAACTCTGATAGGAAGAATTCTCATTTTAGATTGCAATAACAAGTTAAAGCAAAATCTGGAAACTTGTGTGAATTGAAAAGAAGAGAGTGCACATCCTAAAATATAAAAATATTTTTTAATTTAATATTTTCTTTAGAATATTATTGATAAATAAAATAAATACATAATCCTAAACCTCTTCAAAGTTTTAGGATGGATTAAGATTAGAGAGTGATTTGATGACTAAGATAAGAAGTAAAATAGAAAAGTTAGGAAAAGAGAGATTTTAGGGAAAGTTATAATGATTTTAGGAATGTAGGTTTATGAAACCATAATTTAAATGGAGAGATTTAGGGAGAAGATTTGGGAAGTGTAGTGGCCCACGTTAAACCCAAAGCTCTATGCGTTTTTATAAGCATTTTTCTGAAAGAACTCATGTGGATGATGACGTGATAATAGGCTGGGGCCTAGAGACAAGACATGCACGTCCTATATAAAGACATGAACAATTGAATCAATGGTCCAATGCAACACCATCTTCCATAGAGTTCTACTCCAAATTGCTTGCGTGGGTGTTTCTATTTTTGTTCCTTCCTACGTGTTTTTATTTTTCTTCTTTCCTAATCCTAATTGCATTATGTATTTTGTTTCTTATAGCTCTCTGTTTTTAATTTTGTTCCTTCTGCCCCTTTAATTCATTAATTATATATACATATATAGCTCTTTTATATTAAAGGAAAGATCCACCAATTACATTATAAACAAAGCCCCGTGCTAAGTTCGCGGCCAAAATAAAAGATATGTTAAAATATAGGAATTTTTAAATATAATTAATGAAAAATAAATCTAAGAAGTATGTTATAAAGAATAAATGAATGGAGTTAAATTCTGGTGGATTATAAAATCCACAAAAAATAATATATTTATTTTTCTAAAGAAAAATCATATGCTAATGGATTTGGAAAAAAAAACCCTAACAAATTAATAAAAATAAGCTCTTGCCCTCCTAGAAAAAAAAACAATGTATAAAAAAAACCTGAATAAAATCCACAAAATGTTGTCATAATCTTTTTGAAAAATAAATCCACAAAATTCAAAGGAATAAGAAAACCAAATAAAATATATAATAATTTGATTTGCATGTCTTGGAAAATAAAAAACTAATAAATCCACACACATGATTTGTGTGCTTCATTTTTTTTTTCTTTGTAAGTACTTATTTTTTCTGTCATAATCTTTCATTCCATGAGCCCCATAAATATTCCGTTTGAATGAGAAAACTATAGCAAGATATCCATCCTTATTTTATGACAGCCATAGGATGGGAGCAATCAAGTAGAATAAGGAGATAAATTAGGAAAGATTGTTGTGGATGCGGTGGTTAAGTAGGTGTTGGGGGTTAAACTCAAATCATGGTATCCACATGGTATCAACCAGATGGACTTTGCGTTGGCCCAGTCTCATCTCCAAGCCCACCTGACTTGGGTCATTCCTTGGTATCACAATGGGTCGGGCTAAACCTGTACCACTACCCTACTTGTCCTTATTGTAGAGGTTTCAATTGGTTTTGGTCAGATTTCTGTTTATACATCTCTGCCTGAGTGGGGTTTGGGGCATGTAGCTTTTACCTGTTTGCCGTTTTTCATGTTACTTAAAATAAAATGCTATTATAAAAAATAATCAAGAATGAAATTTTCTATGAAAAAAATTTAGAGCCCGCTTATTTGAATGGACATGCGGTGGTTAATTAGGTGGAGGCACGTTTCTTCCTCATGGTATCCGCCCAAAAACACATGGGCCCCACTATTTGTTGATGTAAGCCATTCATTAAGAGTGGATATGGATTGTCCCGCCTAGATGATGAGTAAGCCTTGGAGATGATCACGTTCCTTGTATACGAAATTTTATGAATCCCTTCAAAATTTCTCTCTAATGCCTCTATTTTTTAGGAGATGATGGAGAGAAAGCCCCACTTGAAAGGCAAAGGCTCCTCACTATTTTCTAGTGATTTTTCTACAAGGAGAATAATTGGGTGCTGACGTGGCACCCCTCACAGCACACCTCTCCCTTTACTTTAATATATATAAATTGTAATTTTTTTTTTAGATCAATCTAATAGTATATATCACTCTAGAGTCAAACTGCACAACCCCATTAAAGATATAGAAGATATCCTCAGTAAAGGTAAGGCCTGTTACAATTTTCATTGTACTCTATAATTCTATTATATATATATTGTAATTATTTTTTCATGATTAGTCGAATGGTGTATATCACGTTACAATCAAATTAATTTACGTCAATATTGGTGAAACCCCGTTAAAGATAGAACATATCCCATGTAACTGCACCTTGATAAGCTAAAATTGGATGAGGTCAAATATTTAGAGTCCAAGATTTAGTTTTCCTCTCCAAATGACAACATTGTGTCAATATTTCTCACCCTAAAATGTTAGATAACTAGTAATTAATGCAGTTGACCATTCTCAAGATTAAACTACAAACAACGGCTTTCAAGGAGAAAACACTGAAATGAGTTCATACTGTCTGAACATATTCTCAAATGATTGAATTTACCCCAGCCGTTCAAAGATTTCTTTTAACTTCCTATATATCTTGGGAGGGATACCTTTAGGGCCCGTTTGGATGTCTACAGAATAAAATATTTATATATTTAAATATTGTAAGAATAAAATAATATAGAATACAAAAATGCAATATTATAATAGTATAATTTTTTTACTGTTTGGTAATTTTTTAAGAATACTACAGATTTTAAATTGAGATGTTTGGAATGTGCTATGATTAAAGTAAATTACATTATAAGAATTTTTGTTATTAAATATTTTAATTTATATTTAATTTACCACGTCAGGATAAAAAAAAGTAATGTGGTAAAGTAAAGTTTAACTTTCATGTTTTTACCATAAGTTACTTTTCTTTTATCACATAAAACCATGGTAAAGTATAGTAAAGTAAAGTAAATGAAAAAACAACTATTTTATAACTCTCTCTCTCACTTTGCTTTACCACATACTTCATCTGACCTTACTTTACCTCATCCTTTACCATGATATGACATCGATCTTTATTTTACTTTACTACACCTGTAAACAAGTCACTTTTTATTTACCATATAAAATTACGATAAAATGTTTAAGTAAAGTAAAAAAAAAAAGGAAACTACTTTACCATTCATTCCCACTTTACTTCACCATGTACTTTATCCCACCTTTACTTTACCCTACCTTTATCGTCCTGTGAAATTTACTTTTACTTTACTTTTTCATATATGTAAACATACACATTATGATGGATTTGTTGAACTAAGATCTTACTTTACTCTACCACTTTGTAATCGTCATTTTGAAAGATTTTTATCTTGTAGAAAGTTTTCTACAGGGGGGAGCTGTAGGAGAGAATATTGAGCTTTTTGAAAGAAAAGAATCTTTTCTTCAAATTTTTCTTGAGTTACCAAACGCACAAGATTTTCTTCTTTAAAAAATGAAAGATTATATTCTAAAAAATATTATTTTCTTGTACTTTCTTCTGTATATGCAAAGAAATGGTACAAGAGATTCGGAATGGAAAAAGTTTTATTATTTTATTATGAGACCCCCACCATAAAAGAAAAAAGGGTTTTGCATTTTTACATTCAAGTGGGCCCCCATTGCATAAAATAATCAAAGGCATTTCCCTTTTCATACTTCAACTTTGACTAACCCATCGGCCATGTCAAATGACATATCACAAATGGCATGGCTGTTAGAGATACGGTCGAGATGCCATTTTTTACCGTGGCAAAAGGCGTTGTTGTTGAAGATGCTCTTCGAGTTAATCTGTGGTGGAAGTGGAAGGAGAACATGGATAAATTATAAAGTAGTTGGAACTAACAGCCAAAACTAGAAGTTAGGATCAAAATTAGATTGAACCCCACACCTTTAGATCAGGGGCTTAAAAAGTATAACATATGGGACCAAATGGATTGATTTTAGTGAATGTTTAACTCATGTTGGGTTAGCACTGACCAGTGGCTGACCTAGTGGTGGAGGGCATTATGTTTAAAAAAATAATGACAACAAAAATCTTGAAGGTACCGTATGTGAACACATGCGTTAAATCTTCATAAATTATAGGAGATTTTGGGAAACCCTTTGATTCTGCCACTGCCTGTTTTGTTCAAATTTTGATTTTGTTAACTATATGTGATTTTGAAATGAATATAGATGGGCTGGTGGCCAAGAAAAAAAAGGGTGAACCATATATAAATGAACTATGTGGACGATTCGTATCCTACTATTTATGCATTGTGATATCAACTGGATAATTATATGTAATATTAGCCCTAACTTTGAATAAGGTTGGAAAACTCGTTATTCGGACTTGACTAGTCCAATGCGAAAAAAATTGACTTTGATAGATTTAACGCAAAGACTCGATAGAGTAAATTTTTTTTAAAATAATTTAAAAATAATTTAAAAATGAATCCATTACTTATAAAATCTAAAAAATATATTTATTTACAAGATTAATAATAATAAATTCAAATCAATATATTTATATATGCAAGAGTTGTACTACAATAAAGAAAATAAAAAAAGAAATTACATATTATATAATTTGTTAGTCCAAATATACAATGCAAAAGATCAAATATTAGTTTCAAATTTCATTCCAATCATTATTTTTAATCAATTACTCCCAACCACATGCATGATTGCGTATAAATGAGCTATAATTATTTTAAAACTAGATTTGCGTATTAAATGGTTTGGAATGCAGATAACTTATTAAAATGAGATGACTCGTCCTAGTCTCTCCTATTTTTTACTCAGTCCTTTAACAAAACGAGATGACTCGAGAGAATTACGAGTCAACTCAGAGGTAGAGTTTCCCAACCATGACTTGGATCCTTTCTCATAATATTTTGATTCTTTACCTCTGCCCCATACGTAACCCATCTGTCATCAACTTGGACTCGGACCCGGTTTTTCTTTTACATCTCGGAGCTTCTGTTCTTGCTTCTTGCAAAAGTAAGTTCCCTGTCCCCTGGTTGGGTCTCCTGGGACTAGACCCCTTGGGTACAAAAACAAGAAAAAAAAATTTCACATTAAAACCAATCAGAGATGTCCACGCCATAGCACACCCCTACAAATCAAGCCATTGCATTGTCACAAAAGTTGTCAATATTGCAAAGAAAGACAAATATCCAATCGCTTTTCGAGACTTCGCAATATTATCACAAAAAGTCTTCTGCATTGCACAAGGGCAAACTTAACAATATTATCATTTACAACATTTTTCAATACCCATAAATATTACAAGTGCATTGGGTAGTGTGTTTTTAGCAATATATATATATATATATATATATATATTGCTAATGAAGGGTTTCCAAATCTTTGGACTGAACTAATCCCTCCGGTTCTAGTTCCTGAAAAGGGGGGAACGAGAGATCGATACCAGGACCTCTAGCTCCAGAAAAGAAAGAAACCATGGTCATGACCACTTGGCCAACTACTTAGGGTTAAAAAAAAAAAAAAAAGGTGGTTTCTATATTAGAATAAGTTATTTTCATTGTTTTATCAATACTTGTTTACATTAAATAAGAAACACTCTTCCAATATGGGAAATCTCCCCTATAAAAATGTTGGCTAAATGTTCGGAAGGGATGAAAATTAGGAGGTCATTTTTCTTGGATGTCTAAGCCCATGTTTGGCATCTCTATTTCATACCTCTATTTCTTTAAATGTCTAAATCGGACAGAGGTTTGAATAATTAGAGCGTTTGTCACAAAATTCTAGACTCTATCCGCTTTAGAAGACAAATCCTCTAAAATCCAAATGCTCCAAAAGTAGGTAGATGAGAAATATAGCTTTTGGATCTTAAAATATAGAGGCGAGGTAGTTAAAATAGATTCGTGCGTTACCAAACACGTTTTTTTATTCTAGCCTATTCTTTTATGGCTCTTTTTTTAATAGCTTTATTTTAGATGAATCTATAAAAATAAAAATAAAAAAAGATTAGAGATACCAAACATAAATAAGATTTCAGATCTGGTAATGTAAAATCCTACAGTGATCGTGAGTGGATCATTAACGAAATAAACGTTATTAGCGCAGAGCGCAGCGCGCCATGAAACGCTAATAGCATGCCATACATACGGGCAAGGGCAGAATCTTGATTCCATAAACATTTGTATTGAGATGTCCACTTTTAGAGAAAAGGCTTCAAATGAAGAACTAAATTTTTAAAGAAGGAAAAACTAATAACATTACATTGATTGCGAGCTGTTTGGACTTGAGCAGCATATCTCCAAACTGGGAGAAGAAAATCACCATCCACGATCAACTCGGATCCGATTTTCTCTTCTTTTCTCCCAATAGACAAAAACCGGATCGGATCCGATTTTCTCTTCTCCCAATCTAGAAGAATCCGGAAAAAGAAAGAATATGGAAAACCGCCACGGAGAGAGAAAAGCCCGCTACATCCGACGCTGGTTTCGGGCCGACCGACTCGTGCAAACCGATACCACCTACCAAGCTGTCACTTCTCCACCAGCCGCCACGTATCCCCACTTCCTCCTCTAACGGCTATTTCCGTCTAAACCGTCTTCCCTGACCCGCCACGTCATACACAACACAACCGCCCACGTGGACACACGATCACCCGTCAATAAGACCTAACATCTCAGATGCTTGCCACCTGGCATAGTTCTTCCCACGGCGCCGCGATAGGGCGGGAAAACGAAAACCGCCTACTGCTCAGATTTTTTCCACCCTTCGAATCCAAAAAGATTTTGCAATTTGCCCCCTGCACTTTTTTTGGTTTTCAGGATTCTATATAAATAGGATGGCGGTTATTTTACCTGACGAGAATCCGAGAAAGCTGAAATGATTTGCTCTCTCTCTGTTGTTGTTGGATGAGTTGGATGTGATCGAGAGGTTAGGGTTTGGATTTTGAGATCTGGGCGTAACCATCACGAGTTTCGATTTTGAGATCTGGAGCGTTTGTGAGAAGGTAACGGTTCTGATGATCTTCGTTGTGTTTTTTTTTTCTTTGGATTGTGATTGTAGAACTCGTTTGAGAAGAATTGGGAATTGGGGATTGAATGTGGTGTTGGGAAGGGAGGGATTGGGATAGCAATTGATTTGATTTGGGAGATGTTGGTTTTGAGGGTCTTGATTTGGTGAAATGGAGTAGAATTTAGGGTTTTTCGTTTTTGTTTGAGTTGAAGATGTGGAGGAAATGTTCTTTTCTGGTACGGTTTTGGTGATTATTGTTGTTTCGTTTGTTTCTGTTACGTATGATGTTTTGTTCTTATTGATTGTAACAGTAGAGTTCCTTCAGTGAGAATTTGGAATTGGGAGTTAAATCCAGCATTCGGAAGGGAGATGTTGGGATTCTTTTTTATTTTTCCTGTTCTTGATGACTTCTTTTGTTTCATTTCCTTCTGTTGTTTTGGTTTCTTCTTACTCCTGTGGTAATTGTAGTGTTTCTTTGAGAAAAATGGGAGTTGGGAGCCGGATCTGGCGTTTGGAGGGGAAATGTTGGTTGATTTGGTGTATTGGAGTTGAATGTAGGTTTTCTTTTTAAATTTAAGGGAAAGATTTGTTTTTTTTTCATGGTTTTAGCGGGAATTCAGTGCTTGACTTGGAGCTCCGGTGTTTGTTCTTCGGATATTGATTTGGTGATGTTTGAATGGGATGGATAAACCAATCTAAGGTCGCTTAGAGACTTTCTATATGAGAAAATTTTCTGGGTTTTGTTTTTAAAATCTTTCTTCTTGTTTTAGAGATGCAGTTTTGTTGATTCTGCAGATCTTCACTTGTGTTTCTGAGTAAGTGAGGATTTTGGTAGATTTTGGAAAGAAATCCATGTGGTTTTCTTACTTGAAAAAAAGAAATGTTTTTCTAGGGCAAAGCTATCATACACAGCAGCGCTTCATCTCAGTATGATGCAGCGCCTGGCATATGCAAGTATGTGGGCCCACTCTTAAGAAATCCAATCCGTCCATCGTGTTTTATACACATCCTGTTCTTTGCGTATATAACTTTGAAGTGTATTTCGTGGGACCTATTGTTAGATTGACCTGTTGATTACTTGATTTTAAATTTGTGCCCAACAACTTCTATTTTCATAAGGAAAGAGAGAAAGTTAATAAAGTTGAATCATGTGTTCAAGATTTAGTTATTCCAACTGTGTGCATATTATTGATTTGAATAATATTTTATATGTATATCCCATCGTGGATGTAAGAACCAATGAATGGATTGGATTTCTTAAGGTTGGGCCCCACCTACTTGCATATGCCAGGCGCTGCATCATACTAATATGCAGCGCTGCTATATGGCAGCTTTGCCCCCTTTTCTAATAGGAAGATCTTGTATATATGTGGAAATAGGGTTTTGTTTTAGGTTTTTTGTACTAGATAGATCTGATCAGAAGAAAGAATCTGCGTTTGATACATATCTTTGGGGGTTTAGATGTTTTTTTATCTTCAAACACTTCATTTCGGAAGTTGATGCATCCCAACTTCTTGTCCCTCCCCAAAAATAACATCTTTTGTATCAGTTGAATGATTTTTTTTTTCCAATCACCTGATATAGCTATTGACATCTTTTTGAAGATCCTGTTTATATTTATAAAATCTTGTTGATTTTTAATTCCTGTAATTCACGGTAATTCTATTCATTTCTACTTCTAATCCTGTTCTTAGATGAAAACTATGTTCTTTTCTTTTAAGAATCTGATCAATTTCGGAATCCTTGTGTAGAATGGCGTTGGCAATTGACTATAGATCTGAATTGAGGTGTGGGAATTCAGATACTATGATTAAAAAGGGATTAGGACTTGGTCATTTTGCGCGGGCAATAGGAAGGAAGAGAGTTCTTGTTTTGCATTGTTTGGAGGGCTCAACTTTTAGCTCTCCACCCAATGCATTGTTGCAGAAGCGGCCTGGAAGAAAGTGCAGCACAGGGAGCTTGCATCTAGAGGCCTTGCCACGGGACATTTTGGTGATTATCCTATCTATTCCTCCAGTTTTAATTAATTAATTTATTTAATTTTTAACTTCCATGTCAAGGTCCACCTCAAGAATTTTATTTTTCTTTTAATCTGTGTGCAGGTTCATATATTGTGTTGTGTCGATCGCGACGACTTGAAGCAGCTCTTTCATGTGTCTAAGTCTGTTAGAAAAGCTGTAAGTAAATGAATTTCTCAAAGTAGAACATTTTGAAATTGGATTTTACATTTCTGAATGTTGGGTTCTGATATACTGGCAATGGTCTTGCTTCTGAGCCTTCCTAAAATTGGATAGTTAGATCTCTACATGTTGGGTCTTGTGTATATATCCCTATTGTTGTAATATAGGTTTTTTTGGAGTATTTTAATCTAACAAGATCAAGATCCTGTTGAAAAGAAAGATTATAATCGTGATAATGTATATGGATTAAGGCCTGAAAGCAACAGAAAAAAGACATTCAGATATGAGGGATATAAAGCTCTCCAAGGATGGCTACCCAGTGTTAATTTTGAATTTGGCTTTATAGATCCTGTGTTTGCGGGTCTGATATTCCATACCCGTTTTTGTTACAGAACACTTGAAATTTAATTGTTGCATTTCTCTATTTGTTGGGCTTTGATACCTATACCCTCTTCTTGTCACAGGCGCTGATTGCAGAGAAAATTCATTTTTCTTTCAGCACTCCACCTTCAAAAACTACCCGCCTAACAACACCTGTCAGTGATTTAGATGATGCAGATGAGTTAGATGATGCACTGAATGCACCTAGGCAACGAAGGTTTAGATCCCGTCTTAGCAGAGAGAAGCTTGTGGGAATTTCAGTGGCATTGTTCCCATCACCAGAGAAGCAAGGGCATAGATGCCCCATCCATCACTTCTCCTGAAATAGAGATAGTAGGGGCACCATACAGTGGGGGGCTGTCGCCAACAGGGTTGTGTAAAGTCTTTGTTTTTTTCCCTTTCATCTTTGTAGATCATGTCTACAAGACCGTCCAAATCATTCTTCAATAGCTTCATTGAAGATTTAACTGGCTTGGTTGTGTGTATGTACATGTAACTAGGCATCTAGAGATTCTGTTGGAGGTGATTTCCTGCTCTTGGGATAAATGACAGCAAGTGTATTGTTTTGTCTGTATACTTTGCATATGAGCATTTTGGAATTTTGTCCCCTGACTTTAGAATCTTAACCCTCTATTTAAATTAGTATCTAACAGATCTCCCTCTTAGAAACATAAAAAGATTGATAACTAACAAAAAGCACACAGGAATCTGTCCAATATATTAACTTAGGGGATTAATTACTGATAGTGTTCCGCAAGAGACAACAGAGCATGCTTACTTGGGGTCAGTGAAGAATGAATGCTGTGTGGCATGTGCTGCGCCTGCGTTGCCTTTTCCAAACTGAAGAAAATCTTTGGGTATCCAAAGAAACTCTGTTTAGGGCCTATTTTGGTGTGCTCTTGCATGCATGAAAATTGAAAATAACATGCTCGATGTTATTGAAATCAAAGTTGCCGGCTCATTGGATGCTTACCTTCAGCAATTAATTTGAGATTTTTACAATCAATTCTGATACACTCCTTAGTAAGCAAATGTTAAGATGCACTATGAAGGTTGCACATTTCTCTCCATTACGCACGGAGGCCTCACTGTAGATGCATGCTTTGTTCCAAACAGGCCACTGGTGGGGTTCTTTATATATGGGTGGCAAAATATGACTCGACCTGCCAACTCAATCCCACCCCACCCATATTTGATCCGCTTAACTTGACCCGAATTATATATGGGCAAGTCAGAGGTAAGATAAATCTGTCTGTAAAATGGGTGGAGTTGGGGTAGAATAGACTTGCGTAACAGCTTTGACCCTATACCATACCCTAGCTGTTGTTTAAATGCAACTCAACCATTTTACTCACCAGCATGCCAAATGGCCTTCCCATTTATCCAAAATTGAAGGAGTGGAACTCCACGGTGGGGCTAACTTATTGAAAATCGGAATTTTTTTAAATAAAATCCCTTTCAGTAGTTGGGGGTATCCTAAAATTTTATTCATAAGGGAGAAGGTCCCAACCATTGGATAAAAAAATTGGTTAACACAATCTTATGCATATTCAAGATCATCACATTTTCTAGAAAAAAAAATAAAAAAATTTGTGACTCTTGAACCTACCCCTCCTATTGAGTTAAAATTGGGGCGATCCCATATAATGTGAGGGACTTTATTTTTAGAGGCTTCTATTTTTTAAAAGATGGACGAGCCCCACTCCTTCAACAGAAGATTTTGCAAGTCATGTACGGCTAAAGAAGAGGAAGAGTTTCGTTGAGGGCACAATGTGTGAGAGACAAAAGGAAGCTATATGTTGGCCCACCACTTGGAAAATCTAAACCACCCGAAATGGCTGCCTTCCTCTTATAAAGAATCTGGAATTATTTCAGTGTAATAGAATTGGACTAGCTAATAGCTATAGCCTAAATGGAGCCATACTATCCAGCACATAGGGTCCAAACCCTTGTGTGAGGAGTTCTCTTGTATTAGGAAACTCAAAATTATTCATTACCTATAAATGCATCAAGAATACATGTAAACAGGTTTGCAACATCATCAAATGGGCCTCATTTGTTGCATAGAATTTGAAGAAAAAAAAAACACACACACACATATATATATATACATATTTCAAATGGGCTTGTTTATTTGTATGAAATTAGAATATATATATATATATGAAGTAATTGATCTAAATTGGCTAATTTATTTGCTTGCCATTGGAATAGACAGGATATAATTGATTCAAATTAATTGGCCCATTTGTTTGTATGAAGTAGGATATGTATGTAGATGAAAAACATTCACACACACATATATAGATATATTTAATAGGAAATGCTGTAAGAGTAACTCTCACACTACTGTGGGAGTAAGGGGGAGGACCTTCATATTTAGGTTGTTGGCATTGGATATGGACCATATGGGTCTCCTCTTATTCTTATAATAGTGTCAAAGCTATTCTCATTAAAGCATTTTTCTTAATTAAAATAATTATAAAAGTTATATAATGCTAGGAAACGAAGGCCCCTTTCTCTTCAATGAAATGCATCCAATGTTATGCATCATCTAATGTTGTTGGAATATGACAGACATTTGAAAAGAATTGTAGGGCATTTTGGGTGTTTTAAAAATATAAAAACCCTTCCCTCAAGATGTTCATGTTAGGAAGTGATGAGACAAAAGTGGGATATGCTTTTGGTTAGATGTTACAAAGATGCAATTTGGAGGATCTATTAATGGGGTCTACTTATGAAAAAAAAGTCCAATCTGATTAATATAGACCAGCGAGAAACCCCCGTATTAAGCACGGGCAATGTAATTCGTAATATTAGATATTAAAAAATATTATTAGAAATTTTAAAATTCCAAAATATAGACTGTCATTTATAAAATTAAAGGCTTAAAATAAGAAATCAAAAGAGTTAGTATAATATACCTCTAGTAAAATAAATAAATAATTTTTTATTAACTTCACATTTTTGAAAAGAAAAATAAAGTTGCAGCCACCTAAGTAGAAGAAAACTAATGTGCGAAAAGAACTGAGAAATTCAAAATGGAACTATACATAAAAAGGGAGAAGCAAAAAACCTAGACTATCAAAGCAAATGCAAGAAAATATTAAATCGGTTTAAAAGGAAACAGGCATCTATAAAACAAAGGAGATTGATGAGAACATCAATCGATTATTGTAAAAGTTGATTTTCATTTATACCTTTGCATTGCTAGCAGCAAAAAAAAATCTCCAACCCCAAGTGCATCCATCATTCCCTGCAGAACTTTTGCTAGGATGACGTAAGGAACTAAAATTAGTATTGGAAAATGGAAAAAAGCAACGATCTTCATATATTGTTCAAATGCAATATTTTCTCTGAAACTTTTTCAGAAAATATGAAAATTTTATATATGTATGTGTAGAAAACATCAAATTAAATATCTTGCAGGTTTTATTGCATCATAATATTTAGAAGAGAATAAATATATACGCACAAATTCAATTAAAGCCCTATAAAACTAATGCGAAAGAAAATCAGTTTTATCAACCAATCAAGGAAGTGGAACTTAGCCATTCAAAAAAAAAAAAAAAAAGGAAATTGGAAATTAGCATACAATCGAAATAAAAACTTAAATGCCTTGCAATATATGTCTGACAGGCAAATCACCACGGATGGCTTCCAATGAGCCTTCTTCCAAATTTTTTTTTTTTTTTTTGTTTGATATGCATCTTCTTCTATTACTCACACATCTTCCAATGAGACATATTACATGCACATTGTCACCAAACTACAAATCCAATGACTAAAACAAACCAAGTCAATAGAACCTCAATAGATGGAACCAATGTAATAATGCTCATCCCTTAAAACCTAAAATCTTTTATTCTTTCATACCTATCTTCTAGTGTGCTGTCTTCCATTTTTTTTTCTTTTATTTGATATCAATCTTCTATTCCTCATCAATCTTCTATTATATACCCATTATCAGCAGACTATAAATTCCATAATCATCTACAAATATCAACATTACTTGTGATTTGGGGTGCATAAACATTCAAATGAATGCTCACTCAACCGCTGATGCAATTTGATAATCTACATAGAGCCACTCTTCCCTATTGTGGTATGTTTGTCCTACAGAAGATTTGTTCCCACTCATAGTCTCAGTAGAAGAGCTCCCTGATAAAACACACAATGAAAAAAAAAAAAAAAAACAAACAACCCCCCCCCCACCCCCACAAAAAAAAAAAAAAACAACACCAATCCAAGATGGCGGAGCCATCTTCTTGTCTCTATGTTTGGATTAGGGTTCAGGGTTTTGCAAAAACTGAAGAGGAGATAGACAGAAGAGGAAGTGGAGGAGTTGCACGTTAGAGACATGCAAAAGTAAACGAAGAGGAGACGGCGAGAGATGGTGAATTGGTTTCAAATGCAGTTATGCACAAACATTAGAAAAATGAAACGGTTTAAGGAGTGATGAGAGAAGGTGAAAATCAATTGTTAATCAATGGCTCTTGGAAAACAGTCAAAATCGATTTCAAATTGACAATTGGTAGTAACGGCAAGAAGATAGAAGAGTTAAAATTCAAAATTAATTCCTTCTTTAAGTCGATTCTAGAAACAGTAGTGGAGTTAATGAGATGGGGGAGAAAATGGCATTTGGAGGAATTGGGGACATCAGTGAGTGATAGAGAGTACTAGTTTGAGTGTTTTATAATAGGGTCAAAATGGAATGCAGAGTCAAAATCAATTGAAACAAATTTCTCAATTCGAACAGTCGCTTTCATATATATAAATAAATAGCCTTTTATATTTTTGTTTGCCCTCACTAGTTCTCTTTAATAGGAGTTGGGCCCACCATTTGATTGAACATCATGAAAAACTTAAAATCCTCAAGATTAGATGGTGTACCTAACTATTACCCAAGTTAAAATTTGGAAATGGGCTATAAAAGACAAGATCATTTGAATTGATTACCTTGGAATTTTTCATAAGTGAGCCCCATGGAGGAGTGTTATGTATTTCCCAAAAGAAATTTAGCAACGGGCCCATACAACATAAGTCCATTCAATGGATGTCTAGATGGAACACACACCAATCACTACAAGAAACGTTGAGATAGACTGCGCAACACTTACTGATGCCACAGAAACGTCGGTAACTTCTAATTTTACTGACGCTAGTACCAAAAGATAGCGTCGGTAAATTTGTCGCACAGCCTGGTAGGAAAAAGGGTGTGTGTTTTACAACTTTCCAATGCTAATGGCGTCGGTAAGTTTTGATATTTAATTTCCCGACGCACATGGCGTCGGGAAGTTTTAGGCGCCAACTCTTTCCCGCTGCAATTTCGATTCGCGCGTTTGACCCAAAAACTTCCCGACGCCGTGAGCATCGGGAAGTTTGTGAAACTGCTGCCCCTCTGCAGCTTTTTCTGGGAAGAAACTTACCAACGTCATACGGCGTCGACAAGTTAATTATATCTCCCCTTAAACCTTCCCCTTCTCCCCCCTCCTAGCCACTCAATGCAACTCCATGTCCCCCTCTTCTCTCTGCATCTCTTCTCTCTTCCTCCCATCTCTCTAACCTTCTCACATCTTACCAATTTTATCCTAGCCTTCTTCCCCTCTTTATAAGGTATGAAATATTTATATTATCAGTTTTATTTTTCATTTTTTCTTCAAATAATTTTTCTCTTTTTTTTTTTGTTGAAATGTTTGTCAGCATCCACTCACTACCAGCGACCACCACTGTTGCCGGTAGGGGTGTAACGGTTCGGTTAACCAGTAAATTTGGGAAAATCGTTAACCAAATCGTAACCGCAGATTTCTGTCTTTCAAAACCGTATCCACAAAAACCGTGGAAAACCGTAACCGCGGTTAACCGTATTAAACGGTTCGGTTACGGTTAATAATCGTGGAATGCCTTCCTCACATAAGGGGATAAATGTGAATGATTGAAGGTAAAATGACATATAAAGAGCAATTAAATAAGGTAAGAAATATTTCATTTAGCCCCTTTATTTTTTCTTTTATTTGTAAATGGTACGGTTAACCGCATATGGTTAACCGAACCATATTATACGGTTCGGTTCGGTTAATAACCGTGAATTATTATGGAAAACCGTAACCGAACCGAACCGTGCGGTTTTTGGATTGCATTAATCGTAACCATAACCGAACCGTGAAATACGGTTATTAACCGCGGTTTGGTTCGGTTCGGTTCGGTTGGACGGTTTCCCGATTTTTTTTTTACACCCCTAGTTGCCGGCGTCCACTGCTGCTGCCATTCCCCACCCATACCAGCTCTTGTTATATCTTATAATCAGTATGTGGTTTTTATTTTTTTATTATTTATATGATAATTAGTTTAATAATATGTTTTTATAGGTTTTGTTTTATAAATTTTAGAATAGATATGATTATAAAATTATTATTATCTGAATGTGGTTTGATAATTTATATGGATAATTTATAAAAATTTTGTTATGTGTTTTAAATATGATTTTATGTCTAGGCTTTTTTTATATGGATGTGATATGAGATTGTTAAACTATGTTGTTTATTTTTTGAAAATATGAATGAATGAAAATGTTAATATCTTTTTTTGGTTTGACCCCCAAGCAGAGCAGGACTACGTGAGTATAGTAATTAATTTCAATTCTTATATAAACATTTTTTTTAATAATTCAAATAAATTTTATATACATTTTTTATAACTCTATATATATATATTTTTGCAGAATGATATGTTGGCGCTTAGGGATTCACAATCTCAGAACTTTGATGCGGAGTCTATTGGTCAAAGTCAGCAAGTTCTTCTCACTGAAGAAGAGATAGTTCAAAAGGTTCACAAGCCTTGTCCGGGATACATCAAAGGGAGAGGAAGAATTGTGAAAGGATCGTCCAATTTTAGTGGGGGACAACTAGAGAATGCTGAGGTCCAGGAGCTGAAGAACAGGGTTGCAACGTATGAGGCCCAAGTTAATTAACACATATAAGAATGAAGTTAACACCTATTAGAACCAAGTTAGCACATATCAGAACCAACTTGCATCATGTACGGCCTACATCCAGCAACTAACCCCTCAACTTAACATTCAATTCCCTGGACAATTTAATCAACTTGATCCAAGTACTCTATTTCCTCTACCTCCGCCGCCGCAATACCCTCTGGGCTCTTCGCGACGTGATAATAATGATGATGATGTTTATTATCCAGAGATGCTGAGAAACCCTCATTAGACTACTATATTTCAGACTTTTAACTTGATGTTTATGGCTTTATCTTTTAGACTTCTATTTTTATATATTAGTGTTTGATCTGATATATTTGGTTTGTAATATGTTTGATAATATTTTATAAATTTCTTATTGTAAATATAAATTAGACTTTTGGTATTTTATTTATGATTTATTATTAATTCTATATTTAAAATAATAATAACTAGATATTTAAAACTAAATTAAAATGACTAAAAAAAACTAAATTAAAATTATATAATAATAAAACGGTTCCAATCAGTTATTGGAACCGTGATTTAAAAAAAAAATAAACATAAAGTTACCGACGCCATTAAACATAAACACACTGACATTAGCAGTGGTAGCGTGTTTTTTGGAAGGTGGCGTCGGTAATTTTAATTTCAACTTGCCGATGCGTATTTACCTACGTGTTTTTCCTACGCCATAGGTAGCGTCGGTAAATTTATTTACCTACACCTTTTTAAGTTTACCGACTCGTTGACTGCATCGGTAAACTTCAGTTTTGTAGTGAATCTTTGATAAGGATTTAGATTAGGGTTGTAAACGGGTCGGTTCCGGTCCGGGTCGATAGTGGACCTGGAACCAGAATCGTTAAGGAGAAGGTGGAACCAGATCCGGACCCGGAACGGTTTCGGAACCGGTTTCTTGGCTCCGGAACCGGAACCAGAAACATATATGAGACGGGTCTGGATATGAGTCCGAGTTTAGGTAGAGAATGATATTAAAAAAATATATGATTTTTATGAGAGATTTTTGAAAATTGAGGAAATATATCAGGTCTCGGGTCCGATTTAAGGTGGAACTGGATCCAAACCCATTTATTTATCGGGGCCTAAATAAGGACCCAAACCCGGTTTTTTACGGGTCGGAACCTCTGGGTAATCGGAAAATCGGGTACCCATTTACATCCCTAATTTAGATTAATTCAAAACCCAAAAGCTTACTCCCATTTCAAAACAAGGCAGCCATTATGGGTGGATTTCTTTCATTGGTTGTTATAAGGGGACAAAAATAAAAACCTTCTCTTAGGCGTCAAAGAGTGCGCACACAAATTTAATGGACAAAATGCTAAGCCATGCAGGGCTACGCATTACCCTCCATGGCCTATTCCGGAAGGTGGCAAGCTTTTCAAAATTGGACTCCATCTTACCCTCCAGCCTTAGGATAAGAATAAAAAAAAAGCCCTAGTTCTTAACGGGTTTAGCGAATTGGGCCAGGCGGGTCCCCCATTGGAGGGCCGGATTGATAGACCTAAGTACTACTCTTGTGATTTCAAGTCGGGCTGAGACATGTGGGCTCTGGGGCTTTATAGTCCACCACCCGACCCACTCATGGTGCACGCTACTACCATAAATAATAAGCTCTCTCTAACTCCGTTTACATTCTCCCTCTCCCTCTCCCTCTCCCTCTCCCACACACAAAAACAGAAATCTTGTGTTTCGTATCCATTTGCAATGGCGTTGTCGAAGAACAGAGGAGGTCCGCTCGAAGCAGAAGACTGGGAATTGAAAAGGCCACGGCTTTCTTCAGCAGACCCTCGCAATTTCGATACCAAATCTCTTCGCGTCCAGCTTAATCCCGCCGACTGCAATTTAGGTCCTCTCTCTCTCTCTCTCTGATTAAAATTCCCGTCTTGGGTTTGGCATGCTTCAGACCCGGCAACAACTACAAGAACTAGAAAAAAGCATTTTGGTTCTACTGCTACTTGTATTTCGGGGGAAGAAATTGCTAATGCGTTGATTGAAATTGGTGGTTATCGCCTTTTTCCCAATTTGATCGTTAATCTTGCCTTTTCCTTGTCTGGGTGTTTCTCAATTCTCTTTTTCTTTCATTCTTGTTGTAATTTAGAAGATGGGTGGTTGTTGAAATCATGATATCTAATGTTAAATGATGGATGATGTAGAATCTTTTAGTTTTTAATTGTAGCTTATCTTCAAAGCAGGAAAAGCATCGAGCTTTTTGCTGACATGTTCGGTTGTTTGTTTTTTTGTTTTCATTTGGGCCCTGTAATTCTTAGGAATTCATAGTGAAGAGGTGAGGAGTGTAGGTTCTAAGGTGGAGATGCAAATGAGACTGGCACTTTTTTAGGATTTAATTTCCTATTGTGAGGGGTGGAAATAATTTCATATTGAAAGCGAGCTATTATGGGTATATTATTTAGTGTTGCGGATACTGCTTTTGGATATTGGCCTGTAATCCTTCACTTCTAGCCTCTTTGATAGGAAGGCATCGCTTAGAAGTCCGCGAATTCAGTACTGGTTAATTTAGTGGGTCATTAAGTTTTCTAACTGAGTTTGTTTCTAGCTGGCAGCTGTGACCTCTAGCATGTGATTAGTCAGGATTTGGAGTTTGGACGGATAGGTTAGTGCTGGGATTGGGTTTTTCATGTAGGTTTTGGTGAATTCAGCTAGGTTTAGGGATTGGTTTGATTGGACTCAATGGGAACGATTGGGTCACTAGCCTTCACAAATTTTTGACAAGGTTTGAGCTGGATTTCTTGGTTTTAGCAAAAGAGAAAAAGAAAGGAGAAGGCATATATGAGCAGTGGCGGACCCAGGATTTTCACTTGAGGGGGGCTGGCGATGGTTAAATAAAAAAGTCAATCATTATTTTATTGTACTTTCTTCACATTACCGATGGCAAAAGAGAAAACAAATCAATTGTGTATTTATATTTATCCTTCTAAGAGCTTAATCAATTAAGATTTTGGGTAAAGTAATGTATGTATGTGTCCAGTCATGTGATAAGTAATCCTAAGGGCATGTTCATTTGCATGATAAATAGAATGAGATAAAATTAAGGTTCCAATCTAAAGAGGAGATTGGAAACAAACTTTGAGCCAAAAACAACAATGAGCTCTCTCATCCTTTGATCTTCATTCGTTTATTTGCTTAAATCAAATCCAAAACTACTTCCTTAAAACTCATTCTAAAACTCCTTTCTCATGCCCCTACACAAATTACAACTACAAACAACCAAATATTGCATTAAAATAAAATAAAATAAGCTAATAATCAATACCATGCATCGGTAGCTGAAAATCAATAATGACTGATTAGACTCCCTCATCTCTAATCTTTTTTTTTTTTTTTTTTTTTTGTTGAAATCAAATCCAACTCCATCAAGAGAACCATTTCAGTAATGGAGATTTTTAGAAAGGTTGGATTTTTAGGAAATCCCCTATCTCTTTTAAATCTTTCATAATCAAGAGAACCCATTTCGGGATTTTTAGAAGACGATAGATTTTCAAGAATACCCTACTTCTAACATCACCATTTCTGAAAAAGATTTTTGAGACCAAGCACCTACCAAAACAGCCCCTGCAACACTTAAAAATTGTTTAGAACCTGTACAGAGAGAATGAGAGAGAGAGACTGTGATGTTTACAGGAGCGGAGGTGATTATGAATACCACTTTGATGGACCTTAATGAAGCCAAGTGTCATCACATTGTCTTCGACTGTTCGTCTTGCTTCTTTAATATCGAGTCAGCACTGAAGGGCTCCTAAGTGGAACCGAGACTCAAATGGAAAAGAGAAGGTAAAACTTCAAAGCATCAACATTTATTAGATGTGTGCAGGCCACAAGCATCCAGCTATTGAGAGGGGCCTTTCATGTCGGATTCATTTAGCTGTCTTTTGTAGATTTTTCAGGCCTTGGGTCACATTCGGAGCATTTGCTTTACTGCATGCTTAGCTTCTGGTGTGACATTGATCCGGACCATCAACTCGGAGTAAGAATTTTATTTATTTATTTATTTATTGTCTTTGCTTGTTCCAAATAGGTAAGAAAGATTCACAAGAGTGCGAGAAGTGGTTTCTTAAAAGCATGGGTGGTGATTATAACATCATTAGCAAATTGTGGAGGAATCCTTTTTAAAATTTTATCTCCATCTAATCATTTAAAGGGAAAATAGATAAAAATGAGAAAAAACTAGTATAAAAGATCCATACAGTATGTTTCTACAAAATGTGTGAATGACTGTACATTTATGTGATGCACTTTGCTTGCATCCGGTGTTGGAATGTGAGGCCACATGTAAATGGGGCTGTATCTGCAACCATGCGTGTATTCTTTTTTTTTTATAAATTGTGCTTTTTTATTAGTATTTTTTTGCACTTGTCACAAAGTTTGTTACAACAGTTCATGATTCATGCCTAAACTTCATAAACTTCACAAAGTTTTATATGCAGAACATTCTCTGGTTTGTAATTTGGACTGTTAGTTGTTGCATCTTCTCATTCTTGGCTTGAGCCAACTGACATTCTAGCTTTCTTATTGTGGAGGCACTCAAGTTTTGCTTTGTATACCGTCATACTTGTAATGTTTGATTTGAGTTTTGATTCATACTAAAACTTCAGAACCTGCAATTACATGAAGAAAGCCCTTCTCCTTTTACCCAGTTATTCTTTTTTCAGTATTTTTTTTCCTTCCCTGGCTTTTACATTGATGATGCCTAAGTAATTTGCAACTTTTGGACAGTATTAACAGCTACTGGTTGTGTCCGCGTGTTTGTTTGTGTTGTTGTCATTGTTCTTGCATATATATATATATATATTGATCTTTGCTGTAAATTGTCCTTTTTGCCAGATTTTGATGTAGAAGGAAACGGTCTTCAAGGCCATGCACTTTGTGAAAATGGGTTTGCCTATTGCTGGTCTGGTGCTCGTGCAAATTTTGGAATAACTGGAGGGAAGTATTGTTTCGGCTGCAAAATCATTTCTGCACAGCCAGTTCAAATGGAAGACACTCCTCCAGATCAGCGGCATGTTTGTCGTGTTGGTATTTCAAGAGGAGATGATGCAGTGGGAAATCTTGGAGAAAGTGAACATAGCTTTGGCTTCGGAGGAACTGGGAAATTTTCAAATTCAGGGAAATTTTCTGACTATGGTACAAAGTTTGGTGTTGGTGACACAATTGTCTGTGCATTGAACCTTGAAAATAGGCCATTGGCTTTAATTGGGTTTTCCAAGAATGGAAAATGGTTGGGTACAGCCAAGCAATTTGATGCAGGCCCAAGGGGTCTTGGGGTGGTGAATTCTCCATTGAGAGAGCTGCCATGGGGATCTGCATTATTTCCACATGTTTTATTAAAGAACGTTGTGGTTCAATTGCAGTTCAGTGTTGAAGATGGACTAGTTCCTGAAGAAGGTTATAAGCCCTGGAGTGCTGCACTTGAAGATGGGAATGCAATAATGGGTCCTACATTTTCTAGCCAGAAGGACTGTGAAGTACTTATGATGGTTGGTTTGCCAGCCTCCGGCAAAACTACATGGGCAGAAAATTGGGTGAAGGAGCATCCTGGAAAACGCTATGTTTTACTTGGAACAAACCTCGCTTTGGAACAAATGAAGGTTTGTTATTCCAACGAGCTATTCTTTGCTGAGCAAAAAAAGCATTTTTTCTTTATCGAGGAAGTATAAATTCTGTTGAACTAGGACATGTAACAACATATCCTGATATGCCAATTTAAGTTCCATATAAGTGGGGTTCATTCTCGGTGATTCAGACCATTGATGGCCCATGATGAATCTGGATGGTGGAAAAGTCTTTCTGATTGGATGATGCTGGACATCCTATCTGTGCTTGCCTGACTGTTGCTGTCTATTTTGCCTTAACCATCTATATGTAGTTCAATATGTCTGGATATGATCTTTGTTTCTGCAAGATTTTTTGAATCTTGCATCCATGGATGAGCCATCAGACCAATCAATACAAGTATGGGCACCACTTTATGAAGTGGGGAGGAGGAGAAAACATTGCTTGATGTAGCAGAATTTTTTTGTTTCCTTCTTCTTATACTGTGTTTATGTGACTAGTATTTTGTTGTTCCGAATGGTAAAAAATAAAATGCACCCTATTAATTCTCTTCGATCATTATCAATTGTGTCATCTCTTGTCATAATTTTATTTTTTACCTTCTTCTTGAGGAACAGGGCCATGAAAGTTTGATTCTTTCTGCAGGTACCAGGACTGTTACGTAAGCAGAACTATGGAGAACGTTTTGATCGCTTGATGGATCGTGCTACGGGAATATTTAATACCCTCCTAGCTCGGGCTGCCAAGATGCCTCGGAATTACATTCTCGATCAAACAAATGTTTATAAGAGTGCCCGTAAGCGCAAATTGAAGACATTTGAAAAGTACTGTAAGGTACATTTTGAAACACTAATGTGTTGTCTGATATTGGTTAACCTTAATATTTCCTAAAAATTGTATATGGAGGATTCTTATAGAAACTTCTAGCTTGCTGATGTTGTCTGTTATTGTTTCATGTTTCAGATTGCAGTTGTTACTTTTCCAAAACCAGATGAGCTGAAGCTTCGAGCAGAAAAGAGATTTAAGGAAATGGGAAAGGAAGTTCCTGCAGATGCCGTAAATGAGATGTTAGGTATCTGTTGATATTCCATGAGCATGAATCATATAATCCTCTTTCTTCTTGTTCTTAGATTTAATTTTATATTATTTTTTAGTGTTCAAGAATTGTACAATCTTCGATATTTGGAACTGCATGGCATCCTCAAGAGTTGAGTTCTACTATGGGTTTATGAGTTTGTTCAGGTCCCCTGAGTCTCTCTTCTTCTTTTTTTAATTTTAATTTTTTTATTTGGAAAATGCCTATTATTCAAGCCTGAGCCTGATCTGTAACTCTTTGATTTTGTTACTAGGCCCTCTCTACTACATCTTTTTATGCATAACCCAACCTTCAAAAACCTCAGATTTTTGCTATCGTGCTCCCTCTTTTTGATTGGCTATCTGTCACCTGTCTTCTAGGTCCTCAAGCTTTGTGTGCAAGCTGCTTCTGCTCATCGTTGTAAAGCCATCTATTGTTTAAACCAACTAGGGGCGGAGGAAGTGGGGTTCGAGATAATTGTTTTTTTTTTTTTTTGTGTGTGTGTGCATGCGCGGTGTGGGGTGGGGGTCACTTATACCTCAATGAGAGTTGTGGAACTCTACCGTGGGGGTTCACCTGTTGAAAAATTCGACCACTAAAAATGAAGATCCTCGTCTTTTAATGGGTTGACCTCAAATTTTACACCAATAGGAGTTGGTCCCATTGAAAGATTGGAAATATGGCATTCTTAATCATATGTGGTGGGACCCGCTCCTAGTGGATTAGAATTTGAAAATTTTCACTTAAGGGGTGAGTTTATTTTGAGTGGTTCATATATTCAATAGGTGGGTCCCATTGTTCTGAAAATCGAAATCATATCGCAAATCGTTAATGCCCTTGAATGGAATCAAATCGTGAATCATAGGCTGTTTTTATTTTTCTGATAAAAATGAAAAATAATTAAAAATTAAAAAAGAAAAAGAAAAAGAAGTTTGTCATAATCCATCAATTTTCCCATTCATATCAGTATAAATACAATGGCAAAAACATTCAAAAAAATAAATAAATACAATGGCACATACAATGACAGATAAGTTTCATACAATCATGACATATATTAATATAGAATTAATGATATGTGTCAATAGTTAAATAAGCTTAAGGTATCAATATATCTATTGTTATCTTTAAATTAAAATATAAAAGTAAAATAAAATCCAAAGCACCAATCTTGCACAGTAGGATATCTCTTGAAGTTAAGAAAGTGGTCATGAAAAAAAAAAAAAAAAAAAAAAAAAAAAAAAAAAGATCCAAAAGAAGAAGAAGAAGAAGAAGAAGATACTTAGAAGTACCATACGTAAAGTCAAATGCATATTCTTTATTCATCTCTAAAACCTCCTTAAAACTGCAAAAATTCTTAAGAGGCTTTGTTAACTAGTAAATAAACTTTTAAAGGCAAAAACTCTAAAAGAAAGAAAGAAAAGGTAAAAGATTATTAATATCAACTTATTGGCCATAGTTATTCTCGCTAACTGAATTGTTTGAATCATATGATTCAATAAAATGAGTATCGAATCGTAAGATTCACACTTGAATCCTAAGATTCATCTGTAAATGAGATTCATTGTATAGATACAAATAATTTTCCTTAGGATTCGGGACATGAATCTTAGGTATCTGATAACAATGGTGGGCCTAACTGTTTAGTTCCACATCCCTCACGGGAAGCTTGAGTGAGAAAATCGAAGGATCCGAACTCCTAACTTTGCATTATCATACTACTTACACCTCTGGTGAATGGCTTTAAATGCTGCCATCACAACTATCCATGCCTACTCTAGGGCATTGTGGCCCATCAAATGATCACGTGTAACCAGTGAACATATTTGCATTCATCAACAGTGGGTGGATTGATTTACATGTGATCAATCCTTCATGGTCCTGCTTTAATTAGAATGAGATGCAACTCTAAATGCTAAAACAAGGAGAAAACAATTATTTTGAATAGTTTGGCTTCATCATGGTGAGCCCTGTTATTTTCATATTTTAACTGCCCTTAGAAAGTTTTGGGAAATTATGTCTTGAAAAATGTTGGGGTATTTTTGAATTTAGGGTTTTTCTTTGGATGTTAAACCAACCTTATATTGTCTTTCGGATATAGAGGGAGCACCTTCCAGTACATGTCTATCATCTGTAGGTATCTCGGTGGTGCTTTGCCTGATATTGCAAATAGTGCATATGCTTATCACCCCCCTTTATCTCATTAATAAATCTTTGTCAACCTGTAAAATAAGTGTGCCCTTAAATGAAGGAGCACTTGATAATAGCACAACTTTCCACTAGCTATTCTCCATTCCCCTGTATTGACCTTCTTTGAATCATTGCATAATTGTATTTTTAGATGGGATACCTCATCAAGACAACTGATTTTGTGAGGCTATCAATTGCTTAAATGAACATGGGTAAGTTGGAGGGGCTTCTACTGTATCCATGACCTTGTTTGCAGAATGGCCCATTATACTAAATGAGCATGATATGGGAGAAACCTACTCTTGTGTCCCATTATGTGTTAGTTAGAACCTCCTGGGTGGTTTCCCTTTTCTTCATTGGCAGGACTGCATTGGTTTATTTTAATTCCACTATCTGTTAAACTGAACAATCTTCTAGTTACAACTTCAACACTTCAGATATTGCATGAATCATAGTTCTATTGGAGAATATTCAAAAAACAGTTCTATTGGAGTCTTCAAAACCACTGTTTCATGCCGTGATTCCTTCTATTAAATCTCTAATCACTGCACAATCCTAGCCTAAATTGTTGGAGTGCCAGATAGTATTTATATATCACTTTGGGTGGCAGCAGTTCCCATTTATCTCTGCTATGCAGGAAGCTTGGATCTTCAATCATGGTTCTCTATTCTCTGTCAGTCATTGGAGTCACTCAGAACTAATGACCTAGGCGTTATCCTTTTCAAAAGAAACCAAATAGATGAATTCTATTTTGGGTGATAATTTCTAATTACAATTCTTCATATCTTTTTTTTTTTTTTGTTTTTGTTTTTTTGCAAACCTAGAGAAGAGACTAAACCCACTGACTACATATCTTATTTATTGGTGATCTTAAATGTGGCCAACATCTGTGTTTCTCAGCCAATTATGTCTTACCGATGAGCAAGGACATGCCTGGTGCGGATGAGTTTTTTGATCAGGTAAATTCAGGAAATGCTGGAGGTACATTCTTTTCTTCCCTATTCATCATAATGCTTCATTGATGCCTGGATCTATTTCTTAGGTCATGTTTCCAGAATTAAATAGAGCAGAGGCACAAAGATATCTGGATGGAATGAAACGTTCTTTAGGATCTGCTTCCAAATCAAATGTGAAGAGTGACTTTTCACCTTATTCTCGTGAAAGTTCTGTCCAATCATTTTCCAGCACTATGGCCCAAAACAGAGGATCTGCATCAGGTTTTCTCACTTGCTATTCATCTTATTTACAATTACAGCATTCATCACCCTGTTTGCTATGGTTCTTTGCTGTATTAGATGGATGTATGGATGTACTTAATACTGATAGTGATATGCTGTTGCAGTAGATGGTGGACATTGGAAAAGTTCTCATTCCACTCCTCCAGATTATAGTTTCCACGGTCCCCAACAAGTAAGTTCCTGTTTTTGGAATTCTTAGTTTATCTTGTTTGAATTATAATCATTCTCATTCATCCTACTAATCTCTATCTGGTTATCCTTCTTCCCTTTGAGTTCTTCATGTATTTATTTTTATTTTCTTTTTTGTGATGATGGCATTCCTTATTCATTAACTAGAAAGATTGATATAAAAATCTAATCTTCTTAGAGCCCTAAAATGGATTCTATGTATCTGGGATACTGCAGGTGAGTCCAGGTTTTTCCAGGTTCGGATCATATGGAAAGACTGAGTTTTCTTCTGAAGGGTATATGTCTGGGTCAGGTGAACATGGTCCCTTCAACTCACAGGATGGCCCTTTCGGGAGCCATTCTGATTATGGAAGTTATCTTCCAAGACATGAACTTGATCGCAGTGTAAGCTTTGGTGGGTATGATCCCTATGGCAGACCTAATGTTGAAAGCAGGAATTTGACTTCTGGCAGTGACATAGGTTCCTATCCAGCATACAGTGGGTCCAATATCAACAGCAGGCCCAATTTTGAAAGCAGGAGTTCCTTAGCTGCCACCAATGCTGACTCCTATAGGAGCTACAGTGTGAATGATCCTTATGGGACACCTGACTTAAAAAATCCCAGCTCCTTTAGGCAACCTGATTTTGGAAGCCAAGCGAGCTCCTTCTCTTATGGCAGTCCTGGTATGCACATGGGAGAATCTAGAAATCCCCGGGTGGATGTGCAAGGTCCAAGAGTGCCTCCACTTGAGCCTCGTTGTCCTCCATCTGCTCCATATGGTAGGTACTAGGTATTGTGGCTTGTCTGCTTTATTTTAACAACTGATCAGTTTAGGATTCTATTGTTTTAAGGGCTAGACAATGATGTTTGTTACTTTTTCCTACTTATTAGTGTCTGTTTTCGTACTAAGAATGTTCTCACATCTATGAGATCCAAAATGGCTATGCCAAGGACATACCTTTCATGTGGTACCCAAAATGACACCAATTGGCCAATTCTACTTGCTCAATTTGAGGAGGTTGGAGGAAAGAAGATGAATGGGGGAGAAGAAAATAAGGCAAGATTATACCGATCATTTGTTTTCAAACTTTAACCCCTACATGGTCCTCCAGCCAAAGTGTTATGTATGACCTATGTGATTTTGGTGCCATGATACATCCATGGCAGGGCAATTTTTTTTATGAAGGGTCGGTTATAGTCTGTATACAACATGTATGAGGATAGAAACACTGATAAATTAAATGGGAATGAAAACGAGCAAAAATGTTTTATGCTCTCTTTTGAAAGGTGGGTTTCCATCCATTGATAAATGGATCACCATGCGACTTTAGATTCTCTCATCCCATTATCTTCTTGAAATGATATTCATCTCAGATGCTCGAAAATCTGGTTGTCTCCTCTGATAGATGATTTGGATCATCTGAGCTTGACAACTCTTACCCGCTAGAGTGGGGTTTTAGGTGGTCAGGTTGGTTGACTATTATAAAGTGTTCTCGGAGACTCTCATATATCATTATTGAGTGCTCACTATTAGGCAAAAAGGCTTCCACACTTTTACTTTCTTTTTTTTTTATTGGATGAATGGTGTTTCAACACTAATTTTATGGAGTGACAGAATTCCTCTCTATCATTCCTCAAAATGCCCTTTTTTTTCTGCACTGGATTGTTGCATGAATTGCTTTTCACACTGAGGCAGGTCTCACTTGTTTCATGTTATGGCCATAGTTTAAAGTATGGCTGTTTGTTATTGCCAAATCCCACAACTATAGTAGGCTCACTGAGTCTGAAAATGTAACTAAAGTCTTCTCTCATCAAATTTGTTCTTCTAGATGCACCTTCCTTACATTGTTCACATTCCCATCGCACCCTGCTTCCCTGTTCTTACTCAAGCTTCAAAAGTTTTTAATTTATCTCAATAGGTACAAATTGTAGGATTTATTTTAGTAAAACAATCAGCATGTCTGAAATCGAGATCTTTCCATAACATAATTAAGCTCCTCATTCTCATTGGCTTCTTCCTAGAAATCAGATATTTATTTTAGTGGATCTTCTTCCTATTCTGTCCCTTGCTGATACCAAACGAGTGGATTCAATTTTTTGAATTGGTTGAATCTTTATTTTCTGTTCATGATTGGATAAGATTGATGTCTGGTAAAAGTTGTTCATTTGGATCTGCCATCTCTCTCTCATCTTGAAATAATAGATCATGGACAATACATGTTTTTTTCTTCCAGAAGATTAGATTCTAATTCCTGAAGTTGATCAGAAGATCTCATTGATGCACTGATGGCGACAGGTGCATTAATTCGACCTCAACATGTTAAGGATATTGCTTCCGATCACAGTTGAATAAAAACATCAGAAGTGGAAACTAGAATTTCATGAAATTTGGTATTGAAATAACCATCGTTGGACACTCATACTTAAGAGCTTCCACATTAATCATGGGATTGTTTAATATGGCAATCATTACTCTGATGTTTATATGACATGATTGGAAAAAAGAGATGATTGTATATGACAGAAATCTTTCTCCTGCGCATGCTTACCGTGCACACTGCACATCAGTGCCATCAACCAGGCAGGACCTCCTAAATTTCACTCGGGTCCCACACGACAGACGGTGTCGATGCACAGTGAGCAGGAGAGCACCGTCCTGTATATGACTGTCAAGTTCGACCAATAAAGTGTGCAGAGGCCTATGCATAATATTGAGTTTGATAGTCATCTTTCGCAATATATTTGGCTTGGAGATTAGAGCAATTTCAAGTTCTTTGAACGTGTGCAAATTTGTATCTATATCTTGTGATTCATTCTGTAGGGTTCTCTGAGTGATCAACGTATTTTTGCAGGTTCACATTATGGAGTTCCTCCTCCCAGGCCTTCATATCGAACTCCTCCTCCAACCCAACAGTGGCATGCTGATGGACATCCTCCTTCAGGTCCCCGATATTATTGACTGCAGGTTGGAGTGCGCTGCTGTATACAGGCCTCGTCACTTGTAACAAATGCTTTCACTCTCTTTTAAAGCCTTTATCTCTCCTTTTGTTGATATTGAACCTCAAGAGCCCTGATGTTAATTGTTACGATATTGGTCATGATGGGCTAATGTATGAAAATCTTTCAGAAGGGGTTGGCTTTTATGTTTCTACCATGCTGTGGAGAATCAGTCCATTGACGGACTCTGTTTTGACCCTTTTTTTACATTTGCCAGGGGCTTGTTTGCATACTTGGTATTGAATTCGAATTCATGGGAATTCATTGTGAAGTGGGGCTTATCCAAGGAGAACTAAAGTGGTGTATGAGACCATAAGTTTCCTAGAATTTTCTTTTCCAGGGTTATGGGTGGGTAATCATTTTTGATCGGTGATAATATTTGTGGCCCTAGTGGATAATCTTCTTTAATAGAAATGCATTGCCTGTGAATCCTAGGAATTGAGATCCTATAATACAAATGAGCCAAAGTTTTCAGTGGAACGAGAAGAGATTATGGCTAAAATGGCTAAGGATGTCTTATGTATAGAAGGAAGCCATCCTAGGTGAGATTTTCTCTTGCTGGGGTGCACATCCAGACCGTCCCCAAAGGTGGGACCACCTTGAATTTTTCTGGGTCCCTCCATGTCAATGGCATCGATCCGAATGAACTGTAGAGCGCAGATTGCAAGAGAAAATGGTCCAGCCATCATATCCAGAAGGGAAAAATTTGTTTCAGGGATGACCTTTACTGTTGTATATGAGTTGGGTTGATTTGGCTTGGCATGTATCACCTTCGGAGGCCAATCTGATTTGATTACAACCTGAGGGACACATTTTCATTCCTTGTAAAGGGGTGCAGGGGACCCTTCCATGTGCAAAGTATAGACAAAATACAATGATGCATTCATGTTTCTGAGCATTGTGAGCACAACTAGCTCACACTGCAGAGAAACATGATGCATTGATTTTTTTGTGGCCCATAATTGTAAGCTTGAATTCATAATGAAGGTTGATTTCTTGGAAACAACCTCTTAATCTCCAATCTTTTCCATTCAACATGTAATTTCATGTTCATATCGCCCTATCTGATCCTTCATCAACATTTGATCAGCCCTTTCTCATCTCACTCAATAGAGGTGGTTTTTTTTTTTTTTTTCACGAAGGAGAGAAACACAGACAACCAGACACAACCAACAAAACACAAAACAAAACTAGATAATGCAATCACAAAAGAAATGCTATCCAGATGAAGGCCATTCAAAAACGAAAGATCTAACAAACTTTTCACATTATCACAAGGCATGGCAGCACATGAAGATCACTGACTCCACTTACATGCAGATCGCTAGGGCATTGAAATTTGAAGGCCAAGTCATTAAGTTAAAATGAGACATGATTGGAATCATTGGATTGCAAACCTAGAGTTTATTTATATTTTAAGTGCCATCATTATGAGGCCTTCCATTCCTGGTTACAATCATCAAACCATCACAATATCAGGTAAATTTGCTTCCATAGGGTCCACTGATTGGAAATCAGAGCACTTGTAACGTACCCCCACTTGTTGGGGTTCAATCCAATGGAGGACTCCATAATGGGGCCCACTTATTGAAAAGTTGAACCACTCACAATCTTAGTGATTAATAGTGCATAAGATTATAATTAATACATTATTAATCATATGGTCAGCCGTATGATGGGATCAATTTATACTAATGTAAAATTGGGGACATCCTCATAAGGAGAGGGCACACATTTTGACTGGTTCTTATTTTCAGTAGACCAGCCCATTATGGAGTTCCCCCTCGGATTTAGACTTTAAAAATCTATAAGCAATTTTTATAGGTGATGGGTCCCACAAGTTTGATTTTATGAGGGTCTGATGATTGCAACCAACAATTGATGGTAGGGTTGCAAACCGAACAGTTTCTGGTCGGAACCATACTAGATCCGGACCCATACCCTTTTCTAAATAACAACTCTGATTTTGGATCCGATTTTGACTAGAAACTTGTTTTGTTGGTTCCAGACCCAGTTCCGATATAAAACTTTGATCCGGTTTCGGAACTGGATCACTTAGAGGAATGGATCTAATTCCGAAATTGGTTCTAACTTCTCTCCATTTTTTTTTCTTAAAATAAGTATATAATTCAACTTATAACAATGCATTAAGTCTAAAAAAAATGTTTATTTTGAGGTACAGTTTGCAATATTAAAGACTTTTGTATTGAGTCTCGGGTCCACAGGTTGGAAACTATATGGACGCAGAACCAGACCCATTTATCAATCGGAATTTAAATTGGGTTCCAGACCCAGGCCCATTTATGAATTGGAATCTAAAACGACCCAATTTTATTTTTCTGGTTGAAACTTTCGGATAATCAGAAAATCGGATACCCGTTTGCAATCCTAATTGACGCCCTCTTAATTATGGCACTTAAAGTATAAATAAACCTTAGTTTCCAATCCAGTGGCCTCGATCATTAGATTGGTTTCATTCTAACTTAATGGCATGGTCTTCAAGTGGGGCCTTCGTGATATCCATGTGCTCCTGCCTTCAAGTGGGGCCCTTGTAAAAGGCTATATTACTGGTTTTATTTTTCTTTTTCAAATAGCCTTCATCTGGCCTGCATCTCTCCAAACACACAGGATCCGGACTACCTAAAAACACAGACCCATTGCATTCTCTAACCAACACACACGCAGACTGTGAGACTAGTAGCATCCTCCACCTAATACGCAACACACGCAGAAAGAGAGAGAGAGAGAGAGGGGAGGTTCCCTTTAAAGAGTAATTCATGATTGATGGTTTCTCTCAGGAAAGGGTCACCACTCCAGGCCAATTACAAGTCACCTAAATATGTTGTCAGGTATGTGTATGTCCCTCCTTTCCCTCTCAAACCCTTCATTTCACACCTCACCTTCCTCTGTATTCATTTATTTTCCATTAGAGAGAGAGATGATTTGATGTTCATTTTTCATAAACTTATATTTATTTTTTCAATTTTAACCATTTTTAGAAATGAAAGTTTACATTTAATTATCTGAAACAAAGAGGCCCTTGGACTAGTGCAGGTCAACATGGTTTTCACCATTTTCATACATTTTAATGTGTATAAATAATATTGCTTTTCAAGCATCCTTTTTTCATATTATATTGTATATGAAAAGACTGTAATCACCCTCACTCTGAGATCTGGGTCTAAATCAACTTGAAGATTCAGCAGAACCCGGTTGAAGACTCAAGACTTTGGATTTAAAATTTATCTTAAACTTGTCATTTGCCAAAAAAAAAAAAAAAACTTTCTTGAAATGGTTTGATATTTATTTTCTTTCTAAGATGCTTATGCGGTGAGCGTGGATCGAACACGCGACCTTCAGATCTTCAGTCTGACGCTCTCCCAACTGAGCTATCCCCGCAAGTGATGAAGGAACTAATGACAATGATCAAAACCTTAAATTAACCATAATGACTCTGATTTTTACTTTGTTTCTAATTTCCCTTTTACCACCTATCAACGGTTCTGCTTTCATTTGTGATGCCGTATGCGCTCCTGGTGTCACGCCGCGTGAGTTGCATTCCCATTCTCTTTTTCCTTTTAACCCCAAGGGGTTGTCCAAGTGGTCAGGACCATAATTCCCCTCTCTTAGAGGTCATGGTATCGATCTCTTTGGGAATCGAAGGTTGAGTCCACTAGTGCTTCCACTTGGGGTCCACGGGGGTTTTACCTGGCTTTTCCCGAAAGGATTAGTCCTGTCCAAAGGGTTAAGAATCTTCCGTTAGTAAAAAAAAAAAAATCCTCTTTTCCTTTCACGTTTTTATTCTCCTGTTCTTTTTCCTCCTCTCTCTTCCTGCAAAAGCTGCAGCCAATCTCAGTTATAAAATGGGTCTTTCTTCTTTCATATGTGGTGTCAATTCTCTTGTAGTTGCTTGCTATGGGTATTGGCTCTTTTGATTGATTTGGATCTGCGAATGTGGTTTTCGAATTTCCAAAAGTTTTTTGAAGCATCTTCAAATGATTGTTTTTGGCAAAGGAATTTGAGTATAGATTTTGTTGTGTTCTACACTTTCATATGGATATATTCTCATTTGGTAGATTTTGCATTCGTGCTTAGGTTTTTGCAGATTAGCTCTCAAGGGAAAGTGCCCGGATTCAGACGTAATAATGCAGATGGTGGAAGAGAAATATCCCAACATCCTTCATTGGTTAACTCTACCAGCAAATGCCTATGTGTATGTAATTGATCTTCATCCTTCCATAACCTGCTTTAGGGTGTTTGTTTTGTTTCATTGTTACAAGAGATACCCAGAGGAAAATATTGGCAACATGCATTTGCATGTTATACTTTCAATGAGGGGTGTTCCTGTTTCAACTATCTTCCACCATTTTCCACCATCCTACGACACAGAAATCTCCACCCAGGCCCTCCATAAAAATTTCCCCAAGTATGCTCCATCCAAGCTCCAACTATCCTCTCCCAGAGTGCCAATCTAAGTGGTTGTCGGGTTGATCCCAAACACTGTGAGTGAGGTCATGAGACGCCAGTGACCTCTTGGCTTCTCTCCAAGACCTCACGACTCAAGTTTCTTAATAATCTTTGTCTTCTTCTGCTAATATATTTCTTACAATATGGTAATCTTTACAGATTTCATCATTCTTCTATGCTTCCACTTCAGCCTCTTCACCAAAACAGGTATTGATCATCATCATCAAAGCCTTGGCCCAATATGTTGGGGTCAGCTGCATGAGCTCTATTTCTCTATTTTGATTTATTTTGAGCCAAATCTTCAGATAAGTTGCACTTCTTCATATTTATTTTAACCATCTTCATCCATGTTTTCTTTGGCTTACCGCTTCCCCTTGGTGTGCTATCAGCCTTTATAACCAAAATCTTTCTTACCAGGACCATTGTCGGCGTATGTTGGACATGCCTAGACCATCTCAAATGGATTTTTTTAGTTTTAACTCATACTATTGCTACCTTTAAATGCTACGTTTAAATGCTTTTGAAAGCGTTCATTTCTAGTTTTATTCTTCGTAACTAGTTTTTTTACTTTCCAAAACCTCCGCCAGTTTTTTTAATTGTTAATCCTAAGCTTAGGTAAAGGAGGATGGTTGCTTTAGTTAGGTTGACAACCAACATAATTTTTTTTTCCCAATCTAAACATGAACACCAGTATTGATCGTCTCCTTAAATTATTTTTGTTCTATGTATTTTTTGATAAAATATTTTTTTAAGAGTCTCGAACATAGTCGATTTCACATAAGTCTATTTTACGTTTGATCAATACCCTTTTCTTTTCTCTCCATTAAATCCAGTCGTGCACTTTAATTTAATTTATGGGTATTTGAGATGGATTTTCTTCTCCAGTGTCGGGTTTTCGTCTATAATGATTTGGACTCGATGTGCATATGGAGGTGAGTTGATTTCATTTATTCAATGCTTAGTAGTTTTGGAGTTTTTGTGTATGTTGTGGTATATATTTAGGGATTTTTACAAAAAAAAAAGGCATTAACCATTGACTAAATGAACTGATTATGAAAAACAGGGAATTGACGGATTGGGAGCAATAGTTTTTTTATTTCAATTTATGTTGGTTTCTTTTTTTTTTTTTTTTCCTCATAGCAGATAATAATTATTGTAAGTGAACATGAAAAAGATAATACATATATTTTCATTCGTCAAGTGCGAATTTATAAATTTTCTTCAATCTTTCACAAATACGATTTCTTTTCATTGAGATTATGTTTCTTTTTCATCTTGCACTATGCATGACTTTTTATAAGAGATAATACAATAGTTTTCGTTTAAGATCTCCGATTTCCTTAGGCATATATACAATCGCTTAGTCTTTAAACGTATGATCTCTTAAGTCTTTGACATTTACCTTCCTAAAATCTCGCAAGAAAGATTAAGAGAATTGAGTTTTCTTTTGTACTCTAATACCTCTATATATATATAAAGCATCTTTTATCCATATTTCTTATTTTTAATTTCTATTTTTCAACAGACTCAAGTTCTCTCATTTTATAATTCAAACAAATAATTTTATTATTTATTTTTTTAAGAAATTTCTAATATTTTTATTATATTGCCCGTGCTAAGCACATGCATGATTTGCTAGTTGCTATTGATATAATATTTGTTTTAGTGGAAAATGAATACCTAGCCATCACCTAGCCAATGATATCCTAGAAAATTTCGGGTCACATCCACATCTCACCGATCTTTAATATTCCTTTATAGAAACTCATGTAGACATGAATTGCTAGGAATTCAATCTCACGCAAACAAATGAGCCCTTTAAAATTCTCAAAATTAAAATCTAAGATGTTGTTCACACAAAAGTAAGAAATATTCTTCTGACATAAATTTTCATTTAAAGTAATATAAGATAAGTGTATAGACTAATTTTATCAGAACAATACATCTTCCAAGTCCCATGCCCTAAAAAAAAAACTGCTAGAAGGACAGTGCGGCAACAAGAGGCTTTATTGTGGATGGGCTTTATGAATTAGAAGGCACGCGAAGAAATTCCAATAATTACAGAGTGAACCACAATGTCCAATTCCAAAACCTATATCAAGTAATATTAAAAACAATCCTTAATAATCGGGAATTAACAATATCTTATTTTAGATTGGCAAATTAATAACATATTAAAGTAAAATCAGGAAACTCTGTAAACTGGAAATTAAGAAGATATAGTACACAAGTCCAAATCCTATATAGTTCATGAAACTCACAAAATAATATCATTTTGACTACCCATAAAAAACAACTTCCTCCCTATAACTTCACTATGTAAATCGATAAAGGGATGGGTAAACTTAAAAAAGAAAGTGAATATGAAAATGCAAAGCATGTTGCAAAGTAATGGATATTTATGATATTTGAACTTATACGACCATGCACAAGTGTGCTTGGCCTTGGCAAAGTGCAAAAATCCTGCTAAAGAGAACTTGGAAATTTGCTCCATGGATTCTCTTTTAAGACATGGCGAGGTGAGATTTTCAAAGGCATCAAATAACACAAAGATCAATAAAGATGGACAAAGAAGATGTTATCAAGGCCTTTGCTGTGGGAGTGATACTGGCAATAAGATTGATCCTTGTGTTTCCTGATGCCTTTGAGAATCTACCGTCGCCACATCTTAAGAGGAAATCCTTAGAGCAAGTTCCCTTTTTGTGGTTACTGCAGATGGTTGCACTTGGGCGAGCCCAACCAGGGTGAGTGGTTGTGTATTTCAATTGAAGATGGAGCCATTGAGCCCGCCGGACATGGCCCCCATGGCACACATGGGTCTTTTTGGTTCAATTGTGATTCAACCGCCTGCCCTGTGATTTTATTTTTATTCCTCATGGAATCATATTGTAGGTGAACTGTGCTTCATAGATTTTGCTCTAAGTTTTGGCAAATGAATTTTGCAATGAATTATTACATTATGTTATAGATAGTGCAATATGATATGGTAGATTAATTTCGAAGTACTCCTTAAGATGTGAAAGGATATTTCCACTAAGTTAATTAAAAAAAAAAAAAACCATAAAGAGAAACTCCTTTTCTATTTATTGTTTCAACTTGTGAAAAAGATCATCAACTTTATCATCTGCAAAATGAGGAGTGTGACTAAACTTATATGTTGCTGTTGGATTCTAGACTTTTCTAATGGGTAGCTAAAATAATATGATTTTGGGTTGAACTTTTCAAATATAATATTATATATATATATATATACCTTGTACTATATTCAACTTGTATTTCTTCTCTGTTTTTACAATTGGGTAGCTGAAATGGGAAAACATTCTTCTACCCAAGGCGTGCATGGGAATTGTGAGTACGTAGGCAGCCACTGGCAATAAAATTTTCAGGTGGGTCTTGCCTCTGTGACAGTCCATATGCATGATCTCCACTGAAAGATATATACTAGTTGAGTTTTGCAATGGGCAGTTTTTTGGTTCAGTGGGTAAGTCTGAAAGCCTATCCATAGTAATATCTTTTGTTGCTGCATTGAGTCTTCATCAGTTTTTCTGAGGGCATGGGAAGATGTAGTGTTCATGTGAAGTTTTCCTACAAACACTTATCTTGTAAATTATTCATAGAATAAAGCATGTTAATGACTTAAAATGAAAATTTATGTCAGAAGAACTCCTACTCTCAGCGCGAACAAAATGTTATATTTTAAATTTTGAAAGTTCTAGAGAGCCTGTTTGTTTGCATGAATCAAGGGTTACATGGGAACATTGATTGAAGAGGTGAGATGTAGATGGGATCCTGACTTTAATGGGATTTGATTTACTTTGGTGATGGCTCATCGTTTTTCATTAAAAGGTAGATTTTTAATGGCAATTTGTGGATCAGCTTTGTTTCCTCAACTTCAACCACTTTGATGGAAATACATTTTTTTAAAACTCCTAATAACAAAATAAATAAATAAATAAATAAATAAATAAAGAGCTCTTAAAATTCCTAGTGTGAATTGAATTAAAATGATAGTTGTTGCACAGAGTCTTGCATGATGTCTAACACGTGCAGAAGGTCTATTGGTCAGGCCGGACCAGACTGCTCTGAGCCAGAGCAGGTAGGGATGACATTTTTAACCCGCCCCGCCCCAACCCGGAGTGTCCGCCCCGCCCCGTACGGGTTTTCCCCGCCCCGACTCTTAGATGGGGCGGGGACGGGGAAAAAAACCATACCCCGAATCCGGGGCGGGGATGGGTATGGCTCTTGCCCCGCCCCGTAACCCGCCCCGAAATACCACCCCATGCCCCGCCCCGAAATACCGCCCCATAACCCGCCCTGAAATTAATAATCCTCTAAAATATAAATATATATTAGATTTATTTTATAATAAATAATCATATTTATATGTAAATGTATATATTGATTTTATGTTGTTATTAAGGGTTAAGTAGATTGATTGAAGACTTTTTTTAAAGTTAAACATGTAATTGAATGAGACATTATAAAAGCATATAATATGATCTCATTCCCTCTAATTCAAATTTAATGAAGTTAAAGTTGTTAAAAAATCTATCTAAGCTTATTTTACTTTAATCATATATAACCCCAAGGGGTAGCTCAGTTGGCCTAGGACTACGGTTTGCACCCGGAGGTTGTAGGTTCGAAACTGCACTACCACACTGGGGCTACAGGGGAGTTTACCCGGCTTCCCTCTGGGCCCGGAGGGATTAGTCCAACCCAAAGGGTTGGGAACCCTCTGATATCAAAAAAAACTTTAATCATATATAATGTTAAATTGTGACAAGATAAATCATATTAAATAAAACGAATATAAATATATAATAGAATGATGGATCATGCTTTAATAGCAAAGTAAATTATAGTAACTTATAATAGCAAAGTAAATTATAGTTAGTAACTTAATATGATTCTAATCATACTAACAACACTATAAATTATACTAATTTTAATTATATGTAATCAACCTCTTTATTAGTAAGTGGAGTTCATTGGTCTTAAAGTGAGGTTCCTGCCAAATCAATGAGATTTAATGATATTTGACTATCAACTATTAATAATTTTGACTCGACTTGATTCTCGTTAAAATCTTCCAATCTTTTTCTTACCTGTGGTTGGTATGCATATGGTTGGGGCCCACACCATGGAAAGTTGGTAAGCTTGTTGAGGGAAAATTGGAACATATATTATGTAGTCAGTTCAATACCAGAAATGGAGTGAAACCATGTATTGATGGAGTTCATGATATTTTAGAGAGATATTGTCTTTTTTTATAAAGAATGTTTCAAAGCATATATGATATTTTCAAGTGTATGTTAGTGGCCTTCAAGGGCTTAGAGAAAATCTTATAAGAATAAAATCTCACTTTAAATAGGTAAAATTTCAGGAAAAGGAAAATTTATATTATTAATTTTAGATAATTTTAAAAAATTTAAACAATCTAACAGTGCCCCACACTTATAAAATATTTATGTGGGGAGATCTTTTTATTCTATTTTGGGAGATTTTTTTTAATATTATTAAAGGCATAGAGACAACATAGATGAATCATTCATGTGCTTTTTACCATGTAAAATAAATTAATTTACCTTTTTTTTATAGTCAATTCAAAATTTATTTATTATATTTATTATTATACCATATCGGGGCGGGGCGCCCCGCGGGGCCCCACGGGGCATGTCGGGGCGGGGATGGGGTATGTAACATACCCCGAATTGCGGGGCGGGGCGGGGACAGGGAGATTCGGGGCGGGGACGGGGCAGCCCAATTCCGGCCCAGCCCCGCCCCGCCCCGTTGCCATCCCTAGTCTGGCTTCCTATTCTCCATGTCCTTGAACTTGGAATCCAACCAAGAGGGAAGGAGGGATGTAATACTTTGCCCACACACCAGAGTTCTTACTATATTTTGTCCACACAGAGCCCGTTTGGTAATTTTATATGTAAAATAAAATAGAGTAAAGCATCAAATCAAGAAAGAATAAAATATAATGGGGTTATGATGATATTTTGTTTTTAGTTGTTTGGTATGAAATCTTTTTTACTTTCTTATTGAAAAGTCACTTGGGCTCGTTTGGTAATTTTACATGTAAAATAAAGTGGAGTAATGCATCAAATTAAGGGATAATAAAATATAATGGGGTTATGATGGTATTTTATTTTTAGTTGTTTAGTATGAAATCTTTTTTACTTTTTTTTTATAGAAAAGTGGAGATTTTTTGTCTTTTAGTGGAGAAATGAAGTTGCTTTTTTACGTTTTTAGAAGGGAGGGGGATTTTGGATTAAAGTGTTTTTTATGTGACCCATTGTATAAAAAATGGAGGTTTTACTTGACTTTTATTAATCTAGTAAAGTGTCAAACGGGCCACGGATTAGTTTTATTGGGACAAAGATTTGCCCTGTGTGCATTTGTGTGAATTTAGTGAGCGCCACCTTAGTGATTAGTCCTATGGATACCCATGTCATTAAAAATAAAAATAAAACCTGAGAGCTTTTTAAATGTACATTGGTTTTTCCTCTCCACACACTGTATTTTTTATGACCAATTTACCGAGAGTGGCTACCTACACACTACAAGCAACTCTCCACACACTGCATTAAAAAAAATAAAAAAATCCCTAAACTACCCCTATCCCTCTCCTTCCCTCTCTCTCCCTGTCCGGCCACCCCCCCCCCCCCCCCCCCCCCCACAACTCGCTTCGGTCACTTTTGCCTGACCCCTCAGCCGACCCATTTCCCCCTCCCTCTCCTTCCCTCTCTCCCACTTCCTTGCACCCACCCACATCCCTACCCCCTCCCCCTCCATCCCCTCGGCGGGCGGGCAGGTGCTGCTGCTACTACTGTTGCCACATCAAAAGCGCCTGCTGATGTTTTATCCTGTTCTGCATCTTCAAGAGCTTCTACAACGGATTTCGGAGAAAAAAGCGAAAAAATCGAAGCTAGAGAGCTAAGAAACTGAGGAGAGAACAACAAAAAGCCCTAGAGATTGGTGAGAAAACAGAGATTTCTTAGCTTTTGTTGGCGATTCGAAGTCGAAACGAGAGAAATTTGTAGAAATTCTCGAACAGGAATCTGAAAGAAAGGGGGGTGATGATGGAGAGGGTTTTGCCGAGCGTGAGAGAGGTGGGTCGATGGAGGCCGGTGTTCTGGGATGAGATGGAGATGATGGAGGTGGCTGCTGTGAGGGGGTTTCCAGAGATGGAGATGGTGGAGATGAGGGAGACGGAGTAGGGAGAGGGAAAGGGAGATGGGTTGGCGGTGGGGTGGCCAGAGCAGGGAGAGAGAGGGAAAGGGAGATATGTCGGTGACGGAGTGGCCAGAGCAGGGAGAGAGAGGGAAGGAGAGAGATAGGGGTAGTTTAGAGATTTTTTTATTTTTTATTTTTTAAAAATGCAGTGTGTGGAGAGCTATTTGTAGTGTGTAGGTAGCAGCACTCCAATATACCCCTATATCCTATTACCTAAAAGGACATCTCTCCGCCCACTACTTGCTCTTCCTCTGTCCCTCCCCCTCCAACCGTGCTGCTGGATGGTGTGGTGGTGGCTGGGGTTGGTGATGAGGGTGAGTCGATATAGAAAGAATTTGGAACCCTCTTGATAGTTACTAATCTTATGGTTTTGCATTCATTTGATTTGGGGAACCATTGGATTAATCGAAAAAAATAAATAATATAAAATTATTAAATTTGTGAGGTATGAATCAAAGGATTAGAGTGATTCAATGGGGCTCAGACTTTGTAGAGAAGTAAGGTCCATCAAGACCTTTCCATCCAATGGTCTCTATTCTTACGTGGGTCCCACAGCATGGTGCACAATGGGATATGGAATGGGGCTGTAATATGTCAAATAAAAGGGGATCTTTTATTCAATTTAAAAAAAAAATGTTTCGATGGGGTTAGAATGATCCAATGGGCCTAAACTTTGCAGAGATGTAGAGCCCATCAAGACCTTTCCATCTAATAATCTTCTTAGGTGGGTCCCACAGCGCGGCATAATGGTGTGGGGTGTGGTGGTTTGGATTGGTTTGTAATATGCCAAATAAAAGGGATCTTTTATTCAATTTAAAAGGTTTACAAACAAAACAAAAAAATAAAAAACTGTAAGCACAATGCGCTCTCTCTCTCTCTCTCTATTTTGAAAACAACGGTCAAAAACCATTTCTCTATTAAATTACATAAATACCCCTCTTGCAAATTATAGCATCCAACAGAACACCACTCTATGCGGAAGCCTCGACCAAAGTGCAGGTGGGACAGGAATTTTATTGGTCCGGATTGATGATAGGATGGACCCCACATACAATCATCACCCAAAAACCCTCTAATCTTGACCGTCCGATCCCGAACTATTAAACCAGTTTTTGAAAAATGAAACAAACCGACGGCCTGCATTCATTCAGTTTAGTAACACCCTAAGAAGAACGGAGGTCCGAGATCTTCTAATCTGGGATTCCTGACATCAACGGTAGATCAGTGATGCAGTGGGCCACACAGAATCACAGCTTTCTACTTCCCCTGCTTTGTCTTCTCACTCGGATTACTCATTTCAAGTGTTCTACAACAAAACCAAAACTTCTCAGTTTCTCTTCTTCAAATCCAATGCAAGAATCTCTTCCCCCAGGAACTTCAATCTTTTAATAGATTCTTTTAGATTCCTTCTTCTTGTGGTTCTTCTAATGATTCGACTGCAGAAGTCTTGAGGGGGATTTGAGAGAGAGAAAGAGAGAGAGAGCATGGCAATGGTTTTGAAGAAACGAAATGCCAATCGGCCTTTCGTGGGTGGAGGGTCACAGAGAAGAAGCGTCGAACCCGACGACCACTGGGCTTTCCTGGTAAACCCAATTGATTCCTGTCGCATTTTATGTAGTTTAAGGGATTCCAGTATCTGGGTTTTGTTCTGATTCCTTGAAGGTTTTCAGTTTTCTTTGGATATATCTTTCTTCACTGGTTTTCTTCTAAGACCCAGAATTTCTTTCCTGTGGTTTTTGGGGTTTTATAGAAGTTTCATGGATACTGGTATCGGGGTTTGTTTAGGGATTTGTCTTTTTTGGAATGGGTTTATTCAATGATCCAGTTATTATTTGAATGCATTGTATTGGTAATTAGTTAAAGAGTTCTTGGTTTTACTTGTCTCGATCTACTCAATGAAGACTTTGTTTGTGTTGGTTTCTTTTGATTGGATTCTGTTTCAGTAATGTTGGTTTGGGGTTGTTTTGCATTCCGGGTTCCATCCATCATGGTCTGGGTATAAGGGTATTGTATCACTGATAAAAAATCCTGGGTTTTGATCAATCTGATTTGTTGATTCTATTTTGTGAAGATCTTATTCTTATTTACTTATAATTTTATTGGGCTTTTATTATTTGATAGTTGATATGTATGTTTTGGGATTTGGTTTAATCTTTTCACCCTTTTTATTAGAATTCATGGTTTTTCTTCAGTTTGATTTATTAGTTAGATAATGTTTTCCTAATTCTTCCATGCAAGTTGCCCCTCAGTTTGGCCTTTTTCATTGTAGTCAAAATCTTCATCGTTGTTACTGATTTCGGGATTCTGTCATTACTAATTTGCTGATGTTGAGAAGCCTTTTTTCCCTCTCCCGAATGCTCTTTTAGGAAGAAATTGAAGCTCCAATGTGGGTGGATTTGACACTAGAAGCTCAGTCTATGGACAAAGACATGTGAGTTTTGAGAATTTTAGTTTTGAATGTGATTCAAATCTACAATTTGTTTTAGATTGCATTTGCATGCACAACTTAATCGAATTACTGAGATTCAGTTCGATAAGGATAACATAACCAAGTTGCGGGTCATTTCCTCATGTGTCCCTTTGGATGTGGGGTAAACATGGGGAGAAAACTGTCCACAGTACAAATTTGAACTGTAGACTGTTTGCAACTTGAATGTGATCGAGTATAGTTTTCTACCATTTCTCTACATCCAAACAGGAACTATGCAAAACTAGCCCTCAAACCAAAGTTGGGTTCTTTTATATTCCAACTTAAATGTAATGAGTATAGAATTTACTGTCTATTGTTGTGGCCATAGCAAAGTGCTGAAGCACCGTGGTTTTCATCCATATGACATTACACTAACTGTCCATATTTTTGTACCAAGTTGGCCTTTCCCTTCAGGGTCTCGCTTACTACCACTCTCCCACTACGGCACATGCACTCTTGATGGCAGACTATTAGCCTCTTTTTCCCATAGAGAGTGCTTAGGAGATTCTCTTTTGTTATATTAGGGCTATGCAAACTTGCATTTAGGATCTTCTTGTTCTATGTCACTGCACTATACACTTCAATTGAGTTGTGAGTACTAACCAACGCCAACTCCATTCCCATGGTTCAGATTTCCTTTCGATGTTGTAAACTTTTTTTTCTCTACCATTGTATCATGTTCTTTAACCTCTTTGCCCTTGGAATCTAATGAACTATGGTGCTATTTTCTTTGGGAATGCATTCCTTTGCGACTGTTTTCTCTGGATAATATTCTTAGTTGATTCTTGACTCTTCCAGTTAGTGTTGTCCTACCATCAGCCTGTAAAAATGTTCATGATCTCTCGTTGCATCACCAAGAATGCCTCCCCAGAGTTACAAAAGCTGCATGCGAAGTCAAATGTCTCAAGTGGATGGGTTGGTCAAAATTTATTCAACCATGAATTTAATCTGGTCCAAACATGAGCATCAATTCCTTGTCGAGTGTGTTTCTAGTTGGTGTTTTCTGAGGACATCGTGGGGTTTGATAGTGGCTTGGACTTTGGGGTAAGGTCCCTATCTAGAGAGGGGTAGCAGTGCGGAAGGAAAAAACGAATTTGTAGAAATCTTTGAAGGTAAGCCATCAAACTTAAAGCATATTATTGATTTGGAGGTTTGAATCTTGGGGGAGTGGGTCTTATCATCAAAAAGATTTGAGAGTTATAATCTCTCAAATTTTATGCCTTATTGTTCGGTAATTGGGTCTTGCAGTTTTCCCTTGATGAAGTTAATATCAGTTTGGTCTCCTCCTACAATGGGTGTTCTTAAAGTTAATGCTGATGGGGCATCAAAAGGAAAACTGCATTGGCAGGTGTTGGGGTGTGCTATCGTCATTTCCTAAGGGCACATTTGCTAACGGTGAGAGTTCCTCAAATCTTCACTGCTTGCAAATTTGAGGATTCCTCACGAGAATTTGTATTGCCGAGAAACTCACATCAATATCAATACGCATCATTGCATATGGCTGACAAAAATTATCCATGCATAAATCCATGAAATTGATGATTTCCAAATCCTACAGGGAGGGTTGAACCTGAATATCCTTAAAAATGACGATTTCCACTTGCTCAAATCCCCAAGGATTTACAATTGACAAATGTGAACATTTCAAATCCTTGGGGAAAACCGGTGAGGAATTCCCTGGGATTTGGTTGCCAACCGTGACCTAAGAGAAGCAAAGGGGTGGGCCAAATCCGTGACCTAAGAGCAGCACGGGACGGGGGGGCGGGGGGGGGGTGTGGTGTTGGATAGGTTGCTAAGGGGTGGGGAGAGTTGCTATGTTTGCTGGTCCATCTTCATAGAGGGGGGGTCCACTGTTGATGACTCAAGGCTATACACATTGATGGTTAAGTTTTATATTTCTGACAACAATATAACTTCGGCTTAGCCAGAAATACTCTGCACTCTTGATTCTAGACTCTAGACTATCTATACTACTACTCTATATCAACCTTACTAATAACTCATACGCTAGCTGGTAGATGGCCAGACCCCTCTAGACAGTTCTAGAACCATGAATATGTTTACTTCCAGAATCTTCTCAGTTAATCAAGTCTCCTCTGGAAATCTTTGTTTGTTGCACTTTGAGAAGATCATCTCTTGCAGTCCCTCCAATACTTTCCTCGATTCTTGAAGGCTTCTCACTCTTTTGCCAATTAACCTCACTTGTCATGCGCGAGTGGCCTAGTATAGCCATGTTGCTTGGTCTACACAGTGCAGATGCAAAGTTTGTGACCTTCTTCTGATTCATACTAGAATATTTAGACAGTTCTAGTACCGTGAATATGTTTACTTCCAGAATATCTTGATTAGTCCAGCCTATTCTGGAAAGCTTTGTAGCACTCTGGATAAGATCAAATCTTGCACTCTTCTCCAATACTTCCATTGATTGATGGAAGGTGTCTTTCGTCTATTAACCCCACTTGTCATGCACAAGTGGGCCATAGGTTAGCCATGGTCAGATACAGATTTTGTGACAAATCCCTGAATATGAATGAGGGAGCTAATTATAATCTTGTCATTTTATCTTTAATGACCAAGTCGTTGCAATTCAATTAAATCGTGCATCTAAATACTGCCTTTATTTTTGCATAACAGTGCTTTTTATAATAACCATTTACTTGTTCTTTTAAATTGCAGCGAAAATGCTTGGTTTCAAACTTCCCACCCGTAAGCATCTACTTCATTGGAGTTTGCATTTTGAATCCATCTAAACATCTGGTTTCCTTGGAATTCGAAATGACCCATTTTTTATTTTCAGGTTCCATCAATCTTCATCACACGAGTTGATCTCCATGTTCTCTCTTTCAAGTGAAGGGAAAATGAAGTCTCCTGATTTTCACTGCCCCTATCCCAAGCTTCCCAGCTCGGTCTCAAGATCAAGAGGCAAGCATTACAGGAGCAGGAAATGGAAAAAGGAAGAGCATGAAGTCATTTCTCTAGATAAACAACATCCTATTAGGTAGTACACCCAAATCCATTGCAACTTTAATGTTCAGCCCCGCTCTTGGGATTCACAGAAGTCCGATTCCAAGAGATTTACAGCTCATATTCGTCAATGTGTGGCATGCTATTGCAAGATCCAACCATTGACCATGGGCGGTCTACTCTCTAGACTACCTGATTTAAGTAGGCAAATCTGCTCATCAGGTGAACCATGTGTCTGAAGTGTACCATGGAACAAAATGGCTAATGATTTATGTATGCAGTGCATATGCGGCCCCATCATATGAGCATTTTTTTTTTCTAATTTAAGTTGGGCATCTTTTCACTGAGGCTTGTGTTGATGATCCCCTTTGACATTTCTCATGAACAATTTTTAAGTCTTTGATTTTATAATTTTTTCCATATATGTCAGGATCTTGGGTGGAAAAAAGTCGTCGGTTTCTGGATCGGATGCCCCACATGGTAATTCAACAGCAACTAGCACGCTAACATCAAAGTCCTCAACAAAAGTCACAACCAACTCTGGGGATCAGACAAGCTCTATGGATTCAAAAGAAGGATGCACAACTGAATGTCATTCGGGCAGCACAATCACATCCAAGTCCAGCATAAGACCCAAGACCAGCTCTAGAGATCCTAAAACTACTTCAAGTTACAATATGGACATAGCAGATGAAAGTAATTGGCACCCAACAATTCCTGAGGCATCTCGCCGTACATTTGGTGAAACAAATCGGTTTTTGTCAGTCGTGAGAATCAGTCTGACAAAAAGTTGTGTTACAAGACATGCTTCAAGAGTGGAGGTCAAGGATGGAGCACTGCTGAAAGATCGTAAATCTTCCTTGAGCAAGTCTAGCATAGGATCATCTGACAACCCTGGATGTGTTCCTGAGAACACTAAACTTCGAGTGAACGAAGGAGCATCAAAGATTAGAAGGGGCACAAACACTGTTCAAATTACTAGTAACAAAAGGAACTCTTCGAATGTATCTAAGACAACATCTAGTGGTCGTCTTCAAGATGGCTCTAATTTGATGTCAAAACGGGGAGGGAAAGTTACCACTACTAAACGTGACTATCGAGACTCAAAAGCAAAGGTTAGAATCTGTAACATATGGTTGAAGGATAATATATTATCAAGAGAGGAGACATTTTGCTACAGAAAAAAAAAAAAAAAAGAATAAGAAAAAGAAAGAAAGAGGATATGCTTTTTGTTTGATCCAGTAAATTACAGGCTAGACATACCATTCAGTTACTAAGCAAATGGTCTGTTGTGTCCCATCACAGAATCTCTAATGTGCTAATATCTCCATTATTCAATGGTCCAAGCCATTTCAATAGAAATTGATATTGGGATCAATGGGTTTACCTTTAAACAGGGGCTCAATGAGATAGATTGTGAAATGGAGATTGTCAATCTCCAATCCACCAAGGCTCATTTTAGGATGATATTTCCTTAAAAATAATTCCTAAAATGCTCAACTAAACATTATACATGTTGCTTTGAGTTTGGTTGTAGTTATTGACAATCATATAAAGTCAATTTGCCTCTTTATGTTGCAGATCCTCCTTTCAACTGCACCTAGAAAACCTCTGTGGTCACATAATGTGGCAGATCCATTGAAAGAAAGAGTCACTACAAAATCTAAAAATGATGTGAGTTCTAGCAAATTCAACAGAGCAGCTGGTGGTGGTGGCAAAGAAAATAATGCACAAGGCATGAGTCAAAACAAGAAAGCTTCTGCACATTCTGCATTTGTAAAAGATGGAAATGGACCGACTGATCTAAAGGTATGAATACAAGCTTCTTCCACTTATTATTTTTATTATTATATTTTAAATTGGACCATTCTTCAGGTTATTGATGGTGATTCTCCACATCCTGGTTGGAATTCCCTTTCCATATTTAATATCCTTTGCAGTTCAGTTAGGGGTTGTTTGTTTGCACCTATTTACATGGGGTAACATTTATGAATACACACATTTGTTGCATCCATTTACGCATCACATTCACATGCATAACTGATGTGTGAAAATGATATGTAAATGAGTCCATTTTCATATGAAAATTTCCAAACTTGAAAATGTGTGAAGTGATTACACACACCTTTTTGTTTGGTTAAGAACGGTACAAAGTTCACTGAGATAGGTCGTGTCACAATATCAATTCCCTTCACTGCCTTTTATTTTTGCAATTCCTGTGGGCCCCAAACTTTTAATCCAAATCTTTTAAAATTTTTTTTTATAGGCCCATTACGCCAAAAACATTAACTTTCATGTCTTAGACACTCAGATTTTGAGATATTTGAAGATTTTACATATGTAATCCGAACTGTTCAATGTTTTTTATATTTGGAATGGTTCTTTTTTTTTTTTTAATGATTTTGTTATCTGAACTGTTCAATGTTTACTCACGAATATAGTGCTTCCAAACAGACATGGTATTTGTTTTCACACGTGTGAATCTTACACAAGTAAAATCCCCAAATGCAAACTTTACACATGTACACCCCAATTTTCATATCCAATCTGTAAGTGACAAACGGTCCTTGGTACTTGAAATTAAATCCACATATTGGTTTAGGGTGGGGATCCAAAAAGTCTTTGATCCCTTTATGTAGTTTGTATATTCTGTAGCAGCATACAGTAAGGTATATCAATAGACCATTATGCTTCCTGGAAGGGTCTGGATTTGAAAACATGTATCTGTGCAGGATCTGAACTAGATATGGGTTTCAATCTGATCAATATTCTCATTGAGACTCCCTCCTAACAGAGTTCAATAGAGAACTGGTTCCAATCCAATTATCTAGGACCCAAAATATATTCTGAAATTCCAATCAGTATTTTTCTGATTGTCTAATCATTTGTATGGGATTCATACCTGTATCAGAGTACAATAATAAGCCCCAAAGTTTTTAAGATAGAAAAACACTTCCTCCAAATATGATTTTTTGCCTTTATTTCTAGATCATATTTACCTTTAAAATTGAGCAAGGCTCTCCTAAGCTCAAGCTTAAGATAAAATTTCGTAAGCTCATGCTTGTGGGGCCCACCTTTTATCCATCTAAATGGACCAAACACATGACCCTCCTATATTACACATGTCCACCAACTTTCGGTTAGATCTGAATTTACTGGACCGTTGGATCAACTATGTATCAATCCAAATGGACTATTGATCATTAAACTTTTGGGCCCATATGGAGATGTTAGAAATTATGGTTGGGGCTGATTTTTTGCAGCGAGGAAAATCCTAGTGAGTCATTGAAATCCCCCAGCCCCATCCCCATGTGGGTCCCCAGGTGGGCCCCACCATACACTTGAGCTTACCTTATCCTAAGCTTGAGCTTAGAAGAGCCTTGCTGTTTAAAATTTATTAATTGTTGATTGTATACATATACTTTAACATTATTTTAAACATACTATAAATTGGGATTAACAAGGATCTATCAAACCCTTGCTACCTATGTTGTGGGTCTTTGAGCCGATTTTGTAATCGGAACCGAAACCACTATCTGGTTTGGGTCTGATGGACCACGATTCCTGTTTAGATCCATAATTGAATGGGCCAGGTCCATTTGGATCTTTGTCAAATGTAGGGCCACTAACGGGCTCATGTGTAATAAAAACAAATCAGGTTAGGTACATGTTCATAAATTATTTAGGTAATTTAGTTTGCATTTTGTATTAAGTGGGAGAAAATCTCTATAGTTCTGTCACAAAATTCATGATGGCTATGGAGATGAACTCATATAACTAGAACTTCTGAACAGGGGCGGAGCCAGGATTTCATCTTGGTTGGGGGGGGGGGCAAAACTTGAATAAAGTTTTATTTCACCAATTATTATAACTATCATATTTTAAAGTTTCCTTTTGACATAGTTGTAAGTTCAACCATGAAAATTATATTACGATTCAAGAATAAATTTTACATGAAAATTGAAACCAGTATCTATTTGGACATAGTTGTAAGTTCAAGCATGAAAAATATATTACGATTCAAGACTAAATTTTACATGAAAATTGAAACCAGTATCTATTCAACCTTAACAAAATATAAGCAAAGAAAAGTCGTGAAATAATTGTTTCTTAGTACATTTCAACTCAATCATCTATCAAAATGGAACTCGACGTTCTTTCAAATCTCGGAAATCGTCTATGATTGATTCTGTGCTAAGCTTCTCAGCAATTTCTTTTTCAATGTACACAATCAAAGAGTCAGAGAGAAAATCATCCTCCATTTTGCTGCGAAGCCTAGTTTTGACAATATTCATGGCTGAAAATGATCGTTCAGTAGTTGCAGTAGAAACTGGAAGAGTAAGCACAAGTTCAATCACTCTAAAAACAAGTTGGTAAACTGTTGATCTTCTAGTCTTTACCAACCATTGACACAGATCAGAAATAGTTGACAATTTTTGAAAGTCCGAATGTCGAACTACATTATACTCATAATGGTGAAGTTGCATTCTCAATTGCATTTTCTCATTTTCTGTGAAGTCTTGAGGATAAAAATTGTCTACCAACTTGCAAATATCATCACCTCTAAAAGACTCACGTGCGTTTCGAGGATCCAAAGCTGAGCTAAGAATAAGCAACTCTACTGCATGCTCACTAAACCGATCATTTAATTCTTGTAATTGAGAATCAATTGCAGCATAAAAAAATTTCTATTCGATAATGATGCTCAATTGTAAACTCATCTGGTTGATGGCGTGCTCGACCTCGTCTTGCAACAGAACGAGTATTCATATCTGGGACATCTATATTGCGTGCCTCACAAAAAGATTTCACCTTGGTAAGTAAAGCATCCCACCCAACATCTCTCAATTTTTGAATAAGTGCTTTAGTAGATGAAACAAGATGCATGGCATTTAAGATGTCTTGAGATTGACATTGCAAAGCTTGACAAAGTAATTCAGTGATCTCCATGATTTCTTTCTTGAGATGCAAGATGAAGACAAATTCAAATGAAGTCATTGCCTTGTAAGTTGAGTCTGCATCTCCTCGTTGAGAAAGAGTAGTTCCGTCCTCAATTATGTTAATTAGAACTGTACATGTTGGACTAAACATCTTTATCAAGCTAGTAACTGATTTCAAGTGAGAACTCCAACGAGTATCTCCTGCCCGTTGTAAAGAACCAATCTGATTAAGTCCTCTCCCACTCTCGAGCTCATCAATGGCAATCAAATGTGCAATTTCAGCAGCTTGAGCAACTTTTAACTCATCACTACGCTTGCATGAAGCGCCAACAATATTGACAATAGAAGTCAATTTAGTAAAAAATTGATAAATTGGAATAACTTCTTTTGATGCTGCAACTAACGCCAATTGCAAGCGATGTGCTAAACAATGAACATAGTAAGCATATGGACAATCATTCAAAATCAAAGCTTGTAATCCATTCCACTCACCCCGCATATTGCTTGCACCATCGTATCCTTGCCCTCGAATATTCTGAATATCTAGATTATGATAAGACAATACAGCATATATCTCATTTTTTAAGGTCAATGCTGCAGTGTTGGAGACATGAACAAGCCCAAAAAAACGCTCTCGCACAAAGCCATCTCTGTCGACAAATCTCAAAACTATAGCCATTTGCTCCTTCTTTGACTCATCACGAGCTTCGTCAACAATTATACAAAATTTTACGTCACCAATTTCTTCACGAATTATCTTCTTCACTTTGGTTGAAAAAACATGTAGAATTTCTTTTTGGATCATTGGTGATGTGTAAGAAGCATTTTTTGGAGCTTTATCTAACACAACTCCTGCAACTTTCTCATTATAAGAACTCAACAAATTCAACATTTCAATATAATTTCCACGATTGATTGAACTATGACTTTCATCGTGGCCTCTAAAAGCACAACCTTGAAATGTAAGCCATCGGACTGCATCAATTGAAGCCGTAAGTTGTAGTCGATTGTTTGCAATTTCTTCCGAAGTGAATTTGTCAAGTACTTTCTGTATGTGTTGAGATTGATTCATCAAGTCTTCACATGATCTCTCAGTAACTTTATGAGGAGAGTTAGGATCCTTCCCCACATGACTCAACAAAGCACAATATTTGCCATCTTTAACTTTTTTCCAATTCTTAAATCCAGTAAGAGTGAATGCATTTTGCGAAGCAAGTCCAGTTTGCTTATTAAAAAGATAGCATGGTAGACAAAAAATAGCATCTTTCTCTGGAGAATATTCCAACCATGAAGGAAATAGCTTGAACCACGAAGGCTGAAAGCTACGAAGATGAGTTGTTGATCCAGATTTCGGATACTTTGAAAGCATAGGTTGGTATGGACCAACCTTAATGTACTTCCGTCGAATTTCATCACGCTGATTAACATCATATTCCCATATTTGTGGACGCAATCCTGGATCACGCTCTAATGAACTAATATCAACTTGGTTGGTTTCAGTTCTTTGTGATTTTGTAGGACGATCTTCAGAAATTGGAGTATCAACGTTAGAGGCCGACAATGATGCATTGGCTTCTGAGTTTTGAGGATTTTTTCTTTTAAAAAATCCATCAATTGTAGATGACTTTCCCATCTATAAATCAAATAAAAATCATATTTATTATATGTCCAAAATCCAATAAAAAGTATTCATTGTCTCAAAATGAATATTGAGATGCACACCCACATATTTTGTAAATACCAAATATGAATTAGAAACTATTTTCCTTTGTCTACTTTGAATATTGAGATGCACACCCACATATTTTGTAAACACCAAATATGAATTAGAAACTATTTTCTCTCCTGCTATACATAGTATACATACATACATACAAGATGGGTATATATAGATATATAAATATATTTCTTTCCCTTCAATTTCTCAATCTTTCTCCATTTGAAAAAATCTCTACTTTTTTCTCGTCCTCTAAATTGCAAAGGTCATCAGTTGAGTTTCCTTATAGGAAGTGGTTGTGGACCTGTGGTTTTTAACTTCTTACTTCTCTATTCTTCTGTAGCCAAAAGACTTGAGTAGTACTTTTCACCCTCTCATATAAATCATCAGACTTGAGTTTCCTTATAAGACTTGAGTTTTAGTTAGACATATAAATGTATAAAAATGGAATCACTAGTACCACAACAATACTTGATTCCATAATTTCCTTCCCTCAAGCACATGCCTAACTACCATCTCCGCAAGTAACGCAACCCACCAACATCAAACAAGACGAAAGCACAATTTTTTTACCTGAAGCAATCTACCAATTTTTTAAATATTTCAGGATTCCTTTTCCAAACACTACATACTCATCTCAAACACCACCAACCCCAGAAATCAAAAGCACCTCAGCTTAATGACATCCAATCAGCCCCACCCAATTCCACAACCTAATAAATTGCAGGACAGCTTAAGATTCCCAGTAGTAATAATCAAATAACCGAACAAGTAGAGAAGGATAACAAACTCCTTTGTTTCATAGGGGACAAAACAAAGAAATAAACAAAGCTAACAAGACCCTCAGTCCTCATACAGTTAATGAATAGCATAACATACAAAAATTGAAAAACCCCAATTCAGCTTTAAAATCCACAAACAGATTAAGAGGGGGAAAACATCACTTGGGGTATTAAAAGAAAAGGAAAGAAAACAAATCCATAAAAAAGAAAATCCCACTCTCTTTCTATCAGCAACAAAGCTCTATGAAACACCATCCAAGCCCATCATAAACCCATAAAAAATATCCTTATATCTCAGTCTTGTCTGGGGTTTTAGAGATTGTTTTCGGTTTCAGTTTGCAATAGCATGTTAGCAAAGTACATGAAGAAAGAACACAACAGAAAAGGGAGAAAAAATCTCAGTGTATATACAAGATGGATAGAGATAGAGAGTACCTGGCGAGCGAAGCGAGATGGAGAAAGGGAAGAAGAAGCACGATTTGTGAGGCTCGTCTCTCTGTTTCTCTTTTTCAAAGTGTTTGGACTAAGTAGCTTACTTGGTTAGAGGGAAGAAGAAGCACGATTTGTGACGCCATCTTCTGAATTGAGAATCGTTCTTCTTCAAAGCGAGAGGATGATTCTTGATTCCTTGAAAATGCTGGACATAGAGAAGATGGCGTGCAAAATTTTAACCACTGAAGATGAGAGATTAATGGAGAAAAAGAGGAGAAGAACAAAACAAAGAAGGAAGAGTTGAAGAGTGTTAGGGCTTGAGACAGTCTGGAGAGTGGAGCTGTGGAGAGGTTTTCGAAAGTTAAAAGGGGTGGGGTGGTGTGGGGTGGGGGCCAGGGCATGATGAGTTTTAGAGAAAGATGCAAAAACCTGGGGGGGCCATTTTGGTCTTTTAAAAGCGTTTTCACCTCAATGTGGTTCCGCCCCTGCTTCTGAAGTAACAGTATAGCACACTTAGGGTAAACAGATCTAGTCATTATTTCTGTTATTCTTTGATGTAAAGGAAAAAAGTTGAAATTCTTAGATCTTAGGTTATCTCAGATTGGTGGAGTTTTCGTGTTGTCCTTAAGCATTGAACAGCCAGACTGATCCCTCTCCCTAACCCTATACCCTTACAGCCTTACTGCTCTTATGGATTATCATTCACCCAAATTTTGACACTCATCTGAGTTCTGTAGGTAGGTCATCAGTCATGAGGAGACCTCAAGGTGGGCCCATGGGCCAGACTGTTCTGGAAAATTATTCCTCACTATAGCCGGTTACAACTTACAAGTAAAAATTGGTTCGGCATAAGTTTTTTTTTTTTTTTTAAAAAAAAACTGCATTATCTCTCAAAGATGAGGATACTTTTCCCCCATATCAGGAAGGCTTGCGGGGTGTAAGTAGGCTTGATTAAGTTTGTTTCTTATTGTTTTATTTGAATGATATTCAAGTTGAAATTCAAAGTTAATATCAACATGTGGCTGTTTTGTGGTTTCAGATGTTGAATGAGTCACACTGTCAAATCGCTACGTTTGAGTCGAACAAACTGATAGTGATAAATCAATAATGATATATAAGACCTGGGATTATTTCTCACAGTCCATTCTGAAAGGTTGTGTTTTAGCCTTAATACAGGCTAAGGTCCCAGATCAGATTCCTTTATAGATTTCAACTCCAATAAATTAATCAGATTCCTTTATAGATTTCAACTCCAATAAATTAATCTAGAGATAATTAATTTAAATGGAAAATCATCAATCAAACAACCACAAGAGAGATATGAGGCATGGGACTTTTTACGTGGAAAACCCTACTCGGGAAAAACTGCGGGTCAGATCACTGAGACTAACGGAAACCAAGTACTATGTAAAGAAAGTTACAAGGACTCCCAGAACCTTTCCCAGTTGCAACTCAACCTAAGGACTGCCATGGTCTTGCCGAAGACTCGCCGTTCACCTTCACCGTGCTTGAACCAACAACACTTTGATACCTCTCAAAGTGCTAGAATCAACAATGGAGAATAGAAGAAATCATCTTCTTGAACAATCAGCCCAAATACTTTTGCTGCAGAACTCTAAAAAATCTCTCAAAGAATTCTCAATCTTAGGATGGGAGAGAGGTGAGTTCTAGGGTAGCAATAGAGTCCTTTAAATAGGCTTAGGGATGTGGTTAGGGTTTCCTAAGATAATTAGGACTCAAATAGGTAAGTAGAGATAAATTAGGAACATGTTTCCAAAACTCATTAGGGGATTTTGCGAAGGTCACTCGAGTGGAGGATCTGCTCCCTCAAGGAAGGGGCCTTGCTGTCTGAAACTTGACAAGGTCACTGAGCTCACTCGAGCGAACCAGGCTTCTGGTTCAGGTCTTGTCCACGCGACTGTTCCTTCTGACTGTCTTTCATTTTCTTTCTTCCTTCATTGTTCAAGTTGAAGCCTCATCATGGCCCATATCTAAAAATGTAAAATTACAACTCAATTTGGACTCGAGTTTTGTCCGAAACCCATGGATTGCACTAAAAATCCTAACACATTCAGTTGTTATTTCATCATCACTGGCTTTAGTAATATTCTTTTTTAGCTTCCAAGATAGTAATGGTCTCTAAGATATTAACGGTCAGGAAAGATAGGTCTCGTCCAACAACATTTTGGATATTCAAACTTTTTTGGTTCCAAGTCTTCTGATTAATGAAACTCATATGGCTTTTCTAATGCAAATTTTGAAGTGCAACGTACTCTATTTAAGTGGCATCACTTTGCTGGTTTAGTCCCACTCACATTTGAAATGTATTCTGTGTATGTATTTCTAGAGAATACAGTTTCACATTTTGTTGGGGATATCTCACCCTAGGGTAAATTTAAATGCTTGGTTTTAGATACTCATAAAGGGTGGAAAAGGGTCGAGTCAGGTAAAAACATGTCGGGTTGAACAGGTCTGTCTATGGGCTTAGGTACTTGTAAGCAGGTCAACCCAACCTGACCTGCACAACCCACGTCCAATGTAAATAAACTCCTTTAACCTGACCCGACTGGGCCCAAGATCAATCCATTTCATGTATTATGGCCATATATGATCGACAAATGGCCGTCACATATTCTCTCCTTTGATGGGAAATGATAAATGGGTTATGAGGGTCAACCCTTAGCCAACTTGTATAAATGTGGGTCAGGTCCCAGCCCATGATCAACTCGTATATTTAGCAGGTCAAATCCAGGTCAGATACGGGCTGGGTTTGCCACCACTGCTCTAATACTACAATTTTTTTTACAGGCAATCTTTGTTCATTATGTCAAAATTGAAGGAAATGTTTACAAGGATGTGGATACTTTTCCCCTCCAACTATTTCTTATTCACCTACAGTTGTATTTTTCACTTAACTAGAGTTGCACTGATCTCTTAAATATCATTTTTATATTTTTATACCACGGAGGATGTTGCAACTTAGCTCTATGGGCCCACCTTTGGTGAGTGCAGCCCCTTTGATACTGTTGTCGTCCCCATGATATGACATCAGGATCAATTTTACACTTATTGAGCTTTCACTCACTCTTGCATTGAATCTCAAAAAACTATAGTTAAGATGTCATTAAACTTTAAGGCTTTTAAATCAATCGCTAGGATAATTTGGTGAGGCTGATTTTCTGGATCTCTCTTAATTTATAAGGAGACATTTCCATATGCCATCCTCTCAGTGGGAGACATGTATCTAAGTGGGCCACACGAGATGGACTGCATATTAGAATAACATTGTCCTTTGTACCACTGATTCTACTGGCATCTTCCATGATTTATCTCCTTTTCTAACTTCTTTTGTAGCAGGGAAAATCCAAAGCGAAAACTCAAGGGAGAAATGTGTCAAATATGGTTAGCAGATTACACTTCCGATAGAAATCCAAGATCTATCTGAATGCAGTACCAGCAGATACACTGAGAAGAACCAGTAAGGCACATAAATGGTTCTGGTCTTTTTGTACTTGTATCTTTTTGATGTTGTGGACTTTTTCTTGGTGTCGCTGACAATTCAATTGGAATTGAATTTGATCACTGTAGCACGTTGCAGATGGAGGGATTACTGTACAGGGTGTTTTCCTTCCACGGGAATGTTCCTTAGTTCTTGATGCTTATTTTGTCATCTTTTTGTACCTCATAATCCTATCTAGTTTCAATGAAGTTTTTATCCTTTCACAGAATGCACTTTTTTTTACAACTAGCAGGCAATTGCGTTTGAGCTTATTGGAATGGAATCGAGCCCTTTCAAAGGGTTAAAAGTAGGGCTTGAATCTGCACTCTTGAATCAATCTTCATTGTGCCTCTATGGTTGCATGATTAGGAGTACATGCAAGAGGATTGGTACCACCCTCATCTTCTGAGAAAAGAAATATGCGCTCTTGAGAAGGCTAGAGAAGCCGGTAGAGCCTAGCCTTTCGATGATTGATTTTGGTCTCACCTAAGACCTAACCAATATTTAAAAGAAAGCCTTCATTTCTGAAAAATACAGTCGGTTGTGATGCAGATTCTATTTGTGTGTGACTTTTGTTGACATGAACTATTATTCTAATGTAATTCCAGATGGCATCATGTGGAATGAATGTCAAGCTGATTATCGTTGATTCTTTAAAATCTCAACATTATCTTTTAAGAGAGAAATTGCTACTATAGAAAATGAGAAACATTACAGTTTCATACAATAGAAATTAAGACAGTGGACAGGGAAAAAACAAAATGCTCAATTAAGCCGTAAAAAAAAAAAAAAAAGAACCAAAGGCCTAATCTCATTCATGATAAATGCAAGCTTTCACGGTGGTGAGGATACCTTTTTCTGACCAACACCAAGAAAGAACTTAACGGAGTCGTTATTGATTACAATGGACCAGGAATGTGAGTTGGAACTAATTCCAGTGAAGTCTTGAATAAGAATTACGCTTTTATCATTTCGTAAAAGCCAATTAACTGAATAGATGGCCTGGAAAATGCAGGTGCTAAAAGGAAAAGGGGAAGGAAACTAACGGCAGAAGGAGATTGGAAATGGCAATCACATAACAAGAACTGAAGTGAAAGAAAATAGCACCAAATACTGTAAGATGGCATGCAATGTACAAAAAATTGTCAACAAACTACCCCTTAGCAGACCAGCTTGAAAACAAATGTACGGTAAAACAATCATGTGATGCTTGAGATTATCTAGAATCAACATGTTATTGAACCTTGGAAGGGACCAAAAAAGATCCACATTGATTTGTAAAGGAAAGAGACAGAAGGGCGGAAATTCCCCATTAAATTTTGCTCACAAGAAGAAATAAGGCTTTTGCTCAAAGAAGATCTGCAGTATCTGGTTTCCAAGTTTTTATAACTTTCCCATCAAATGCAAATGTTACTCAATTATGCCAGCGCATTAAGTTAACCAGTTAGCCAACAACAGAATCTCACAATGATCTTGCAGGAAAAGAATCTCATCCATGGGATCTCTTTTTCTTGTTTTTTTTGGGTAGAAACATCTGGTTGATGTTACATCCATGGGATCTCTTAAAAGTAACAATCTGCACCTTTCAATCCTTTCCCTAAAATTTGACATCTCAACATTTCAATATTTAGGGCATGTTGTGTAACACTTTTCCGCGGAAAAGTTCACGGTTTTCCTCGGAAAACCCATTTTTCCGGCGTTTGGTGCGGAACAATTCCGCGGAAATGTTTTCCTGCCTCGTCAGCATTTTCCTTGATAATTGTGGAAATGGGTTTCCTATGGGGGGTATGGGAAATGGTTTTCCTCGGAAAACTTCTCCATCTTTTCCTCACTTTTGTCCATTTCAACCCAAAAACCCTATAACTCTTTCATTTTTTATTTCTTTATATAAATTATTATTTAATGTTAAATAAATAATATACATGTTGTGTTATTTTATTCAAAAAATTATATCACCAAATAAGAAATTTTGATTTTCTATAAGGAATCCACAGTCGCACCAAACAACATCTGCACCAAGTCAATGAGGAAACTCTTTTTGCACCAAACATGGATTTCTAAATTCTACGGAAATCCTTTTCCGAAGTTTTCATTTCTATGGAAAATGCTGACGTGGCAATTTCCTCTTTCCACGGAAAGGGTGTGTACACAAACGTGCCCTTAAGGAAGTTCCCTTTCCATCCTTGTTGAGTTCCTTAGTTTATCAGCCCCTTTCCAATATTGTACCCTTTCTCAAAGGAGACATTAACTGATTGTTTTTTTTTTTTCATCAGGAACTCAGCATACAACAAAAGAAGAGTATGAATCATGAATCTGATCATAATTCCAATTTTATTGTAGGGTCTCAATCCAACTTAGGCCTAGTGTTGATGTCAACGTCCATTCTCGCAACGTCCACCATCGCTCATGAGCGGTCATAATTATAACTATTGTTGTGCCGTTTCCAATAACCAATTGGTTTTGGGATAAGTGCTAGCTCAATGCGGTGTAAGATCCTACACCTGGGCTCTTCTGTGACTTGTCTAATCCCATCCTTCCTCTAATCCATGATCCCAATAACCTGCTTTTGCATATATCTTAGATAACTGCGCATCAAGATGAGGATTTTCAGGTTCAAACTCTAGAAGGCAATTTGAAGCAATCTCTGCAGCTGCAGTGTCTCCTTGGATGCTAGCAGCTCCTATCATTGCTTCCCACATACGAGAATCGGGTCGAATTGGCATCTCATTGATGAACCTCAGCGCCTCGCTAAACTGCCATGCAGACATAATATTGCTTCATCTTCATGGCAGGTTCAATGCCAAAGTTGCTAGACATGGCTTTGAAGTATTGAAAGCCATCTTGTAGAAGACGGCCATGGCTGCAAGCTCTAAGAACTGCCATGAACGTGACGCTGTTGGGAGTAACGGATACGGTTTGAATTTTGAAAGCAGCACCATCCATGAGGAGGGGATTGAAAGCAGGACCCAAAGAAGAGTCACCTTGTGGTGCCCACTTGGGGGCCACGCCAATCATGGGGACATAGGGAATTGAAAGGTCTAAATGAGACCTAGGTGAATACAATCAACTGAATTAGATCACCCTATCCTTTGAAATTTAACGGTTTTAGAATGCATCACTTTTATTTTAATCTAGCGTTAAGTAATAAATTTTTTTTATTTCATTCGGACCTTATAAAACATTATGATGAGATCACTATAAACTTATAAATATAAAGTAAAATTTGGTCGTTGACAATGGATTAGGTATGGGTCAAGTGTGGGTTACTTTCCAATTAATTTAAAATTAGATGAATTTGTAGACTCTTTTCAGTTATGATAATCAATAAGAGTTTTATCATAGAATTATTGATAAAATAATGATAATCCTTTAATCAAAGAAGCTTTCCAACTATATTGATAGGAGTAGCAATTATGGCCCAACTCACTAATCTAACTCGAACCCCATTTGGTAATTCAAAGTTAGAGTTGATTCTTCTTATTTTTCAACATACTTGAGTCAACATTTGTAACTTAATTAATCAATGGATTAAGTTAGAGTTAAGTTACATGCTATTTGACCTCTCAGCATAATTGAACTTGGCTCATCCCTTCATCTTACCACTCAGCTTGAACGCGACCTCTTAATTAAATATTGAGCTAACAATTATAACTTTAAAGATTGGTTTGTGTTGACATCTTTAACCTAATTAATAAATTAGTAAAGTTAGGTTGATTACAAATTCAACTCATTCAATTCATCTCCATATCTTCAAATTGTTCTTTTCATTAACATTTTTGTCGTCCTTTTGATGTGATGGTTTAGATGAATTACATTTAAAATCATACTTTTTTTTTATTTATAGCAATTGGGTAGATGACATTTGTTAATCATGTATGACTCTATCCTTAAACCATCATATTTTATGACACCTATTATCATCCTATTATATGTGATAGTTTAGACGAGTGACATTTGTGCCGCAACGTCTTTTTATAACAATTAGATCATCTTTGACTTTTTTAAATAGGACGTACTCTTCTATGACTCCCTTAAATAGGACGTACTCTTCTGTTTAAATGGGAACACTTTTCACTATTTTGCAAGTAGTGGTCTTCCACCCCATGTTTCATTTATTTTTTTCCAAAGTTAGTAGTATCATTTGCTCACGGTTATGGATGTAAATGGGTTCTCATTTCTCCTATTATCTGGTGGTTTTAATCCGTTAAAAACTAGGTTTGGGTCCTTATTTAGGGCCCTATAACTATAAGTAAATGGATTCGGATCCGGTTCTACCTTGGTTCGGACCTATAGACATGAGGTCTGACATATTACCTCAATTTTCGAAAATCTCTCCTAAAAATTATGTTTTCTTAATATTATCCCCTACCTAGATCCGGACCCGGATCTAGACTCGTCCCATATATGGTTCTAGTTCCAGTTCCAGTTCTGTGGCTAACATACCCGTTCCGAAACGGTTTCGGGTCCAGATCTGATTCCACCTTCTCCTAAATGGTTTCGAACCAGAACCAATCTGTTTACAATCATACTCACGGTGAATTCAGCTGACTTAAGGGCCCGTTTGGTAATTTTATTAATATAGTCAAGTCAAGTCAAGTTAAGTTAAGTAAGTCAAGTTAAACATCCCATCAAAAGCACTTTTTACCAAAACTCCCTCCATCTTTTCCAAAAAAAGTAAAAAAAACAACTACATTTACCTACTAAAAGACAAAAAAACTCCATTTCCCCATACAAAAAGTAAAAAATATTCCATCCCAAACAACTAAAAACAAAATATCATCATAACTCACTTATATTTTATTCATTCTTTTCATTTCACTTCACTCCACTTTATTTTAAAAGTAAATTACAAAACGGGCCCTAAGGGTGCCTAAGTCCAAGTCAAAACCTATATAAATTTTGTGATAATAAATCTTCATTTCAAAGGTTTTAATTTTCATTTGTTTTTCTTTGTACATATACTAACAAAATAGCATATCGTATAATACATATGTAATAGAAAGAAATTCTTCCGATTCTCTTATATCTTTTAATCAATTAAGCTGCGTTCGTATAACTTAGATCCAAGTCAGAGTAAATCAATTTCTTTTATACAGGATGGACTTGGGCATCTCCACTTCCCACACGTGGTACTAGAAGTTGAACATATACACAAATGTGGCCTTAATGTGGAATGGAACATATTGAAAGGACTACATTAAATAAGAAAAATTATTTGATTACATTTTTTTATTAATATTGAAGTTATTTTGAGCTTTTACGCCTTATGTTTTTATATATCCTCTATAACTAGGATGAGTTCACTATAAAAAAAGAATTAATTATCAATTTATTTTTCTAAACTATATCTATAAGATTTTTTGAAAATGAGTGTCATGGGAAAAGGGTATGCCTAATTTCTTTTAACAAATCACATCTTGGGTTTTAACAAATCACATTTTCTATTAATCTAACCTTATCTTATTTATTTTTTTATTACGTCTTTAGTAAATAGAGATTTAGATGTGAAATCATTAGAAATTTGAGGAATTAAAAATATTTAGAATAATAAACAAAAGAAAAAAAAATTGAACTGCAAACTAAGAGATTAAAAAGGGGTCCCAATGTGTTGAAGATGGAAAGGAGTCTTTTAGATTTAGTTAAGGTATAAAAACCGAAACTCCAAAACCTTAAACCCCACAAAGGAAACAGAGAGAGAAGAGGAGTAGGGCATTTTGCCACCTGTCCTATTCGTTAACGTTGAGAGAGAGAGAGAGAGAGTAGGTATGAAAGTGTAACCAAGAGAGAGTGATCGAAGAATGAATTGTCGGGTTGTTGGGATAGTGTATAAGTTTGTTTAGATAATTCTCTATCCTCTGTAGAAATGGGTGGTGGTTTGTTTCACTTGCTGTTTTATAAAGGCAGTTTTCGGGTTGTTGGGATAGTGTATAAGTTAGTTTAGATACTTCTCAATCCTCTGTAGAAATGGGTGGTGGTTTGTTTCACTTGTTGTTTTATAAAGGCAGTTTTGGGGCCTTCATCACCAATGTCTTGCGATTGCTTCTCTCCTTCATTTTTGGGCTGTTTCAACCCACGTCCATCAAGTAGGTTCTTTCCCTTTCATCTCTGCTATCTCTTCACTTACCCATTTTTTATAGTCCTTCCTGATTTACCATTTTCTACACACCACGTATATAAATTTATGCTATAGCAAGAATCATATGCAATGCATGTGCCTACAAATAAAAAAAAAAGAATGATAATGAACATAATAATGGACAGGAGTTTTTGCTTTTGATGTTGTTTTATACTAAAGTACTTGTTAATGACAAAGCTTGATCCCATATGATCGGTCATGTTGGGCCCAAAAGAGAATTTGTAGACATTCTCTATCAAGGGTGAGAACCAGAGGCGGATGCACCTCTTTGTCACTGGGGGCCTGGGCCCCCAGTGACTTTTTGGAAAAAAAAAATGTATACTTTCTTTTTGGGAAAAAAAATAAATATGTATACTAAGTTAGGCCCAAATCAACCAGGCCCCCAGTGAAAACTCGTAGAGAACAATTGTGATAAATAAATATGTCTTGTTTTATTGCTTGAAATTATTATATTATATTTGTTCCATATAAAAGGTTTGGGGTAAATCTGCACACTATTTGTCCTTGATAGGCATGATTTGGAATGCAGTGGAAATCTACAAACTATCTGTCTTTGAATGCACCTTTCTGTGTATTAGTTACTGATAGTGTATGTAAAAGGTTCACTACTTTTTTTGTGTATTGTTTTTTCTCAAGCATGAAGAAAAAAAGAAGAAAAAATCATTTGCAATCATATAAATAACCAAAAAAAAAAATTCCGGGGCCTACTACTTAATCGTGCCCCCAGTGATTTTGAATCCTGGATCCGCCACTGGTGAGAACCATCCATTTTTATCACATTTATTGTTGTCAAATAGAACGAAATGATTCACTTTGATGTACATATTTTTATGAGATAAAGCATATATAAAAAAAACAAATTTGAAAAAAGAAAAAAAAAACCTTTGATTTCTTACATAGTATGCAGAATTTCTAAAGTTTATTAATTGTTAACTATAATCTAATTAGTTCTGATTTTTTTTTATTGGAGTATGCCTTAACTTGATGCTTCTTGTATAATGTTATGATCCATCATACCAATTTCAGACATTTCTCTAAATATACATTTATGTTAATTATAGTCCTCTCATCATTTTTTGCCATTTCACTTGCTACATGTATATGTATAATGTTTCCTTTTATGATCCTTATGAATCAATTTCTTCAGCAAAGATGACTACTACTACAAAAAATGCTGGTGGCCAAAACACCGCCACCACCAACTCAAGCAAGGATGAGAGCCCCCTAATTGTGGCCTTTGGCGAGATGCTCATTGATTTCGTCCCAAATGTCGCGGGAGTCTCTCTGGCTGATTCTATGGGATTTCTGAAAGCTCCAGGAGGAGCACCTGCAAATGTGGCAGTTGCAATCAAAAAGCTTGGTGGAAGATCAGCATTCATTGGGAAATTCGGTGAGGATGAATTCGGGTACATGTTGGTGGATATCTTGAAGAAGAATGGAGTGATCACTGATGGCGTTAGATTCGACCCCAATGCTAGAACAGCGCTTGCATTTGTAACTCTGAGGAATGATGGTGAGAGAGAATTCATGTTCTATCGAAACCCAAGTGCTGATATGCTGTTGAAGGAGTCTGAATTGAATCTGGGTCTGATACAAAAGGCCAGGATTTTCCACTATGGCTCCATTAGTTTGATTACCGAGCCATGTCGGTCAGCCCACATGGCTGCGATGAAAGCAGCAAAACAAGCTGGTCTGTTGCTCTCCTATGATCCAAATGTGAGGCTGCCATTGTGGCCATCTGCTGACGCTGCGAAGGAAGGGATCAAGAGCATATGGAACGAAGCTGATATAATCAAAGTCAGCGACGATGAGGTTGCTTTCTTGACAAATGAAGATCAGACTAAAGAAGAAGTAGTGCGCAAACTCTGGTTTGATGGACTTAAACTGCTTCTGGTCACTGATGGAGAAAAGGGTTGCAGGTACTTCACAAACAAGTTCAAAGGAAGTGTGAGTGGATTTTCTGTGAAGACTATTGATACAACTGGGGCTGGTGATTCGTTTGTGGGTTCTGTTCTAACGGCGATTTCCAAAGATGCTTCGCTACTGGAAGATGAAAACAAATTGAAAAATGCTTTAAGGTTTGCGAATGCTTGCGGCGCGATCTGTACCACGCAGAAGGGAGCTATTCCTGCTCTTCCAGATGTTGCTACTGTCAATGATTTCGTTTCAAACTACAAGTGAATGTGGATTTGAGGTTTCAGTACATCTAGATCATTTCTGTTTTGGAGTAATGTAGTTAGCTTTAGACAATAAATTACTAGCCTTCAATTACTAGCCTTTTATCTGTGTATTCGTTTCGTTTCAATTGGTACTCATGGTTTAGTAGTCTTTAATAGTTGAATTTTTGTATTCCTTGAGAATATTTGCAGTAGTTTATATTACAAGACTACTCCTATCTGTGTATTCGTTTTGTTTCAATTGGTACTCCATGGTTTAATGGTTGTAAGAAGATATATTGAAATTTCCTTCAAGTTGTCAGTGCACAAACAGGATGGATCCTATGCAACTTCCTTCTACCCAAATACCTCACTGTAAGTAACCCTGCCCATCTCTCTCCATTTCAAACTCTCAAATGTGACCATTGATTTTTCAATCTCTGAATTTCAATAATTTCCAGGATAAAGATGGAAATTGTAGCTCCTGCCACTGGCTGTATTAAAACATAACATACTTTTCTCGACGGCTAAGGTCAATGTTCGTCCTCATACATCTCTCCACCATTCTTCTAAGACTTATTCTAGGTGCCCAGTAATAGGTTCATGGCCCATAGGTTGATCCCTTTAATGTGTTGAGACGCACCCACGACCATGTAGGCCAATGCCTATTTTCAGTGCAGTGGGGCACCATTGTAATCATATATGCAGTGGATATGCCTATGCCTACACCTCACCTCTTGTTCATATTATGCTCTATATGAGGTTAATTTCCTAGAGATTAGTTCAATTTTCATGTGGCACTATTTAAAAAATGTAGAGAGTTGAAATTAGAGGTTCCATCCAGGGATGTTTTTTTTTTTTTGGACCCCGGGTGAGGTGACAAAGGTGGCATGCACCGGGTTCAAATCCTATGCAGCCAGGTCATAACTGTCACCTCTTACCACTTAGGGGTCTTGGGGTGGTGAATTCGCCATGGGGATCTGCATTATTTCTACATGTTTTATTGAAGAAAGTTGTGGTTCAATTGCAGTTCAGTGTTGAAGATGGACTAGTTCCTGAATAAGGTTATAAGCCCTGGAGTGCTGCACTTGAAGATGGGAATGCAATAATGGGTCCTACATTTTCTAGCCAGAAGGACTGTGTAGTACTTATGATGGTTTGTTTGCCAGCCTCTGGCAAAACTACATGGGCATAAACTTAAAATTTTGGAGATTCTGAAGGGCTAAAAAGTTGGATTGGATGGAGACAAATAAGGGGTGAGAATACAAGTGGGGCAAATTCTTCATAGTACAAAATAGAATGGTAGACAATTTTCTCCACCTGCATTTTCTATTATGTTTTCTTGGCACCCAAACAGGCCTTCACAGAATTGGGATGGGCATGGTATCATGCCCTGCTGGAGTTTTCCATCAGAATGTATTATGTCCTTTGTTGTATGGACCGTTCTAGGATATTTTTAGGTGAAATTTTGTTTTAGGGAACCTATATTGTCATCACCATGCTAAAAAAGGAATAGACGAGTCTGGATCGAATAGGTTAGATTCAGTTTTAGTTCTTCTTTGAGGTGAAATTCTGTTTTAGGCCACCTATATGGTCACACACATAACGATAATCAGAAGTGTTCAAGATGGATGTCATCTCCTGCGGTGAGATATCTTTAAGTTTCATTGCATTAGGAGTTGATCTCACCGTCACATTACTAATAACTTAATTAGCTCAATCTTACGTAATACTAATCATAGGCCTTAATCCCCTTGTTAGTTATATGCTCAATTTGACAGTGGAATCCTCTCTTGCTGAAGTGAGATTTCAAAGATGTATTACAAGAGGAGATGGCATTATCTTGAACTATCTGGATTATTATCATTATGTGGGGCTCATGGTGGAATTCTATAAAATCTATTACGTGGTTCATAGATACAATAGGGGATCCGGACTCGTTAAGCTCACAGATTGTCCTTGTCTCCTGACATGCATGGTCAAAATAGAAGTGGTTGATTTTTTTTTTATTTTATAAGTGAAAGTTCTGCAAAACTTACTAGAATGGATGCTAGTTTCCATAAATAAACCAATGTAGTGGATGTAAACAACCAAATAAAATAGAACTAGCAAATATATTTAATCAATAACTATTGAACAGTTACAGGATATACTTGCGGCCCTTTTATCCCAGTCAGTACGTCGACCTAAGGACCTGTAGTTGTTCTTGCATAACTTTTCATTTCACAACGACTCCCCCATCGTGCACCGTTCCCTTTACTTGGTCATCTTCTACAAGAGAGTAGAAGCAATAAATCTTCTAGAACAGATCTTTAGCACTAAGATGTGTATCTTAGGGTTGAGAGAAAACTCATATTTATAGCCCCGATCCGATCGATCGGGTACCCCCCATCTGATTGATCCAATCAACATGTCCAATCGATCGGGCCTCGTGGATGGTGTCATCCGAATTTCTTCTCTTTTCTTCGCTTTAGCTCTCCCGACAACACAAGCACAATATATTCTGAATAAAAGAAAAGAAAATACAACTCCATGAATCCAAAATTTTGTGGGACACATGAATTGTCCCAAACACAAAAATACTGAGGACGTGTGTAGTAAGCGACTGTGCCACTCTCTAGTGAGTTGAAAATGGGTCACATCTTACCTCAAATCCAATGACATCATGACAAAAGAAAATGAGAGTTTCAGTAGAGCTTTTGCAAAGGGCCAGGTTTGGTCTAGGTTTAGGACCCAAGAATTGAAGAACTCTATATTAGCAGAGAAAAAAAAAGATAGTAGTGATCACCAATATTTGGTGAGCCATGTACGATTAGGTAGCATTAGATGGGCCCTTCTTTTGTTCCTGTTAGGTGAGATTTTTCTCTTACAGGCCTATCACTCTCCTAAGTTTTTTTTTCTTTTAAAAAAAAATCCTCTCTCTCTCTCTCTCTCTCTCTCTCTCTCTCTCTCTCTCTCTCTATTTATATATATATAATCACTCTCCTAAGTTTTTTTTTCTTTTTACAAAAAAGATCCTCATCACTCTCCTAAGTTTTTTTTTCTTTTTACAAAAAAGATCCTCTCTCTCTCTCTCTATATATATATATATAGAGAGAGAGAGAGAGGTGGGGGCGGGGGGGGGACGCTAGACAAGGGGTGAGCGTTTTTTTATAAGAAAAACGTCACTCCTGATTGGGCCCACTGGGATTCATGATGATTATGTAAGTTCATTGGATGGAAAGATCTATATGAGACTTGCTCTGTGCAAAATCTTGACACTATAAGATCATCATAACCCTTTGATCCATGACCCTAAAATTTAGTGGTTTTAGAGACATCATTTCCTTATGATTTCAATCCAATGGTGAGGAAATGTTAGATGAGTGTCAAATTTGGACTGGGGGTTGGAAAAAGAGCCGTTTTGGAGAATTACCCATATATATAGTCAGCATCCATTGCACGCAACACCATTCAGCCCATGCCGCGAGGCCCACCTGCTGGCCCAATTCGGGATGGGGTAGGTGGATTTGAAGATCTGGATAGGGGTAGGTGGATTTGAAGATCTAGGTGGGGCCTTCTTATATATAAAAAATCAACTCCTATCCAAACATCTTAACCCTACTCTAAGGCCCACAAGTCAAGTTCATTCGCATGGAGTGTACAATCGATCGAATAGTCTAGTCCATTTGCATGGGTGCAAACCTAGAAGGCGTGTAAACTATGGAGGGGTTTGTGTGGTCATTCGGATGGACCATCAGGTGGCCCCCACTAGGGGCGCGCACTACACACGCATGTGATAATTATCAATATGTGTGTTTTTTTTACTCTATCTAGGTCACTCCATATCCATATTATTAAGTCCGATTCCCCACTGGGGGTCACATTAGTGCTATAAATTCAAATTGTATGAAATTAGAATCTAACTCATTTATTGGCTTAATGGCAATAGGAGAGAATTTCACTCTAATCGGTGGCCCAACATGAAATAATTACTTGTAAAACAATTCATCTATAAGTAATTTATAGTCTTGAGGCTTTAAATTCTAATTACATACTTTTTTTAAATGATCAATATAACAGTGGGTCCAAGTTTAGTTAAAGCTAAAATCTTGATATTTAATTTTAATTTCTTGAGTTTTCGTGTGCTATCCCATCTGTTTGCGAGGAAATGGTGTTCTCAATATCATGGAAAATCAGTGAAAATCTTGAAATAGGGTTATTGTAGACCCCCAAAGTGTAATTATCATTGTAAAAAAAAAAAAACCCACCTCAAAAGTATATATAACCCAAGCCACTTGATGGATTCTTTAGACCTAAAAGTACCTTTTTCTTAATAATTATTGAGTTGAAAAAGTTCCCACCCCTACCTGTCATTTTAAAAGGAGAGTCCCTGTCTTCCCACATTGTGTCAAGATCAAACATTCAGATACAAATGACAAGAAGTTAAATTGGTTTGGAGCATATCACACATTCCAAAACCAAGATGTTAGCATTTGCCAATTGAATAGCTTACTTATGTTATAGCCCCAAAACACAAAGTCCCATCTGATTTAATGAGAACAATAGACAGTCTTCACATTCAACTAATCTAATATTAAATGCCACTTCAAGGAGTATGCAAACCAGATAATAATTTTCTGATTGAAGCTTTTTGGGCCCTCTCTATCCCTTATTCATTGCACATGAATGAGTGTGTTAAAATGATATTTTGAGATGCCCACTTCAATATATTTTGAGAGACAGAGACACACACACACAGAGAGACATCAAATCTGGAATGTTGTGTTGGTGCATTCATGCACCCTTTCTCCTAATCCCACTGCTAAGCAACCACATCAGATGTTTTACAGCTTTCCATTAAGGGCATGGTTAAATGTTTCATGCACCTGTGGATGTCGGGAAAAGTGGCTTGTTTGTGTCTAAAAGCATTGTGTTATGTTGGTATTAGTGAGCAAAAATCCAGATGTCTGGTTCAGTAAGCGTGCACCGATTTGGCTGCACCGCCCAGGGCACGGTGGCTTATCGGTTTGGTCTAGATATGTCCATTCAAATGCACCCAAAAAGAGAGAATTTTTTTTTGAGTGACCCAACGTAGTAATTTACGTTTTATTGGATCTACATTTCCAACCAGATTAATAAATTGGTTAGGCTTGGGATGAAACTGTTCTTGATGTTCAACCCATCAACTTAGTCTGAAGTCTAAACCCCGCCTAAGAAATCAAGATTTGAGTTGACCCTTTTGATTTAAGAGACTAAATAGTAATGAGTTAGCATCTCTAGCATAATCAGTAACCAGAAAAGTTGGGATGATAGCTTACCTCCAAAATTTCGACCTAATTTGCATCTGATGTCATCCTATGCATAGCTGCCCCAAATCCCTATCTGGGACTCACCTTTAATTATTTCAACCTTTGGCACTCCAATTTTATAGTCATCCTACTCATTATTGGATTTTTGACATACACATAGCTTAAATTTCAGGAACTGCTAGAGCTTTCCTAGATCTATCTTTAAGCCCTCTGTAAACCCTTGTCTTATGCTGGCAACTATCCTATAAGCTACTGCTTAGACTAGACTCTAAGGTGTCCCTCACCATTGTGTGTCTGATGGCATCAATGATCTAGGCATTGAACCGTATGGCTTTTGCATTTCTAGGTGCAATGTGACACTAATCTACTTAACAAGAAACCTATTGACCTCATATATCTAATCACATCAAGCAGCCAAAAGCTTTATCAAATGGAATACAAGGGTAGCTAGAGCCACTACATTTTAAGAGAGAAATAGGTGTTCACTTTAAGAAAGTTTTTGAAGCTTTTTAATCCACTAAAAAGATCTAACTTTAGTAACAACAGCTTAGAAACTTTAGTTCTAAAGTAGAACTAGGATTGTCTTGGTAATATAAAATTGGGCTTTGAAATTTAATGAGTAATTATAAATAAAGAGAGTGATGAATTCACAAGTTATTATTGTACTTGTTCTATTTCTTTTCTTTAGCTTTTTTAAAAATTTTCTTCTCAAGTTCTCTTCACTTCTAAGTTATCTTTCTCCCCTAGACTTTATTTCTCCTTTTTTTCCTCTTCTTCGTCTGCCTCTTTTTATTTATTTCATTTTCTTTCTTTCTTAGTACTTTCTCTATTGATCTAGATCATTTGATTATATGTTATTATAGAAAAGTTTTGTTATAATTAGAATTCATGTAGCTGACTCCAACATAGTAGAAATAAAACTTTGATAATAATGATGAAGTTCTGTTCTATAATCATAGTCTTTCAGCTAAATTATCGAAGTCCTTTAACATTGGTTCTTTTGTTGACTTTTTTTTTTTATCAAGGCTCCATGCCGCTACAAGAATGTAACCAAGCAACTGACTAATGCTTTTTAAGCCATCTTGATTGGTCAAAGATCATCTACAATGGGAATGGTCTTAAGGTTGGGGAAAAAAGAAGTTAATGTTGGTAACAAAACAGTTGGTAAACTTTTCCAAAGGTGGTTTTATTAAGTAGGCCCTCTCATGATCATGCCTTAAAGTTGTTAGGCAAACATTTAGGCCCAATGGGCTCAGCATACTCCCTGGGCTAGAGCTTTTATAATTGACAAGGCCCATTTGGCATCAGGGATATCTAGTCAGGTTGGGTTGGGCCTTTAGTTAAACAGTACAGGCTCATTTAGTAACTTCACCATATAATTTTCATATGGGCTTAAAATTGACCCCAATTACAGACTTCATTTCAGAAGCATGGTTTAAAAATTCATTTCAACTCAGCCCATCTCTGCTGAGTCAACTCAGATTGCTAAGTGACTGAGATAGTTTTTTTTTTTTTTTGTTATCGGAGGGTTCTTGATTAATCCCTCCGGGCCCAGAGGGAAGCCGGATAAACACCCCTGTGGCCCATCAACCTTCGATTCCTGAAGAAGGGATAACTAGGGGTCGATACAAAGACCTCTAGATCCGGAAGATGGAGGAACTGTGGTCCTTACCACTCGGCCAACCCCTTGGGATTGTGACCGAGATTGGTATGGTGGACAAATTTGACAAATTACTTAGCCATAATTGTAAAAGTTGCTCTGCTTGGTGACCTTTTGTGTCAAGTTTCTAAGTTTCTATGAAAATACATATTCAGAAAAGGCTAAAAATGGGTGGGCCAAGCTATAGCGGAGGCCATTTTTGCAATGCTACTCCAGCATAAATCTAAACACTCATCCACACAAACACTAGAAATTGAAAAATCAAAGGAAGCTAGATGAGAATTCACCTCTAGAAATTTTCCATGCAATGTCTCAATTGAAGATTTCCAAACGCACATGTTCCCAAAATCATGAAGCAGGCTTTATATCCCCATCCACTCAAAGGATGTGGAATATTTCAACTGCTTTTCTCTTTGGTAGCAAAAGTCAGATTCATGGCCCACTTGCTACCCAACAGCAAAAGGAGTGGGGTACCCTAAAAGGATATGATGTCCATCCTGTTAAAGTGCCCTTGACCGCAAGATGCAGAGATTTATCAGATGAAGAGTAGACACTTTTGTAAAAGCTAAAAATCCCAGCATTGTGATGATAGTACCCTTGAAAATTTTGTGTCCAATTCAACCCCCATTATTATTAATTTGTTTCACAAAAGCCCTCAACTTTCCATCAAAATTACCATCATGTCAATGACCATTTCCTTCTGAAATTAGGGGGCCAATGGTTTCTATCTTCTTGTGGGAACCTCTCTCTCATATCAATGACAAATGTTAAAAACTAAGTTAAAAAAAAAAAAAACTTAAACAGGAATCACCAATATGGTGGTGGGTCAATGCCATACAAGTTGCATCATATGGTTCATTTTTTCTAAACTGGACCATTGATCTTAGGGTGATTTCGCAAAAAGGTTCCATTTGATGCACCAGAAAACACCGCGGTTCATTCTTTGCCAATATTTGGACCAGCACAAAAACCCGTACTAATCACAGGACATGTATGAAGAGGTAAGATTTTATGTATATTAAAAATGAGGAATATGAAAGTCAATAAGCAAGAGAAGTATATTAGTGGAAAGTAAATGAAGAATATGTTAGCACGATTATAGAAATTGAAAATAACTTCTAGTCAAAATTAGATCCAAAACCTTCCAATTTAATATATTATAATTATATAACAGTTTTTCCAATATCATCTTAAACGTAGTCATACTTCTCACAAAAGTTGTGTACGCACCACGGAAAATCAATTTTATGGAAAGTTTCCTCTTTCTCTGGTTTTTTTTCCCAATCACCCTCCATAGAAATTTTTAGTTTCAAAGGAATTGTAGAAAACTTAGCCCACTTTTATATTTTTCTACACGATAAAGCAACTGTAGCAAAAATAAATTTTCCTATAGCGCATATTTTATTTTATGCAATCCTCATTTTTTTCACGAAAACTTAACTACACTTATCATTATCAAAGTCTTATCTCAACTATAATGGAGTAAGCTACATAAATTCTTTTTTTTTTTTTCGATCTATCATGAGCCAAATCTTATAATAGTACAAAGTGAGATTATGCACAGGAAATGTAATTACACAAGTATACATTTGAAATGAGTGTGGTAGTGCAAAGGGGATTGAAATTGAATGAAAGAAAGGGGTGTTTCTGTAATTTCAGTACAAAAACCCCCCAGTCCACTTTTGTCCTTTATATACCAAATTCCCACCATCCGAACACGCCAAAACCCGCGACAAATCACTTCAAAACCCTCTCTTTTTCTCTGTTCTCGATCCAATTTTTTCTTCTTCTCCTTCCTTTCTTCGTCTTCTTCCTCCAAATGGGTTTGCATTTCTAATCCCCCAAGATCCCATTTCTCTGCCTCTTCATGGAAGGAGAGAAAGCTGTCGTGAATTCCACGGAAAAGAGCTCTCTTTCAGAGCTTTTCCTGTCTGGAGCGGTGAGATTTCTTGCCAGATCCTATCTTTTCTTGTCCTCTCTCTCTTCCGATCCAAATCCCATTTTCTCGATTGTCATCTCTTTATACTGTTTGATTCTTCTCTATCTCCCTCATCTCTTCCTCTCCTTCGTCTTCTCCCCTGTGTTGATTTCCACTGCAGTTCTCTTGGGGACCCTTTTCCGTTTGGGATCTACCAAACATGAAAAAGAAGAGATTTTTCACCCAGAAATCGAAGAACAGATCTGGGTCCAATCCAAAACCGATCTGGGACTAGCCGTGCAAGAAAAAGATGAGATTTTTACACCAGAGATCGAAGAAGCCGGCCCGAAGGATGCCGTTATGAACCGGGACAAAGCGGAGAAGGGTTTCGTCCGAAACCCCGATTTGTCCGAAATGTTTCCGGAATGGAATCGTAACGGGCCGTTGGAGGTGATATATGAAGAGTACGAGGGCGAAGAAGACGAGGATTGGCCGGAGAAGGACCGCCGGTACGTGGGTGTCAACGGATTTCTGTCTTCGGCTTTCGATTATTCGGATTCGGACTCGTCGGAGGGAGAATCTCCGGATAGATTTCCTCCGGCGTGGGATTCGCCGGAGAATCTCTGCTTCCTGTGGGAGGAGAGGGAGGAGGGCTTGATCGAGATTCCTTTGGGATTTAAACCAACGGTCGGATTTGAGTTGGAGGAGGAGAATCTGATTGAGATCAATCTCTTCTCTGTGGGGAAGTGAATCTCTTGCTGTTTTGACTTTTGAGAGAGAGAGAGAGATCTCCACCGCCAATTGTTTTGCCCTGCTTTTTCTTTGAGATGATCTGGGCCGTTCATTGAGTGGGCCATATGGATCAAGTTTTGGGTGATTCTAAATCGCTGAGTAGAAGTACTTGTATTTAGACAGAGATCATACTCATTAAAACATCCCCTTAATCATCAAGTCTTGGGGAACGGACGGTCGCGATTGCTCGATCAGGAGTGAAGGTTGAGATATATTGATGAACGGTCTTGATTTTGCACCAGTTTGGGATAGGATTAGCTGCTGATTATCATCATATGGATGCCAACCTTCTCACAAGAATCAAAATTAAGAAGCAGATGGGATGGAGTATTTCATGGAGAGTGGGTTTGTTTTGGGAGCATGTGTAGTTAGTTTTGGATTGGGGTTTTAGTTTTGGACTGGGGTTTTCTTGTTTATAATTGTTTGTTAATGTTGTATTATTATAAAAGATTAATGTTGTATGTATAGGGCCAAAAGACTAGGATCTTATTAAGAGACACTGACTAATATAATATGTTCCTTGTGTATTGTCAAAATTTGTCTTTAATACCATTAAATTGACAAATTTTGGTGGATTTGACCTTGCTGGTGAGCAGCTAGTCACAAAAGTATGGGTGGGTTGTGGGTGGGTTCAACTCCCTCTTTGAGCTATAAAGAAAGGAAAAGTCTTTTGCCTTTTATGTTTTTTTTGGGAGTTTTAAAATTGGGAGTTTTACGAAAAAAAATGCTTTTAAACTTGGATTAGGCAATTTAGTTAAGAAAAACATAAAAATGACCGATTAGGTGGTCGTACTAATTTTATTTTATTTATTTTTTCAAAAATGCCTTCTAACGATATCATCACCCTTTCCACCAGCAATTCCAATGTCGAACAATCAATGGTGGATGAGATAAACCAAAACAGCACAAAATCACCCCTCATGTAGAGAGGGAGGCTGGCAGATGTCTAAACTTTGAAAGCTAATGAAATGTAGCCACCAAAAGAAGTTTTGGACCTTGGGAAACACCTTTATTTCGAGTGAGAGAACATGAGTTCCATCTGAGTGATGTTTAGCATTGAAGCAATTCTTCTCATCCAGTGTGAGATCTTTTCATTATTTTATAATAGAAGGGTTCTTGTAGGAGAGGGAATCTTGGAAATCCTCATCTTTTTCTTACTCCAATTGCATTAACAAACTTATTAACAACACCAAATCTGAACCTAGAAATGATGTCAGTCTCGAAGGAAGGAAGTAGCAACCATGGTTGAACCATGAGTGAAATGAAGCTTTATAAGTCTAGTGCTCATTGTCTTATGATGGGTGAAAACTATCTGTCGCCTGCAGCTGCAGTGGAGGTGTTGGTGATTCAAACCGGGATGATTCCTGTAAGTGCCTAAAAATTACGGACTTGGTTATTAGAGGATTAAGCTCTCGATGGAGATCTTGGGAAGATGAAGGGAAAGGATCGAGCCTCCGATGACCTGAAAAAGGGAAGGTAAAGGTCAGAGCCCCTGGCTTTATGTAGCCAAAGGCACTCCGATGTTAAAGTCAGTGTGAGAACTAAAGGAATGGAGAAGGAGAGCTCTGGGAGGGAGAGATTATGCATACCTTATATGGCTTTCCCTCATGCAATATATAGACGTGAAAGTCATCATTGGACTGTCCCCATGAAGGGACGTAGGTCCTATCGGTGTGTACCCGTATCTCCTGAGTGGGGGTAGGTGAAAAGGGAATGTCCCATTGGACCATCATCCCATACCTAAGGACATGACCCCTAGATAAGGCGTGCCCCTTATCTAGGTCCGGCGCCCACTCTGTTTGTCAGCTCGTCGTTCCCGTCACGGCAGTGCATTTATGGCTGAGTGACAGGGGCCGAGATCGGGCCAAAGGCTGAGACCGAGATCGGGACTCGTGACGTAGCCACCGAGACTCGCTCCATGGTTTTTCCGAGATGGCGCTGCAGCCGACCTTGGGTGGTACCACCGAGACCAAGGGTAAACCGAGACTGGGGGATGGCCCCACCTAAATCCGTGATTACAAAACGACCCCACACAATTGCCCCCTAGCTCTCGACCTCTTTGGCTTTTCCTGAGGTCGGGAGCTAAGTTATGATCGGAAGGTTTGGCCCTGTCACATCGTATCCTGTGGGCGTGCGATCCTCATTATGGTGCCCCTTCGTCTGCCCTAGGCAATAAATAGGGCGTCATGATTGCTTTGCGAAGATAGGCACGTGGGCGTCAGACCGTATGCCCGAGGTGATAAATGTTGTACCAGAGGCGTGGTGAGGGATGGACCGTCGCTGCCACGTGGACCCCTTCGTTTGCCTGTTTACCGGGATCGAAGTGATGCGTGGCGAGGTAATCAAGAGGGGTGTCCCTCTATAAAACGGAAATGCCCCTTTCCTTTTCTCTCTTACCCTAGCTATTGTCAGAGAAGGAGAGCTCTACTGAAGACGAAGCCCTGCCACAGACCTGCTGAAAAACAAATCAACTGATCTCGGGAACTTTTCTTCTTAGCTTTTTGCTTCTTCGCCCTCAGTAATCCCCGGCGTTCTTTCTGTGAGTTCCATTCCCTTCCTCTGCTACTTTTTGTGCCTCTTTTTCTCCTTGCTTTCAGAGGGTTTTGGTCCCTTAGAGTTTTTCCAGTTTTCGCTTCTTTTCACTTACTCCTTAGCCTTCTAAAAAATGGGGATTTATAGCCACTGGTTAGAGGGTCCTGCAGCCCTGGAGGCTTTCAGGTCGTCGTTTAAGATCCCGGCCGACGTCCTGGTGAAACCCGATGACCTCGGGGGCCTTCCTGATGGCCTTATCCGGTATAAAAACTGGATGCCTTTCCCCCTGCTGTCGGTGTGCGAAGGCGGGGTCAGGTTCCCTATCCATCCGCTCCTCCGGTCTTACCTCAATGCGTGGCACATCTGCCCCTTCCAGTTGATGCCAAATGGTTTCAAGATTGTAATGAGTGTGGCGGAGCTAAACTGGATTCTCGACATCGATCTCGGGGTACATGACATAGAATATATTTATGACATCTGTAAAGCTGCAGGGGGTGGGGATTCTTACTACCTCCGGGTGAGGGCCAGACGTCGGCCCTTGGTGAATGCCCTAGAGAATTCGAATAAATATGCCAGGGATGAACGGATCGTGGTCTCGGGGAACTGGGAGTTCAAGGGTACCGAGACCGAAGTGGAGAGGAGAATCCAGGTCCCACGGAAACCTGGGACCCTCCCAGTAAATACCTGTCCTTCTGGGCTTCTTCACGTTCATCTTTGTTTGTCGTTATGCCGAGCTGATGCCCACGGTTGTTCTTTGCGCAGGTATTCAGCGTAGGAGGAGAGAGGCCAGCTTCGATAAGTGGAAGAGGAACGACGCGTGACTGGAGAAAGTCTACAGCTACCACGGTCACCACAATCGGGTTGCTTTCTCTCTGCTCGGGTACAAGCCGCGGTACTAGTCTTACACCAAGAAGACTGCCGAGATCCCCCTCCAGCCAATAGGGGAGATCGTACTTGTGCTTGCTGAGACTAGCGGCCAAGCCACGGAGTCCCAAGGCCCGATTATTATCACAGACAACCCCCCTCCCTCCCGAGATCAAGAAGAGGAGGAGATGGACGGACAGCGCCCTCCCTTGAGGAATTTGGGGGCTATGATCTTTAGGGGCCGAGCTCCTCCCCCTGCCAAGCGTGCCCCCAACGGGTCAGGCACCGCCCCGGGCTCTGCAGCTAGTGCTTCCTCCGTCTCGTCGGGGACAGCATCGGGAGCAGCTGGGGTCGCCTCAGCCAAAGCCAAGCGGGGGAGGTCGGTGGAGCCCTCCAAGGACATCCGGCTGCCCAAGGAGCCCCGTCCGATTAAGGACAACAGGCCGCGGGTGGTGGAGGCCGAGAAGGAGGCTCCACCGCCAAAGGAGACCCGGCCTCGGACCGCGAAGGCTGAAAAGGAGGGCGGGGGCCCCCCTCCTGAGAAGAGGCCTCGCGTGGGGGGCGAGGAAAAGAGGCTTCAGGAAACGGCCCTGCAGGCCCGGCCTCACAAGCCTGCGCCCTGGAGGCCCAACTTCGACCTCAACCCCAACGAGCCCATGACCATGGAGGATCGGCTAGGCAGTTGGGAGTCGGTCGTGGCCCTTGCCCGGAGGTGTGCCCTCCCCGTGGACATGAAGAGGCATAAAAAGGCCGGGACGATGGGCCTGCTCCATCAGACGATGAAGACGTCGCTTGAGGCGATTTCCCTCTTTTGAATTTCTGCCTCTCGGTTGCTTGGTTTGATTTCCTTACTATTTTTACCCTTTTGTAGAATGTACAAATGCTTCAAGTAATAATGGAGAGGCGGGTGGAAACTACGGCCCAAGTCGCCGAGATGGAGAAAGAGAAGAAGAAAATGGGGGCTGCGTTGGAGGCGAGCATGGCAGAAATAAAAAGGTCGGAGGAGAAGCTCGCCCAATACGCAACGGAACAACAGACGGCGAAGACCAAGATCATCAAGTTGCGGAGCGAGAATAAAAACTTAAAGGGCGCTGTTGATGACAAGGCGAGGAGGGCAAGCCAACTGGAGGTCGAGCTCGCCAAGATGCAGATTGAATTGGCTGAGAATAAAACCGAGCTCGAGGCCTCCCGGAAGGAGCGGGCCAATGTTGAGTCCACCCTGCGAGCCCAAGTCGCAAAGGCTTACCAAGACGGGGTGGACTGGGCATCGGAGGAGTATGTGGCTCAAATCACGGATCTGAGTCCGGTGCTGTTCGAGATGGGGTGCAAGGAGGCCCTTCGCAAGCACGGGGTTTCTGAGGATGACCCCATATTTGCGAACCTTCTTCAGTTTCAACCTGCAGTACCGAGCTCAGAGTCAGAGCCTGGCTCCAACCCTCCCGAGGCCCCTACCGAAGTCCTAGGCGTACCTCCTCCGCCTCCGACCGCCGCCGAGGTCGAAACGGCCCAGGCCCCCCCTATGGTTCCTCCATTTGATGCTCCTGCCCCGCTCATTCCTCCAAAGCCGAAGGATAAAGGAGCGGCGCCTAAGAAGTAGAACAATAGGAATCTGTTTTTACTCTTCCTTTTGATGTATTCTTTTCTTTTTTCTTTCTGATGAAAAGGTCTTGTAATCATTCTTCTGATTAATAAAAGACGAATTTCTTTCAATTCTCCAACTGTTCTCTTTTATTCTTTCTTCTTGTGATGTGATGTGGATGTTCTGATGCCAAAATGCGACCAAAACTTGCAAGTGTCTGAGGTCGGTAAAGAAATCGGGCTTGAGCCGACTTCCTAGTCTCGGGAGACCGGTCGAACCCTTATCGTTTTTGAATTTCCCAAGTAGCCTAAGTCGGTGAGTCCGGTGGCAGGTCATGCTGCCCCTTGACCGAAGGCTGGGCTTTAAGGACATGCTCTTGAGGGAAGGACCTTAGGAAGAAATTGTAGTTAGCTTTGGATTCACACCCCGAGGTGCGGCCCTGTTGCTGGAGAGCCGGGGTCGTGCCCTTATCTTTGGTGGCTTGAGGGGTCTGGACCAAACTCACGGGTAGGCCGAATCCCGCGACTTTAGATAGCTAGCCCCGCGTATGTCCGAGGGGATGACCTGTTGACTGAGACTGCCGTGAAGGGCGAGGTCCTGGCGCTGTGGCTGGTCTTAAGGAGGCTGGCGCGAGGGCCGGAGCCTGGGGAGTCGGTCCTGTGACCGAACTCAAAGAGGCTGGCGCGAGGGCCGGAGCCTGAGGGAGTTGGCCCTGTGACCGAACTCAAGGAGGCCGGCGCGAGGGCCGGAGCTTGGGGGAGTTGGCCCTGTGACCGAACTCAAGGAGGCTGGCGCGAGGGCCGGAGCCTGGGGGAGTTGGCCCTATGACCGAACTCAAGGAGGCTGGCGCGAGGGTCGGAGCTTTGTTCGTAACTCAAAAGACATAAGGCAGATTTATTCCAAAAGATCATTCTTTATTGATTTATCATTTTGAGTACAACTAGAAGTAATACTTCTTGAAGTGCGTAGCATTCCATGGTCGTGGCAATTCTTTGCCATCCATCCCCTCTAGTCTGTAGGCCGACCTTCCTGAGACCGAGACCACCTTGAAGGGGCCGAGCCAGTTTGGTGCGAGTTTACCTTCGTTAGGATCTTTATCTGCTGGAAGCGCTTTTTTTAAGACCAGTTCTCCAACTGAGAATCTTCTTTCTTTGACCCTCTGATTGTATCCTCTGGATAGCTGCTGCTGATAGGAGGCCAGACGCACAGATGCCGCTTCCCTTCGTTCCTCGGCCAGGTCGAGCTCCCTGGCAAGGTTGATCTCGTTCTGCCCTTGATCGAAGAGGTTCGTTCTCAATGTCGGGAGGCCGACCTCGAGAGGGATCACGACCTCCATCCCATAGGCTAGTGAAAAAGGAGTTGCCGAAGTGGATCGCCTCGGGGTGGTCCTGTATGCCCAAAGGACACTCGGCAATTCTTACACCCATCTGCCCGTAGCTTTATCAAGCCTCTTTTTGAGTCCGTCTAGCACCACCTTGTTTGAGATCTCTGCTTGCCCGTTGCTCTGTGGGTAGGCCGGAGTCGCATAGAGGTTCCTAATATCGAGCTCCTGGCAGAAGTTTTTAAAGAGTTTTGAATCGAATTGGGTCCCGTTGTCCGAGACCAGAGCCCTGGAGATCCCGAACCTTGTGACGATGTTTTTCCACACAAAATTCTTCGTGTCGTGCTTGGTGATGGAGGACAAGGCCTCTGCCTCTATCCATTTTGTGAAGTAATACGTGTCCACCATCAACCACCTTTTGTTTCCTGGAGTGCGGTGAAGAGGACCCATGATGTCCAGCCCCCACTGAGCGAAGGACCACGAACTGGAGAGGGGACTCAAGTCCCGAGCTGGTTGATGCAGGGAGTGGGATAACTTCTGACATTTTTCACACTTTCTGGCGTAGAGCTGGGCATCTTTCTGCATGTAGGGCCACCAATAGCCCTGGCTAATAGCTATGTACGCCAGTGATCTTCCTCCGATGTGGCTTCCACAGATTCCTTCGTGAATTTCAAAGATGAAGTCTTCCACCTTACTTGGATGAACGCATTGGAGATATGGTCCTGAGTAGGATTTTCTGTAGAGCTTTTCATCCGGGGATAGCCAAAAGTGAGCCGCTTTGATCCTGACCTTGTGAGCCTCATTCTTGTCTTCAGGGAGCTTATCTTCTTTCAGGAATGTCATGATCGGGTCCATCCAGCTCGGACCGAGATCAGTACATAAGACTTGCCGAACTGGAAGGAGTTCTATGCTCGGTCTTTTTAACGTCCCTACATCGACTGTCCTCCTTTTCCCTGCTTCTACGGCCGAGGCCAAGTTGGCCAAAGCGTCTGCATGGCAGTTGGACTCCCTACCGATTTGTCTGACTTCAGCTTTTTCGAACTGGGAGAGGAGCTGTCTGGTGTGGGTCAGGTAGGCCACCATCCTTTCATCTCGGGCTTGATAATCTCCGCTCAGCTGGTTCGTCACCAACTGGGAGTCGCTGAAGACTACCAGCCGACGTGCCCCCAGTATCCTTGCACTGCCGAGACCCGCGATCAGTGCTTCGTACTCCACTTCATTGTTTGATGCTTTGAAGTCAATGGTCAGTGCTTGTTCTATGACTAGTCCTTCTGGGGATTGGAGGACTACGCCGGCGCCAGCTCTTCTGGATGTTGAAGATCCGTCGACGAAGACTTTCCAAGCTGACTTAAGGAATTTTATCCAGGACTGGTCTTCCACGGCCTCGGTTTCAGCTCCGTCATTGCCCTTGGAGTCCCCAGTTCGGTATCGAGCGAGGTCGGTGCCGAACTAGGAGAGGTGAATTCGACGATGAAATCTGCTAGGACCTGTGCCTTGATCGCCGTTCTGGGTTGATATCGGATATCGAATTGCCCCAGTTCGACGGCCCACTTGGAGATTCGGCCAGAAAAGTCCGCCTTTCGGAAAAGGGATTTGAGTGGGAATTCCGTGACGACCATCACCGTATGTGTCTGGAAGTAATGGGAGAGCTTGCGAGAGGCGCTGATGAGTGCCAATGCTAGCTTTTCGAGTGGCAGATATCTGGTCTCGGCGTCGAGCAAGGTTTTGCTGGTGTAATAGATGGGGTGTTGCTGCTTGCCGTTTTCTCGGACTAACACCGAGCTCACTGCATGGTCCGAGACTGCGAGGTAGAGATAGAGAAGATCGCCTTGTGACGGAGTGGACAATAGTGGTGGTGAATAGAGGTACTCCTTGAGTTTTTCCAGCGCCAAGTCACATTCAGGGGTCCATTGGAACTTGGAACTCTTCTTCAGGAGCTGGAAGAAAAGACGACACTTGTCCGATGCTCGACTGATGAAGCGGTTGAGTGCGGCAGCCATCCCTGTGAGTCTTTGAACCTGCTTGACCGAGGTCGGGCTTTGGATAGCCTGTATAGCTGCGATCTGCTCCAGATTAGCTTCAATTCCTCTCCGGGTCACCAGGCTCCCCAGGAACTTGCCCGAACCAACGCCAAATGCACATTTCGAAGCATTTAGTTTGAGCTGGAACTTCCGGAGGACGGCGAATGTCTGGTGCAGGTCTGCCAGATGGTCCTGCGACTTCTTAGACTTAACCACCATGTCATCAATGTAGACTTCCATCGTCTTCCTGAGCTTGTTCTGAAACATCTTCGTGACCAGCCTCTGATATGTTGCCCCGGCATTCTTCAGCCCAAAGGGCATCACCTTGTAACAGTAGATGCATTGAGGTGTTATGAATGCAGTTTTTTCCTCATCTGTTCAGTGCATCGGGATCTGGTGGTAGCCTCGGTAAGCATCGAGGAAGCTCATCCTGTCATGTCCTGATGTAGCGTCGATCATCTGGTCGATTTTTGGGAGGGGGAAGCTGTCCTTGGGGCAGGCTTTGCTGAGGTCGGTGAAGTCCACGCAGATCCTCCACTTGTCATTCTTCTTCTTTACCACCACTGTGTTGGCGAACCACTCGGGATAGTGGACTTCGCGGATCGCCCCAGCCTCGAGGAGATTGTCTACCTCTTCGATCACTGCCTCTGTTTGCGGGACTCCTGTTCTGCGAGCTTTTTGCACAATGGGCTTATGTCCGAGATCCACATTCAGCTTGTGATAGATGACCTCGGGGTTAATCCCGGGCATCTCATATGAAGTCCAAGCGAAGACATCTTTGTTTTGCAGTAGGAAGTCTAGCAGCTCGGCCCTCTCATGGTCGGGAAGCTGGCTCCCCAGCAAGAAATAGCGCTCGGGGTATTCGAGATCGATTCTGACCTCGGTGAGCTCTTCTACACTCTTCTGCCCTGCTGTCCGCCCGACGTCTTCGATCTCGGCCTCAAGCTCGGCCATATGCACTTGCTTCGGCTCCGTTTCTCCGGGCACTACGGCCGTGAGGCATTCTCTGGCCATTTGCCGATTTCCCCACACGGTTACTATTTCGACCAACCCACCAGGCTTCTCTGATGGGAACTTGAGTTTTTGATGGAGAGTGGAGGGTACTGCCTCCATGGCGTGCAACCAACTTCGCCCCATTATCACATTGTAGGGAGACGGTGCGTCCACCACCATGAAGTCTGCCATCTTCGTGGCGCTCCCTATCCGGACTTCCAGCGAAATCCTTCCCTTGGGGTAAACTGGCTTGGCGCTGAACCCCACTAAAGGGACGTGGGCTTCTTGCAGATCGGACTCGGTCAAGCCGAGCTGCTTGAAACAACTAAAATAGATGATCTCGGATGAGCTTCCTAGATTTACAAGGACGAGCTTTGTAGTATAGTTGTTGAGCCGCAGGGTGAGGATGAGGGCGTCATTATGGGGAAGCTGGACCCCTCTCATGTCTTCGTCCGAGAACCAAATCTTGGGCTTTTCCCTCCTAGCCCTCTTTGGAGCGCTTTCCAATTCTGCCGACATCACCTGCTTGCCATGAGCGGCCCTCCTGGCCTCTGACCGAGCTTGGGCACTTTCATTACCTGGAGCGGGAGCCAGGTGGATGATGTTGATGATACCTGCAGGTTCGTCACTGTTCTGGTCATCAATGGGTGGAGCGCGCTGCTGGGCTCGGTTGACCCTTTCTCCCTCCTTGATGTACTCTCGGAGGTGCCCATCCTTGACGAGCCTCTCAAGGTGGGACTTTAGTGACATGCAGTCCTCGGTCATGTGCCCGTGCTGCTTGTGATAGGAGCAGTTCTTGCTTCGGTCTCGGATGGATGGGCCGCCCCTCATCGGCTGTGGCCACTGGAAGTAAGGTTCCGCCTTGATCTTGTTCATGATTCTATAAATGGGCTCCTTAAAGACAACATTGATGGCTTTGTAAGGATCGCCAGCGGGCTTGGAAGGCTGGAATTTTGGTCTTTTGCCGCTACTCGAGGCAATCGAATAAGAACTAGAGGTTCTTCTTTTATTCGACCTCGGTCTGGAAAACGTTCCTTCCTTCTTGGAGGCTTGGTCCTTCTGCGGGAGTCCGAACCGCTCTTTGCCGTGTGCTTCGTCCTCTTCCTGCTCGATGTACTGATTTACCCTCGCCATCAGTACTTTCATCGTGGCCACGGGGTTTCGGACCAAGTCCTTACGGAGCTCGTTTCCGGGAAGTAAGCCCTGTCGGAAACACATGATGGCGATGTCATCGTTGGCGTCGGTGATCTGGCTATATATTGTCCAGAATCTCCTGGCGAAAGCGGTGATACTCTCGCCGTCCTTCATCCGGATTGCCATGAGGTTGCCGCCCGTCTTCGGGATGACGCGGTGCGCTTGGAACTTTCCTATAAAGGAGCTCCGGAGCTGCCGCCAGCTTGAGACCGACCCAGAGGGAGCGCACAGAACCATTGGAGTGGGAGGTCGCCCAGACTGGACGAGAAGACCCTACAGTTCAGGAGACCGACGTCCCCCCAAACCGACATCCGCTAAGTGAAATGTCGTAGGTGCGCTTCTGGGTCCGAGGCCCCGTCATAGAGGACGAACCTCGGGACACTGAATCTCTCGGGGAGAGAGAAATCTTTAATCTCCTGCGAGAAGGGGGACATGCCCTGATCGTCTTCTTCACGTTCATCAGTTTGGTCTCGGGCGAACCCGATCTCGGCCAAACGGGCCTGGACCTCCTGCTTGACGTAGTGGTCTAGCAACTCCTTGAGGTTCGTCTGGTGATCTGGCCTCGGGGATTCTGGCTCGCGCCGCGATCCCCCGAGGCCACTAGGCAGATGACTGTTGCTCGAGCCTTCCTCCTCGCAGCGATATCTCCTTCTGTTGTTGAGGACCTGGCTCAGATCACGGTCACCCGGATGGTTCGGTTGTCGCCTGAGGGGTGGAGTACGAGATCTCCTTTCATCCGCCTTTAGCTGCTCCTGGAGATGACGGATCAACTCCTCCTTCTCCTGGAGGACCTGATTCTGGGCATCGAGCTCTTTGAGCAGGGGGTCGTCATCTCTTACTCCATGGGTTTGATGAAAAGACTGGCCGACGTTGTGGGCGCGATGGTGGGACTGATGGGATCTCGCCCTGACAGGGGTTTTGCCTCGTCGTCGAAGATCCGAGTGGAGGCGTTCTGCCGCGGGCCCCTGTGTGGCCGCTTACCAGGGGGGTGAGGAGTCTCATGACGGTTATCTTGGCGGAGGCGCGTAGTCATGGGCCGAGACGAAGAGTCCGACTGGACGACCCTCCACGTATGAGGCACCCGACTTTCCCCCAGACCTCCTCTGGCGCGGGATCCCTGGTGGCTCCTGCCTGACGGGAGGAACCCCCGTCGGTCCAAGAGGGGGAAGAAGAGCAGAACGAAGGCCAGGGGTTGGTTTCGGAAGCACCGACTGGGACGGTTGCGGCTGCAAGAATGGTGGAAATGAAGGTTGCTCCGGTAGCGGGAAGGACGATGCTTTTCGGGGCTTCGATGGTCCTCCGCCACCATATCTGGTCTTTGGAGGCATGGCTTTTGTAGAGGCTTTGGCATAGATCATGTTCCCACAGACGACACCAACTGTAAGTGCCTAAAAATTACGGACTTGGTTATTAGAGGATTAAGCTCTCGATGGAGATCTTGGGAAGATGAAGGGAAAGGATCGAGCCTCCGATGACCTGAAAAATGGAAGGTAAAGGTCAGAGCCCCTGGCTTTATGTAGCCGAAGGCACTCCGATGTTTAAGTCAGTGTGAGAACTAAAGGAATGGAGAAGGAGAGCTCTGGGAGGGAGAGATTATGCGTACCTTATATGGCTTTCCCTCATGCAATATATAGACGTGAAAGTCATCATTGGACTGTCCCCATGAAGGGACGTAGGTCCTATCGGTGTGTACCCGTATCTCCTGAGTGGGGGTAGGTGAAAAGGGAATGTCCCATTGGACCATCATCCCATACCTAAGGACATGACCCCTAGATAAGGCGTGCCCCTTATCTAGGTCTGGCGCCCACTTTGTTTGTCAGCTCGCCGTTCCCATCACGGCAGTGCATTTATGGCTGAGTGACAGGGGCCGAGATCGGGCCAAAGGCTGAGATCGAGATCGGGACTCGTGACGTAGCCACCGAGACTCGCTCCATGGTTTTTCCGAGATGGCGCTGCAGCCGACCTTGGGTGGTACCGAGACCAAGGGTAAACCGAGACTGGGGGATGGCCCCACCTAAATCCGTGATTACAGAACGACCCCACACAATCCCAAGCCCATCTTATCCACTCTTCCAACTTCTCAATCTTCTCTCACAATGCACACCCTCACCAAATGAGGAGAGATTTTGGGTGGAGTTGCAGGTCTTGGTGGAATGGCTCGTTAGGGGGTATTTCTGTAAAAAAAAATAAATAAAAATGGACGGCATTCTAATATCATTTTTATGTTTTTTGTAACTTTATACATTTAATCAAAGTTTATACATAAATTTTTCTTAAAAATCCCAAAAAAAGGCTTAAACTCTGATAAAATGGGTAAGTAAAGGAATTCTAAGTAAACGATGGTAAAGGAATTTGTACCTTTTATTTATTTACTTATTGAAGATTTTACCAAAAAAGTCATGTCAAGTGCACACTATGCCAAAAAAGCCCTTTTAGTTGTGGTCTAACGAATGTGGTCCCTTTGCTTTTTTTTTTTTTTTTCAAGTGAGTACGCAAAATGAGGGGAGGATTGCGCGAAAAAAATCAATTTTCCATCATCTTTCTTCTCCTCACTTCTTCATTGGGTTGGATTGGGTTTGGTGTAGAGAGGACAATATAGAGGTTAGTTTTCTTGCTCTATTAACTTTATTAGGCTAAAAAGAAGTGTTTTTTATATCCCAAATAAGGGGTGGGTCCCTGCGAGACTTGTACATGTAATGTAATAGGAACTCGCACATGTGAGATAGTAAAAACTTACACATGCAAAGGAGGGGGGGCTAAGTTTAAAATCGAGTCATCACGGTGAGAATTGATGCATCATACCACTAAGGTAAGACGTCATTCTTAGGTAAAATAAAGTTGTTTGCAACATGTATGGAATTCAGGCTTCTTTTGGTGCAAGCCTCACATTTTTAGGGTTTTCAATTTTTTTTCCTTGCTTTTAAGTTTTTCAATAATTAGTCATTTAATTAAAGTTTAAACCTAATTTCTTCGTAAGATTCCCTTTTATGTTCTCCATTCTATTAAAAGACTCTTACTTGACTTAGTCACAACTTAGTCAATTGGTGCTTGACACTATCAAGATTAGGTAATAACTCTTATAAGGGGAGTACAGCCACTTACCTGCAGCAGTTCTCACCTGGCTGTCTAGGGTTCGAATCCTGGATACGCCGCGCCGCCTCTTCCCACTTGTGTGGCTTTCTTCATACTTGTACATGCTTTTTTCTCACTTATTTGTGTGGGTTGTCTTTCTGTGTGTGTCCGGGTTCTTTCTTAGTCCCCTTGGTTGGGTTACCCCTAAAAAAAAAATCATAGAGGGGAGTTTTACTTACCACTACCAGTATTTTTAAATGAATTTTTAAGATATTATGAAATAGTCTTGTTAGAACAAGAAAAGGGGGTAAAGATCAAACATAGTTAAAAGACTCGGTCCGACTCTATTGAATTAACTTGAATTGGCCTCAAAACAAATCACTCTCTTAGAAATTACTTGGAACCTCAATGAACATTGGCTGGGCTTTACTCACTAAAGACTCAATTGGCTTCTTGGTCTTCACTTCATCATAATTCATGTACAAAGATTGTGAACAAAAATATATATTCCTATGTGAACATAGGCTTCATTGAATGGGCTTCAGTTGGAGTTCACTTCTCCAAATCTGAAAACTAAGGTCGTTCTTGGGCCCATTCTAATAGGAACCCTAATATCAATTGAGCAGTGACAAAAATAAAGAGGATGTGGATATTTGCTTTGTATTTCACATTCTTAACATGGACTGATACTGTAAGTAAAGATCATATGTTTTCTTACTGTACAGTATGGGAAACTTGATGGATTGGGCGTGGATTACTCAACCCTAATTAGACCCCATATTGTATGTGGTATATATCCCCAAGCCAATGCAACCAGAACATACATAACCTGTACCTGACCCAATTTGTTAAATTCCCTACCCGAAAATAAATTGGGTTGAGCCGGGTTGAAGGGTGGGTTCCCAAACTTTATGGAATGATTGTTTTCCAAATGGTATAAATTTTAGGGGATGTATCCACTACATATATAAAAGAGTGGGTATCCAATGCACACGTCACACATGGCCCGTTTGGCAATTTATTAGTTAGTAAAAGTAATGTAAAGCCTTCATTTTTCAAACAAGGAGTCATTTCAAAAGTATGCATCTTCAAACTTCTCTCTTTGGTATAAAAGAAAGTAAAAAATAACCTCCTTTCTACACTAAATGATAAAAAAACCTACTTTTTATACAAAAAGCAAAAAAGATTTCCTATTAATCCACTAAAGACAAAAATACCATCGTAGCCCCCTTATATTTTATTCTCTCTTAATTTGACGCTTTACATTACCTTAACTTTAATAGTAAATTGCCAAACGGGCCGTAAAGCTCCATGTGCACTGATTTGTGGGTCAGCTTATGGATAGCATTGAGTGATTTCAAGATCTAGGTGGGACTTATATATCTATCAAGTTTGAGGCCCATTTGATTGTCCTACTATCTTTATCCATGCCCACAAGTTTAATGACTTTACAGTCCATTTGGATCGGTGAACAGTTAATCTTTGATATTCATTGGGATGTAAGTTAAACCTATGGCACCAGTATAATCTAGGGGTCCTATTTTTGGTCAATTTAGATGGACTAATAGTGAGCCCCAATGGTCCCCACATCCAAGTGTGCACATGATAACTACACTGTATAAAATAGATGTTTGCCTAATTTTAGGTGTGCATGTTATTCAAAACAAAATTGGGTCGTACTTAAAATTATGCATGGTGTGACCTTGCTCAGGACATGCACCTAATTTAGGAACCCCTTATAGTCACCAATCCCACAAAAATCATGCACGGTGTGACCCTGGTCGTGACATGCACCTCATGTAGGACCCAGTTGATAGTCACTAATTTCATGGGTTTGCTCCCATCCATCCGAATAGAATAGACCATTGGATTGACTAAACTTTTTAAATACAATAATAGAAAATATGTTAAAAAAATGTTCCAATGGGGTTAGAATGATCTAATGGGCTTCAAACTTTGTAGAGATGTAGGGCCCATCAAGACCTTTCCATCTAATAATCTTCTTAGGTGGGTCCCACAGCGCGGCATAATTGGTTTGGTGGGGTGGGGTCAAATAAAAGGGGAGCTTTTATTCAATTAAAAAGGTTTACAAACAAAACAAAAATTAAAAAACTGTAAACACAATGTACTCTCTCTCCCTGTCTCCCTCTCTCAATTTTGAAAACAACGGTCAAAAACCATTTCTCTATTAAATTACATAAATACCCCTCTGCCAAATTATAGCATCCAACACCAATCTTTGCGGAAGCCTCAACCATAGTGCAGGTGGGACAGGAATTTTATTGGTCCGGATTGATGATAGGATGGACCCCACATACAATCATCACCCAAAAACCCTCTAATCTTGACCGTCCGATCCCGAACTATTAAACCAGTTTTTGAAAAATGAAACAAACCGACGGCCTGCATTCATTCAGTGTAGTAACACCCTAAGAAGAACGGAGGTCTGAGATCTTCTAATCTGGGATTCCTGACATCAACGGTAGATCAGTGATGCAGTGGGCCACACAGAATCACAGCTTTCTTCTTCCCCTGCTTTGTCTTCTCACTCGGATTACTCATTTCAAGTGTTCTACAACAAAACCAAAACTTCTCAGTTTCTCTTCTTCAAATCCAATGCAAGAATCTCTTCCCCCAGGAACTTCAATCTATTCATAGATTCTTTTAGATTCCTTCTTCTTGTGGTTCTTCTAATGATTCGACTGCAGAAGTCTTGAGGGGGATTTGAGAGAGAGAAAGAGAGAGAGAGCATGGCAATGGTTTTGAAGAAACGAAATGCCAATCGGCCTTTCGTGGGTGGAGGGTCACAGAGAAGAAGCGTCGAACCCGACGACCACTGGGCTTTCCTGGTAAACCCAATCGATTCCTGTCGCATTTTATGTAGTTTAAGGGATTCCAGTATCTGGGTTTTGTTCTGATTCCTTGAAGGTTTTCGGTTTTCTTTGGATATATCTTTCTTCACTGGTTTTCTTCTAAGACCCAGAATTTCTTTCCTGTGGTTTTTGGGGTTTTAATGAAGTTTCATGGATACTGGTATCTGGGTTTGTTTAGGGATTTGTCTTTTTTGGAATGGGTTTATTCAATGATCCAGTTATTATTTGAATGCATTGTATTGGTAATTAGTTAAAGAGTTCTTGGTTTTACTTGTCTCGATCTACTCAATGAAGACTTTGTTTGTGTTGGTTTCTTTTGATTGGATTCTGTTTCAGTAATGTTGGTTTGGGGTTGTTTTGCATTCCGGGTTCATCCATCATGGTCTGGGTATAAGGGTATTGTATCACTGAAAAAAAATCCTGGGTTTTGATCAATCTGATTTGTTGATTCTATTTTGTGAAGATCTTATTCTTATTTATAATTTTATTGGGCTTTTATTATTTGATAGTTGATATGTATGTTTTGGGATTTGGTTTAATCTTTTCACCCTTTTTATTAGAATTCATGGTTTTTCTTCAGTTTGATTTATTAGTTAAATAGGGTTTTCCTTATCCTTCCAACCAAGTTGCCCCTCAGGTTGGCCTTTTTCATTGTAGTCAATTTCTTCATCGTTGTTACTGATATAAGGTTTTGAATAAATCGTGTGTTCGGGTTTCTGTCATTACTAATTTGATGATGTTGAGAAGCCTTTTTTCCCTCTCCTGAATGCTCTTTTAGGAAGAAATTGAAGCTCCAATGTGGGTGGATTTGACACTAGAAGCTCAGTCCGTGGACAAAGACATGTGAGTTTTGAGAATCTTAGTTTTGAATGTGATTCTAATCTACAATTTGTTTTAGATTGCATTGGCATGCACAACTTAATCGAATTACTGAGACTCAGTTCGATAGGGATAAAATAACCAAGTTGCAGGATATTTCCTCATGCGTTCCTTTGGATGTGGGTAAACGTGTGGAGAAAACTATCCGCAGTAAAAACTTGAACTGCTGATTGTTTGCAACTTGAATGTGATGAGCATATTTTCTACCATTTCTCTACATCTGAACAGGAACTATGTGAAACTGGCCCTCAAACCGAAGTTTGGTTCTTTTATATTCCCACTTAAATGTAATGAGTATAGAATTTACTGCCTAGTGTTGTGGCTGTAGCAAAGTGCCGAACCACCATGGTTTTGATCCATATGGCATTACACTAACTGTTCATATTTTTCTACCAAGTTAACCTTCCGTTCGGGGTCTAGCTTACTACTACTCTCACACTATGGTTCATGTACTCTTGATGGCAGACTATTAGCCTCTTTTTCCCGTAGAGAGTGCTTAAGAGGTTCTCTTTTGTTTAGTATGTTAGGGCTATGCAAACTTTCTTTTAGGATCTTCTTGTTCTATGTCACTGCACTATACACTACAATTGAGTACTGACCAATGCCGACTCCATTCCCATGGTTCAGATTTCCTTTCAATGTTGCAAACTTTTTATCTCTACCACTGTATCATGTTCTTTATCCTCTTAGCCCTTCGAATCTAATGAACTATGGTGCTATTTCCTCTGGGAATGCATTCATTTGCGACTGTTTTCTCTGGATAATATTCTTAGTTGACTCTTGACTCTTCTAGTTTGTGTTGTCCTACCATCAGCCTGTAAAAATGTTCATGATCTCTCGTTGCATCACCAAGAATGCCTCCCCAGAGTTACAAAAGCTGCATGAGAAGTCAAATGTCTCAAGTGGATGGGTTGGTCAAAATTGGTTCAACTATCGATTTAATCTGATCCAAACATGAGCATCAATTCCTTGTCAAGTGTGTTTCTACTTTCTAGTTGGTGTTTTCTGAGGACATCGTGGGGTTTGATAGTCATTTGGGGTAAGGTCCCTATCTAGAGGGGGGTAGCAGTGCGGAAGGAAAAACGAATTTGTAGAAATCTTTGAAGGTAAACCATCAAACTTAAAGCATATTATTGATTTGGAGGTTTGAATCTTGGGGGAGTGGGTCTTATCATAAAAAGGATTTTGAGGCTTATAATGTCTCAAATTTTATGCTTTATTGTTCAGTAATTGGGTCTTGCAGTTTTTCCTTGATGAAGTTAATATCAGTTTGGTTTCCTCCTACAATGGGTGTTCTTAAAGTTAGTGTTGATGGGGCATCAAAAGGAAAACTGCGTTGGCAGGTGTTGGGGTGTGCTATCTAATGAAAGGAAGCTAACTTTTTATTTTTCTATGGTCCTATAGATGTCACAGATTCTAATGATGCAGAAGTATGAGCCATTAGAGAGGTCTTTGCTTCTTATACTAGTCAAGAAAGACCTCCGTGTAAGCTTCACTTTGTGCTTAATGAGATTGAAAAGCCTGCCCCCCACCCCACCCCACCCCACTTTACTTTGTGCCGAGAAACTCACATCAATATCAATACGCATCGTTGCGTTTGGCTGACAAACATTATCCATGCATAAATCCATAAAATTGATGATTTCCAAATCCTACGGGGAGGGTTGAACCTGAAAATCCTTAAAAATGACGATTTCCACTTGCTCAAATCCCCAAGTATTACAATTGACAAATGTGAAAATTTCAAATCCTTGGGGAAAACCGGTGAGGAATCCCCTGGGATTTGGTTGCCAACCATGACCTAAGAGAAGCAAATGAGGGGGTGTATAGGTTGCTAAGGGGTGGGGAGAGGTGCTATGTTTGCTGGTCCCTCTTCATAGGGGGGTCCACTGTTGATGACCCAACGCTATACACATCGATGGTTAAGTTTTATATTTCCGACAACAGTATAACATCCGCTTAGCCAGAAATACTCTGCACTCTTGATTCTAGGACTCTAGACTATCCTATTCTACTACTCTATATCCACCTTACTAATAACTCACACACTAGCCAGTAGATGGCTAGACCCCTCTAGACAGTTCTAGAACCATGAATATGTTTACTTCCAGAATATTCAGTTAGTCAGGTCTCCTCTGGAAATCTTTGTTTGTTTAACTTTAAGAAGATCATCTCTTGCAGTCCCTCCAATACTTTCCTCGATTCTTGAAGGCTTCTCACTCTTTTTTCAATTAACCTCACTTGTCATGCACAGTGGCCTAGGATAGCCATGTTGCTTGGCCTACACAGTGCAGATGCAAAGTGTGTGACCTTCTTCTGAATCATGCTAGAATATTTAGATAGTTCTAGTACCGTGAATATGTTTACTTCCAGAATATCTTGATTAGTCAAGCCTATTCTTGAAAGCTTTGTAGCACTCTTGATAAGATCAAATCTTGCAGTCTTTTCCAATTCTTCCTTTGATTCCTGAAAGTGTCTTTCGTCTATTAACCCCACTTGTCATGCACTAGTGGGCAATAGGATAGCCATGGTCAATACAGATTTTGTGACACAAGTCCCTGAATATGAATGAGGGAGCTAATTATAATCTTGTCATTTTTATCTTTAATGACCAAGTCATTGCCATTCAATTAAATTGTGAATTTAAATACTGCCTTTATTTATGCATAACAGTGCTTTCTATAATAACCATTTACTTGTTATGTTAAATTGTAGTGAAGATGCTTGGTTTCAAACTTCCCACCCGTAAGCATCTACTTCATCGGAGTTTGCATTTTGATTCCATCTTAACATCTGGTTTCCTTGGAATTCGAAATGACCCATTTTTTATTTTCAGGTTCCATCAATCTTCATCACACGAGCTGATCTCCATGTTCTCTCTTTCAAGTGAAGGGAAAATGAAGTCTCCTAATTTTCACTGCCCCTATCCCAAGCTTCCCAGCTCAATCTCAAGATCAAGAGGCAAGCATTACAGGAGCAGGAAATGGAAAGAGGGAGAGCATGAAGTCATTTCTCTAGATAAACAGCATCCTATTAGGTAGTACACCCAAATCCATTGCAACTTTAATGTTCAGCCCCGCTCTTGGGATTCACAGAAGTCCGATTCCAAGAGATTTACACCTCATATTCGTCAATGTGTGGCATGCTATTCCAAGATCCAACCATTGACCATGGGCGGTCTACTCTCTAGACTACCTGATTTAAGTAGGCAAGTCTGCTCATCAGGTGAACCATTTGTCTGAAGTGTACCATTGAACAAATTGGCTAATGATTTATGTATGCAGTGCATATGTGGCCCCATCATATGAGCGTGGCTTTTTTCTTCAGTTTATATATATATATATAATTAAATTGGGCATCTTTTCACTGGGGCTTGTGTTGATGAGCCCCTTTGACATTTTTCATGAATGATTTTTAATTAAGTCTTTGATCTTATAATTTTTTTCCATATATGTCAGGATCTTGGGTGGAAAAAAGTCGTCGGTTTCTGGATCGGATGCCCCACATGGTAATTCAACAACTAGCACACTAACATCAAAGTCCTCAACAAAAGGCACAACCAACTCTGGGGATCAGACAAGCTCTATGGATTCAAAAGAAAGACGCACAGCTGAGTGTCATTCGGGCAGCACCATCACATCCAAGTCCAGCATAAGACCCAAGACCAGTTTTAGAGATCTTAAAACTACTTCAAATTACATTATGGACATAGCAGATGAAAGTAATTGGCACCCAACAATTCCTGAGGCATCTCACCGTACATTTGGTGAAACAAATCGGTTTTTGTCAGTCATGAGAATCAGTCTGACAAAAAGTTGTGTTACAAGACATGCTTCAAGAGTGGAGGTCAAGGATGGAGCACTGCTGAAAGATCGTAAATCTTCCTTGAGCAAGTCTAGCATAGGATCATCTAACAACCCTGGATGTGAACCTGAGAACACTAATCTTCGAGCAAACAAAGGAGCACCAAAGATTAGAAAGGGCACAAACACTGTACAAATTACTAGCAACAATAGGAACTCTTCGAATGTATCTAAGACAACATCTAGTGGTCGACTTCAAGATAGCTCTAATTTGATGTCAAAACGGGGAGGGAAAGTTTCTACTACTAAACGTGACTATGGAGACTCAAAAGCAAAGGTTAGAATCTGTAACATATGGTTGAAGGATAATATATTATCAAGAAAGGGGACATTTTGCTATGGAAAAAAAAAAAGAAAAAGAAAAAGAAAAAGAAAGAAAGAGGATATGTTTTTTGTTTGATTGAGTAAATTACAGGCTCGACTTACCATTCAGTTACTAAGCAAATGGTCTGTTGTGTCCCATCACAGAATGGCTAATGTACTATTATCTCCATTATTCAATGATCCAAGCCATTTCAATAGAAATTGATATTGGGATCAATGGGTCCTTTAAATGGGGGACCCAATGAGATAGTTAGATCGTGAAATGGAGATTGTTAATCTCCAATCCACCAAGGCTCATTTTAGGACAATATTCACCCTTAAAAGATAATTCCCAAAATGCTCAACTAAAAATTATATATGTTGCTTTGAGTTTGGTTGTAGCTATTGACAGTCATATAAAGTCAATTTACCTCTTTATGTTGCAGATCCTCCTTTCAACTGCACCTAGAAAACCTCTGTGGTCACATAATGTGGCAGATCCATTGAAAGAAAGAGTCACTACAAAATCTAAAAATGATGTGAGTTCTAGCAAAGTCAACAGAGCAGCTGGTGGTGGTGGCAAAGAAAATAATGCACAAGGCATGAGTCAAAATAAGAAAGCTTCTACACATTCTGCATTTGTAAAAGGTGGAAATGGACTGACTGATCTAAAGGTATGAATACAAGCTTCTTCCACTTATTATTATTATCTTTTAAACTGGACCATTCTTCAGGTTATCGTTGGTGATTCTCTACATCCTGGTTGGATGTCCCTTTCCATATTTAATATCCTTTGCAGTTCAGTTAGGGGTCATTTGTTTGCTCCCATTTACGTGGTGTAACATTTATGAATACGCACATTTGTTGCACCCATTTATGCATCACATGCATAACTGAGGTGTGAAAATGATGTGTAAATGAGTCCATTTTCATATGAAAATTTCCAAACCTGAAAATGTGTGAAATGATTACACACCTTTTTGGTTAAGAAGGTGGCAGTACAAAGTTCACCTGAGATAGGTAGCGTCACAATATCAAATCCCCTCACTGCCTTTTATTTTTTCAGTTTTTGTGGGCCCCAAAATTCTGATCCAAATCTTTATAAAAAAAACCTTATTGGCCCATTACCCCCAAAACATTAAGTTTCATGTCTTAAATACTGATAGATTTTGAGATATCTGAAGATTTTACATATGTAATCCAAACTGTTCAATGTTTTTTTTTTTTTCCGAATTGTTCAATGTTTATGAAAATGGTGCTTAATCTTACACAGGTAAAATACCCATATGCAAATTTTACATATTTTAACCCCAATTTTCATATCCAATCTGTAAATAACAAATGGACCCTTGGTACTTGAAATTAAATTGCACATATTGGTTTAGGGTGGGGATCCAAAAAGTCTTTGATCCCCATTATGTAGTTTCTATATATTCTGTAGCAGCATACAGTAAGGTATGTCAATAGACCATTATGCTTCCTGGAAGGTCTGGATTTGAAAACATGTATCTGTGCAGGATCTGAACTAGATCCACATTGGGACTCCCTACTAACAGAGTTTCAATAGAGAACTGGTTCCAATCCAACTGTCTAGGAGCCAAATTATGTTCCGAAATTTCAATCAGGATTTTCTGATTGTCTAATCATTTGTATGGGATTCATATCTTTATGAGAGTACAATAATAAGCCCCAAAATTTTTAAGATAGAAAAACACTCACTCCAAATATGATTTTTTTCCTTTATTTCTAGATCATATTTACATTTAAAATGTATTAGTTGTTGATTGTATACATATACTTTAACATCATTTCAAACATACTAAGAATTGGGAATAGCAAGGATCTGTCAGACCCTTGCTACCTATGCCGTGGGTCTTTGAGCTGATTTTGTAATCAGGACCAAAACCACTATCTGGTTTGGGTCTGATGGACCACCATTCCTGTCTAGATCCATAATTGAATGGGCTAGATCCATTTGGATCTGTGTCAAATTCAGGGCCACTAATGGGCCCATGTGTAATAAAAACAAATCAGATTAGGCACATGTTCATAAATTATTTAGGCAATTTAGTTTGCATTTTGTATCAAGTGGGAGAACATTTCTATACTTCTGTCAAAAATTCATGATGGTTTTGGAGATGAATTTGAATAACTAGAACTTCTGAAGTAGCAGTGTAGCACACTTAGGGCAAACGGATGTAGTCATTATTTCTATTATTCTTTGGTTACTGGCTGTACTGATGTAGAAAGAACATTAGAGTAAGAGTATAGCACACTTAAGGTCAGTGGGGTTTTCGTGTTGTCCCCATGCATTGAACAGCCTCTCCGACCCCTCTTCGACCCCCATATGGGCCATACCCTTACTCTTGTGAATTATCATTCACCCAAATTTTGACGCTCATCTGAGTTCTGTAGGGAGGTCATCAGTCATGAGGAGTCTTTACCTCAAGGACGACCCATAGGCCAGACTGTTCTGGAAAATGATTCCTCACTTATGCTTTCAATAGCCGGTTACTAGTGAAAATTGGTTAGGCATCAGTTTTTTTTTTTTTTTTTAACTGCAGTCTCTCTCAAAGATGAGGATACTTTTCCCCATTTCAGGTAGGCTTGCTGGGTGTAACTAGGCTTGATTAAGTCTGTTTCTTATTGTTTTATTTGAATGAAATTCAAATAGCATCCTGTGGCTGTTTTGAGTTTTCAGATGTTGAATGAGTCACACTGTTAAATCACTAACTTTGAATCAAACAAACTGATGGTGATAAATCAATAATGATATATGAGAACCTAGGATTATTTCTTACAGTCCATTCATTTGTTATTTCATCATCACTGGCTTTAGTAATATTCTTTTTTAGATAGTAACGGTCTGGAAAGATAGGTCCAGTTCAACAACATTTTGGATATTCAATCTTTTATGGTTCCAAATCTTCTGATTACTGCAACTCATATGGCTTTTCTAATGAAAATTTCAAAGTGCAATGTACTCTATTTAAGTGCCATCACTTTACTGGTTTAGACCCTCTTACATCTGAAATGTATTCTGTGTCTGTATTTCTAGAGAATACAATTTTACATTTTGTTGGGGGTATATCACCCTAGTGTAAATTTAAATGCTTGGTTATGGATACTCATAAAGATTGGAAAACGGTTGAGTCGGGTAAAAACATGTCGGGTTGAACAGGGTTGTCTATGGGTATAAATGGGTTAGGTACTTGTATGTTGGTCAACCTGACCCGACTTGCACAACCCACGACCAGTGCAAATAAACTCCTTTAACCTGACCCAACTGGGCCCAAGATCAATCCATTTCAAGTATTATGGCCATATATGATCGACAAATGGCTGTCACATGTTCTATCCTTTGATGGGAAATGATAAATTGGTTATCATGATAAATTCGTCAACCCTAATCCAACTTGTATAAATGTGGGTCAGGTCCTAGCCCATGATCAACTCGTATATTTAGCAGGTCAAATCCAGGTCAGATACTTGCTGGGTTTGCCACCACTGCTCTAATACTACAATTTTTTTTACGGGCAATCTTTGTTCATTTTGTCAAAATTGAAGGAGTCAAAATTGAAGGAAATGTTTACATGGATGTGGATACTTTTCCTCTCCAACTGTTTCTTATTCACCTACAATTGTATTTTTCGCTTAACTGGAGTTGCACTAATCTCTTAAATATCATTTTATATTTTTATACCACAGAGGATGTTCCCCTACAAGCATGTTGCAACACAGCTCTATGGGGCCCACCTTTGGTGAGTGCAGCCCCTTTGATACTGTTGTCGTCCCCATGATATGACATCAGGATCAATTTTACAGTTATTGAGCTTTCACTCACTCTTTGATTGAATCACAAAAAAACTCTGGTTAAGATGTCATTATTAACTTTAAGGCTTTTAAATGAAGTGCTAGGATAATTTGGTGAGGCTAATTTTTGGGATATCTCTTATGCATAAGGAAACATTTCCGTATGTCATCATCTAAGTGGGCCTCACGAGCTAGACTGTCTATTAGAACATTGTCCTTTATACCAATGATTCTATTGGCATCTTCCATGATTCATCTCCTTTTCTAACTTCTTTTGAAGCAGGGAAAAGCCAAAGCGAAAACTCAAGGGAGAAATGTGTCAAATATGGTTAGCAGATTACACTTCCGATAGAAATCCAAGATCTGTCTGAATGCAGTTCCAGCAGATACACATCATAGTGCATATAATTCACTATTGATGTCATGGAGAAGAACCACTAAGGCACATTGGAATTGAATTTGATCACTGTAGCACATTGCAGATGGAGGGCTGTATAGGGTGTTTTCCTTCCATGGGAATGTTCCTTAGTTCTTGATGCTTCTGTCTTCTTTGGTACCTCATAATTCCTTTCTCATTTTGATAAAGTTTTTATCCTTTCCCAGAATGCGCTTTTTTACAACTAGCAGGCAATTGGGTTTGAGCCTATTAGAATGGAAATGACCCCTTTCAAAGGGTTAAAAGCAGTGCATGAATCTACACTCTTGAGAAGGCTAGAAAAGCCAGTAGAGCCTAGCCTTTTGATGGTTGGTTTTGGTCACACTTAACCAATGTGTTAAGAAAGCCTTCATTTCTGAAAAATATAGTAGGTTATGATACAGATTTTGTTTGTGTGTGACCTTTCTTAACATGAACTATTATTCTATTGTAATTCCAAATGGTATCATGTGGAATGAATGTTTCATTGCAAGCTGGTTATTGTTTTTTTTTTTTTTTTTTTGGCAAAATGCAAGCTGGTTATTGTTGATACTTGAAAAGTTCAACATCTTCTTTTAAGAGAGAAACTACTACTATAAAAAATGAGAAACATTACAGTTTCATACAATAGTCAATTAAGACAATGGATAAGGGAAAAACGAAATGCTCAATAAGCCTAAAAACTTAAGCTTCCTTTCCTTGATCTCGTGGGACATGTGTAAACAATGCAGCGGTTAAAAAAGAAAAAGAATCCAAAGGCCTAATCTCATTCAGGATAAATGAAAGCTTTCATGGTGGTGAGGATACCTTTTCTGACCAACACCAAGAAAGAACTTAACGAGTCATTATTGATTACAATGGACCAGGAATGTGAGTTGGAAAACAATTTGATTCCTCTTTATGCTTTGATTGGAGTAACTAATTCTAGTGAATTCTTGAATAAGTATTATGCTTTTATCATTTCATAAAAGCCAATTAACTTAATAGATGGCCTGGAAAATGCAGGTACTAAAAGCAAATGGAAAAGGAAACTGGCAGCAGAAAAAGATTGGAAATGGCAATGAAATAACAAGAAGTGAAAGAAAATAGCACCAAATACTGTAAGATTGCATTCAATGGACAAAAAACTGTCAACACACTACCCCTTAACAGACCAGCTTGAAAGCAAATGTACGGTAAAACAATCATGTGATGCTTGAGAGTATCTAGAATCAACATGTTATTGAACCCTGGAAGGGACCAAAAAGCTTGGAAGGGACCAAAAAGCTCCACATTGATTTGTAAAGTAAAAGGACAGAACAGCAGAAATTCCCCATTAGAGTTTGCTCACAAGTAGAAAGAAGGCTTTTGCTCAAAGAAGATCTGCAGTATCTAGTTTCCAAATTTTTATAACTTACCCATCAAACACAAATGTCACACAATTAAGCAAATGTATTAAGTAAACCAGTAAGCCAACAACAGAATCTTACAATGTTCTTACCTGACAAAAGAATCTCATACATGGGATCTCTTCTCCTGTTTTTCTTTTTCTTTTTTCTTTTTCTTTTGGGTAGAAACATCTGGTTGATGTTAGATCCATGGGATTTCTTAAAAGTAACAATCTGCACCTTTCAATCCTTTCCCTAAAATTTGGCATCTCAACATTTCAATATTTTAAGGAGGTTCCCTTTCCATCCCCTTGAGTGAGTTCCTTAGTTTATCAGCCCCTTTCTAACATTGTACCCTTTCTCAAAGGAGATATTAATTGATTGTTCTATTGATCAGGAACTCAGCAGGCAATGAAGGAAGAGTATGAAACATGAATCTGGATCATAATTCCAATTTTATCCTAGAGTCTCAATCCAACTTAGGCCTGGGCTCTTCTGTAACTTGTTTGATCTTATCCTTCCTCTAATATTTGCAACATGATCCCAATAACCTGCCTTTGCATATATGTTTGATAACTGCACATCAAGATCGGGATTTTCAGGTTCTAACTCTAGAAGGCACTTTGAAGCAATCTCCGCAGCTGCAGTGTCTCCTCGGATGCTAGCAGCTCCTATCAATGCTTCCCACACACGAGAATCGGGTCGAATTGGCATCTCATTGATGAACCTCAGCGCCTCGCTAAACTGCCCTGCTCTTCCCAGCATGTCCACCATGCAGACATAATGCTTCATGGCAGGTTCAATACCAAAGTTCCTAGACATGGCTTTGAAGTATTGAAAGCCATCTTGTAGAAGACAGGCATGGCTGCAAGCAGCAAGAACTGCTATGAACGTGATGCTGTTGGGGGTAATGGATGCGGTTTGCTTCATCCGTTCAAAGATCGCAATGGCTTTGGTGCCATGGCCATTCAGTCCATAGCATGAGATGAGTGCAGTCCATGAATTCACATCCCTTTCTAGCATCTCATCAAAGACGAGTTGCGCGAGCTCCATGTCTCCACATTTACCATACATATCTATAAGCCCATTACCAATGAAGTTTTCCCTTTCAAAACCAGCTCTATACACATATCCATGAATCTCTTTCCCCCCTCTTGAAGAAGCCAAGCTTGAACAAGAGCTAAGAACTGCCACAATTGTAAATGAATCAGGTTGAATCCTTTCAGACCTCTGCATATCCACAAAAAGTTCCAATGACTCTCGTGCATTTCCATTATAATTATAGCCTGAAATCATTGCATTCCATGAAACCAGATTCCTCCAAGGCAATTCATTGAAATGCTGACGGGCAAAGTTGGCGTGTCTGCATTTGGCATAGACATCTAATAGAGCTGTTGAAACCAACACATCAGAATCAAAACCACACTTAACCATCAGACTATGCATTTGTGCTGCTTCTTCGCCAACGGAGATGCCTGGAAGAATGGAAGCCATGGTAAATGAATTGGGTCTAACACCTGCAATTCGCATAGCACGAAACAGCTCAGCCCCATATTCGAACCGGTCATTTTGGATAAACGCAGAGATGACTCCGGTCCAAGTGACTATGTTTCTCTCAGGCATATCCTCAAATAGCTGGTGTACAGCATCCAAATACCCAAATTGCCCATGGAAGAGGATTAGGCTGTTGCCCACATAAAGATTGGAGTCAAAGCCAGTTTTAATAGCATGACTATGAAATAAAAGTCCCATGCATGGATTCTGGAGCTGGGAAGAGGCTTTGAGAATGTAAGGGAAGGTGAAATTATCTGGTTTAAAGCCATGGTTCCAGAGCTTAGAGTATAGTTGTAGGGCTTCAATGAAACTACCACCTTGAACTAGGGTTTTGATGGAAGTGTTGTTTGACTGAGATCTGGGTTGTGTGTGGAATGAAATCAGTGGATTCCTTGTGTAGTTAGGAGGGCGCCTTTTTAGGAGGGATGTCATTGCAAGGGTGTCCTCATTTCCGCTATCTGTTTGTTAAAATGTCTAAACGAAACAGCAACATCCATGAGGAGGGGATTGAAAGCACCACCATGAGCACCACCTTGTGGTGCCCACTTGGGCCATGCCAATCATGGGGACATGGGGGATTGAAAGGTCTAAATGATACCTAGGTGAATACAATCAATTGAATTAGATCATCCTATCCTTTGATCTATGACTCGCAAACTTAACGGTTTTAGAATGGGATATTTACAACAAAAATCCCCTTAAATAGGTCAACCACAATTGAGGACCCTAAACTTTTATAATGACGGCTAATGACCTCTACCACTAGCTTCACCAACTGCATGCTCTTTATTATTTTCAAAACAGGACACATGGCATAAGTATACATGGGGCTAGGGTTGTAACGGGTTGGTTTTGGTTCGGGTCTATGGTGGACTTGGAATCAGAACTATTAAGGAGAAGGTGGAACCAGATCCGGACCCGAAACCGTTTCGGAACTTGTTTCTTGGCTCCGAAAACGGAACCAGAACTATATATGAGACGGGTTTGGATCTGGGTTCAGGTCTGGGTAAACAATCATATAAAAAGAATATGGTTTTTTAAATAGATTTTCAAAAATTGAGGTAACATGTCGGATCTCGAGTCTGAACTAAGGTGGAACCGGACCCGGACCCAGACCCATTTACTTATCGGGGTTTAAATAAGGACCCATATTCGATTTTTAATTGGTCGGAACCTCCGTATAATAGGAGAATCGGGTACCTATTTACATCCATACATGGGACACACTAGAACTGCTAGATATAAAAGGATTTGAGGGTCCCCAACTTAAGAAAAGAATAAGGAGTGTTTTTTTTTTTTTTTCTAATAAACAAAAGAGGTTGAAAGCCACGAAATGGACAATTAATTTTTTGCTTTCTATTTATTGACCATCCATTTTATGATCTCATATTAAACTGATTGTCATCAACATCCTTCGACCTAATTTTATTGCATCTGATATAGCTAGTGGGTCCCATAAATTTTGCCACGTTTATTAATGTTATTATAGATAGAGATAGAGAGAGTAATAGTAGGTATGAGATTTGGGCATTTTGTTAATGTTATCATAGATAGAGATAGAGAGAGTAAGAGTAATAGTAGGTATGAAACTTTATCCAACAGAGAGTAATGGAAGAATTATCGGGGTATTGGTATATTCTAAGTTAGTTTAGATACTTCTCTATCCTCTGTAGAAATAAAGGCAGTTTTGGAGCCTTGATATTTCTTACGATTGATTCTCTCCATCCAATCCTGTTTTTGGGCTGTTTCATCCCACCATCAAGTAACTTCTTTCCCTTCCATCTCTGCTATCTCTCTCATCATTTTTTGCCATTTCACTTTCTACATGTATTTGTATAACATTTCTTTTTATGATCTTCATGAATCAATTTCTCTAGCAAAGATGACTACTACTACAAAAAAATGCTATTGGCCAAACCACCAACAACGACTCAAGCAAGGATGAGAGCCCCCTAATTGTCGCCTTCGGTGAGATGCTCATTGATTTCGTCCCAAATGTCGCGTGAGTCTCTCTGGCTGATTCTATGAGATTTCTGAAAGCTCCAAGAGGAGGACCTGCAAAGCACCTGCAATTGTGGCAGTTGCAATCAGAAAGCTCGGTGGAAGATCAGCATTCATTGGGAAATTCGGTGAGGATGAATTCGGGTACATGTTGGTGGATATCGATCACTGATGGCGTTAGCTTCGACCCCAATACTAGAACAGCGCTTGCATTTGTAACTCTGAGGAATGATGGTGAGAGAGAATTCATGTTCTATCGAAACCCAAGTGCTGATATTCTGTTGAAGGAGTCTGAATTGAATATGGGTCTGATCCAAAAGGCCAGGATTTTCCAATATGGCTCCATAAGTTCGATTACTGAATTGAGTCAGCCCACATGGCTGCGATGAAAGCAGCAAAACAAGCTGGTCTGTTGCTCTCCGGTGATCTAAATGTGAGGCTGCCATTGTGGCCATCTCCTGATGCTGCGAAGGAAGCTGATATAATCAAAGTCAGCGACGATGAGGTTGCTTTCTTAACAAATGAAGATCAGACTAAAGAAGAAGTAGTGCGCAAACTCTGGTTTGATGGACTTAAGCTGCTTCTGGTCACTGATTGAGAAAAGGGTTGCAGGTACTTCACAAACAAGTTCAAAGGAAGTGTGAGTGGATTTTCTGTGAAGACTATTGATACAACTGGGGCTGGTGATTCGTTTGTGGGTTCTATTCTAACGGCGATTTCCAAAGATGCGCGCTTCTGCTACTGGAAGATGAAAACAAATTGAAAAATGCTTTAAGGTTTGCGAATGCTTGCGGCGCGATCTGTACCACGAAGAAGGGAGCTATTCCTGCTCTTCCAGATGTTGCTACTGTCAATGATTTCATTTCAAACTACAAGTGAATGTGGATTTGAGGTTTCAGTATCTAGATCATTTCTGTTTTGGAGTAATGTAGTTAGCTTTAGACTATAAATTACTAGTCTTTGTATTCCTTGAGAATGTTACTATAAATTAGTAGTAGAATTTTTGTATTCCTTGAGAATATTTGCAGTAGTTTATATCAAGAAGATCACTTTTATTTCAGAAATCTTGCACACCAAGATATTTCAAGAAGAAAATAATTCCAAGAATCCCAAGATTTTTGCACTAAAAACTTCCCCAAATCCTATCCTACAGTGGACCCCAACCTAACAAACCCAATTCAAAAAAATATACAAAAACCTCCCCAGAAAGAGCATAGCCTTTCCATATCCAAAATCAGCCACAATCTTGACCTCAAAAACCAACCCATCTCTCCCTCATTCCAGACACACCTCACAGCCATCAAGAAGGCAGCCCTCTCTCTCCATCAATTCTCTTTTTTTCACCTCTACCATCCTCACTCACCCAAGGTCTTCCTACTAAAGGATGATAGAGGGTGAAAAGGACCAAAAGTGAAGTCAGGAGAAAAGGAATATTTTGATGGATCGATATTGTATGATCCTGTCACTCACTGTGGGAGGACAGAAACCCATTTCAGAGAAAGGGTCTCCCACATCGGTTCTTTACAAAAATATTCTTCTCTTTATCATGACTTTGTTGGAAAGTGTCCTTTCAAGGGGCGAAGGGACGGGATTATGGGGAGAGCATCTGTTTAATACATATGCCTCTGTTGATGTGCTAAACCCTAAACCCACACTCCCTGAGTGGCTCATAAATCTTGAGAGGGTGGTTTGTCCAGTGTTTTCCCCTCACTAATAAAATTGAAAACACTGATGCCTTGCATCTCCTAATCCCAGTGGTCATGTCCCAAGAAGGCTTGAAGGGAGAGAGCTGCGGTATGTTTATTCATATATTTAGCGGCAATCTAATCCTCGTCTTCATAGTAACCCCAAATTTTTTATTTTTGTTACTTGTCTCATGCTGACCTACTTAGCTTGAGTATGAGTTTGATCTTTGCATTATACATATCATTTACTACATATATATATATATATGTGCTAGGTTAATATTATCTAATCCAGTAAATTATTGTAAGGGTAGAGTGATAGATATGTAAATATATATAGGTGTGCACCTTTCAAAGATATCAACTGTTCAAAGTTGTGGCCTCACTTTGTTGATCAAGCAGGCTAAAGTTTTTCTCCAAAGAAAATGATGTCAATGTTGAATTGAAGAATTCTAGCCAAGGTGGTTGGACCCATGAGAGATGTGACTAACGCATGAATGACCCCATCACAATGGGGAGAAGAGTGGGATCCCATCCCATACAATCCCGGGCTGTGACAGGGCCCAATTATTCCTACTGTCACGAGACACCCCGTGTGAACCGGACTTTAAACCCACTTTTTTTTTTCTGGGCTTGGGACTGGCAATGCAATGCAACAAGCAACATGGCGGAGTTAAAAACTTTTTTTTTTTTTTTTTTGCCAATGACAGTAGAAAATCAGAAAATCAATAGAAATGAATGAGAATGAGTATCCTATATGGGTCAAGTAATGTCGGATCGGTTAAAAACTTTTTTTTTTTTTTTTTGCCGATGACAATAGAGAATAGTAAAATCAATAGAAATGAATGAGAATAATTTGTATGTATCCCACATGTGCCCCTACATTCAAGATTACAAAGTTACGGATGGTTTGTAGCAGAATAATTCTCTTGTTCCAATTTTGTCTGTCAAAATAATTATTGTTTTGCTGACCAAAGTGAAAATCATCTCAAACATCCCTCTATTCACAAAGGTGATATTTCTCTTTTTTCTAAGTAGGCAGGCGCAAATCACTAGAAAAGCAATTTTAGCAGCAAGGATTTGGAAACATGCCCACATATAGAAGAAACAGTTCACAATGCATACAACATATAATATAAATCACAAACAACGGAATGCATGGGAAAGAAAGGCCACGGGCCTAGCTAATTAACAAAAGGCCAAAGTCTCACTCTCTCTCTCTCTTTAAAATCATATGAGTTATCTATAAAATAATTAATATAATGATCTTGCAGCGGATCTGGCCGTGCTGTTTTTGCCCAAACCTAGTCCCATTTTTGTTGGGCTTTAAAAATATTGTGCAAGCCCATCCCGTTGGGCTCAAAAATTTTTAAAAGCCTTGTATTTTCGGACTTGGGCCGGGCCGAGTACCCGTTTCAATGCGTCCCATTGATAGGCCTAGAGAAGACGACCTGGACACACACGGGAGAGGACCCAAGGATTGAACTCTAGATAGTTGGGTGAGAAAAGGAATTTCAACCACTGGACTATTTTTCTACTCTCGAATTGCACAATAGTAACCGTAATATTTGGGTGTAATTGTATGAGGATTTTGAATTTATTTTTATTATTTGTAATTTGAGCGTTTCTTTAAAGAAATTCAAATGAAATGGTGATTGTTGCAACATATCATGGACCCACATGTGTAATCATAGGTAGCCACATATTTTTAATAGTTTAATCCTTTTCAAGTTGATTATATATGTATAAAGTTAATTCAACTTTAATTGACCACATCAGTGGTGTGTGATCAACTTTATGTAATCATTCTCATATAAATGAAAAAAATACATAAAAAGATCAAAAAATCTCTAAGAAGAGAGTTGGAGGTGGAAGGCATTCAATAGCTTATTGTGATCATGAAAATCTTGGGTCTGGATCCAAATCATCCATTGCTTATACCAATTCTCACAATGGGGAGTGGATAGAATACTACTTTCAGAAACAAAGATATGGACCAAATCATGTTTAAAATACAGGGCATATAGTCTCTGCCGATAGGACTCCTGCTATCACCATACTGTGTGGAGAAGAAAACCTTAAAAATTGGACCATTCGAGAAGAGATTAAAACTGTAACACATTGAGGGAAATGAATTGAAAGAGAAAAGGCAATACAAAAAAAAAAAAAAGAAAAAAAAGAAAAAGGAAAGATAGAAAGAAAGAATGCAATGCAGAGTTTTCAAAACTCGCTAAAGACATGTACGGTAAAAGGTGAAGATTCGTGAGGAGTCTACGGTTTTGAAGTTTCCTTATTTAGAATTTGTATAACTAGGGATTTCACATTGTTAGGGGAGGCTAGGGTCACCATGCCCCTCGCCCAAAAAATGCATAAAATCCCTTTTGGCCTTTTAGAAAATTATAAGAAGATGTTACCTATTTTCCCACCTAGGGGTGTACACGGATCGGATTGGTGCGGATTGGGCCAAATCCGTGACCAATCCGTTACCTACAGATTGACGGATTTGGAATCTGTCACCAATTCGTAGCTGTTAAAATCCGATCCGTGTAGGAGCGGATTGGATCAGATTAATCCGTTCAATCCGTCCCTGCACATTACATGGAGAAAAAAAATAAAAAAAAACCCATGAATTCTGAAGCCACTGAATTAAAGGGGCATGAGTTGAGAGTTGTATGCCTATCCTATCATCTTCTACTCATAAGGTTACATATTGACCCCTTACATTTTTTTTTCTTATTATATATATTTTTATTTATATTTAATGACAATGGATCGGAACGGATCGAATCTGCGGATTAAGGGTGAAATCCACCATCAATCCATTGTTAACGGATTACACAATTTACAATCCGTCACCAATCCATTGGCCTTCGGATCGGATCAAAATCCGCGGATTGGATCGGATCAGATCGGATTGACGGATCTACAGATTTTTTCATACACCCCCTCCCTCCCCAAATAATTTTTCCTTTTTAAATAGTGATCCCTCCAAGGACAATTTTCTTGGTCCACCCTTGTGATGAGAATTAAATCCTATCTGGATGGTTTATTGGAGATCAACTACTTGAAAAGTTTGTAAAACCTTGTAAATTTTTTTTTTTTTGTTTGTTTGAAAGAAGTGAATTAGAGACCTGATGATTTCCATTTAATTAATGAGCCTCAGCAAGGAACCCTATAAACTTCTAGTAGGTCATCTATAGCTCATCTTTTTGTGTGCCTTATTATTCAAGGAAGGTGGAAAGGGTAGGTGAGTCAGGCGTTTCATTCACGCGCAATGACCAATGGCCAATCTTTCATGTTCCAAGTTCCAACGTCTGAAATTGACAATTTCCGTCTTTCCTCGATGTGTACTGGCTGTTATTAATTCTAGGGATTCTCTCACGTTTATTGGCTCTTTTTAAGTGGAACTTCCAGAACACCACACACCACACACCACACACCACACACCACCGCATGCTTTTTTACCATACTCTTTCTAAGAAAGCGAACCCAACCCCCACCGCAAGAATCACGGAAAGGCACACTTTCAACTTTCCAGCATGCCTCTTAAGCTGGGGTATAAAAAAAAACACTAAAATACTTGGGTCGGTTTGGTACTTTACTATTAAAGTAAAAATGATTTAAAATATTAAATCAAGAAAAAAAATAAAATATAAGAGGTTATGATGGGGCTAACCCATCAAAAGGCCTCATGCAAACCATTCCACCCCTTAGGGCTGCACGTCCATGTGCAGTAGGCTGCGAGCCATCTTGGTTTGTCCATTTGCACCATACAACGGTAGGGGACCCACACTCGAACTAGTCGAAAGTCGACTTTAATACCATTTGTAAAGCCTCCACCTCATACTCATGTATGATAGTGTCCGCTTAGGCTCACAACCTTCACTTTTTTATTTCTGATAGACTTCAACCTATCAAAAGGCCTCATGTAAGGCATTGTGGCGCATCTTTTTTACTTTTTATGTAAGAAGTGATTTTTTTTTTTTTTGCCATTTAATGGAGGAATGATGTTACTTTTGACTTATAAAAAAAAAAAAGGAGGAGATTTTTAAAAAGAAGCCCTAAATGACTGTTTAAGACAGCTTTGAATTTCAGCATTTAGGGAATGACCTGGCATGCCGTGATAAGTGGGACTTGAAAGGATGCAGTCTCTCGCAACTAGAAAGAAAAATGGAAAGTGCATTACGCCCAATAAATTGGAGAAATCACATGCACTCGTAGAAAACTGTCGCCCAGCTGTTTCACGTTGAATTTTGACTTCTCTAAAGTCTGAAGGCATGCATGCCGTTTCTTTGAGGTTAGGGGTTGGCAACTTTGGAACTTGGAAGGTGAGCCCTCCTCCTCCTGGCCCTTTCCAAAAATCAAAACGTGGAGTAATGGGTGAGGAATTGAGGATGTGGTGAAACTCAGGAGCCTGTACACATGAGAACGAAGCCCACGCTAATGCGAAAGTACAAGTCTGGATCACCTATTGCATTTGATCAGATTCATCATGGGTGGACCAATCACTGTAGACCACTCATCCAAAATCCAAAAGGTTTAAAACGAATTTAGCAAAATCTGATGGGTTTTAGATTACATGACTCATTGTGATTAGTCGACTCATGGTGAGCCTACGTCAAGTGCAATAGGTGACCCATACTTGTAGCATATCCTTTGGAATCAAACTCTAGGCAGCTGAACTCTTACCCCCTTAAAACATCTTGAAAATGTCATATGTCAAAATAATATGCTTTAAACAAATTAAACTACAAGCGGCTTAATTAAAGTAGTATAATTCTATTCCAAAGCTCCTACGTGAATCGCTCGTCTCAAGAATAAAAATGAGCAGTCTCCCCTTATTTGGGATGTGGCTAAATTATATTTAGTACAAATCAGATTTAGCCATATATAAAATGCATAAACAAAAGTACATGATATCTAAATTATATATAAAAATGATGTGTAAATAAGATCATGTACACACATTCAAAAATCATTTTCACACTTTCTCTCGCTAATGGCCGTCACAAAATGATTACATTCTAATATGCCACATAACCATCTTCATTTATGCTGGCTCCTTATTTGTAATCTAAATCGTTCAATTATCTCTCCTGATCGGCGGTATTAACATCAAGGGAAACTCATGCGCGGTGGCTAATCTTTCATGCACACTCACGCGCGGTGGCTAATCTTTCATGTGCCTTGTTCAATGTTTGAAGTTCAAACATAGGTTCTCATTCGACCTGATGCATATGTTTCCGGCCGGTTAATAAGATATTCAGAAATCAGTACTCCTAGACAACCATTTTTTATTTATTTTTTCTCTCACGGAGTCATTGGCTCTTGTAGTGGACTTTCCAGAAGATCCCAACGTCGAACCCCATGCTAGGTAGAGAGAACCGCATGTTACCAACTCCGTGCAAAACAAATCTTAGAAATAAAGGTATGAGAAACAACACATTTTTTTATTATTTATTTTATAACCCAAGGTATCTTCCACTTAGCTTAGTAAGGAGATTTTGGCCCTTTGTCAGATGGACACTCAATTCTTAATAGCCGAGAACTAATTTCTAAGGGCACATACAAGCCCTCCTATCCACGGTACCAGAAAAAATTATGAGAGGTAGCAAGTGATTGTGAAGGTAGATGTCGAATTCGAATACAAGACCTTTCCACTTCCTTTAGGGCCCGTTTGGTAATTTTACTAATATAGTCAAGTGAAGTTAAGTCAAATTAAACATCCCATCAAAAGTACTTTTAACCAAAACTCCCTCCATCTTTTTCAAAAAAAAGTCAAAAAGCAACTACATTTACTCACTAAAAGACAAAAAAAATTCATTTCCCCATACAAAAAGTCAAAAATATTCCATTCCAAACAACTAAAAACAAAATATCATCATAATTCTCTTATATTTTATTCATTCTTTTCATTTCACTTCACTCCACTTTATTTTAAAAGTAAATTACCAAACGGGCCCTGGCCAAGTGAATTATGATGATATTTTATTTTTAGTGCAGAGTCCTGGCCAAGTGAGTTGCCTTTGACAGATCATAAATAAAGAGGACACCTTCCTGCTTTTTCTCCCATACCATTGGCAATTATAAAATATTGCTATTATCACATGCGAAAATGCTTAAGGATCTAACTAAGTATAATATACAATGTATGATACAATGCTATCATATGATATGAAGCAAGCAAAGATTTCGGACGTTTGAAATAAAAACTATACTTTTCATGGGTTGGTTCATTTTATAATCTTGTATCAGCCTACTATAAACGAAGAACGTCGCCCTGAAAGTTGGCCTATTAGAATTGGAATCCCTACCTGGAAAATTGGAGAAAGCACATGCAGTCGTCGCCATGGGACCCACATACTTTCATAACTTATGATGGCAATTGTGGCCGAGCAGGAGCTGTAACTTGTAGAATTTGACTTCCTTTCTGACCAAACGCATGCCGTTTCTTGCCAGTTTAGCATCTTTGGAACTTGGAAGGAAAGCATCAGACAGTTGTCAAAACAAATTAAAACAAACTACAGCCAAGTGTAACCCCCAAGGCTTCTAGACATTTAAATCCCAAGGTGCAGATCCTCTACTTGGTTGGGATGTGGCCAGATTATATTCAATAGTAGTTCGCATCACAGTAAGAATTGAATATATATACATATATCGCATATATATATATATATATAAAGAAAAAGTCAATTTCTCTTTCCCCCCTCCCCCTCCCCCTCCCCCTCCCCCCCCCGCGCGCAAGTGGAGGCCCCTATTTGGTCCAAACAGGGGATCCGGATCCGTAAAAGTAGTTCGATATATGGCATGATTCTAGTTAACTAACCAATCATGGCATTTATATGGTTCGGTTTGAGACCATGGCTCCAAGTCATATAAAGTTTGATTGTGCTCGGGAGAGGTAAAACGTTAGGACTTCGAATGGATATTCGATTTTCCGATCATCTAGTGGTTTCTTACCCATTAAAATATCAAGATTGGAATATATTTTAGGTTTTGATTCATAAATAGGCCTATGTCCAGAACGTAAATTAGATTCCAATTGATAAACGACTCTGGTTCTAAATTTATACAGGTTCCAACCAAAGGACTTGGAACCAAATCCATTTGTCATTCCCTTCTCATTCTTAATACATAAATTGCACATATTCTGTTGTTCCTTCGTCGTGCAAATATTGGATATGGATCACCTCCACTATTGCTCAATTAGTTAAGAAGATGGTGTTGCACGTTTGGGTTCAAGCCCTCTTATAATAATCAGGTATGGAACTAGCAAAAAGGTTCACAGTTGGAACAGAATTCATAACCATCATTTAGAAAATGGTTCCAATCCAGACCCAACATATTTGCATCCCTTCTCATTCTAAATACATAAATTGCACATATTCTGTTGTTTCTTTGTCGTGCAAATAATGGATATGGATCACCTCCACTATTTCTCAATTAGTTAAGAAGATGGTGTCGCACGTTTGGGTTCGAGCCCTCTTATAATAATCAGGTTTGGAACTAGCAAAAAGGTTCACAGTTGGAACTGAATTTATAACCGTCATTTAGAAAATGGTTCTGATTTCCAATGCAGTATGGTTCCAACCCAGACCCGACCTATTTGCATCCGATGGCCACCAAAATAACAAATGAATATTAGAACTATATTATCATCATATAACCTTAATACAATATAGAGGTTTTTTTTATCGGAAAAACCGCTTTATGTGGTCAGTACACCGAACAAGGAACATTAGGTAACACATGCACCTAACAGGAAATCCATATAGGATTCTAATTTTTTTTTACCTTTTTTGTGTGGTCGATTTCGACTTTTAATTTCAGTGTCGGAGGTCGAATTTGACCCTGAGATATAAAGTGACCTAATACATTTTAGTTCCTTGCATCTAATTTGACTTGGTAAGAAATACCCAAAGATCACATTCACCAAAAATGTAAATGAATTTGTCGGACTTTAGGTACTGGGAAGACAAGAAATGGACGCTGGAAATTAAAGACATGGGATGGGATTCATCTTAAAAACCCGTATTACACGTAGCTACGGTCCCAAGAAAATTTCCCGGGTCTGTTCCTCGGAGTCCAAGATCCGGATCGTGCGGTGTGGTGGCCTCACAGACTAATGGAGGAAAGACGTGTAGCACTCCCACTTTCCTGTTGACAAGTCAGCGTAAGAACAAAGATGGCAACTTAAAGCATGTGATCTGACCTGCACGAAATTTCCGTTCCAAGATTTCGGTACTTTCCGTTTTCCTCCTCCTCTCCTTCTCCTTCTCCTCTTTCTCACTTTAATACAACTTCCTCTGCATCGTAACCACATATACTTCTTCTTCTTCTTCTTCTTCTTTCGATCTCTGGATCTCTAAATCGAACCAGCATCATCAGAAAATGCGCATCTTCTCCTTCTTCGAGCGATCTGCTCGCTCTTTTCAACAAAATCATCACTACTCAAAGTTCCTCGTAATATTCGCCGTCAGGTATTGCGCTCTCTCTCTCTCTCTCTCTCTCTCTCTCTCTCTCTCTCTCTCTCTTATTTTGTTCTAAAAAATGAATCTTTTGTTGAATCTTCTGCATTGCTATTAGAGTTTTGTCATGGCCCTGTTTCATTGAATGAATACACAAGTGGTGGTTTTCTATAATGCTTTGGTGGGTTGTTATGGTTGTTAAAAGCATTGGAGTTGGAGAGATAAAACTTTGTTCAGATTAATGGGGTGCGTTTGTTTGCATGGAATTGAATTCCATGGAAATCATGGTAAAATGGGTTGCGAAAAAAGGATTATTTAACAAGTGAGGGATATAGGTGGAGATGAAGATGAGACCTTGAATTTTTTAGGATTTGATATATGGGGTAATGGGTTTGTGTTCATATTCATTTTTCATCTCCTCTCGTAATCTATTTTCTCATCAAAGATGAGATTTTTTTTATTTTTTTTATGGGTATGTATGAACCATCACCATTGTTTCTCTTCAATGCTGTAAATAATAAAAGAAACTAAATCTTAAACTCCTCGGGGCTTTTTGACACAATCGTCATTTCTGTAAGTTCCTTGTCATATCTCATATTTTCTTCTCTATGACAGACAATTCTTCTGGAGGCATATCACAGTTTTTTTTACAATCTGTTTCATTGAATGGATTCACATGTTTTCTGTTCTCCTCTCTCTCTCTCTCTCTGAGAGAGAGAGAGAGAGAGAGAGAGAGAGAGAGAGAGAGAGAGAGAGAGAGAGAGAGAGAGATGCTCTGTTGGATTATAGTCCATGAAAAGCATTCATAAATCCATAGAGAATGCCTAATCTTAAACTCTGGCCTCGTGACAATCTTTGCATGTGCCTGATTTAGAGGTTCATACATAAGGTGTCTAGTTTTGAAATCTAATAGCTTTGATCTAATTGGAGTATGGGTTGCGTTAGAAAGAAATCCAAATCCGATGGTCGTAACGTTTATATCAATGGCCTGGAAAATTTAAATAGAGAATTGAAAAAAGGAGTGATAATAGTATAGCAGGGAAATTAATGTTGATAACTATGGTTGCTTTGGTAGTCTCTGTTTCTACAGTTTGGCAGGCCAGATTGATGAAGCATACAGCCCATATGTATGAAGAAAGGCCAAAATAATTTAATGGGTTGCTACGAAATTAGAATGGATGGCTAGGAACAACCAGTGGATCTGCTTTTAGTGTGTGGCTAATAATAATAGTTATGGAGAACTGCTTCCCGGCACTTTTATGGATCGTTTGGAAGGAGAGGAATTCTCGATGCTTTAAGGACTTCAGCACCTTAGCCTAAGATCTTGCGTACAAGCTCAAATTCACCATTGCTTCATGGGTGTCCTTCCTTCCTCAGTTTCATGGGATTTCTATTGATATCATTTTGAGGAATTGGAGGGAGGTGGTCTTCCTTTAATGTTTCTTGTTGCTACAGTTATTAGTGTTCATCTCTTTCTCTCTCTGGCTCTTATGGTTGTGGGTTTAATTTTGGTGGTGTTGGTTTGTGTTTCTCTTTTCTTTTCTTCTTGGCTTTTCAGTATTCCCCTCATGTACTGTTAAGTTTGTTCAATGAAAGTTAACATTAAAAAAAATAATAATAAAAATAAAATAAAAAATTGAAACATAGTCTCAGAAAGCAAAAGAGGGGAAGGGACATCAGACATTGACTAATTCTTAGAAGGAAAAGTCAATAATAGTATCTACTGATGCTTTTCATTAATATATAAGTAATATTTTTTTACTTGCTCACTGCTAGTGCCTATGATACACAAAACTATAGTTGCACTAAAGAATGTTATAGATATCGAGAGTTTCTTATTTTAAATCTCGATGGTGTTCCTATGTCTTTCAATGTGACTATGCTTACTTGAATGAGCCCTTGTTCATTCACGTGGTTACAACGATTTTAACTGCAGATATCCAAGTAAGAAATGATAAGCTATACCTTAGAAGATTTGGAGTCAAACGGGTTGTAAATTATTATGTCAAAGACATAATATGGAGTGCACATTTTGGTGTATCTACGAGTAAAAAAGATGAATGGTAAATTTGAAAATAGCTTAGTGCTACAGCTTGATAGATTTTGGTACAAGGACCAATAAATGAAAACAACAAAGGGTTTGCAAATAGGATTCGTCTAGAGTGGTAAAATAAGTTTAAGCAGGTATTGGTCATCTAATGGCACTATGAAGAAAGGGCATTTTCTTAGGTGGTAATTAGGTTTTCTTTGTTATATGGTTCTAAATGTTTGGCAATGAAGAAACAAGAAGTTAAGGAGCATGTGCCTGAGATGCCACAAGGTAACATTAGGTAATCTTACATTTGGCTATTGCTTGGTGCATTTGGAAGGAAAGGAATAAAGAAACTTATGATAGAAATTGTTGCTCCTTAAGAACATTAGTGGAGACGATTAGGCTCTGGAATTTCCAATGGGAGTTACGAGCCAAAGAATTTGGGGGAATATCCATTTTGGGTATTGAAAGAGAATGGACTGGGGTGATTAATAATGGAATTAATCCTGAAACGGGGATGGCGATAAAAAAAATGGAAACATGGTTGGCAAACCCGGGCAATCAGGTATTAGAGGTGCCCTTAAAGACAACGAAGGTCACTTATTGCATTTTAAGTCCCAACTGATTTGTGGGAGATTTACATAGGGCTGAGAGTTTGGCCATAAGTGGTGATTAGATTTTCTTGAACTGAGGTTCAGGTTCATTCCTTATTGAGGTGGATTCTAAAAAATGCTTATCCTGGCATCAAGGATCTCATGTAGATAAGAGTTCTCCTATGTAGACTTTCTGATATTATGGAGGAGATTAAGAGTTTTCCCATTAAATATTGATGTCACTTTTGTGCATATTCCAAGGCCTTGGAATAAGGCACACTCACCAGCAAGGTGGAGTTGTTTAGAGTTGAGCTGGTAGCAGACTACTAATGTCTTTGTACCTTATATTTTTCCTTTTCTGTTCTTTTTTCTGTCCATCTTGCTTTTCAGTTTTTTCTTTTCTTTAGCTAGCTTTTGATTGAATAAGATCCCTTTTACTTTGCTAGTAATTGCAGAAGGAAAAGAAAAACAGATAGAGATGTAGAGAAAGGATGGGATTCACAATGAGTCTATAGAAGGAAACCTAGAGGCAGATCCAGTCATCATATCCAGGTGGTGACTGGTGAGAGTCTCAGGGGAAGAGAAGAACTAGGCGGTAAAGGTGTTTGGGAAACCACAGAATTCTAGGGTGCTTTTGTAGCAGATCTAGTGAGGAACTGGAGATAGGATTTGGATGGAGAGTGGGTGCAGGAAAGTATGAAATAATGATAAACAAAATCTCCGAGTTATAGGTAATTGAAGGTTTATGTGGCATTTAGAGAATATTCAGGTTCATCTAAAAAAAGGATTGCCCTGGGTGAAATGCTGAAATCACATAGACCTTTTAGGATCGGAAGCAGGGTGGAACCTCAAGCTTTAAGAAGGAAGAAGAATAAAAAATATGCATTATCTTTATGTGTGTAACCCCATAGGTGATGGTGATTCAAGTAGTGCAGTTTCTTAGGGGTGCTAATTCACATTTGCTATGATGGTAGATTGATTTCAACTTTGTAATAACTGGGAATTACTGTATAAAAGATCACTTCTCTTGCATTGGTCAGGTATTTTATCAAAGGAAAAGATTCTGAATGCTTCTTTTGTATTATGAATACTTTTCCCTTGCCTGCCTGAAATGAAAAGAGTTAATATTTTCCCACTTTACTTTAGACACTCTTTATCTTCATATATAATTTACTGCAATCACGAAGAATAGAAATCCATAATTACTTTCCAAAAGATAAAAAATAGAAGTAAAAAAAATCCATAGTTTTACCTGTTAAAAAGTGTTCTCTTTCATTTACTATTGTCCCATGTACTACATTGTTCAGTCTGGACATATGCAAGCATAATACTACTTAAACATTTCATCATTTATTCCTTTGTAGCTTGGACTAATACTTTTGTTGATACAGTGGTGGAGGTCTTGTGGCTTATTCAGAGTCAAAATCAAGTCACAGTGTTTACAATGTTGAACCATCTCAAGTAGATGCCAAGAAAAAGAAGGTGGTAGTGCTAGGGACTGGATGGGCTGGTACAACTTTTTTGAAAAACCTAGACAGCTCCTTGTATGATGTACAGGTGGTTTCACCTCGTAACTATTTTGCATTCACCCCATTGCTGCCTAGTGTCACATGTGGTACCGTGGAAGCACGCAGTGTTGTTGAACCAATCCGCCGGATATGTGAAAAGGTAATGACAATAGTATTAGAAACAAGCGTTAGCTTCATATATATATATATATATATATATAAAATTGATAGAACAGATTTTCCAGTAGTATTGACTAAGGGCCTGTTTGTTTGTATTGAATGCATAGAAATGAATATGCATAGAAACTAATACATAGAATTCATGGTCAAATGAACTCCATCAAAGGATTATTAAAAAGATGAGATTGATGGATATGAGGTGAGGGCTGCAGGATGCAAGGTAGCAATGTAGTGGGACCTTGACATACCTAGGATTTGAATTACAAGGGTGATGGCTGGGTATTCTTTTCCCATCTTGCATTTATTCAATTTCCATTAAAGGGGAGGTTATTTGATTGTCATTTTTGGATATTCACCTTTGACTCTTAATTTTTAAACACTTCTGGAAATACAGCGTCTTACAATTCCTAGGAATTCCATAATATGAAACACACAGGCCCTAAGAGAAGACAAAAACAGAAAATGAAAATCCTACACCGAAGGATGATATGCCTTTACTACTATGTTATTGCTACCATATATTACTGCATGCCTCTAATCATTTGGATGTTCTAGGCAGAACTGGTCTTTGTGCTTTACATCGGATACTGACTCCACTCAAATGGGGCTGGAAATCACCTGCTTAAACAAAGCCACTGGTTCTGCTACAATGGTCTATGATGTCCAAATATGGTATGGATACAGCAGGAGCCAGGGACACACCATGGATATGGCAAGGACACGGGGTTTACACATAAAAATTGGATTATTGGATATGATACATTTCCTATACTGAAGTATCTGGGCATCATGGACAATGGTGGGATCAGGGTGACATGTTATTCCACAACACAGTATTTTCAGGAATTACTGCTAAGTCATGTTTGTATTTTAAAAGGTATTCAATCCTCGCTCAAGGCATTGTTCTTGAACTTCACCATGAGTGTATATCTCAAATGTCTTGCCATTGAAACAATTCTAACACTTAAATGCTGCCTGCTATTATGTTGATTGAGGGAGTGGAAGCAGTGCTCCAACTTCAACAGAAAAGAGATCAAACTTTGATGGTTAGGGTCCTCCAATCTGTGGAACATTTTGCCCTAGGTAAATCCACTGAGGAGCTAATCAGATCTGTGGTTAGGATGACCAAACTCTGTAGCCATCCCCCGCCCTTTACAATTGATAGTTTTCAAATTTATATTTGCTTATTTGCTTTTTCTGAGACTGGAGCTCCAATTTTTTGCCAAGTATTGCATCCATTGGTAACTAGAAGTGTTTTTGTCGCCTGTATGCTTTTAGATTGAGAATTCGTTCTTTTCCACTTATCAAGCAATTTATGTAACAAAATGTGAAATATTAACTAAATCTTCTAGTTAATGTTACTGAGAACATGGAGGGTTTTTTAGTTCATTCTCATCAATGAGAATAATAGGATTCAAGCCATGGAGAGAAGGGTCTGTATATTGTTAGGCAGAGGATGTACTTCAAAAATTTATTTTAGCGCTTGCGTTCATCATTAGTTGGTCGATTTATTCCCATTACATGTTTTTCTTTATTTAATGGGATTTTTATCTGGTTGAGTCGAAAAGTAGAAGTCACATGGCCGACCCCATATCAATGGGATTGTGCTAAGTGATTTTGATGATGGTGGTAACAACTGACTTTTCTTTTTATTTTGACAGAAAAGTGGCAATATTCAATTCTGGGAAGCAGAGTGTATCAAGATTGATCCAGCAAGCAAGAACGTTCTATGTCGTTCTAATCTTAATGCAAACTCTGAACAAAACAAAGAATTTTTTGTGGACTATGATTACTTGGTTGTAGCAATGGGAGCTCGTGTAAATACATTTAATACACCTGGTGTGACTGAGAATTGCCATTTTCTGAAGGTAAAATATTGGATCATTGTGATCTTCATAAATGTGTGCAATTGTTTGTATTTTTCCATCTGTGAAATCATTTGTATGTATAATACCATCTATTAGATGATCGGCCATGTCCCATCGCATATAGCATTCAAATGACCGAAAGGTTTCTGCCGTATGTTTGCATGTTGAAAAAAGAAGAAGAAAAGAAATCCTTCTCTCTCAAGCATCATATGATAGCTCAAACTCTTGATTACATCAATTTCTTATAGAATCTCTTGAACACATGTTTGCATCATTTCAAATATTAAGAAATTCCATTCAAAAGTTGGGACATTGCTGAGAGGTTATCACCTGCTGGCATAAAGAATGTATTTTATTATGTGTAACAAAAATAAATGCCATCTTGCAGGAAATAGAAGATGCTCAGAAGATCCGTCGGAGTATTATGGATTGTTTTGAAAAGGCCAGCCTTCCAAATTTAAGTGAAGAAGAAAGGAAAAGGCAACTTCATTTTGTAATTGTGGGCGGAGGCCCGACTGGTGTTGAATTTGCTGCAGCTTTGCATGATTTTGTTAGAGATGATTTAGTCCGTTTGTATCCAATGCTTAAAGATCTGGTCAAAATAACAGTCGTTGAGGCAGGGGATCAGATTTTGGGCATGTAAGCAAGCTTATGGTATTGCCATTTTGAATTTCTTTTAATTTATGACTATCGCCGCAACAATCTGGATTCTGGATTCCTCCCACACCTGATTTTTTTTTTTTTTACTTTTTCCTTTTTCAAATGGTCCCATGAGGGCCATGACACTCGATTTTTATCTTATTTTTATATTATACTTAAAGCAGTCTGCTGCAGAGAGTTTTCTTTGATCAGTTCCTTCAGTCTGCAGCAGAGAATATTCTTTTTTCAGTTTCTTTTTTCTTTTTTTCCTTTTTATACTTGGGGTTCATTTGGATCACCATCATCATCATCATTTAAGCCTTACCCTATCCATCTGGGTTGGTTTTGTAAGTCAGCTTTCTACTCAATCCTCTTAAAAGTAATATCTTAGTTATCTACCCAATTCAAACTTGGAGCTGCTTAGAGTATTTTGGGAACGGGTGTCCTAAATTTTCCTGTGCTTTTGTGTGGGCAATAAAAAAAATCACATACTTCTTCTCAGTAACTGGCATCTATATTTATTTGATAGGAATAAAGATACAAGATATAGTTGGTGCAAGAGCTCCATACCAACTGGAGGAATACGAAAAAAAACGATATTGTCAAATTTGGAATCCAAGATAGGAAGTGATAAAGTTGTGGCTACGTTTCAGACCATGAAAACAGGTCCCAAATACATAGAAATTCTTTCAATTGTATATTTCACAAGAGTCTGCCGCCTTATTTTATTGATTTAATTCAATATGAAGTGATATTTCTACTGCCTGTCTTCTCACTATGAATCCAAGGCGTGGCACGTGCTGAGTTAGTTTCAACAAACAATGGATCTGAAAAATGATGCTTTGACACACCCTCAATGATTCACAAACAGCCCAAATCTCATTTTCATTGGAATCTCTCCATAATTGAACCGTAGAAGGTTATTAAAATCTCCTCTTTCTTGTTTCTAAGTACTCCATCAGTTCCCACTATTCAGTTTTCTTCTCATATTCCCATCTACATTGAATTTTACTAATATATATGTGGCATTTTCTTATCATTGTAGACCTTGATTTCACATATCTCTACCTCTTGTTAAATTGAGTCATCTGACTTTAGCACTTTCTGTAAACTGCAACTGCGCCTGTTCAACTTGCCATGAATTTCTCTCCTCCCAAATTTTTTCTTATGTTTTCAGAACTTATACTTGTACAGGTTCGACAAAAGAATTGGTTCATTCGCTGTAGATAAGTTCCAAAGAGATGGCATTGATGTCAAAACAGGATACATGGTTGTTAGCGTATCTGAAAAGGCCATTTCCATGAAGTTAAGATCTGGAGAGACCATTTCTGTACCATATGGAATGGCAGTCTGGTCAACTGGAATTGGGACACGGCCTATCATAATGGATTTTATGAAGCAAATTGGCCAGGTTTGTTTTTCTGGACACTCACTTCCTAACTCGGTAGTGGTGACTCATGTTGGACTTTTTTTGGTTACGACATTGGCAGCTCGAACACTTACACTTTTATTCGCACACTCATATCCCTAACCAACTGAGCTACAGCCGAGGATGGTTAGAATGGGATTATTCGTGTTTGGGTTATTGTTGCTTCATTGCATAGTTATAGTTTGTGCATCTTCTAATAGTTTCATGATATTTCTTTTGTTAGAAAGTTTAGTTTGTTTGTATTGATTCACATATGTTGCTCCATACAATCAGACTAATAGGCGTGTTCTTGGAACTGATGAATGGCTGCGAGTTGAAGGATGTGATGGTGTATATGCTCTTGGTGACTGTGCCTCAATACAACAACGGAAAGTCTTGGTATGTGCCAGTTGCATTTTTGCATTAAAATCATGTTTGACTCTTTCGGGAGCCTGCATTTTTATGAAATACAATATACTTTTCGTATGGTAGTGTGCCTGCAGCTTATGAAATAAACTCATACATTTTTTTTATATGATTTCTTTTCTAATTATAAAACATTTTGAGAAGTACTCCTATCCAGAAAATTTGCTTGGACAGGAAAAAGGTTGCATGTATGTCATTTAACTTGATAGTAGTGATCTTATGACTGTACAGTGTCAACAGGATATTATTATAGAAGCTTCAAGGGGCAAGACCACCATCATTTTTATTAATTACTTTGTGACCTTGATAACCTACCTTGGGCTTTAGTACATTGGGTATCACTGTCTTTAACCATTGATATAGTTGGGCTTCATTTGATGATATTCTGGCTGTTCTCTTTCCCCAATTTAGTGAAAATGTGCTTCAAGAGGTAGATGGTCTTTTGGGGGTCATTTGTCTTCTATGCATGGGGTGTGAAAATGTGTTTACATATGTAAAATTTACACATGTGAAATATATTTCCATGTTTGTTTGGAAGCACCATTTTCACGTGTAAACGTTGAATGGTCTGGATTACATATGTAAAATTTTCATACATCTCAAAATCTATGAAGATTTAAGACATGAAAGTTTTGTGGTTTAATGTGTCAATAAAAAATTTAGACATTTGGATTAAAAACTTGAGGCTCACAGGAGTTGCAAATAATAGGTGGTGATGATGGGTTTTGTAAGTGCAGAAAATATAACTCACAGAATTAGGGGGAGCCTTTGAGGACTTATCCAATCGACTACGGAGAGCTATCCGCTTCAGGGACCTGAAAGGGAAGAAAGAGTAGTCAAAAGACCCCGGCTGTGGGCAGCGCAGGGCTCTCCGATGCCTAAGTTAGTGCAGGAACAAAGGTCTGAGAAGAAGAGAGGCAGAGTAACGACTAGGAAAATTGCATGCATGTATGCGTACCTCGTTTTTGGGTGGTCATTCACCTTATATGAGAAAAATTCTGGATGCCTGTTAGTGGGCCTAATGATTTGACTGTTAGGGCCTCTTTAGCCCATAGAGTAATTAATGAGGATCCTTCATAGCCCACATTGCATTAAATGAGGGTCCGATCAGCCCATACTGCATTAAATGCTAGTCACATTGGGCCCGATCTCGCCTTGATCTGTTGGCGGCTGAGGTCCCATCAGATCCTTTCTTGGGCATTGTCCTGATATGGCTACAGCCACTGGATATGGCTCTGTCAGAGATTTGATGGGGATGGACGGCTGGGATGACGTCTGTCCCATCAGCGCGTGCCTGTATCTTGCCACATGTCCATAGGCGAGACGTGGCTGTCAGCGCCTGTCTCGGTTAGCAGCCCGTCACCTCGGCTGTAACCGAGATGCATATCTTGTTTGACGAAGCATATGGCCGAGACGGTGGCGATTAGTGCTGGTCTCGACAAGTGCACCAGCGTCCGAGCCAAGACGCACGCAGCTGAAATGGAGTACGAGCTGGCATTATTGCCAGCCTTGCGCATTAAGAATTGCCCCACACAGGTTTGAATCCATGATGTTTCCTGGACGGAAATTGTACTGGAGTCTCTTTGAAGTGTGACGTGTGTAACCATTTAGGACCTAAAAAGGTGTGAAAATGGCCTCATTTACACCTCATTTTCACACCAAAATTTACGCATGTGATGCATAAATGAGTGGAAGCAAATGAGTTGGGGGCATAAATGTTACACGTGCAATCATCTAATACATGCAAATATGACAAAATTGAATGTGAAAGTACCGCGATGCTAGTAGTGTGATGGGCAAGGCATTGTCCCACCAGGGAATAGTTCTAAGGACCAAGTTTGTGAGGGCTGCATTGGTTTTGGTTTTACAGTAACCAATTATTTAATTAAAAAAAGGAAAAGGAAGAGTGCTGTTCATTAGTATGGTGGAAAGCAGTTCCTTCAATCTGGAGCCTCACAAGTAGAAAAGTCTACATGTATAGTAAGGAGCAAGCTTGCAGACAGAATATGAAACATGTTCTTTTGAAGTTTCTTTGGAACTTGGAAGGGATTTACAGGTATGGATGTGATAGCATGAGAAATCTAGGAAAACTGGATCTTGAGTACACACAAACCAAGAAACAAAGATAAAAAGATCTCTATATTTCTCTGAAGAAAACCAAAAACCAAAGATATAAATATCTATATTTCTCTGAACTGATCAATACAAATACATGTATAATGTGTATTTCTCTGAGAGAAAGACTATATGTAGACATTTCATCTAGAAAAATAAATTTAAAATAAAAACTAGAACCTTAATAAGGGGATGTACTAGAAATCTATGATAAAATCTGGCCACAGAAAAGAATGCCATAATATATCCAGGGAGAGTACAAATACAGGTATTTAAAAATAGTACAGTAAAGTGGTGCATAGGTATTTTTATGAAAAACACTCCCATCCTGATCTAACAAATATATATATATATATGTATAGAATTTCATTTCATCATAAAAAATGTGCTTTTTCTAATGAACAATGAAGTTTATTTGTAGGTTTCCAGACATTATAAAATCTTCGAAGAATATTTTCTCTTACAGATAGGATTTTCTTCCAACAAACATTTTTTCTTCTCAAATTCTCATATTGTGCCGATTGATCTTCAAATATTCTCTGAAACTTGGAACTGGGAGCGCATGGTTGAATAAATGACCAGGAACTTCAAGATTTTACTGTTGATTTTCTTTTTCCACTTTTTAATGAATTCACCATACAAGTGTTAAGGTATAGTGTGTGTGTGAGAGAGAGAGGGAGAGAGTATCTGCATAATGTGGTTTCTATTCTCTGAACTGCGATGAACTTACGGTAAAATTGGTAACAGCATATTTTATCATAGTTTCTTAACTTCCAATTTGGGTACATTCAAATCAACCCTTGGATAATTGAGTCCAGTCACACTATTGTTCTTTTCCTAATCTTAAGTTAACATTCTTTCAGGAAGATATCTCTGCAATATTTAAACTTGCGGACAAAGACAACTCTGGAACTTTAACGGTTGCAGAATTCCAAGATGTCATTGATGATTTCTGTGAAAGGTACCCGCAAGTAGAGCTTTACTTGAAAGCGAAGCAGATGCGTAATGCTGCAGATCTGCTGAACTTATCCACCGGGAATGATAAAGATGAATCCAAAGAACTCGATATTGAAGGGTTCAAGCAAGCTCTTGCTCCTGTGGATTCTCAAATGAAGATTCTTCCTGCAACTGCTCAGGTGATTTTCTAAATCATTGTTTAGTCACATTCTCCTTCCTGGAATCATCCTAAGTCTGGATGATACAGAGGCTTCTCGATATCTTCATGCCTCCTATGACATTGGTGCATCAAATTACTGGTGATATATGATTGCCAATTGTACTTTAGCTTGTCTCTATTCAACCTTCGATGCCATGAATTGAATACTTCTCCACCTTCCATGAGTAGTAGTCCAAGTTCCAACTCCTATAAATCTGTGGCCCCATCAGATTTTAGTTTGGTGATCTATGATGCTCAGATACAATAGGGAAACACTGTGGTTATGGCAGGGATGTGGGTTTTACATACAAAAAGTGAAGTTTTTCGATACGATATGACTTTATACATTGCCTACTTGGAAGTATCCGGGCATCATTGTCAGGGATATTTATCACAGTGATCTCCCTTAGAGCAGGCTAACTGAAGGGAAGGCCTTCCCCGTGACCGCAGTTTTCACATTCACTCCTCACTCTTAGGATGGAATCTAAAACTTGTACCGGGTCTGATATGATTTTTCTTGCAGTGTCATGATATGCCCTCCCAGTGCTTTGATAGGGGGCTTCACTGTGGACGTTGGATGCCTTAAAAACTGTCAATATGGGAAGATCCCACCAAGCCAGTATTGGTCCTACAAATAGATAGGACAAAGTCAATGTCCCAGAAAAAAAGGGGAAAATGGAAATTGGCTTGTGCCCTTTTCTGATTTGAAAACTCATTTTCTTTAATTTTCAACACATCATTCATTCATCATTTCATATATTGCTTATGATTTGTTGTTAATAGAAATGGAAGCTTGAATAAATCTGTCGCATTGCTCAATTTGTTGAATAGAGTTAATAGAAATAAAATTGTGTGTAGATCTTTGTCACATTGCTCTTCTCTTTACTACGACAGGTTGCAGCTCAACAAGGTGTGTATCTTGCAAAGTGCTTTAACCATATGAAAGAGAGAGAACTTGACCCTGAAGGACCTCCACGGTTTAGAGGAACAGGACGCCACCGGTTTCGTCCTTTTAGGTACTACGCTTTCATACCTTTGTTTGGGAGTAAGCTTCCTTACATAGCTACTTAGCAACTTACTGATTTCAAAGTATCTCCACAGTTTGTGGAATTTCTTATTAATTGTATGAGCATGGCTCAAAATAGGAATCACTACATAGTGTAGCAGCCACATTATCAGTTGTAGTGGTTGAGGCCGCTATGCTACTTTGAAAATAGCAGCACTAAGATCTAAAATCTAAGTAGAGCTAAGCAATTTTAATTTAAAATATTGTTTTTCCTATTTCTTCTCCTCAGTCGTCTTTCATAAAGCTGTCTCCACCCATATTCTTTCATAATATTGTTTTTCCTATTTCATTGGTTGGACACGTCCTAACTTTTACATTTTACATCATGTGATTTTGGTCATCGGGAACTACTGTTTCTAGTGTATAGAGAGTTTTCTATGTTGGAACTTGTGGGTTCTGGTGTCCATGTTGATCTTAAATTGTTTACTATTGTTTTTCATTTCTTGTTTTTTCTTTGATTTCGTACTGACTGCAAACTCATTATCTCAGGTACAGGCATCTTGGGCAATTTGCTCCTTTGGGGGGAGAGCAGACAGCTGCCCAGCTTCCTGGGGATTGGATTTCTATAGGCCACAGCAGCCAGTGGCTTTGGTATTCTGTATATGCAAGGTATTTCCTTCTGTTTTTTTCCCCTATGCCAATCTGATTTATGCTGCTTGGGGTTCTGTGCATGGTATTTGCAAAGATATTTGAATATTGATTCTGCTAATGTATCTGCGTGCATTTGCAAAGAGAAATTACCTGTTCATTTAGTATTTGGCAACTGTCGTTTGGCAGACAAGTCCATATAGGTGTGGTGCCCATGGTTCTATGATCCACTCTACTAAACTTGATGGGCTCCAATGTGGACCATAAAGACACATCTTAGGATTGAACATGTTGGGAATATTGCCCTTCTGACATTACTTCTCGAAGTACTTTTGTCCACTTGAAGAAGGATTGGGATCTTCACTTCTGAAGGAATTGTGGAGGCTTCTCCATCCATGGTGAGGACTATCAGATCTGTAGTGTGGATCCCTGAAGCATGGTCCATATTGCTAAAGCCATGGATGCCTCTCATGATATTCTGTTGAATGTGCACATGTTATTGATTTTTTTTTTTCCTGCCATAATCAGCAAGCAAGTCAGCTGGCGCACAAGGATGCTGGTGATATCTGACTGGGGACGGCGGTTCATATTTGGAAGGGACTCGAGTTGCATCTAAGCAACAAAAACTCGTGCTGGCAGGTTCGATCGCAGGCCTTTGTTTCGAGGATCGCTACCACCTGCATCGATTTTTTTTTATGTTCCATTTTTTATAATTCTTTTGTCTTGCTTTTATCAATTGCTTATTAGACACACAGTTCAATTTACCTGTCATGTATTTGATTCCAACCGTCAACTCAATTTTCACATTGAGTAAATTTTGAAACCATTCAATATATCTGGTTAAATGTGCTAACAGAGATGGATGTATTCGCCATATCACTGAATGCATAGATCTTTTTTTTTTCCAAATGTGAACACTGATCTTACAAGGGTTCAGATTCAAGTTTGGGTCTTGAGTTTATAGGTGTAATTATAAGGATCCTCCTAGAGCTTGTATCTGAAACCCAACTACCTATTTTGAAAATAGCGCTGTTAAAATTCTATTTTCTAGTTCCTACATGTTTATGGGAGTCCAAATGATTAATGGAGGCTGATCAGTGCAAATGTCTGAATTTAATGCATCCATTGCATGGATCATGATTTAAAAGAGCCTATCATACTCAATTTTATATGCAGATCCACTTCATATGATAAAATCATGTTGGCCAGATTCAGGCGTGCCCACACCCTCGCTAATAGGCAATTAGCACACTTGGTTTACTTGTGTAGATCCATAGATTCTGTGGACCTCTTATGGTAATATAGGCTGCAAATCATATTGACAAAGCAATCGTTACCTTTTTCAAATATATAGTTTGTCCAATCAGTGCATTTTTTATGGCTACAATTGACATTATTCTATGTTACATTCCAATCGTCATGTGGGACCCAGTGAAATTAGGGGAGTCTGGCCTTTGGGGTCCATCCTTTCGCATGTGTGTGATACTAAAAGGTGCCAATACAGCTCAGCCGCGTGTGTATTGGCTGTTGTATAGGATTAGTATCCCTTATCTAAGCAAGGGAGCTCACTTGTGCAATCCTCTCCATGACTGCCAAAGGTACTATGTGCACAAAATATAAGAAAATAAAGGATGGAATTTGCTTTTACAGCTTTGTAAATGTATGAAAATAGTAATGCCTTCTTCTTTTCTTACTATTTGTCCCAAATCCGGATAAAAGAGGGCTGCATTAGGTAGGTTGATGGTCAACATAAGATTTTATCACAACCCAAATAAGATGATGGTGATGGTGATGGTGATGGTGATGGTGATGGTGGGCTTCAGAGGATGCTCGAACTTACTTTTGCTCCTCTAAAGGGGGCAATTGGTGTAGCTAACTGAGTTAACAGTCCAAGTTCTTACTTAAGATCAAACAGTAAATCTTTTTTACAAACATTGCTTAAACAGTGGTGACTTGTCATTCCAAAATGCAGTCATTTTAAATTTACCCAAAAGCATAATTACTTCCTATCATGTATCTTCACTTTGGAAACTAACCGTCGTTTTGGGCCATGTACTCTTCCAACATACTGACTCAATAGGATTGTTTCATATGTTATAATGTTCTTTTTATTTGATAAAATAGAAGCCTTTCCTAGCCCTTTAACTGGGATTTCAAATTCACTTCGATGGACTTAATTATGTCCTGCATCTTCATATCTGAATTCTTAGATTATATGAGAGGTGACTTTTTTGCCACGAACCCTGTAACCAAATCAATCTAACCCCGTTACATCTCAAGAACCTCTCATGAATTAGCACTCATTAGCACTCACCCTAATTAGACACCAATCTAAATTATATACACCACAACTTTAGTTATGGTAGACTTTGCTCTCTATGGTTTAAAAAGTACAATAACGCAATATGGATGTTTGTTAGATTCTTACAAGTCTTCTTACTAAATTTACCGGATATATGTGTTTGCCCTAAAAGTTGCTACTTTTTTTCTTGAAAAAGCGTAAAAAATGGGCTAAATTTTTTTCGGTTCGTCAATTCCCACAAGACTGTTAAATCAATGATTAAGATAATCTAATGAGGTTGATTTTTTGCATGACCCTTATCATACCCTCAATAATAGAAATGGACAAGTAGGCCCCACAATTCGAATCGCAAATCACAGTATACAATCTGCTGGTAGGTGAGAATTTTCCTTAGTGTGATGAGCTCACCGACTTGGACTGCAAAGCGTGTCCTGTGTCCACCTCTTAATAAAATTGTGCTGTTCTCTGAAGTACTCGTGAAGCTCATGAGGCCTCAGATCTGTATGAAATGTAGGTGTTTTTTTTTTTTTTAATCTATTTTTATGCAATAACTTGTATGCATCTGTTTTGGGTCTACATCCTTAGAAACCACATGTGCCCAAACGCAGACACAATTATCATCAGTCCAACTCAGTCGAGTCAAATCCTATTCCAAAAATTAAATGGGTCTAACATAAGTAACAGGACCTAATTTTCATGTGTTGATTATGGATTGGGTTCGGGTGGGTGAAACAATATCTTCCTGTTTCTACGAAACAGGGGTCCCGGACTCCGGGTGAATGGGTATTCATTACCACCCCTTGGCACCAATCTCGGGTTGTCGAGTGTAGATCCTTTCATGGCAAAAATTATCTAAGAAATGTAACAATTGGGCTCATGTTTCCATACCACTCAAAATAACTATCCTCTTTTCGATTAGCTAGAGCCATGCCAATTTTAATTCCAATCACAGTGGGCTACCATCGCATGATTAAAATACAAAAACCAAAGAGAGTCAAATCACCTACTTTATGCACGATCAATCTAATGATGGACCCAACAATCCAAAAAAAAAAGGTTGGGATGAAATGTGCTACAAAGTTAATGTAGAAGGGGATAGTAATATCTGAGAGGTTAGGATTTTAGATGTAGGCCCTGCTGATGATTTATTTATAGGATGGACTAAGAAAATGTATATTTAATCCTGTTGTTAGAGGTTCCCAACTCAATGAGAATAATGGGTAGAAAGGAACCTATCATTGTAATGGTGGTATGTAATCAAAGTTTACCACTTAATCAGAGCTTAGCTCTACAAGCTTGTGGTAGACTGATGATGTTGGTCCAGAGAGCCATGGACAATTTGCCAAAGAAAAACAAATTCATCCATTCTTTTATTTTCTCCCCAAATATATTGGGAACCAGTTCACTCTTGTTTATGTGTGAACCCAATGGAAACATCAATGTATAATGACTATAGTCACCAACTAACATACCATGCACAACACAAGCATCTGAGTTAGAAAATCTTTTGATGTGAAAGAAAAAAGAATCACAAGTTAAATATAAGAAAAGAATTAAGTATGTGAAATATTATAGTCCATAAAAAATGAAAAGAAGAGAGAGAACATCCACATTTTATGACCTGAAATGATGATAATATTTAGGGATCTACATTTTCTTATGACTATGAGATCTGTCATCTAAAAACACAGAAACACGATTCTTAGACGCCATAAAACAAAAAAATTCAAAAGATTTCCCTTTATGTATAGAAGTGGTGTCGGTGGGCCCACTGTCCACGTTCCTCTTTTACCGATTTTTTTTTCCGCACCCCAGCTAAGTGGGGTTGGGACCCATCGAGTCCTCGGGTGAGGAAAGGAAACCTTGGGTGAGGTGAAGAGCCCTCGGGTGAGGGAAGATAGTCAACCCTGTCAGGGCCAAATCTTGGGTAGTTAGGTGAGAAGTATCGCTCTTTACTCCTTGGTTGTTGAGGTTTCTCTTTACTCTATTTTTTTTCATTCATTTGGGTGTTTGAAGTTTGTCAGTATAGTCCTTTTATACGGTTAGTTCTTTCAACGAATTTAAAGATTCAATAAAATAAAATAAAACATTACAGGAAATGGTATCAGATCAGAAAAAAGATTTCAAGAGGTGGGATCAAAGTTTTTTGAGAAATGAGAAGATGATGCAGAGAAAGGGGAATCCGGTCTTTATGATCAAAAAGTAAAATATGTGTGATATTACAATGAAGAACATTTTAATCTTTTCTCAATCATTTTACCCAAAAAAAATAATCTTTGCTCAATCATTCTTTGTTGTATGAACACCTCTTTGACAAAAAAAAAAAAAAAATTTCTTTGACATCTGCTCTATTCAATCACAGTTTATGGGCTCTTGTACTGTCAAGATCCCATATAAATACAAGAGAATTGGAGTCTTCATTAAGTATGAAACTATGACTTTGAAGGTTCATGGCCCAGCCAATCAAGGAGGATAACAGTATATAATACTAATAATACAGGTAACTGCCATTGAGAGAGAATTTTTAGACCTAGTTTCTCCGTTCAAACACGGTTTGGAGCAGTTGGGCTGGGCCCACTTTACAGTCGGCAGGTCTTGCGTGGGAATAAAGACAAAACGAAATGCAACCGTGTGAGACTGAGACACCCCTCTGTATGTAAACGACAACTAAGTCGTTCTTCTGAAACTGATTTGACCTGATCCATGGGCCCACTTTCAATTGCATTTAGTACGAGCTCCCATTCTTACGGTGTATAATTTACAGCCAATGGGTCCAAATAGTGTGGGGTCCCACCATGGATGTCATGTGTTCTTTGAAAATCAGTGGGCAAGGTTAACCAAGTCGTGAAATTATTTGCTAAAGATTCCGGCCACGGCTCGATATTGCTCATACAATCGCCTTGATACTTAGATATTTATTTTTGAGCGGTCGAAATTTAAGTATTTCTTACATAGCCATTTGCATAAAAATATGTACTCTAGTGCTGTGCGATATCATGCACATTATATTGTGCAATATTCTAGGGCCATACTATATCTCACATATCAGCCTGTGCAGTTTTCCAAGGCTGTACCATATTATAGTATTATCATACGAACAACTCTATAAAAAATATCTAAATTTTAATTGTTCTAAGCAAATATCAAGTCTAAAGGCAATCGTATAGTCAAAATTCATTCTCTATTTGTATGGTACAACTAAATTGATAGCTTTAAATATCCGAAAAAGTTGGGTGATCATTAGTGGAATGACACTATTCTCTTATAGAAAGTCCTTATATCTCTCTCCTATGGATCTACATTAAAAAACATCTTAAAACATTATCATCACAATTTTTTTTTTCCATTTCACTATTTTATTTACATCTTAAATACTAAGAAGTAATAAAATTGAAGATTTGTGATTTTCTCTTTATTTATTATTTTTAGAATCATTACTATTAATTAAAGAGAGTTGAAACAAATTAATATATGAGTTAAGTACAAATATATCACTCATTTGGGAGTTGGTGGAGTGGCGTAAGACATGAGTTTGCTCTCTATGTCTTGTATTTGAAACCAGCCCTATACTTACCTTGTATACTCGAATTAGTCATGCAGGATCGAAGACCCCAATCTACCCATGTCATAAAGAAAAAGTACAAACATATCAGCTACGATGTAAAGGTTATAATGGTAATCTAAAACTTTGACTTTAAGTCAAATCTGAAGTTGGATCCACGTCCAATGGCCGATGGATCTTTTGGTCCGGGTCCCATATAGTGAAATGTATCGATCGGGTTGTGAATTTGGACTGGGGTACACTGAGCACTAACTACTCGAAGGTTGACTTTGACCTGGACATTATTCACAATACGTCCAGATACGATTTGCATGATATATAGTTGTTAACCACCAAAATTCAAAATTAGGATCATTAGATTGATTAAGTATTGCCCACATTCCTAATCCAAATCCTGCTGATTAATAGATATTGCCCACATTTCTACTCACATTTTTTTTTCTCTTGATTTGATTCTAAATTTTATTTTATTCCACTTCACACTGCCAAAAGACAGTTCCAAAACTTCATCCAAATCTTAGTGTGACCATTTAGCAGGAAAGTAGAAAAAATAAAATCTTAGTGTGACTCTTCATGTATAAAATAAAAAAAAATCAATTCAACAATCAGCATCCAATACAAAGGTCCAACAGCTTTTTCATGGATACATTGTACGAGGCCCTGAAAGAGAGCCTCTTCATCTTTCTTTTTTTCAATTTTTGCTGTCGAATATGTTGGAGTCTTTCAAAGGGTAGTTTTGTTTGCTGTCATTGGTCTTTTCTTTTCTTTTCTTTTCTTATCTTATCAAATCCAGCTACTAGCATCATGCATGAGCAATGAAAGAAGGGAGAAAGTCTTATTAAAACTTTAGACATTTCGAGTCCTCTTTGGGTGGAGTGGAGCCTACCTAAGGAGTCGCAGCACTCTTTTTTTTCTTTTTTTTTCCGAGTTATTAATCCAAGGATTTGAACTCACGATATGTTGGCTCTATTACCATTTTAAATTTCTTTCGCTAGCTATTCCTACTAAGACCTCAAAACTTTAATAGAGATAGCGTAAATACTTTTCAATATTCCTATCGAGCCTACTCCACAACAAAAAAGAGACATAGGTTAGTATTGATCATCCAAGTGCATGGTTGAAACTTGAGAGCAGTGTGGACCATGTTTGGAAAACGAGTCCGGATCCCCGGTTTGGTCCAAACGCGGGTGGAGTGATATATTGTTTTGTACTTAAAAGACGGAGTGTGCTTTTAAAGATAACACGATTTTTAAACTCAACAATTTCATGTTTGGAAAACGAATCCGGATCCCCAGTTTGGTCCAAACGCTGGTGGGGTGATATATTGTTTTGTACTTAAAAGACGGAGCTGGTTTTTAAAGACAACACCAATTTTTAAACTCAATAAGTTCATGTCCTCCCAGCTTTTAATGACAACACCGATTTTTAAATTCAACAATATCGTTGGTTTTTAAAAAAGACAATATCGATTTTTAAACTCAACAAGTTCATATATTGTCACCACACCACGCCTTCTCGCATTTGGTCCGAACAGGGTTCCGGATTCTTGAAAAACGTGTCCTTGAAAGTTGAACCAACGAACCAACCAATCCTCGGTACTTACTTCACGTGTCTCACTTCACAGGTCATGTTTGTCTTTGTCCATCCGAGTCCGAGTCTTCTGTTCTATAGGTCTACGGTTGGTAGATTTGTGTATGTAATTCTCTTGAGGAAATGTTATATAATATATCATTTATTTCTAAGAAGAGGTCTCTCTCCTGCTTGTGGGAATTCCCATGATCAATCAGAGACCCTCGTCTTAATTTTACATTAAACTCAACATTATTAGATTAAATTTCATTTAAAATGTGATTTAAGAAAATTTTATACTTTAAGGGGTCCTAAATCAATAATTGTGATGATTTGATTGAGATGATTTTCAGCCACACTGATTTCATCTTGAGATATTTCTCTCACACTACATCTTTATTATTGACATGCATTCAAGTGGGTCTAGGGAAATGCCTAGACTAGACTTAGGCATGTGCCAAATTTTAACCCTCTTATATCATCAACCCCTTGATCTATAGCCTTGAAGTTCAATGGTTGTAAAACTTATTATTATTGTTGTTGTTTATTAGAAAGAGGCTTCATCCCAGTAAGAACACGTGCACGTGATACCACGTGAGCTGACACCCTGGGGCTCAAATCTGACTCCCTGTAATGAGGCTGTTTGATAAGAGTGGTTAAATTAAAATCCTTGCTATTTGAGACGAGCTACAATTTAAAATCCTTGTTATTTGGGTTGAATTATTTGGAAGAATATGATGCGGGCTTGAGTCCTAATGATAAGCAGGAGTTATAAGCTTAGATGCACCATATGGTTATTTGGGCAATTTACTTGTAAAGTGAATTGAAGTAAAAGCACAAACAACCCTTATGTTTAGAATTTTTGACCATCTACGTTGAAATAGAGCATAGGCGAATACGACGGAAAATAAAAAAAAGAGAAAAATAAGTTCAATAATACAAGGTTAATGAAGACTATACTATACTATAGTATAATATTGTTAGAATACCTAGGAAAGCAAACGTCGTCCTCATTTTCTTGGTTGCTTTCCTAGGAAAGCAACATCTTAATCTTTTCTTGTTTTTTTGGTAAAGAGCAACATCTTAATCTTGTCAACTGTCATTTTCTAATATCTTATTATGAAAACACGTCCACCGAATGTAGACAGCTAATATTAAGAAACTATCTTCTTCCAAAGTTTCCAGAAACTTCACCATACAAACAAAAAAGTTCAAAAGAAAAAAAAAGGGAACACTTTTGTGCGTTTCCCACACAGCACAACCTTTCTGCAATGGGTGCAAAAAACTTATCTTGATCCTCTTTTATCTAATTGTAATAACTCTACATCTTATTTTAAATCCATATTCTTTTGTTTTAAATTGATGCAAAATTTGGATACAACATATGGAATTCCATGCCGAATTCGGATTCGAATTTATAAAGATGGATTTGGGTCTGTCTTTGGATCTACCATGGGTTTATCACCCTAACCGTGGACTGTCTTGGGTTGGAATTTTTTTTGAAGAGCATTTTACAACATGAGATTTGGCAAGGGTTGGGGGGGGGGGGGGGGGGGGGGGGATCATGCTCTAGAGGGCATAAAAGATTAGCAATATATATATATATATATTATTTCTTTTTGCTATCAGAAGGTTCCCAACTCCTTGAGCTTGACTAATCCCTTCGGGTCAGAGGGAAGCTTGGTAAACTCCCCTATAACACCAGTGTGGTAGTGTAATCTCGAACTTACAACCTTCGAGTGCAAACCGTGGTTGAAAAAATCTTGTTAACTGCCCAATCTACCGACTTTTATTATTTATTTACCAACTTTCTTCTTTCTAATGGCCAAATTGAAAAGTTATCTTGTATTTGGTAAAGACAATTTGTATAGATTTTGTGAGTTTTTAGCCAATGTTTTTAAACATATCACAATATTATCGAGAACTCGCATAAAGCCAAATATGGTGATAATACAGCAATATTGTCTAATTTTTGCCCATATTTGTGACAGTGCCCTGAACAAGATTAGCACTGTGGCCAACAAATTTTCTGAAAAATGGTTTTGACATCATGATTTTACAATCATAAATTTCAAATGATCTGATTGATCGAATCCAAATATATAAAGACTAATTTGGGTTCCAATCTACTATGGTTCTGTCTTGGATTCAATCCATTTGCTTCTCTAGCTGTGGGCTGGAGTGCTGTTTTTATGAAGATCAATATTTCATAACAACTAACAAGGGACATGAAAAAGATTGTGGAAGCCCAATGACCCTATTATACAAGAGGGCTGTAAAAAACTTAGCAACATACAAAATTCAGATCTTTTAAATATTGTCAGCTGCCGATTTAAGACCATTTTTGTAACATCCCGTCCCCTAATGGCTTATTAAATTATAATTAATTGTGTGATTAGTTAGTAAGCTTGATTAGAGTCTAAATAGTCGGGTTTAACGTCAAATCTAGTGTGCGAAGTTTCGCACGATTCGGAGCGCGTTTGGGTAGGATAGAGAGTCGTTTTGCTAATTGGGTAGGGTTTTAGGGAATTTATGAGATTATGAGTTTTTGTCACTTGGGTGCATTTGGTAGGTTTCGTCGTCTCATGAACTTTAGTCTTTGGTCGCGTTTCGATTCGACGCGTCGAAGAGGCCCGAAATTCATCTTGGATTGAACATGTAGGCCGACTCGGAACTTGACCCATCAACCCAAACCCAAAGCCCAAGCCCAAGACCCATTACTTAAAGTATCTTACCAACCCACCCAACACTTATCTTCATTTCATTTATTTCCATTCACTCAACTCAACTACAACCACACCAACACAGTAGCCGACCTTCTCACTTTTCTTCTCTTCCTTTCATCTTCTTCTTCTCCGTCGATGAGCACCGGAGCTCCGGCGAAGGAAACAAATCCACTAATCATCTTCCTCAAGTCTCCAAGATCACAACCATACCCTTTTCTTCTTGTTTCATCCACAACCCATTTAAAGGTAAGCTCTCAAAGCTTGGAAACCTTGACACCATCTTCTTTCTTGGTTAGAAATGGAGTAGATAGGCTTACCTTGACCTTTGTCATGCATTTGTAGGAGCTAGTTGGGTTTGGAGAAGTGTTTCACCTTTTTGGAGCTTCAAAGTCTTTTTCCTCTCAACTTTTCTTCTTGAGTTTGGTTTAGCACATCACCAAGGCAAGTCAATAGCTATATTAATGCTTGATATGTTTGTTTACCTTGATTTGTTTGATAAAATCATGTTTTAGAAGTTTATGGCTCAATTGATACTTTAGAATGTTGAAAACATGATAAATTGGCTTTTAGATTGAATGGAATGGATTTAGAGTTTGATGGGTTGAATAGTTAGTTTTATGCTTTATAATTAGGGTGTTTTTATCACTACATTTGTTGCTTATCAGGTAGAAGGAGAAAGGAAATGAACAGGGACCATTTCAGCCCAGAAACAGAGCCTGAGCTCTGTTTCCGCAGGTTAGCTGGTCGACTGGCCAAGGGGCAGGTCGACCGGGCAAATAGGCAGGGGGTCGACCTGGTAGCAGGCAGGTCGACCTGCACCACTGTGTAGCCGGTCGACCGGCCAAGGGGCAGGTCGACCGAGCCTTCTGCAGAATTCCTTCTAGGAAGGAATTTTCACCAATTTAGAGGGACTTTGATGGAACCTTGGTTAACCCTTTGTGGACTCATTTGACTTATTGTGAGGACGTCTTGAGCCGACGTTCGTCACTGTTGATTCGGTTGTATCGGAATCCAACCTAGTTCAATCTTGAATGGTACGGGACAACGTGATACTCTTCTTTAATCTATGCACGAAGATTGTTCGTCTGAGTATCGCGAACCCTAACCCTTTCGTTGACTGAATAGGTTGTACGATGCTACATGATTGACATTATACTTACGATTGGATTGTTTATCGTTTTCGATTCTGAATTGTACTTTCGAGTACTATCTTCTACATGTGATGAGCATGTTCTTTAGTTTCGTTTGCTTTACTTTATTGGAGGATCACTTTGAGAACTTAGATGTTGGACTTAGGATCCCCTTTGCTGTTTCGTTTGTTTCGATATTCGTTTGAAGTGTTGAGGCTAGGGAGCTTTGATTGTCAGGCTTAAAGAGGATTACTATTGATATTTGTTTTGAAGTTCGATTTGATTTGGAATAAAGTAGTTCTCTATTGTTATTGAATTTTGTTCGCACAAGAAACCTAGCCCTTCACCGATGTCTTTAGGATTATTTATGTCAGGCACCACTCAGCTGTTAACGTTCAACATAGTTGGGGCACCATCTGTGAGAGGACCCGATACTATCCTCGAAGCAAGATAGAGCCAGAGCTCATGGAGCCCGAGCTACTTGAGCTGAGAGTTATTTATTCCTCGAGATGTTTGTTTTGTCTAAGCAAGATAGAGCTAGAGCTCACGGAGCCCGAGCTACTTGAGCTAGTTCGTCCTCGAAGTGAGACAGTACCTGTCACGCCCCCGAACCAAAACCTCGGGGGCGGGAGATGGGATTAAGAATAAATGTATTTTACTTCTCCCAAGATCCGCGTGTGTGAAGACAACACAATCTGAATATTTTGCGGAAGCATTTGTGGCGTTGCGACCCGAAGTCCGTGGCCTTCGGATTCCGCGTCGCACTCAACCTTTAGCATATAGCTATTATATCATGAATCATATCAGACTGGAGTAACCATCACTATAAATTACAGAGCTGACAGTAACAGGAAATTACATTCCCAAATATGTTCAAGTTACAATTATCAATGTACATTAATTAAGAATCCCAAGAAAAAGGCTAACAAAGGCCATACAACAAGAAGCTATAAACCACTACCCAAATGTGACGTAGCTCCGATGTCAAGCTCAATGTCTACATGACATAGCCGACAAACTAACCTGCAAAGCATGGCTCTACAGCCAACAAAAGCACTCAACTCGGGGCGAAGAAATCTGAACATGAGTACCAAAAGTAGTGAGTCAGACACGACGGTCTGGCAGGTGGATGAAAAGATTACAATATAGCGAATAATAATACAAATGATAAATCATGCTATTTGCTCAAAATGCTGCATATAATTATACGGGTGCAAAGTCGGGAATCTCGGGGAAAACTTGTATTCTTTTCAGACATGGTTAAAACAGGAAGATCTAATAAAGCATATGTTCATTTACATCATCTATAAAAGCATAGATATTTGACAATCGGGTGTTCGTGGAAAACATGTATGAATATGGAAGTTTGGCAAAACCACGTTCATTTAAACATATTTCAAAGCATGGATCTTCAACAGATCGGGCATTCCTTTAAAACAGGTATAACATAGGGATTTGGCAAAACGCGTGTCATTAAAAACATATTCTTAAGCATGGATGTTAAATAGCTCGGGTAATCGTTTGAAACAGGTATAAACATAGAAACTTGACAAAATACGTGTCATTTAAAACATATTTCAAAACAGGGATATTTAACAAATCGGGTATTCATTTGAAAACAGGTATAAATATAGATATCTGACAAACCAAATGTCCTTTAAAACAAGGCACGGGTATTTAACAATTCGGGTATTCCCTTAAAACACGTGTAATCATATAAATCTAGCAAAATCATTGATCGTATGGAATATATGTAAAAGCATGGTTCTTCAACAGATCGGGCATTCATTTAAAACATGTGCGGGTACAAAGAACAGAAAACAATATAATAATAACTGAATTTACATTGGAGAATATTAGCACTTGTTTAAATAACAACTTTCATAAAGGAAACAAATCATTTATCGGAAAGCAAGTAAACAATATAAAACATGTCGGGTGTCCAAGGAATCGGGAACTGGCAAGATGGCAATCACAAGAAGCTAAGTCCTCTATCACCGAAGTGACAAGAGCGGGACGTTGGTCTCAGTCACACAAGGTGAGGAGACTCAACGTAAATCATATATACAATAATAAATATACGGGAACGGGAACGGGACCACGGTAGCGAACCGGGTATCGGGACGGGACCACGACAATAACCGGGTATCGGGATCCAAACTGCAGCTGGCGGGACGGGAGAGGGATTTCCAAGTCGGTGGATCAAACCGACAAGGTATCCAAGCTTAGTGATGCCGACTCATAGGTCAAAATCAATCGAGACATATGCAAGTAAATCAAGTACAGTAAATAAGCGGGTAAAACGGGGGTGCTCAAGGGCACACTGTCACTTCATATCGGGAATACATCTCGGGACAAATAACTGTTACTAAAGTAACTTCAATGCTTTCAGGAAACAAGTCAATCAAGTACAATAAATAAACGGGTAAAACGGGGTGCTCAAGGGCACACTGTCGTATCATGTGATGCAATGCACTTCGGGACAAATGACTGTTACTAGAGTAACTCCAATGCTTTCGGGAAAACAAGTCATGTAATGCAAATCTCGGGAAAAGATGTGAAACAATGAACTATAATAATTTCGGGAAAAGCATTAATTTCAAGATCTACTTAAGTGAATAGGGGTCCCGTATGTCGATTATAACAATTACTTGGTACTCCTTGAGTTTGAAGACATTCCGGGCTCCTTATGCACTTTTACTACTTTTCCAAACTTAAAATGAGCTTATGGGTAGTACTAGGTATTACAATAGCAAGAATCAAGATTATAAACGGTCCATCCTAGGCATGACATTACTCCGGAAACATCGAGTAACCGATTCAGTCATCGAAAGGAATAGAATTAGCGATAACCAAGGAAATAGACTTGTGTTTAGATATAAAGAAGATATCGCGTCATTCCATCCCGTTCAAGATTGAAATGGATTGAACTTCGATGCCACCGAACCAACCGTGAGGCGTGTCGGCTCAAGACGTTCTCACACATGGTCCAAACAGTCCAAAAAGGGTAGTCGGGGTCCCACCTAGAACCAAGAATTAGTGTCTAAATCAACACCATTCTTTTCTTTTAGTTCCCTAGTCTTAGAGACCTTAGATTATGGTACAATTGGTCTTAACACTAAGGTATATACCTCTAGGACTCATAGAAGGCCCAAAGGTTTCCAAAAAAACACAATATCAAATTTCATCCGATCGATCGGTCGAAGGGCCGATCGATCGGTCGAAATTTCTGTACCAGAATGTACAGGGTCCGATCGATTGGCCGATCGATCGGCCCAAAAAGGCTTACAGTTACTGACAGTCCGATCGATCGGACCTGGGTACAGCAGGTCCGGGAAAGCTGATTTTTCCTTCCTTTTTGTTTCCTTTCCTTCCAACACATGATCAACCACAAGGAACCATAAACAAGATGGTTTAAATGCATGTTTCCAAGACAATAACATGAGCTAAAGAGCTCCTCATTTCCAATTCCTCTCTTTCCATTCTTTCCATTCACAACAAATCTCAAGGTGGGGAAAAACTCATTCATGTGAAACCATTTGAAACCTTGACAATATGATGCATACATTTTCCAAGTATGAACAAGAGGGAAATAACTCATCAATAAGCACATTTCGAAATCAATAATAATCATAGTGAAGACAACTACTAAAATCACCAAAACCCTTAATGAAACAAGATTTTTCTCACAAAACATGTTAATAATCAAAACAATCCATTCATCCACTTGCCTTTGACTCTAATCAAGCAAATCAAGCTCCTAATCACCTCCCAAGCACAAGATCAACAATCTCTACAAAAACCCCCAAAACAACCCAAAAATGGGTTAAACAATGAAATGACAATGAAACTTTCCAATAATCAAGGTGGAGCTTCTCTAAGGCTAGAAGATTACAAATCTAGAAGATGGGAAGAATCACTTACTTGGATGACTTTCAAATGAGAAGAACAAGCTCAAGGGAGGTCTCAATGTTGATGAATTTCTCCAAAAATGCTATCAAGATGAAGCTTGCAAGGAGGGGAAGAGATTGATGATCTCCATTTCTAGTTTGGTGCAAGATTGGTGTGGCTTGGAGATGAAGAAGCAAGAAGAAGAAGAAGTTGCACAAGGGAAAACCCTAGGTTCAGCTGGAACAATGGTGAATGGAGTGAATGAAAGAGAAGGGTCTCCTTTTATAAGCAAGTGAGAATGGGTCCTACAACTTAAAGAACTTGGGTGGCTGAAATCATCTAATTCGGGACCTCGGATGGATTCGACGAAGAAGGAAGAAATGATCGTCGAAATATCTAGTTTCCAAAAAGTGTATGTTTCACGGATTTCGAGGATATCGAGTTTTGGGTACAGATTTGGTGTGAAAAGACTGTTTTGCCCTCAAGGCCAAGAAATCGGGTTTTTGGTTTCTCAAATGGATACGAGATCAACATGAAAGTTGTAGGATTCCTCAAGATGAATGCAACGGGCCAAAAACACGATACGAAACCAATCGGGAAAATCTCACAAGAAAATGCAAAGCCGAAAAGGGAACCCCCAAAGGGCCCCACAAGCTACCAAAGCACTCAAAAGCCCAAAACTAGAAGAAAACCCATTCTAGCTCACAAACTCAACCCAACAACTACTAATCCCACTAAAAGAACTAATCCACAAATAAAATAACACTAATCCAAGAGATTAGGGGTCGGGTTCTCACAGTACCAGAGCTCACGGAGCCGGAGTATTTGAGCTACGGGTTGTTCGGATATTGGATATTGGGTTTTATCCTAATTGATGATATATATTTAACATATGTGGATCGCCTACTTTGATAGTTTGTTTATGATTCGAATGCAATGTATCTCTTTCGATCGGAGTACTATGCATATCTTATGATCATGTTTATTGTTCACTCTCTTTAGTACTGCATATCTATGTGATTTATATACCTATTGCTTTGCCATCCGTTGTGTTGATGATGCTACTCTTGGTGCATAGGTATCGAGCTTTACTACCCCGAGGAGGAGGGGACGACGGAAGAAGTTCAGGCAGATCAGCCCGATGACTTCCTAGAGTATAGTACAGACGGCATTGTATAGCCGTGACGACCCCGTACACGAGAGCTTCACAATTATCCTCCTAGCTTCATCTTTTGGTTTTCTCATACTTTTGTTTAGGCCTAGCTTTAGTTTGACCTTTTTACTTGTAATTAATATTTTGTAACAGTCTTAAACTTTAACCCTAACTTTGATACTCAGCATATTGCTCGTAAACTATACATCTTTAAGATACCTCTTGTTTTAAGAAGCTTCCGCTATCGTTTAATATATTCGAGGAAATGTTTATACCTCACAGCGGTCTTCGATCCAGATGGGACACAATTAGGGCAATTGGCATGTGTTTATTATTGGAAAAAGTTTTAAATTGGCCCTAATCTCACGCATAACCCCGGTTTCACTTTTGGGGGCGTGACAATTTTCATTATTTTCTCTATTGGATAATAGCAAAAGCCATCTTGTCTTCACGGGAACTGTGGAACCCCATAAGCTCCACCAATGGTTAAAGAGCCATATGAGAGGTTCCTGCCATGGCCAGGGATAGGTAGAATATCTGGATGCATATTATTCTTGAAATTTAAAGACTTTGTTCCAATCCAAGTCCTCCGTATACTCTTCAATTTGTCACTGGACATGAAAAAACTCTCCTAAATATCAAGTCTTTTCATTTTTGTCAATGGAGGGTTCCCAACCCTTTGGACTGGACTAATTCATTCAGAGCGAAGTTAAGTATGACCCCCAAATAGTAGCACTAGTGGACTAAACATTCGATTCTTAGAGAAGTGGGAGTCGGGAATCGATACTACGACCTCTAGCTCCAAAAGAGAGAGGAACCGTGTTCCTGACCACTCGGCTAGGAAAATGTTGAAATCTTATTCAATTTAGGGGATTTCAGATGATATATTATCAAAAAAATGTTGTGGAAAATAAACTAATTCTAAATAGTTAAAATTATAAATAAAAAGAAAATACTTCGAAAACTATTTTTTTGTAACTATTTGTTGTATTTTCTTTAAAACTTTGCCAATATTTAAACATATCACAATATTATGGAGAAGATCACATAAAGGAAAACATGGTGATAATGCATCAATATTATCATATTATTGCCCATACTTGTGACAGTGCTCTGAACAAGAGCAGAATCATGTGACCACTGACCAACAAATCTTCAAAGAAAAGACTTTGACCATAAATGAGGTCTTCAGTTGATCTCACCCCATTTCCTGTGGGTATCATATAAAGATCATCAAGATGAGAAACTTGAGTTGGGTATGACTTATGAGTGATCATCATCAGCACGCATCAGCCAAAATGATTTCCCAATCTCAAAACCTTCATGCATGGGTCATTATAATTTCAATATTAGACTGATGCTTTTGTTTATTTTGGAGCTTTCTTTTCTAACATAACTTTTTTTCTGAAAAAAAAAATTTTAAAATATTATCCAAGGTAAAAGGAATGGAGTTTCAATACAGTTTGCATCTCAATCTTATGGAAGGATTCTCAATATTTGTCATGGCACTGGCCTTTCATTTGTTGGGCAATGCCACTCAGACGAAATTTTAACAGAGTTGTAAAGCACACATTTGACCGGCTCTTCTCAAGGATTTTAATACAGTTTGCATTTCAATCTTACATATCCAAGGATTTTCAGTTTTTGTCATGGCATTGGCCCTTGACGAAATCTTAACAGAGTTTTAAAGCACACATTTTGACTGAGTAAATGATGTTGTAATACAACAGATTAGCCCTGGACCATCCTATTGTTCAAACAGAAGACTTTCACCCATGAACAGATTGACTGCATATGAGGTTTGGCACGTGAAATCCACTCAGATGGTTTTCTATAGCTAGTTATAGATGGATGAAAAGATCTATTTATGGATAAAAGCCATGCAAAAAATCAGCCCCATTAAATAATTCTCGCCCTTAGGCCTCACATAAGGAGAAAGCTTTCATTCAAACTACAATCTTAAAATAGTTCCAGACAATGCATTCGAAGTCGAAACTATGCTTTTTCCTTTTTTGGTAAAATGGTGAAACTTTCATTAAGCAACAGGAAAAGAGCAAAAGAAAGACCCAAGGAACAACCAAAGACTAAAAAAAAAAAAAAAACTACAATGAGACCCTACCCTACTACGTACCGTTCAAACTTAGGAAGCCTATGTGTTTGGACAATAATGTATCAACAATATATTCTACTCAAAGCTCAGCCAAATTAGAGTCCTGAATGGATTGAGCTTTCTTAAACTAAACCCAAACAAGATTTATTAAAGTCAGAACTAAATGAAAAGGCTTATCTAAAATCAATTGACTTAAAGTGGGGCCCTATCATTTTAAGACATGTGGTCATGTGGATTACTTACATCTAACATGGTCTCGATGCAAATAAAAAAATATTATGGAGGTTGAAAGAATGAAGTTTTAATACAACTTGCATTTCAGTCTTTTATTTCCAAGGATTTTCAACTTTTGTCATGGCACTGGCCCTTTACAAAAAAATTCCAGTGTTTTAAAGCACACATTTCCACTGAGTAAATGGTGTTGTCATACAATAGATCAGCCCTCAACCATCCTATTCTTCAAAAAGAAGACTTCCACCTAAGAGCACATGTCACGACCCGGACCCGAGATCAAAGTCATTAGGGTTAACCCTCGGGTCGCGAAGCTCATAATCATACTTACTCCCGTAAACCCCGTTTAACCGAAGTTACAACGAAGTCTACAAGGGATCTTGCATACGTACCTGTCAATGTACAGTTGCGCGGAAATATACACCAATATACATTTATACATTGACAACCATCTAATCAAAATGGATCAGACTATGTACTTTAAAACGTACAGTTCAGTTCACTTTACATCCTACTATCAACCACTGCATATTTAAAATACAAGGCGGGGGACATCATATACAGTACCTACAATACTAAAAATGAATATATAAAACATTTCTCAAAATTCCAATGAACCGCTCTCTGATCACGTCCATTCAGCTAGACCTCCTGGAGGTAGCGAATGGGCCTCCTCCGCTGGCGGGACGGTCTCGGAGGGACCGGTACGGGCAACTGAACCTGTAATATCATCAGTAATACCGTGAACACGACGGTTCAACAAGGTATACATATATGTATAACATGTTCACAATTCCTAGTAATTCATTGTTTAACAGTGCTAAACAATCCATAATAAATACCATTAATAACAACAATAATACTGGCAACTACACTAGCATGAGTTTCGTTCTTCCAAAAAGGAAGAATTTCATTCTCATTTATTCATTAGGTTCCATATTTATTAATGACTTTTCAATGTATGACTTTTCAGTCAATAACCTTTCGGTCTAATAAGGTGGGATCTCCTAGTGTCTTGATCAGAGATCACTGGTGTCACCGCGGGCTCTGGAATACCCCAATCTCATCTACTGCAGTAGGCATAGTCATTTCATTCAATTCAATTCAATAATGAGTTCGGAAACCACTAGATAGTGCCAGACCCGTCACTGACTCTAAATAATATTACTCAATTTGAAAACTACTTATCTAAACCCAACACTCAAGTGAGACACGGTTTATTAGTGCACGTATTACTATAGATGACATTGTGGAATGAAATGGTGCATTGGGAAAAACCGTAGTCAAAACTTAGGAAGGTTTAGACACCATTAATATTAGCCTTATCGATTCACTGAAATTAATCACAAGGTATTTCCCTACATGTGGAGCATCTAAGACCACCTAAGTGTTCTTAGTTCTCACTAAATCTGAGACTCACTGGTCCTCGCGATTGGCCAAAATTTTCACTTTACCATCAATGTGGTTTCTGAATTAGGTTCGCTCGAGCGAGTAAAGTTCGCTCGAGCGGACACCTCACAGAACGTTGGTCGCTCGACCGCATTTTAATGTTCACTCGAGCGACCGGTCCAGGACAAGTTTTCTATGAAACAGAGCCTTGGTCGCTCGATTGACCCCCTGTTAGCTCGAGCGAACGGTCCAGAACTCAACTCCGAAAATCTGATTCCTTCTCTCTTCTTTCTCACTCACTTCTCCATTACTCCTCTACAACCTGCAAGAACAATGAGACCTCCTGTCCCCTCCACACACACCATCCATTTTCAATTAATCTAACAATAATACATAATCTAATTAGGGTTTTAAAACCCATAATGCCACCTAATCATCATATCTTTCTATCAAAATCCACAAACTACCTCAACAAGCATAAGTACATGTATAACTTGCCTGAATTGAAGCTTGATAAACACTAAACTCTTGTTTAGCTTGACTTGAGTTGGATTTTCTCCCCTTGAAGCTCCAAGTTCAAGAAGAACTCTAAGAAGATGAAGTAGAAGAGGTGGAAGGTGAATCCTTTACACCTCCATCACTTCAATTCACACTTGATGAAGAGAAAAATGGAAGAAGAAGAAGAAACATTTGAAGAGGAATGTTGCCTAGGGTTTGGATCAAGAAGAATGAGATGAATGAAGTATTTAGGGTATATAAGGGTTCATTTTGCATTTAAGCCCCCTTAAGTCCCTTTAATTCCAATTCAAGTCAATTCAAGGTCCATTTGATCCAATATTCATCGAATCAATTCAAGTCTTATAGGAAAGTTATCGTACTCGTCGAGATACACATGCGGGTATCAAGAGTTTCCGAATCCGACAAAATACGTATAAATCCGTATTTATACACAAATCCTTCATTTGCTTGTTTAAGCTCCATTTCGATTCAATTTAGTTCTTAATCTTGTCTAACATTTCATTAAGTCTACATTAGGCTACGTCAACTTCATTTGGTGATAAATCACCATTAAGTCATTTAAACCGACTTAATTAGTCTTAAGTTTTATTAATTAGAGTTAATTGGGATTAACTTGGGACGGAGCCTAACAGCACACTAAGTGAGGTATGAGGTTTGGCTCGTGGGTTTTCTATCGCCGGGGATAGGATGGATGGAAAGATCTATTTATGGATAGGAGCCATTCAAAAACTTAGCCCCATCAAATTTAACTCTCCCACTTAGGCCCCATAAGGAGAAAGCTTTCCTTCAAACTACAATCTTAAAATAGTTCCGAACAATGCATTTGAAGTTGAAACTATGCTTTTTCTTTTTCTTTTTTTTTTGGAATAAAATGGTTAAGCTTCCATGAAACAAGAAGAAAAAAGCTCAGGGAAGATGCAAGAAACAAACAAAAGACAGCCAAAGACTTAAAAAAAAAACCACAAGGAGGCCCAACCCTACTACCGTTCAAGCCTAGGAAGCCTATGTGTTTGGAGAATAATGTATATCTTTCTGCCCTTTTCTATTAAAATCTATTTTTTTAAATGATAAAAATAAAAGATTTACTTAAGAGTGCCCATTCATATTAAAATAACTTAAACAAAAAAAACTGATACAAACAAAAGTTGTTGTGAGATATTTAACTTACTATTGTCTATTAGAGTGTGCCTTAAATGTAAATAAAGTATAAAATAAGAATATAAAAGTACAAAGCAATATTTTTGGAGTAACCCTCTTCCTTTTAGTTGGGCTTGGAACATGCAGTAAACTGAGGAATTTATAAAATCATAGACTCTATTTTGTGATGGGGAATTTATAGAAGTTTTGAGATGCTTTGATGATAAGGATAATAAGAAATAAAGGTCATGAACATAGAAGTGCACTGCAAATAAAATTTTGGACCAGGACAAGTGTGTAGTTGTTGCTTTTTACCAAAACACTCTGCCTTCTTCTACCTTTCCTAGATGAAAATCCTTACTTCTTTTGGCACAGCTAGGGGTGTAAGAAAAAACCGCCTAACCGTCAAACCACACCGAACCGAACCGAACCGAACCGCGGTTATTAACCGTATTTTCACGGTTCGGTTCGGTTCGGTTCGGTTACGGTTAATAAAACCAAAAAACCGCACGGTTCGGTTCGGTTACGGTTTTCCACAATATTTACGGTTATTAACCGAACCGAACCGTAAAATACGGTTCGGTTAACCGTATGCGGTTAACTGCACCGATAACAAATAAAATAATATACATGAGGGGTAAACGAAATTTTCCTTACCTAAAACCAAACCCTATCTTCCCACATCGTCATCGCCGGTTATTAACCGTAACCGAACTGTAACCGTAACCGTATAATACTGTAATTATACTGTATTACTGTGTATATTTTTCCACGGTTATTAACCGTAACCGAACCGTATAATACGGTTAATCGCGGTTCGGTTTTCCATGGTTTTTGTATATACGGTTACGGTTACGGTTTTTAAAGACGGAAAACTGCGGTTACGATTCGATTAACGGTTGCCCCAAAAAGATCGGTAAACCGAACCGTTACACCCTAGGCACAGCCATGCAAAACCATGGAAAACTCACAAAGAAGTGGATACTCCCATGCCATGCCTAATAAGAAATGTCCCATTGGTCAAACCAACTTTACCCAGATTTCCTCACAATGGTGTGAAAGCCTAGAAAACTAAACATGTGGCTGGGGACCAGTGTCCAACCAACAGAAACAAACTTCTATTTGATTCTCCTTCATCTTTCCAAGACTCCAGTTCATCAATCTCATCATTATCATCCACCTCCCAACAGGATCTCACACCATGTTCTCCTCCTCCTCCTCCTCCTCCTTTTTTCTCTCCAAATCCTTCCCATTCCTTCTTCTCCTGCTTTCCTTCCTCTACTACTGCAACAACCCCACAACTGCCCTGACCTTGACAGCAAAATCCTGCTCAGACACATCAAACTATACCACCAACAGTACTTTTGAGACCAACCTCAATCTCCTCCTCTCGTCCTTATCTTCCAACTCCCCTTCCTCAGGCTTCAACAACGCCTCTGCAGGAACATCCCCAGACGCTGTCTATGGCCTCTTCCTCTGCCGAGGCGACGCTTCACCCGATACGTGTCGTAGCTGCGTTAAATCAGCGGTACAAGAAATCAAGGAGGAGTGCCCCAACAAGAAGAACGCGACGACTTGGTACGATGTCTGCCTCCTGCGGTACTCGGAGACGAGATTCTTCTCTGTGATGGATAATTCGAGCAAGGTCTATAAGCCGAACGCAGTGAACGTAACGAACTCGACACTGTTTAATACGGTGTTAATAGCGATGCTGAAGAACATTTCTTCAGTGGCGACGAATTCGTCATGGACGAAACTGTTATATGCTTCTGGGGCGGTGACTTACACGAGCACCCAGATGGTGTATGGGCTTGTGCAGTGTACGAGGGATCTGTCGGTGAAGGATTGTAACGGGTGTCTTGAGAGTGCTATATCGGATATACCGGTATGTTGCAATGGGAGCCAAGGTGGGAGAGTGCTTGGGAAGAGTTGTAATTTGAGGTTTGAGTTGTATCCTTTTGTTGATGAGAATTCAGCTGCTTCTGGGTCAGCTCCTCCTTTTCCATCTACTACTTCAACCACTAATATCACCAATTCATCTTCAAATTCCACAACTGATAATGATGGTAAGTGTAAAACATAATTAGTTTATATGGTTAATTCTCACTTACTTGAGTTATTTTGAGATGTAAAGATTTAAGCGCCTATGTGATTCACTTGTATGGATGTCTGTCATGGGGATTTAGATTTGGGGTTCATCACAATTTAAGGGCCTCAAAGCTTATCGGATTCTTAAGTTACATTTTCTTTTAATGAGATTTAATCAGGTAGTTACTACAATTCAATTAAGTGTCAAATGAGGGTGACTGCTGATACATTTTCTTTTCTTCGACCAAATGTTGTTCCTTGAATTTCACCATTTCATGGATTCCATGACAGGATTAAATGCATCCAAATAGCGTTACAAGTCTATAAACCTCCTTGTGAAACTTTATACTAAAATGTGGACTGATATATGTGAATGTGCAGGAAATAAGCGCACTTCGGCCAGAATTATCATTGCCATTGTTGTTCCAGTAGTAGCTGGAGTGGCCTTATCCATCTTTATCATGTATGCTTACCTAAGGAGGAGAAAAAACAAGAAAAAAGCCATCATCATCAATCAAAGTATGCTCCTATGTCAGGTTGTTTTTTTCTTTTAAAAGATCATGTTTTCTTGCTTGCATTTTGCACCAAGGAACAATACCTTTGGAGATGGTGTTAGAAGGATGGATCCAGAAATTCTTTTTCCTTTCAAGTTCTTTAAGGTGGTGGACATATTGTTTAAGAAACCAAGTTGAACTTTAATGTTATGCTACTATGCAGGTAAGCATCAAATTGGAGATATCGAGTCCTTACAATTTGACTTGGGGACAATCAAAGCTGCTACAAACAACTTTTCTGATGCAAATAAGCTTGGACAAGGTGGATTTGGTGCTGTTTACAAGGTACTGTATTTTACAAGATCATTTCCAGGGTGCATGGTGCATATATGTAATTAAACTGCGTACATCTATGAAGCGCAGACAGGTTTATACTTGAATGAATGCAGATGTATATGACATAGGCATTCCAATTATGACGTATTATTATGATTTAATTTATGGTTTTTTCTTGAGATACTTCACCCATGACATTACCTTCTTTATTAGGTGAAGTATTTGTCCTAAATGTGACAGAGCTATTAATTTTGTCTATTTTTCATATCAAGTTCTGTTTCTAGCATTACTTCTAACATTTCATATAGCAAAAGTACGGTCTACTTCTGCTTACATTTTTCATAGTTTGTTTACTCATCTACATAAAGATGCAACATTTCCAAATGAAGTGTTTCACACAGTTTTTTCTTGCATAATTTTCTATATCTGTTTCTCAGTTTGGAAACTATTGTTGAACCCGTTAGAAGATCAAATACAAGGAACCTAGTGCAACACGACTCAATCAGCACATGTTATACAACTATTCTACAAGTATCCATGGTCCATACCAGTATTGGATTGTGCATGATGATCTTTACAACTCATTTTACAGTACCCTGTATAGGCAGAACTAGAACTAGAAATAACTTTGGTTGGATGGCCTTAACCATCTGATATTCAGATTGTATTGTTATACTTGTTAAGTAGATACTTGATTGCTTGATTTAGGTTTTGACTATCCATTCACAAGTCATTTATAGCTAAAAACTGGTCAATTGAAATTAACCGGTCCACTACTATTGGAGAAAGATCTATCAACTAAAATCCTGATGACCCATATGCATTTGTTCCACAGAAGAAGATTTCTGATGTCTGCCACTAGGGGATGCATATTTCCTTTGTGATAGTCTTTGCAAAACTATTTTAGATCATTCATAATTTAATATCAGTCATTATAAAAGAAAACAAGAAAAGTCAAGAGGATGATGTTCATAAATACGAAAGAAAATTACTTATGCTCTCTCTCTCTCTCTCTCTCTCTCCAGGGTAAGTTTTCAGATGGTCAAGAAATTGCAGTGAAGAGGCTTTTCAGGAGGTCTAGGCAAGGTTTAGACGAATTCATGAATGAGGTTGTATTAGTAGCAAAACTTCAACATCAAAACCTTGTTAGGCTCTTGGGTTGTTGCTTAGAAGAGGAAGAGCAGATACTCATCTTCGAATATGTTCCAAATGAAAGCCTTGAGAAGTTTCTATTTAGTATGTTCCACATCTTTCTCTATATGTGATTTCTATTAATACATCATACATGCTTTTTGTTTCGTAGGAGGCATGAAAAGGAGGATTTCTCCCCTTTTCCATGTAGGGGAAAATGATGGTCTCTAGCCTTGCATCAGTAGGAAGTGATAGGACTTTAGCAGCAGCAATTTGATCTTTCGAAAAATTCTTGTAGGCACCACAGACTACCAACTCTGGAGTCTCCAGATTGCTGTACTTGCTATTATCCATTTATTTTACCTTTGTTTTCTGGTCGCTAGCTTATACATTCCTGTTTGGAATGTGCATGCTTAAATTAGTGCTTAGATATGATTTTTTTCTCGCAGTTAAATACTGGTGTGAATTGTAGGACCACAAACAGATTTTTGACACACTTTTTTTTGTAAATGTTATGATGTAATCATGAAACTCACCTTCATACTAAAGATTTGTTCCTGTTTGTTGTGTGTGTAGATCCAGCCAAACGTGCATGTTTGAGTTGGGAAAATCGTTATAAAATCATTGGAGGGATTGCTAGAGGACTACTGTATCTTCATGAAGATTCTAGGCTCAAGATCATTCATCGGGATCTCAAAGCTAGCAATATCTTATTAGATGGAGAAATGAAGCCCAAAATTTCAGATTTTGGAACCGCAAGGCTTTTTGAAGTAGGCCAAACACAAGGCAATACCAGTTGCATCGCAGGGACTTAGTAAGCCTCGAAACATTCAATCCCTTTCGAGTACTAATTTTGTTGCTAGTGTGAAAATCATTAAACGTTACGTTATAACTGTAAATATGGGTTGTATTTTTTGTTATTGAATCTAAAGGTGAATATCACTTCAATCAGAGTGATATTCTAGGCTATCATTTATTATGAATTGTGTTTGATCCAGAGCATGCTTGTGTGGAATGTGGTTTCATTCTATGGATCTTATATACTAAGGCAAGAAATGTATCAATATAGATGTGTGATTTTACACTACATTATGGATCTAAATTTTGAAAATTGTCTCTTTTTTTTTTTTTTTTTTTTTATGGATGCAGTGGGTACATGTCCCCAGAGTATGCCATGCATGGGAAATTCTCGATTAAGTCCGATGTCTTTAGCTTCGGTGTTTTAGTTCTAGAGATTGTGACTGGCCTGAAGAACTCTGGTTTCTATCAGTCAGCTCTAGCAGAGGACCTTCCAAGCTATGTATGCCTCTCTCTCTCTCTCTCTCTCTCTCTCTCTCTCTCTCTCTCTCCCTTCTTTTTTTTGGGACTACTCTAAATTATACTCCTTGTAATCGGGTAGGGCTGCGTGATTAATGGCTTACAGAAGTCGCTCATGCTTGAAGGATGTGGATAGGCTTAGAGCTTTTAAGGTCCCATCTAATTTATTTTGTCTATTATCTAGATCCAGATTCAACCAATGGGCTTGTCATTCCTGAGCCCAATCCTTTGGCAATAGGGCTCAGTTATGTTAGATTTGCTGGCCACGTTTGGCCTTCTATTAGCCGTTTACGCAGAGGTTGGCACCATGCCATTCTGTTCTTGGTCCAACAATTATTAATCCAGCTCCTTTCTCATGGGCCTATAAATTCCCCCAATGCAGCCTAAAGTTGACTGAATTTATGTTGGACCGGCGCTGACGAACCCACTTGTAATCGATCATAGGCCTATCTTAATGGTCCACATGAAGGACTTTGATTGTTGGATGAAAACTGCTCTTCATTTTAACCTTATGCTAAAGTCAACAAATAGTCTATTGGATTTTTTGTTTTTTTCTTTAAAAAAAAAAAAATCAGTTTGACACCTTTTGCTATGGGTCATTTACCATTTGCACTTTGATGACCAAACGCATGGTCGACTCCTGCTGATCGAATTCCCTAAAATTTAAGTAATGATGATTGATGCATTGTTGCAGGCATGGAGTCACTGGAGTGAAGGAACAGTTGTGGAGTTGATAGATGCCACATTGAGTGAAAGATGCAGTATGGAAGAAGTGATCAGATGCATCCACATTGGGTTGTTGTGTGTTCAAGAGAAGGTCACAGATAGGCCCACTATGTCATCTGTTGTTCTCATGCTCAACAAAGATTCTGTCACTCTTCCACGTCCTTTACCGCCAGTTTTTTCTGATTCAAATAGAGGAGAGGAGTCGGAGCATCATACGGGTGAGTATGATTCTACCACTGGTGAATTCGATCTATCTGCGCAGAAGCTACTATGTTTTCCTGTAAATGAGGAGTCAGATATATAGTTGGATTCTCTATAAGATCCATTTTTTAGGGTGCATTTAGAAATTAGTATATGTTGATAGTTCGTGTTTTCTGAACAGACTGTAGACACCCCATTTTGGTATGATTGTATGTATGGTCTGCTCGTGATAATGGTGTCTTGGGTTGAAACCAATCCATATCTTTTTCAAGCATGGTTCAACCAGTCCTTTCACAAGCCATGCCCAAACAACCCAACCAAGTCCTTGGAAGCACTAGAAATGGGTGGTACCCTCAGAATCCAAGTTTCTGTTAGATCCATACCTTTATCCTATTTCATTCCACTCAAACTACTTCCACAGCCTTGTTAGAGTCATCGTTGACTATTGATTTGATTAGAGTTGATTTTTTTTTAGGTTGAGTAGGATAGTTTTATTGTTTAAGTAGGTTTTCTTGTACTTATCAAAATAGATTACTTGCCTATGAGAAGGAGGCTCCTCTTATGTAATTAAACACATTGAGATACATCACAAATAAGATTATCCTCTCGTAACAAGTCTACTACACCATTGAATGTCTTGATCTTCAAAGTTACTCTTGATTAATTTTGTATTGCGTTGCAACTAGGTTTGGGCTTGAGCCGAACTTTACGGTCCAACCTTTGCTAAAAGCAAAATCTGGGTCGAGTTTGTTCAAGGTCTAACCTAAACTTTCAATGAAGGAGTGGAAAAGTGACTCGAATTACTCTACGCTATCAATTTTTTGAATCAAGTCTCATCTCTAATTATGAAATGCAAACTCAAATGTGAATTGTTTGGGCTGAGGGAAGGCAGCCAGTAGAGGAAGAAGAAAGAAAACTAAATCACTGATGGACGCTGCAAGGCTGTTGTTATCATGCTGCTAATAAGTGAGAGTTCGTTTTGAAGTTTATATTTTGTGTGTATTAATTGTTCAAATCAAATAGATTTTATGAGGTTTGAGTTGAGAAATGGTCACAAAAGATCGTCTTAGGGCCAAGCGCCGCTGATAGCCTAGAGGTAAAGCAACTTAGTCTCACGGTGCGAACCAGGGATTATCCTTGGTCCGCATATTGGAAGTACCATGCCTCATCTAGTGATCCATTCTAGGGGGAAAAAAGGGTGTTCTATGAAATCCCAAGGGCCAAGCTGCTATTGGTGTCAAGGGTTTAGCCGGGACGCATGGGGGGCGATGTCAACCCTGTTTTTAGGCCTACTGTGGGCACATTTGATTTCCCTGTTATATTTATGAATCTCTTAGAGACTGTATCTTGAAAGTTGCAGATTTTTAAAAGGTAATGGTCACCCAGAAGTCCTGAGTCCCAGTGAGCCAACCACTGCTCCATAATAGCTATGCGAAGACAGAAGTGAGGAAAGAAAAAGAGTCGTCTAAACAATCATCTGTTTCAGATTTTGAAAGTTTTGATGCTTCTGTTCACAATCTGATTCAATGAATCATGGAAAATTGCATTTCTTTTTGTCATTTAGATGTTAGAAAATATGTGTGTGGAGAAAAAAGCAGAATCCATTATCTGTAGAAAATAATGGAATCCATACACTATTAGGTGAGGCTTTTCCATCCACCTTTGTTGGAGTAGGATTGTCATAGGATGGACCTTTTTCCCACTTGTGTGGTCTTTCTTCCCATTTGGCTGTCTTCCCGTGTGTGTGGCCTCTCTCGTAGGTCTCAGCCGGCCCCCTGGGCTGGGTTAAAAAAAAAAAAAAAACATATGCCTTACCTATACCCAACATGCAAGCAAGGCTAAAATTCTCTGAGGGCTTGCACTACCTTGGCCCTTTTTTTTTTCTTGATAACTCAGGGTATCCTCTGCACAACATAGCCCAAGCACCTTTGGCCCTTAGCCTAAGGGACACTCGATTCCACTGCCCATAGATCCGAAGCCCTTAAGAGAAGAAAATCAGATTTTTGATAGTTATTAAGTTTCAACAAGACATTAACCCTCCTCTTTAATCTAGGCTTAGGAATGGCAATGCAATAAACAAAATGGCAGATTTTTTTTTTCTTTTAGCCGTCTTGGCGGTGGTAGAGTAGAAAATATTTATTACGTAAAATAATAAAGTCAGCATAATTATTAGAATACATAGAAAGTTGTCAAATGGGCTGGCTGTTTGTGAAAATCTGGAGTACATAGGAAGTCATTGTTAATTACGCTTGTCGTTCGCATGAAATTGGAATACATAGGAGGTCATTGTCAAATGGGTTGAAATCCATATGGATTCTTTTTGAAATGGGCCTTTTGTTTGAATGACATTTGGAATACATGGAGCTTCTTTGTCAAATGAACCTGTTTGTTTCCCTGGAATCAGAATGCATGGGATGTGTCAAATGACCTATTTGTTCACACTAAACTGGAATAAATGGAAAGTAACTGATCCAAATGAGCGATATATATATACACATTTTTTGAAAGGTAAATGATCCTTATTTTTCTTGAAATTGGAATGCATAGGAACTCATTGTCTAATAATTATATATATTCGCAATAAACTGGAATACATATGAAGTCCTTGTCAAATATGCATTTTTGTATGCATTGAGTTGAATAGATATGTAGATGAAAATATACATATTTTTTTAAAAATAATTATAAAATTAACTTTATACATTACACATGTAGTAATTATAACAAACTTCATAAAATAAGTCATGTCTAAAAGGTATGAAAATAGGTATTTAGAAATTAGATAATATATTTATATAAATATATAAACAGGACACGAAATGAGAGGGTCGGGCCAGACTGGCTCTGATATTGTCCTAGCCCAGCCCTCAAATCTTGGGGGCCTGCAAATATTTTGTCCTACTCTGTTTTGTGGGGGGTTTTGACTTTGAGAGATGGGCTGGATACACTCTTTGTGGGGTGAGATAGACAACCCCATATAATATAAGAGTTACAAATGTCAGTCTACAGAATCTCTGCACAATGATGCTTACTATTAGACTTTCAAAAAATATATATATAACATTTCCAAAGAGTTTGTGAGGTTCACTATCTCTACCTATAAGAGGACTTCAAGATCCGCTATGAAAATTACGAGAGTTTGCTCCAAGGAGTGGATGTCAAAATTATAATATGAGACCCACATTTTATTGTTTGCGGCACTCTATTATTATCATACATGAGATTCATCTATAAAAATCACAATGTGATACCCACATCTAAAAATTAGAACATGAAACCCATACTCATAGGTTTTACAATATGGGCCCACCTTTATTGGAATTATAATGTGGAACCACCTTTTTGTAAATGTAATTATATGACCCACTTTAAGAAATTACAACATAGTATTACCTTTAGAAATTAAAATATGGGGTCATGTTCATAGGATTTACAATGTGGGTCCATTTTTTGTAATCGTGACCATGTGACTCACATTTATGAATAACAAAGTGGAGCCACATTTATTGTTATTGTTGACATATAGGATTCACCTTTAGAAATTAGAACACGGCACCCACCTTTAGAAATTAGGACACAAGGGCATCACATGTATGATTTGACCACCTTTTATAGAAATTATAATGTCGGGCCATCTCTTTTGTTAATTGTGAACATGGGACCCATATTTAAAAATTACAATGTGATACCCACCTTTAGATTCTGAACAAGTGACCACATTTATAGGATTTACAATGTGAATCCACTTTTTGTGATCGTGACCATAAGACCTTTTCTTAGAAGATACCACCATTAGAAAGTGGGGACACCTTTTCTTTGATTATGGACATAGACACACCATTAGAAATTACAACGAGATGCTCACCTTTGAAAATTAATTAAAAGATAAGGCCAACATTCAAAGGGCTTATAATGTGATCTCACCATTATGGGAATTATAAAATGGTCACACCTTTTGTTATTGTGGCCATGTAACCCACATTTAGGAATTATAAAGTAGCGCAACTTTCTTTTAGAATGTGAACATGGGGTCTAACTTTGGGATAAGTGAGAGGATTTGTAGTCTTTAAATGACATTCTTTAAAAGGGAAGGGAAGATAAGTAAGAAACAATTGTGCCAACAAATTGTTTTTTGAAAAAAAGAAGTCTTTTTGTTCCGACTTTTATATGCTAGTGGGTTAAGATTTTGAGACCCCTTCCTGCGAGATCAAAATTCAGTACATTGATTTACACATACTAAACATGTTTTTCACAACCTTATCTTGTGGAAACATGGTTACATCTAGGGCTGCACAAAAAATCCGATATTACCGTAAAACCAAATCGAACCGACCGAACCGGACGGTTCGGATCGGTTTATAATAGATCGGTTCGGTTAATGGTTTGAAAATCATAAAAACCGCTTACTTCGGTCGGTTATCGGTTTGAGCCGCTGATTAACCGCTTAACTTAAGTATTGCTTCTTTACTATTTTAGCCTTATGGTTTCATTTTTACTACTTTCAAAGTTACATTCCACAATTCCATTCTCACATGAACTCAACCGTCAACTTTGCCTCAGTGCATCTCCTCTAATCTCTCAAATGCTTTTTAATACTTCATTGCAGATGGAGAGATTACTGTATAAGGTATTTTCCTTCCATCATAATTCCTATCTCGTTTCAATGAAGTTTTTATCAGAATACTGCATTATTGAGAATGCTAGAAAAGCCAGTAAAGCCTAGCTTTTTGATGGTTGATTTTGGTCTCACCTAACCAATGTGTTAAGAAACTTTCATTTTTGAAAAATGCAGTGGGTTTTGATACAGATTTTGTTTGTGTGTGACTTTTCTAGACATAAACTATTATTCTATTGTAATTCCAAATGGTATCATGTGGAATGAATGTTTCACAGCAAGTTTTTTTTTTTTTTTTTTTTTTTTTTTTTTTTGCGCTTGCGTTTAGTCCAAACTCCATTTTTAGAGTATAATTATTTTTTATATGCGTTTAGTCCAGTTTAGAATGTTGGATTTTTATGTTTGCACTAAACATTGGAATAAATGCAAAGGACGAGGTATCATCATTTTGAAATTTTCAATGTTTGATTAAAAAAAAAAACAATGATTTAACCAACCGAACCGAACCGAACCATTTGGTTCGGTTTAAGTCCATTCCATCGGTCGAATTGGATCGGTTAATTAGAAAACCGACAGGTTCGGTTTGGTTGTTGATTTTAGTGTTAAATCGATCCGAACCGCCCATGTGCAGCCCTAATTACATCTGAATGATACGATGCCAAACGCACCCTAAGCTTATTAAAAATGAACATCGAGATCATTCAATCCCCCAATCTCATCCCATGTAGGGCTCACGAGAAGTGTGCTCACCTTATCATGAGCGTTGTTTTATGGTCCACTTGGATGGATTTTAAGGTGGGTCCCACTAGATATTTGGGCACGCAGTGCTAACCTTATCATGCGCACCAATGCTTGGCATAGGTTTAATCCAAAAAAATAAAAGATCATTAAATAACTATCCGTTTAATGAATATTGTATCAAGACAAAATAGAAGATGAATGACATTGCTCGGTAGTAATTCAAATATTAGAAAAGTCAAGGTCCCATCTATGTGACTACCTTATATTTTGTGACTACCTTATATTTTGCACCCCTTATTTCTTTAATTATCTTTTGGTGGAGTTTACTGGACCATGATATATTATGTCACTATACAGCCAAATGTGGGGGCCATGCTTGTCCTATTTATGAAAGTATCCACCCGGTCTCCATGTTCATGGGCCAGGTCAGACCAGGTTGAGGAAGGACCAGGTCCAACTCAACTTTAGAACATGGCCCCATGTCTGGCCCAACACCGACACAGACCGAAAGTGCCCGGCCCAAGCCCACCCATTCAGTAAACTGTGCCCCAACTCAATTAAGCCTGATTAGTACTAACACTACGAAACGAAATAGAGCTGTTAAAGTAAAATATAAAACAATCTTAAATTCAAATACAAGTATATAAATCACAGTAAAACAAAGAAAAACATATTATCCTACATGCCAGAAGAAAAGATTATTTATCCTGAATGCCAATTCTCTTGTTTGGGCTGCATCGCGGCCTAGCTTTGGGCTTTCCATTACTTAATCCAAGCATAGCCCAAATCCCAAAATTTATACCCGGGCCTGACTCGAGTTCTAAAGCGTAAAACCTAGCCCAAAGCGGTCCGGGCAAGGTTCAGGTCTAGCCCATGAGGACCACCATCTACATCCTTGGTCTTAGATAAGTTAACCCAAGATGGACCTTCTAGAAAATATTGGTCCAGGCTTTGACTGTTTAATAGTTGGATCAGAAAATCAGGCCAGGTAAAACCCAGGGCCTAAAATTGGAGGCAAAACCCAATCCATACGCGCCAGCTTTGGGTCAGGCTCAGGCTGGCCAGGCTCATGAGCATTCTTAATCCTTATAATCAAATCATCAATATTACAATTCTTCTAGTACATTAAAAATGGATTGATTAACACAGATGCTCACTACCTAACCTAATCCATCTAATGCATTTGTCTATGCGGGTGTTGGAAACCTTGACCTGATCCACCTAACCCATTCTACAACATATATGGGTTTGGCCTGGATTTGGGTCAAGAACTAGATCCGTTTAAAAACCAGGTCGGATTATGGTGTCTGGGCTCAACCCATTGGGTTACTAAAGCCCAGCCCCAAACAAACTCATACCCTTTCAAATCTCTCTCTCTCTCTCTCTCTACTCAGAGGAAGAAGAAAGAAGAAGAAGAAGACGATTATTCACCAAGGTGAGTTTTTTTTTTTTTTTTAGGTTAATTTTTGTTGTTGTCTCCATATCTTTCTAATCTGATTTTTCTTTCTTGTTCTGGTATGGATTCCTATGTGTATTAGGGTTTGATTAGAGTTGGATGGGTATCTGTTAATATTGTATGTTTGTTTTGGATTTTGATTAAGATTTTGGTTTGGGGTTTTGATTGGAAGTGTGATTAGAGTTTTTGAATAGGGTTCTAGTTGGTATATGATTTGGGGGTAAGATCAGAAGGTTTGTTTTGGTTTGGTTCGGGTTGGATCAGGGTTTCCTTTGGATGTTTGATTTAGGGTTTTAATTGGAGGGATTTTTGAAGTAACCCAAACCCTAAACCCTAAACCCTAAACCCCATCTCTCTCTTGGGTTTTTGCTTGGAAGGGGATTTTCCTTATCCTGCGCTATCTTCCTGTCTTTTCGCCTTTAGGGTTTTGGTCCAAAGGGGCCTTTTCTTATCCTGCAACACGCAGAAAACGCCTTCAGAGACTCTCAGGGAAATCATAGAATCAATTGATGTGACATTAGGGTTTTTAGATTGGTGAATTCGACTGTATTTCCATGGAGAGGGGATGTAAATGATGAAAGTTTTGAACTTGTTCTGGTTTTTGGGGATGGTGAAATTTAAGATGTCACTGGAGGAGAGAGGGAAGATATGGAATTGATGAAGGCAGGAGAATAACAGAACAAGGCATTATCTTGATATATTGAAGCATCTTCAAATCAAATAGCAAAATTGTACTAAGTTTTTTTTATGAAAAAAAAATATGGTGTTAGCTGTCTGCGCAACGGAGACGATTGTTGGCTGTAAGCGCACTATTGCGTATGTGCATAATTACGTAACTATCTTGATGACATGTAGAGAAGCCTGACCAACCTTCATGGTTTTGATTAGTTATAATCAGCCTAGCAAGGTTAAGGAGAAGGGGGCTTTTAACTGTTGTCTATAGTTTTGGAGGCGCGTAATGCGTTTTAGGTTGAAATATGTTAGCTTGTATTTAAGTTGCGGTTTTTTGTGTTCTTTTGCTTCTTTTTTTTTGTCTGTAAAATATAGCATTGTTACCATTAAAAAAGAAGAAAAAGTACAACAAATGGGGCATTTTTCTTACTTAAAACAGGGGCACGATTGTGTAGGTTTTACGTGTTGGTTGTGGGTTTGAGAATTGTGCTCTGATTTGCAAGTTGCAACCTTGTGGTAACAGGGTCCTGCTGTCTGGTGATACAAGTTCTACTGGGCCATCGTCTTCCTCAGTAGTATTGATCATGGTATCTCCATGACCATATGTTCTACAATTGTATATGTATATTAAGTTATCAAGAGTATTATATTAGTAAACATGCATTTGAGTTTGTGATCCAGGCTAGATTCAAGACCCTTTTAGAGGGCATCATCTTCCTCAGTAGGATTGATCATGCTATCTCCATGACCATATGTTATATAATTATATATGTATATTAAGTTATCAAGAGTATTATAGAAGTAAACATGCATTTGAGTTTGTGATTCAGGCTCGATTCAAGACCCTTTTGGGTTTAGGACTTTAATTTAAATTTTGGATATGGGCATGGGTCCCAATAGGAATTCTGGTTCACATCCAGAGTACATTATGAGCGCAAGCCAAACCCGACCTAACCCTCCCCTTCTTGCGTCTCTCTCTCTCTAGGTTGGACTACGAAGTTGAGGACAAGGGACCAATCATTGAGTATGCGTGTGATGCTAAGGTGCCAACACGAGTCAGCCCCGAGTGTCTTGGTCTATCCTGTGAGAACATTATATATATATATATATATAGTGGGATTTTTTTGGTAAATCCCCCATATATATATTGTTCTTCTAACACCTTTGCGTTTATGTACGGTTTCATTGATTACGCATGGAAAATGTAACTATGTTTAAATTTGGGCGAGCTCTATGCTGACATGTTGGTATCATATAAACCGGTTTGATGATACTCAAGTGGGGCCCATGCAAGGTAAATCAGACTTTGGCTGCCATAAGCACTATTTTTTTTTTTTTTCTATCTAGGATCAATTTCCTCATACAAATTAATCCCATCTGACATTTTCAGATGTCCATCTGAGGTGATGATTTTTAATCGATTTTTCATTTGACTCAAAGTTTCGGATATAATGGTTAGATGTTAAAAGACACCTTTTTTTTAATGGCCATCTAAATCCTCTTCTTTTTTCTTTTTTCCTAATAACTTTCTAGACCCTCCTTTTGTATTTAGTGGGTGAGGTGAGCCCAAGATCCAAACATATGGTGTGCCCCTCAAAGGCTCAGACTCCCTCACGGTTCGAGTCCTATATCTAGCCATCAAATTATCCTCCAAAGCAATTAATCTTTTATGGCCTCTTAATCCATCTCCAATGGTCAGGATTCATATCTTGGCGTAAGAAGGTGCGCTGGATGACAGGGCTGAAAATTTTGAACCCAAGTCACATTCTTCTTCTTGTTATTGTTGTTGAAAAAAACTGAATGAAATCTCATGTTGAAAAAAAATGGCTGATATCATTATAAGATACGATTTACATGAATAAACAAAATCTACAAAACTGGCTAGGGTCATCTAGATGATTGATGAACCTTGAAAATTATAATGAGCTGGGTAGACACATCCCTGTGGTTTTTTGTGCACTCCATGTTTCACGAGTTTCTCAGTTCCTGAATTTGGTACATGTTTGACATGACTGCATTTTACTGCTTTCACTTGTGTTCCTGATTTGGGAAATCAAAATCTGCTAATAACTTGACTATCGTGAATCATCCCATCACTGTTTCTTTTCTGTTTGAGCAGTCGTTAGAAGAAGCTCCTTCCATGCTTTTGGCTGGAACGACTTCCATCCAAAAGACCCACTATGACATTCTTTCCGTTAAGGAAGATTCAAGTCATGATGAAATCCGAGCAAGCTACAGGGCAGCTGTCCTTGATACCCACCCTGATAAATTGCAAGGAGGATTTGAGGTGTTTGGGCGCTGCCAGGACCTACAAGAAAGGTTTTTACAGGTACAAAAGGCTTGGGAAATCCTTGGCGACCCCAAGTCCCGTGCTATTTATGATAATAAGCTACAGTCCCTGAGACAGGACTCTGAGATTGCAGATGAAGTCAAAATGGAGGAAATGACTGTGGAAGATGATGGAGATGTTGTGGAGCTATTTTATCAATGCAGATGTGGTGATTACTTTTCCATCAATTCTGTAGAGCTAACAGAGATGGGATTCTCATTCAAGGGTCAAGGAAGAAAGAATTCGTGGACAATTGATTCAACACTAGCATCTGTTGTTCTTCCTTGTGGTTCTTGTTCTTTAAAAATCCGTCTAGTAATTGACGCGAATGACAGTGCTCAAGTATTTCCATGATTTATTCTGAAGATCTCCATCCATTACTTTTGTAACTTAAGGTAAATTCTGGGTCATTTATTGTTAATTTCATTTTTATTTTTTTACATGGGACATGGCCCATTGCAATGAAGAGTTGATCATATTTCTATTAGGACTGTTTTTTTTTTTTAGTTGGTGTTTTGTGTTTTAATAGAAATAGAAAACTTCTTATGTCTAGAAATAGGTGCTTTGTTTTAATGAAAATATTTTTCTCTTTATTGAAATAAAAATAGCAAGTTTGTATTATTCCATGTGGAATACCATGAATTGTGCAGGAGAGAATTTTGCCTTTCATTTTGTCCTTTTTGTTGGTATGCTCTCCACTTTTACCCAGTAGGCAAGTATTATTTTTTGGGTTTTTACCTCCTTTTGAGAGAGAGAGAGAGAGCGCCTTATCTTGGGTTATTTAGGAAGAGCCTTTACAATCATATTTATCAATTTTTTACGTTAAAATGTTGTTAAAAAAAATATGTGCCAATCATTACTCAATACTGGTGCGGGGTTCAGACATTCAGAGCATCCGTCAAATGGTAGTGATTGCAGTTCCATGGTTGGTTGAGTTTCATGCTTCAAATCGATGTTGCTCTTATTTTTCAGGGTCTCATAATGACCCAACTCACATGGGTCAAATCTCATTGTATCCCATCCAAGCATGTGACTGTAACCATGCATTTGTTGATCACTCTGGTAAAAAAAAAGTTTGGCCTCTTCCCACCTTTAAAAGAGAATAAAAAGACATAATCACCTGTCCCATTCATTGGTACGGATAGCCACGAGGGGACAGCAGAGCCACGGAGGACCATGAAAACTCCATCTCTTTCTCAAACATCCTCTCCAACAGGGCTGTTACGTCATTGGGACAATTATTGAAGGTGGAAGTGTTAAAAGCTGACAGTAGTCATAGAATAGAATAGTCGAGGATACCTCACAATTAAAAGCGAAAGAAAGTTTTGAGTAGTCTCTTTTTTTTTTTTTTTTTTTTTTTTTTCATTTTTTATCTTATTTGTAGGACCACTAAATTACCGTTCAAGCCGTTGGATAACTGAATGAGTGTAAGAAATTAATATCGCACCAACTTTAAACCGTTAATCTATTATGATTATCGAGAACTTTGTAAAAGAAAAAAGACTTCTAATTTGTATATTGTAAGCATTAACACCCGTGCTGTAATTGTCCTGTAATCATTTAAACTAAAACCCAAGTATTCCATCCAAAATACTAACAGCAGAAAAGACGAAGTGGCGGGTGTGAAAAGAGAGAAGGGTAGGCACACAAGTGGCTCCTAGGCCTCCACATCCATCAGAGGCCATATATTATTGATTTGCAAGAAAACAAAACAAAAGGAGACGAAGCTGCGACGAACCTCACTCTTCTAAACTTATATGAACACAGACAAAAGGCTGAACAAGGCTCTCGATCATTTCCTTCTCTATCGCTCACGTGCCTTACCATATTATTGTCTGCTAACAGTTATCAATGAAATTCTCAGGGGGCAAAACGGTTGTGTACCTTTTGTAACTCCCATTTTTCTCCTTCTTCTTGCCATGAATTTTCAGGTCCTTTTGGGGGACTTTCTTTTTCGACCGTCCATCGTGCCCTTCTGAAATGACAAGAATAGTAACCACTTTAAGAAAGATCTACATGATTAAGCAGTGTCACCAATGGCTTTAACCATTGATTAATGGCAGTGTTATCAAAAGGAGATTCTAAAAATCTTGGATAAAAGATAACATGAATAATTAAAGAATAAAAATATATTTGAAATATTTATAATACGTAAAATTTGAAAAAAGAATATATCATTTACGACCAGTTTATTTTGCGGTTTTTCTCAAGGGAATTTGCTTTGTTGAGATTTTACATTTTCAAATTTTTAGTTTAAAATATGAAAATTTACGAAACTAACATTCCATATGCTACTTTTTGGGTCGCCTATAGAATTCCTAGAAATCTAGCACTCATAATGTTAGAAAGCTTATGAGTATTTTGCAATTCCACTTGAGGAGGACAAGATTTGAAGTTCTCCAAAAGCTCCAAGAAATATTCAAATGCTTGCAAACAAATAGGCCATTTGAGCTTTAAAGAAGATGCATGAAAATATTATAATATAATTAGATTATATTCGTATTTAAAATTTCTTCTAACATAACTGGGTTATTATAACCTACATGGAGGTTATAGGTTCGAAACTGCACTACCACACTAGGATTACATGAGAGTCTACTCGGCTTTCTTCTGGGCGTGGAGAGATTTGTCCAGTCCAAAGGGGTGAGAATCTTCCATCATAGTGCAATAAAAAAAAAAAAAAAAAAAAACCTGGGTTATTAAGAGTACTACATAACCATGATATTTTATAGAGAATGGTTGAGCTATATGTAAAGTTTAATAAAGCATTAACTTGATTTCACCTATCTATGTGAGCTACCTTTGTGTGGTAAAAACCCTGCATTGTATTTTGGCTTTTTTTTTTTTTTATATATATATATAGTATAACAAACACAATTATTAGAAAATAAAAATAATTGTAAATCTTAGTTTTTAAATTGCTTTTAAGGTGTTTTAGATGTAAAAATAAACACCAAAATAAAATGTAAAAGGTGGTTAGGATGGGCTTCATGCATTTAAAGTGTCAAATTAACCACAAAAAGATTGGTACAGACCATCACTGAAGTTGGTGATGACATAGAACTAAATAAAATGACTAGAAATGGAATAGGCAATATGATTCAGATCCTGCGACAGTTGTCTATGGTTAAAAACGCACACCTACCAATCTTCCTCGTGTCTCATTGGTTGCATGATTAGGAGCCTGTACAAGAGCTCCAGGGTTCAAGGATTGGTATCACCCTCTTCATCTCTAAAAACGCACACCTACATTTAATTCTAGACCCAAAATAAATAATTCGAACAATTGTCCCAAGAAAACATAAAAAGTAACCAATCCTGAAATATGACCATGCTGAGCAAATTGACCCAACCAACCATTAATTTCGCACACTTCAAATTAGGCCATATTCAACTAACTTTCAATTGTAAGTATCTAACCAGACAACACGTATATGGCAATTGGATCCTCTTACTCTCTAAATCTCAAGAAACTGAATTGATACCACCTTTCTGTCGATCATTCATAAAACATGTGACTAAGATTAAAAAATAAAAATTATGGGAATAAAAATGACGTGTTTTATACATCATTAATTCGATGGCATACCCAACTTTTATTGGAGTGAAATTTGTATATAGGAGAGCTAAAAAGAAAAGGTGTACAGTGCTTTTAGATGATTTAGATTTTAGACAAGGGCTATAAAATCTTTGGACTGTTATCCAATGTATACAATTGCAAGGGGGTAAACTAAATATCCAGTTGCAATTTTGTTCTTTTTTCAATAAGATAAGAAGTTACAATCAACGTACCAATCCCTACCTGGCACTCTCACACATCAAAACATGCTGACCACAGACCACCCAATTCACATGGACACTCTAGTAATTCCATCAGCTGCCCTATGCTTCCCCACTCCCTCATATACCTACAAATAAATATTATGAGTTTGTGACCATCTTTTGTTCTCTCTTCATTTAAATTATTTCTAGTATTTGCTCCCCCAAGTTCTCAAACCTTCCATTTCCTATCCCATGGCTAATCAGGACGCCCCACACACCTTACAAGTAGATATATCCCAAGAAGAAGATGAAATAGAAGAAGAAGAAGAAGAAGAAGAGGAGGAGGAGGAGGAGGAGGAGGAAGAGGAAGAAGAAGAGCACAGAGGAGACGCATGGAAGTGTGGAAATGGCACATGCAGTGGCGCCACAAGAGTAAGAGGTTGGGGAGGAGGGTGGCTGTTGTGGGGTGTCTTGGACCCGCGGTCTAAGTGGATCCAAGAATGGAACCGAGCCTTCCTCCTCGTCTCTGCCACTGGTCTAGCCGTCGATCCCCTCTTCTTCTACGCGCTCTCTATAAGTGATACATGCATGTGTCTCTTCATCGACGGGTGGTTCGCCATCACTGTGACCATCCTCCGCTGCATGACTGATATCTTGCATGTATGTAACATGTGGTTGCAGCTCAAGACGGCGTATGCAGCCCGTGACTGCGCTCATACAGCCGTCAAAGAGAATACCAGATTGAACTCGCGACGGGGTGCTGTCCATTACTTGAAGTCCAAAACGGGTTTCATCCTTGATCTCTTCGTCCTTCTCCCCGCGCCACAGGCATGGAAAAAAAAAATTACTGCTTTGATTCATTGTTCAATTCTAATAATCTTTATTTTGTTGCTGTTGTTGCTGCTGCTGCTGTTGTCTTTTTTTCGCATGTGATACGCATTTTGTGCCCACAGCAATAATGTTTTTTGTTTTCTTCCTCATATGCCATAGTGTTTTGGATGTATTTGCAAGATGCTGAAAAATAGAATCATCTTTTAGATTGCTTCTCTCTGTTGCAATGCTTGTTTTTCTGCATGTTTTGTAGTTATACAGATTGATGTGTTGATGTGAGTAGTGTTTTTTTTTTTCCTGCATATGAAGAGGAGTGAAAGAGAGTAGGGTTATTTTTAGAGAATAGAGATAAGAGTATAGGATACTGTGCATATTTTTTGGGCCTAAGTGTGGTACTTGGGGACCCAATGATCTGGGCATGTAAGGAATCTATGCCTTTGAATGGAAAAGCTTCTAGAAATTTATTTGGGAAATAAGATGAAAAAACCTCCCTCAGCTTATTTATTTTTAGTTATTAGATAATACATGTCACGTGATGTGCACGTGAGGAGTGGTTTGAGCCTTGAATTTGAGGTGATCTTTGATACAATGTCAACTATCAGTGATATTTTGGGTATTTTCAAAATATAGCTAATAAATGGATATGTTGTGAGACATCATAAGAAAATTGGAAGAGAATAGTAAAAATAGTAAGAATCTCTAAAAAAATCTTATTTACAGTAATTTATATTCATTTGGTATATGATTTTAATTGTAAATCTATTTTTCTTGAGATTTTTTTATGGTGTCCTCCAAGAAAAAAAATAGGAATAGGAATTAGATGTTTGAAGAGTTGAATTTCTTATTTGGATAATTGAAATGTACAAAGACATAAGCTGAGTTGGGTCATGATGATATAAGAAATGAACATGGCCCATCAGTTGTAGGCGTGCTTTATTTGGCCTGCGTTTTAGACCAATGGGCTTGGCTAGGGCCTGTTTTTGACCCAGTAGAAAAGTAGGCTAGGCTTGGGCCAAAGGGATGACATGAATCTTAAGCCTGACAATCAATCTGGGAGGGTTGGAATGAGCTGGCCCAGCCCAAGCCTGCTTATTACCTCTAAATGTGTATTGCCCAGATGATTGAGATGGTGAATTTGCAGTTTGAGCTTTGAACTTCAAGAACAGAGTAAATATTACTTGATCTTTCAATATTTTCATTGAAGGTATGATGCATTGCAGATTGTTCTGTGGGTAGTTGCTCCAACTCTGATCGCCAGAGGATTGACGACTACGGTGATGACAGTGTTCTTGATCATGTTCCTAGTCCAATACATTCCAAAGATCTACCACTCTGTCTGTCTCTTACGTCGAACGCAGCTCTCCGGCTATGTTTTTGGAAATATCTGGTGGGGGATCGCGCTCAACCTGATAGCTTACTTTGTTGCATCACATGTGAGTTCTCCTTCCATAAGCTCTGTTTGGATCCTTGGAATTCGGTTTTACTTAACTGAGTTTACTCGTAATTTGTCATATCAAAGAGAAAAAGAACCGTAGAATCCGAGAAACTCAGGTATTCCTAATGTGAGGACATGTGATTATCCTTGGGACTACTATTTTTAAATGAGTTCAGTTAGCTCGGTTTGCATATGAATGAGAAGTGGATAATAATCTGAGTTACTACTCGTAAATCGCAGTTGTTTAGTTCTTTGCCATAGCCAATTAAGCTAAGCAGAGTTACAGGAAACAAGAACTCAGCACCACAGAGTTCCAAGGACCCAGAGTTCTGTTTTATAAAACTTGATATAAAAAATTAGCAATACTATATTCCTTCATTGTATTTTATTTATGGACTTAATGCGTGCGAGAAGCATAAGAATCTTTTAAAGTTTTCTAATCTTGAAACCATGGTTTTACAGCCCTATTTTCTTCACAATCTTTCAAATCTTTCATGGTCAAATTAATTGGTTAGCTCAATCTATTTCCTGTTATACAGGCTGCAGGTGCATGTTGGTATTTGCTAGGAATTCAAAGGGCCTCCAAGTGCCTCCACATGCAATGCAGAGAGGCTAAGGGTTGTGGAGTAAGGGCATTAGGTTGTGAAGAAGCAATTTACTATGGAACATCCATGGTTAAAGATATAGGAAGGTTGGCCTGGTGTGACAACAATGAAGCAAAGGTCACTTGTATAAGCAGCAGTGATCATTTCGACTATGGAGCATTTAAATGGACAGTTGCTCTTGTAACTAACACAAGCCGCTTGGAGAAGATACTCTTCCCTCTTTTCTGGGGTCTGATGACACTTAGGTGAGCATTTCTGTTTCTATTGGTTTTAGTAACTCACTCTATAGGTCTTTCTTTTCTATGTCAAATGGCTCATAGTACCTCTAGGTTACACAAGAATCTAAGCTCATGGGTCTAAGACTACCATGCATGAATGAGCAGTTTGTGAGGCACTAATTAGGGGTAAATCATGTGCCATCCTAACAAACCCTAGTCCCACCTATGTTACACTCACCGTTAATGGTATGATCTTTTGGGCCAAGTAATAGCTTTTGTTATCAGGATGACTTTTGGACCATTTTTTTTTTATTTTTTATTTTGCTACATTGGGAGTTCGAACCAACGCCCTCTTTACTCGCACACTCGTCCCTAACCAGCAGAACTTCACCCTTGGATTTTGCCCCACATGGTTCAATGAAACTTGTTCATATGAGAACCCTTATGATGTGGAGGTCAGCAAAAAAGACCATCTCTATATGGCTGTAGAGCTGGGTATTTGAGGTCCCAGACTATAATGAAACTCATGGACCAAAACCCAGACTTGAATTTCATTCAGGCCCAGTTAGCTGACAGAATCCAGACCCAAAAAGGAAATGAGTCTAAATATTGGGCACATACCTGTTTTTCAATTTGGGTCCTTCTGGTATTTGGGTTCCTTAAGACCAGTGTTCATTTTCTGATTGCATCATCACTTTTTTTGTGTTGATAGAGAGACATATCACGTCTTACAATAGTGTTCTGTTGTCAGTACTTTTGGCAACCTTGAGAGTACAACTGAATGGCTGGAAATGGTTTTCAACATCATTGTTCTAACAAGCGGGCTCCTTTTAGTCACAATGCTGATTGGAAATATAAAGGTATGAATCATGACGAGAAAAGAAGAATAGGTGACAAAACCATAAGATGATAAAAACCATTTAGCTTGTCCTCCTCAAGAAGTTGTCATGAATGATGGTGCATGATAAATAGGTGTTCCTGCATGCAACGACATCCAAGAAACAAGCATTGCATATGAAGGTGAGGAATGTGGAGTGGTGGATGAAAAGAAGGCACTTGCCACAGGGCTTCAGGCAGAGGGTTCGACAATACGAGCGCCAGAGATGGGCTGCTATGCGAGGCGTCGATGAGTGCGAGATGGTTCGTAACCTCCCTGAGGGCCTCAGGAGGGACATCAAGTATCATCTCTGTCTGGACCTTGTGCGCCAGGTAAATAACACATCATCCCAACCACTCATTTCACCATCTTAGGATCTTGTAATGGGCCCATCTGAGCATGGGTGCAAACTGTTCTTGGACTTCGATCCGACCCAATTAGTAAGAGTTCAAGGAGCAGGGCAAAGCTACCATACAGCAGCGCTGCATCTTACTGTCTTAGTATGATGCAGTGCCTGCCATATGCAAGTGGGTGAGGCTCACCCTTAAGAAATCCAATCTATCCATCATCTTTTAAACACATCCTGTTCTTTGTATATATAATTTCAAAGTATATTTCGTGGGGCCTACTATTAGATTGACCTGTTGATTTTAAATACGTGCCTAACTTCTATTTCCATAAGGAAAAAGAGAGAAAGTTAATAAAGTTGAGTCATGTGTTTAGGATTTAGTTAATCCAACGGTGTGCACGTTATTGATTTGAATAATATTTTATATGTATATCCCACAGTGGGTGTTAGAACTAATGAATGGATTGGATTTCTTAAGGGTGGGCCCCACCCACTTGCATATGCCAGGCGCTGCATCATACTAAGATGCAGCACTGTTGTTTAGTAGCTTTAAGACAAACCTGTTTGGCTGCAAGTGTTTTTTACGGGAATTCCTCACATCAATGCAAGTGTCTCGGTGGAATTCCGAATTCTATGCTTGAATCAGCATCATCCACAAAGCAGGTGTGAAATTCCAAATTCTATGGTTGAATCAGGATAATCCACAAAGCAGGTATTCCAAAGGCTACTTCTGTCACGCAAAATTCCTTAAAATCCATCCAGCATTTCGAATGCTAGAAGCCCTTGAGCATTTGAAATATCTACTTGGAGGAACTTTTTTTGAAGAAAATTTCAAAATATTTGAAATCTTCAAAAGCTTGCAACCAAATAGGCCCAAAGAAAATGTGGATTGATCCCCCCCATTTCTCTCTCTCTCTCTCTCTCACATCCACACTGATTTTCCTCAAGTGAGACAAAATTGGTGAACGCTTTGCCAAAACACCACAAGTAAACAGAATTATAAAGTCTATATAAATTATAATTTGTCTATGAATTATTTTTTATAAAGAAGCCCATCTTAAATAGGAGGGATAAAGCTATGATGGTGATGTTTATACATCACTGGCCATGTAAGTTATTTGAAATTGGTTCATGCATGTCGAGAAGGCTGAGTTTATTTTATCATGATTCTTCTAATTACAGGTACCTTTGTTTCAACACATGGATGATTTGGTCCTAGAAAATATATGTGACCGTGTGAAGTCCCTCATATTCCCCAAGGGTGAAACGGTGAGTTTCAATACCTTATTTAGCTAAAAGCTTATATTCAGGTGTATTTGTGCAATGTGAGAATTTTATGATAAAGAGGAAAATTGTATGAGTTACAATATAGCTAAATTTTTTATAGTTTAATGGAACACATTTTTCTCGTATAAAAGATAAAAATTAAATTGATTTTTCTTGACCGAGAGGATTTTTATTTCTTATAGGAGGGGTAGGGATGTAGCATTCTTCTAGGAATGTATGATTCTTCTCTCCTATGAAATAGAAATCCATAGATCATGGAATCCTCTCGTTGCACAAACACATGCTATTTGTGCAATATCAGGATTTCCTTATTCTCTTGGAAAGCTTCCATTTCTCCACATCAAAACTATTTAGTGGTTTAGTGCAGTCCTTTTTCTCACAAAAAAAATTGTTCCTAGTGTTTATGATTGTGTGGAAAAGCCTTGCTTGGGGGGGGGGGGGGGGGGGGTGGGGTGGGGTGGGAACTTTTTCACTCTCAGAATAAGAACAAACTTTTTGCAGAGCATAGAATGATTCCAGCATTACACAAACAAGCAAGTAGAACTTAGGCCCCATTTGTATGTTGGGGAAAAAAATGCTGGAGACTACTGCCTGTAGTTCTTTTCACTTCATTCAAGCAGACCCTAAACGCCCTTTGTTTTCTCTATTTTTAGGCCACGTTTGGAAGCTGCTAAGGCCCTTGTTTTCTCCACATACAGACCCTAAACACCTTTTGTTTTCTCTACGTTTATGCCACGTTTAGGAAGCGGGTAAAGCCCTTGTTTTTTCCAAATCCAGTTTGCAATCGCTGGGATGGCAATCAGCCTGGCTAGCCTCTTGTTGATGCTTACCATTAATTTGACTATGGCCATGTTTTGGTCTAAAGGACCGAGTTTTGGCCTATATTTGACTCTTCAACTAAATGGGACAAGGGTTGTTTAGATGGTTGGCAACCCCGCATGTCACATGGCCCACTTTCCCCGACCTCTGTGGGCTCTCTTCCAACTTTGTCGGCTTCCTCTTCCCACTTATGTGAGCTCTCTTTTTCATGGTGTGGGCTTCTTCTTTCCACTTGTATGGGGTCTTTTGGTCCTGAGTCTCCTAAGCTGGGGCAGAAAGGAAGAAAGTAAAAACACCACATGGGTAGCCCCCGGGGTGTGATTTTTAGGTCCAACTATGGCTATACAAAAATGATCTTGTGCCACTGTCAATGTGGTGTTGATGACAGCTCAGAACCTTATTTGGCTCATGTGGGTCCTGCTTTTGCTTGCTTAAATCTGCCCTTGTCAAACACACTCCTCTGCATATGCATTGGCCCAAATTATACTCCAAATGGAATGATACATGTGGTTGCATTGATCAATTGGGGAAAAGAAAACACAAAGTACATATTTTTAGACATGTTAAATTCAATGGTTCATATTACACCTATCAAAAGAAGACATGGGTCATCACCTAAACATAAAAAGACATGATATGATGTTGGACACAAAATTACACCCCATGCACACAAATTAAATCAATGATTAGCTACCATCAACTCCATATCTATAACAACAAAATATTATAAAACTCCTATGGCTGGAAAATGGTCGGCACCTACCTGATGCAGTGGCCAAAAACCTCATCCAATATAAAATCCTTCTAACCATTAAACACTTCATGATGTAGATAACAAAGGAGGGTGACCCGGTTCAGAGAATGTTGTTTGTTGTAAGAGGTCATCTACAGAGCAGCCAAGTACTTAGAGATGGTGTCAATAGCTATTGCATGCTAGGACCAGGAAACTTCAGTGGTGATGAGCTCCTTTCATGGTGCCTTAGACGCCCATTTGTGGAACGCCTGCCTCCATCTTCTTCTACATTGGTGACCCTTGAGACCGCTGAGGTGTTCGGGCTTGAAGCAGAAGACTTGAAGTATGTGACCCAGCATTTTCGCTATACATTCATCAAGGAGAGGGTGAAAAGGAGTGCAAGGTATTATTCTCCAGGATGGAGAACTTGGGCAGCTGTTGCTATTCAGTTGGCATGGAGGAGGTACAAGCACAGGCTCACCCTCACATCTCTTTCTTACATAATTCCTAGAAGACCTGTTTCTCGTGGTTCCTCACTTGGGGAGGACAGGCTTCGACTCTACACTGCCTTGTTGACTTCACCTAAGCCCAATCAGGATGATTTTTCATTCTAGAGAGAGAAAATTCTATACTCTTATGTGTTCATTGGAAGTCTGCATCTTCTTAATTTTTAATTTCTATTTTTATCATAGATACATCTTTCAGGAATAAGTTTTTCTATATTTAAATAATGAATATTTTATTTTCTTTAACTATAAATTTTGACCAAGTTGGGCAAGCTTAATGGTACTTAGTGAGGATTGGTTTGTATAAAGAGAGTATTGCATAAACAGAATTTCTTCCCCTGTTGAAGAAGAGGTTGGAAATGCTTGAAATGGGCAAATAATGGAAGAAGAATATATTTCTGTGGACTCATTTCATATAAATTATTTGGGTGTAAATAAACACCTAAAGGTGTACATAAGAATACGTGTTTCTAAGTTGGGACTTTTATGAAGAAATTAAACTTAAACCTTGATTAAACAGATTTATAAAGAAGAAAAAAATAGTAGCTGAGTTGTTTGTACATTTTTTTTTTCAAAACTGACCTTCCTATTGACGATATTTTGACCTCTGTTTCAAAAAAATAAGGCCCAAAACCCCCAATTTTGAAACCCTTTGAAACTCCTCAAACTAGGATTATCATATCATTTAATCTAAATGCTTCCTTTTACCCACAAATAAACAAAAAGAAAAAGGATCTGGGTTTAACCTTATTATGACTTGGTTAATGTCTTTTTAATGCTACCTCTTAACCATTCATGCTTTATGGTAGGCATCAAACGATCACAACTAACCAACCACCAATTAACAACTTTTCATTAATTAATTGCGGATGGACCAGTTTACATGTAATAAATTAAATATTGGTCCTATTTTGATTAGAGAGTGAATTACAACTTTGAGTGCTAAACAAGGTAAAAGGATTATTTGAGTGGTTTGGATTCATTATGGTAAGTCCAATTATTTCCATAATTTAGTCCCTCACAAAGCTTTAAAAAGCTATATCTCGCAAAATATTGGGATATTATCATATTTAGTGTTTTCTCTAGGTAAAAAAAAGGAGGCAAAAATCTATATAAAATACTCTTTGGTAAATTATTTACACTATATTTATAATTATTAATTATCAAAAGCTAATTCCTATTATGTGATTTTGTTCCTACTTTGTTTGGAAAAAAACTGAGAGACGTTAAGAAATCATATTAGTACCTTATATAAAAGTAATTATCAATAAAAATAGAATCTAGCCATATAAAAATAAAAGGAGAAACAATTTATTGGATCCAGTGAACTCTCTAATCAAGAGGCTTTATTCTTTTCTTTTCTTTTCTTTGTTTTTTTTTTTTTCTCAAAGAAAGGTTTTCTCATTTTTGTGGTATTTACCCAACTGTCAACGGAGGAGAGCAAACCCAAGTCTTATGTCAACACACCGTCACCTTGGTGGGCCTAATCAAGAGGGCTTGAATTAGAAAATAAAAATAAAATCTCTGACTAACATTTATAAAAAATCTGATCATGACTTTAAATGGTAGCTGGCCTGATTGGGTAACTTTTGACTTTTCAACCTCTACATCCCATTTCTCTTGAATTCTATCATCTTTTACTATAATTAGCTATCAATTTTAGAAAGAAAATCAAGGCTGTAGTTTTCGGAGCCTTTTATGCAAATTATAGAAGTTATCAGGACAATTTCTGGATAAGGCTATCAAAAATTGTGGTGTCCCATATATGGGTCTTTTTAAGGACAAAACAGGCCAAAGGGATTTTCTAGGGTACGGATGCACATGCAATCCAAGAGTAGGGATACTTATATCTCATCTCATTAATAAACCTTCCTTCTCTAGACGCCATAGGATATTTATGAGGATGTACAATGCAGCTCATGTATTAAGATTTGAAACAGCTCGAAATAAATGATACCTCTCTAATACAATATTTTTCATCATAAACAAAAGTTCTTAGACTACTTTTAATCAAAAATAAAATAAAATCTAAAGGTTCAAAATAAATCCGCCCCTGCCCGAAATCGGAACCTTTTCCACCCTAGGCCCGGATCTATCTTCATAGTATCAAATGCTTATCTCGATTTGGATTGACAAGGAACCCATGTTCTTATCCAGATCCCGCATCTAACTTAAATAAACGGATCTATTTCCATATCCTTAGATTGAAAATTGGACATATTAGTTGTGTACATTATTTCTATTTTTCCAAATGGATAGACCCATGCATACTACTAAAAGTGAGCAATGAGCTTCCATAAAAGACCAGTAGAAGGATTTGGAAAATTCCTGTTTTATCTCTCCTTATCTAAATAGGGTTATCCGGATTGGATTATATATCCATCAAAGCACTTTCCCCTTATACCCTCCCTTTGTTCGGCCTCTAATAAATCCCTTTATAAATAAATACCCATCAATATCTTTCCAAGGCACAGCTCTTTTACTTGCTCATACTTCACCTCTGTGTTTGCATTTCTCGTCCCTACCTTCTGCTTCTTTCTATTCAACTGAAAAAAAAAAAAAAAAAAAAATCCACCTTAGAAGTCTCTCTTTAATGGCGGGTGGCGCAGTTGTATCCACCGGTCCGGTGAAAGTTTATCCGGGGAAGATGACCCCCTACGTGGTCTTCATCTGCATCGTCGCCGCCTCGGGCGGTCTGATCTTTGGATATGATATTGGAATCTCTGGTACTAATCTAAAATGATATCAATATCGATATCGATATAGAAATCTTATTAAGTTTCTTTCCTTCTTTCTTTCTTCTTCTTCTTTTTTATTTTTTATTTTTTTATGATGTGTTGTTGTGATGGCAGGTGGAGTAACTTCAATGGCTCCTTTTCTAAGGAAATTTTTTCCTTCTGTGTATCATAAGATGCAGGAAGATAAGAATCATACGAATCAGTATTGCACTTTTGATAGTCCAACGTTGACGATGTTTACATCATCCTTGTATCTGGCGGCGTTGGTGTCTTCCTTCTTTGCGTCGTGGGTGACTAGGAGGTTTGGGAGGAAAATCACCATGTTCATGGGTGGACTTGTGTTTTTAGCTGGCGCCGCGGTCAATGGTGCTGCTGTAAATGTTGCCATGCTCATCATTGGCCGGCTTTTGCTTGGAGTGGGTGTAGGCTTTGCAAATCAGGTATATTTTGGATTCATGAGGAGGATTTCCTCCCTGATCTGTTTGTAATCTAGCCTTTTGGATTTGATCATCCTGTTGCAAATGATCATAATAACAGATTTTTGTTTGGTATATGTAAGCAACAATGTGAATAAGTAGTTTTTGTGTCTGCTCCATTGCCTCCGTTTTATGTTTGGTTTTTGTTTATCCAGATCATGTAGGTTTAGTTTTCCAACTTGATTTGGTTTGGGGTCAATTTTCAATGCTCCTTGCACATTCAATTTCCAATTTCATGACTAAATTTATGTGTAAATGTCACATGTACTTTTTTTCTTTTACTTTTTTGCCCTCGAATAATATCATGGGTTTTTAAAAACCTATGATATCATGGGAACTAACTATTAAAAACCCATGATATCATGGGGATCTAAATATTAAAAGTTGAAAAGCTACTTTGACACTGATATCTTGGGTTTTTAAATTCCAATGATAGTATGGGATCGAGGGCAAAAAAATAAATGCAAGGGGCATTGAATTGTGAAATCCCCTTCTTTGTTTGACTACTTGGATCTTCTTTTCCCTACTAAAGCCAAAAAGTAGATCATCTTCATGGAAGTCTGATGTTTTTAGTTATATGATTTGGAGATGAGATTTTTTAAATATCTTTTTCTGGTTTGGATTCTCTGTTTCTGGTCCTGTCTGTCCATGCGCACCTGGCCATGGAGCCCACCAGTGGCCCCACCGGGGAAGGGGCTTGAAGATCTCAGTGGGGCCTTCCTCTCTAAAAAAAAAAAAAAATTAGCCCTATTCATTTGTCCTATTAAACCTATCATTTGGGGCCCACGAGCTCAATCTATTTGAATGGGTGTACAATCGATTCAAATGTACAGTCCATTCGAATGGGTGCAAACTCAAGAACGTATGAAAATCACATGAGTATGGGTGTGGTCCAGTTGGATGGGCAGTCAGGTGGGCTCTACTATGTGTGCACACTCTGGGCACTCCGTTGATATGGACCATTATCTACTAGTTTGTGGGTGCACATGTCCCTACCAAAACATAGCTATTTTTATATTGATGCACAGGTCCCCATAGATTGACAGTTTTATCTTCTCTTATGTATGGAATCTAAGTTTTAGATTTGGAAAAGGTGAAATTTACATACTCCATGATCTACATGTGTTTCTAGGCCCATGATTTAATTGCCATAATCTTTTCATAATTGTCTCCCTTTCCCAAAGTCATGAGCCAAGAAATCGTAGACATGATTCAAGGGCCTTAATATTATAATAAAAGATTTGGGATCTTTGAGTTGTCATTAATCAATGTATTACTCTTTTTAGAAACTGAGCTTTCGATTTTTGCTCTAGTCGTCATATAGCCCGATATTCTCATATATATACATGAGGAGAGCTATAAAATTTCCCGGGCGCTTGAAAACAGAAAAAAACTCCTTTTCTAAGCATATAAAACTATGACATGTGTCATCATCAAGTTAAATGCGGATAAAAAATCAAAATTTCAAAATCTCCTTTTTTTTTTCCCATGTGAGGTGGCAAAACCCCATTTGACAAGTCAAATGGGGCAAAGCTTCTCATTTTTTAAATAGGAAGTTTTTGAGAATTCCTCATATATATATATATATATATATATATATCCCTCTTTCAGTCTTTACCAAAGTTTGGTGTTTTTCTAATGAATAGATGAATGTGCCATTAATATTCAATAAAAAAGTGTCCCATGGTGGTTGTTACTTGTAAAATAGAGGGGAAAAAGGAAGCAGGCGGGCTCATAATTTCCATGAAGTCTTTTCTACCTCATTCCAACTAATAGAGATTATTTTAACTCTATTTGCAATGTACACTAACTGCTCCATTGGCCATTGCATACATGAATTTTAGTACCAGTATCTTCAAATTTGCACACAAGGTGTACCATTTTATAAATAATCTCCTCCTTCATAATTCATTGAAAATAACTCCTTCAAACTCAATTACACTGATTGAAAATATATTATTGAAACTAATAATCTGAAGATGATAGGGATGGAACTAGTAAGGATTTGACCTAATACGGTCAATTGGAATGATAAAACATAATTTATATAGCAAATAAAATATGGTTGGAAGAAAGCTACGACTATGACGATGACGATAACAATGATGTTGTGTTTAATTAAAATATTAAAGTTGGGATATGCTTCTATAAGAGATAAATATGGATGTGAGGGCTCCACCCCTATCTGTCTCATAAGGAGCATCTCCCATTAAAGTTTACTGCAACTGAATAATGTTTACTGTTTTAATGAATTTACAGTCAGTGCCACTCTATCTCTCTGAGATGGCCCCTGCCAATTACCGTGGCTTCCTCAACATCGGCTTCCAGCTCATGATCACCATCGGCATCCTTGCTGCCAATTTGATTAACTATGGCACAGACAAGATCAAAGGTGGGTGGGGTTGGCGTGTCAGTCTCGCCGGAGCTGCAGTCCCGGCATTGATCATCAGCGTCGGTGCCGTCTTCCTCGCCGACACCCCCAACTCCCTCATCGAGCGCAACCCGGACAAGCCGGACAAGGTCAAGTCCATGCTTCGCCGGATTCGTGGCACCAACGACATTGATGAGGAGTACAACGACCTTGTAACAGCCAGCATTGAGTCGAGCAAGGTCGAACACCCGTGGCGCAACATCCTCTCAAGGAAGTACAGGCCACAGCTTGTCATGGCCATCTTTATCCCCTTTTTTCAGCAGTTGTCAGGGATCAATGTCATCATGTTCTATGCACCGGTCCTCTTCAAGACGGTAGGTTTCAAAAACAATGCCTCTCTGGTGTCTTCTGTCATCATCGGCTGTGTCAATGTCTTTGCCACCTTGGTCTCAGTCTTCACTGTGGACAAGTATGGTAGGAGGATTCTTTTCCTTGAAGGTGGCTCCCAGATGCTCATCTGTCAGGTATTCTAAATTTGATCTCCTCTTTGTGCTCCATTGTCGTCTTCAAATTTTAACACTTCTGTCATTAAACACATGCTCTTTTTTTTTTTGATCTTTTAAGACAGCCACATTCACATGAACTTTACTCCTAAAAGTAGATGCCCCTACCACAAGATTATGCTTGTGGGGACCCCTCAACTCCAACTTCACTTAATAATATCATGATAGCTGTATGGAGTGTATGGAGTGTTGGACCTGTCACATATATTCAACTACCTGTTTAGGGATTGTTGGTTAATTTGCATAGAATATAAAAGAATTCAACGCCAATTAAGCTCCACTGATGGATTATTAAATATGTGAAGGGGGTGAAGTATATAAAGTAGCGTTGTGAGCAATTTAGTTAATAGGGTGATGATTTGGTATTCATTTCTATTAAAAAGAAGGTTATGTGATGTTCGATCATTATTGAATAATCACCTTTGATTCTTCATTTTAATTTTGACCGCTTGTAGAAATATAAAGTCTTAGAATTCCTAAAATATTTCTCCGTTACTTACTTTATTAATCGTGAATTTATTGGAAAAAAAGAAAGAGATAAGAGAAATCTATAAGATTGGAACTGTTGCAGAGGGAGCAGCCTATATTTCAACAACTTTTCATTAACATGTCACTGCTTTCTTTGCTATGCAGATTGCTGTTGGCACACTGATAGCTATAAAGTTCGGCGTAACTGGTGTGGCCGATATATCTAGATCATATTCCATTCTGGTAGTGTTCTTCATCTGTGCCTACGTTGCTGGGTTCGCGTGGTCGTGGGGGCCGCTGGGATGGCTGGTGCCCAGCGAGATATTCCCACTTGAAATCAGATCCGCCGGGCAGAGCATCAACGTTTCAGTTAACATGTTGTTTACATTCCTTATAGCTCAGGCTTTCCTGGCCATGCTCTGTCACATGAAGTTTGGGCTCTTCTACTTCTTTGGATTCTGGGTATTCTGCATGACTGGGTTCGTCTACTGGTTCCTCCCAGAGACGAAGAATGTCCCCATTGAAGAGGTTGTCTTGGTCTGGAAGAAGCATTGGTTCTGGAGCAAGTTCATTTCAGACGACGACATTCCAAAAGGACTCGAGCTACACAGAACTGATGGTGCCCCAAAGTCTACTGTGTGAATCAATAGAGATTCGTTTATTTGGTTTTTTTTTTTTTACTTATTTAAGTAGAGTTTCATCTTATATAATTCTGTTGTGATTCAAATAGCGAGTAATGACATTCTTGTTTCCTGATTCAGATGTTGCTTTAATGGCAACTGAAGTTTTATGTTCAAAGACAGTTTACAGTAATTTTTATTGGAATCTGACGTATACCCCACCATTATGTCACCATACAGGCATACATTGCCTTGATCAATCAAGCATTTGTAGAAGTCTTTTTCGGAAGAAAGCTGACGTTTACCCCACCAATATCTTCAGACTTCAGGGGCAGACGCAGGATTTTTGTTCGGGAGGGGCAAAATTTTTGATTTTTTTCCATGCGCATCTCTTGTCTAATTGAAGGGTCCTCCCACTGCCTCTCCTAAATTTAGGTGATCATCAATTTATCTTCACCAAAATAACTAAGATAACATTTCCTTTAATCCTTTAACCCTCAATAAAAAGAAGATGTCGAAAGAGAAAGGCACGAATATGACATGGTACTTTTAGTCACTAAAGTTTTATAATATGGGGCGATCACAATGTTTAGACGTGGGGCGAGATATATTTGGGACAGGTAAGATCCAGTTACAGTTAAACCATTGGCAAATTCAAAATCAACCTAGGCACCCGCCCCAAGTTCCATAAGTGTAGGTCATGCCACTCTGTATCTTAGCTTTCAAATGTGGTGTTGTTTCCTGTCTTTATCACTCTTCTTGCTTTCTTTGTATTAGAATAAAAGGCCAAAAAAGTATATGATGGTGTTGTTTCCTGTCTTTGTCCGACCGTATATATCTATTTAAATTAGTTTTAAGTCAAATAAAAAAAAATAGACATCCAAACAATCTCCATTTCAATTTCATTTTCAATTCCTCCAAGACTCTTAGAAGATTCCACATATTGAGTAAAACTTGGGAATATCTTACTCACTTTAAGCAACTTGGATTTTCAATAAGCAGGCCCATTATACCAAACTTGCACCAAACACAGGTTTACATAGCTTTAGTGCTCCCTCCCTGTGCGACCCACAGGGTCCATTGATTGATTTTAGACAGCGTCATCATAGAGCGAGGCTTGAGGCTTGAGGCTTGAGGCTTGAGGCTTGAGACTTGCACAGAGTTCATTGGTGACCACTTTCATATCATGATGTTGCATCTCAACTTGATTAAATCCACCCATCAATCAGTTCTTACTGGCATGAAATGTATGATCTGCAAATCTCACTTTTATCAAAGTGATTATTGTCACGTCCCCCGAACCCGATTAGAGAATAAACCGGATCCGGGGAGTGAAATTTAGGGCTAATTAAAAATTTTGCCCTTTAGGCCCAAGGATCGTAAGTCCGTTGTGAGGATATAATATTTCAAGCCTCAAATATAATAAGAATATACGGAACTCATACAATTCTAGGCATATTTGGATATCGGCAAGGAACAATGAATCTCATTATAGATTAAAGTTGATCAAAGAATAAAATAAAATTTAAACAATGAAGTTAATTTATTACAATGGCCATCCCAATACTCAAGGCCATTTAAAACAATTAAGAAGTCAATGATATGAAAGATTCAACGAGAGATAAATAAGAATGAAATAAAATCTAAGAAAGTCCCGATGAATCACTCTCGTGCCGGGAATGATAACGCTACTCTACGTCATCTGCACGCCACTCTCGTTCATCCTCAACCGGTTGAAGATCCTCTGGGATCTCCTCACCTAATTGCTCCTCGTAATAGTACTCACCTGAGGAGTCTGCACACCAAGGAACATAGTCAACGACATGTTGAGCAATAGATAAGCAAGTATAATTAATCATGACATGCATCAAGTATAAGAGTAATGACAAGCATAATAATCAAGAGAATATAATGAATCGAATCTAGGCATGTAGCATGAGTAAATAACCATCAGGATCATAAATAGAAATCCTAGCAATACTAACAATCACCACTACCAATATAATGCAATGCACAAGAGGGAGACTCCGTGGATGTCCTAGCCACCTCACGGGGTACCAGTAACAATCCTATCCAGACTACTGATACCAAAGTCCGGCTCCAGGGGGATCCCAGCTCCCGGTCCTGGGAATAGTAGCACGGTCCCAGCCCGCTCCCAACTATTCAACGCCATGGACGCCGTCCAAAGCCGACTGCCCACCCCGATGTCCGAGTAACCGGCCCATCAATAAACCCCCAAACTGCAGCTAGCAATGATATGCAAATAATAATAATAATAATGTGGTGTTGACACAAGAATAGATCAAGACAAGCAAGTCTGGCTAACTCAATATACAAGACATGTTCATAGGGATTATCTCCTTCAAATCAATACAAGTCAAACTCAATCACGTGATAATCTCTTCAGTCTAGCCAGTCATGTTCATCAATTACATAACACGGGGTCCTAAGGTACACTCTAAGTCAGGTCCAAGTCCTAATTCTACAAGGGATTATGTTTAATAATTAATTAGGTGTTTTATGCCAAGAGAGTGAGTGTACAAGGAATTACAACAACGGATACAATTAAATAAGTCAAGAAGGAACTACAATCCAAACCTAGGCAAGTGTTGTCATCCATGTACCATATGTGTTTTAACGGAGTGCGTGGGGAATTCGAATAATCAATGCTTATAAAGAATTTCCTTGGTGTACAATCATGTTGAGTATCGATTGATTCAATTCCACACGCATTCGGTTAACCATACACAATACACGAATACCTAGACAACTCATCGAAGCACACCAAGCCACGTGCTACGATTGCAAAACCTCATTAATGGTCACGTGAGAGTGGTTTCATGGTTTCCAATGTCTAAAGTCCAAACCTAGGTTAACAATCTCGTTACTAACAAGAAAGTGGTCTAATAATAATCTCCTTAACTACTTCCCTACTTGATCCTCAATCATCACGAGATATGTATCATTGGATTCTACGCTCAAAGAGCTTTCCAACGGTATATGGCTTTCGAAATTCCGATGTATGGTTCAAAAGTTATGGCCCATAGAAGTTTAACTCTTTATATATTTATATATAAATATATATATAAATATATAAAAAAGTGCGACGGACCATCCATCGGTCCGCTTCATCGGATGGAGGATCCAACATACTCATATGCATGTCAGGAGTCAACGTCTTTCTTTCCTTTATATTGTTTATTCTATTCTCATTCAAGTGCACAGGTGACTCATTCTGCTGACACGTTTCAAGTTCTCTTTATTCAAAGTTATCACCATTTACAAAATTTTGCCCTCCGATCGATCGGACAATAGGTCCGATCGATCGGTTTGAGATTCGTCTCAGTTAACTGAGAGCAGTTTCAGTCCGATCGATCGGACTGAAAGCCCGATCGATCGGCACTGTACCTGAGCCCGAAAATGGGTTTTTCTTCTTCCTTTTTCCTGCATAAAACGAGCCTCCATGCTCTCCAATCATTTTAATCATTCTTTCCATCCATTCTATTAAATTAAAAACTTCCAAGGCTACCATTATAACATTAATCCAATCCAAACCACAAATTAACCTAACCTGTCAATCCCAATAAAATACCCACAATAAGCTTGGAAATTGGGTAATCTAACAAGAGTATCATTGAAATCAAAAGAAGACAATACAGACATGATTAAAGATAATTGCATATCTACTTGCCTCAACCAAGAAGATGATTATAATTGAAAAAACTTGAGGAGAAGCTTTCTTTCGCAAACCCACAATCTAATCCGCCCAAACGCAATCTAGGACGCAACGGAGAAGAAAAGAAAGAAAAAGATCATGATCCAACCTATTCTAAACAAAAGAGAAAACGAATAGAAAAGTTGATGATCGAAAATGCTTACCAACTAGTATCAATGGAGAGAGGAGATCGAAAGGAAGAAGATGTGCGGTCCGGATCGCGGAGATAATCTCTTCCGGAGGGAGAACTGGGCTTGAGAAGATGAAGAGGGAGAATGAGGGCTGCTGTAACTCTCATTGCAGAAGTGATAATAAGATTAGGGCTAATCCCTGTTTAAGAAGAAGAGAGGGAGGAAAAGACCAATTTGCCCTTAAGTGGGCCCGGTGAAAGAATGGACCATTTGAAGGGTTTCTGATCGTCAGATCGCGATGAGCCAGAAGACAAAAATGATCAGCGCGACGAGACCTTTCCAACGAACTCAAAATCACGGTAATAGGAATTTTTCGGAAAAATACTCAATTTTCCCTAATTTGCAAACTACACCCCTGCTAGGATCAAACGAACTCGAAATCGAACGAAACTTCGCAGACACTATCCGAACACTAAAAGAAACTCACTCAAAGACTAAACTCACTTAAATATCTAAAATACAAATAATTATAATAATAATAAAAATAAATGGGTCAACGGGCCTGCCATTGGGCCCAATTGACCCAGTAAGGTCGCGGATCTTACAATTATCACAGGAGATAAGCCTAACGACGAGATGCATTGAATCGGAAAAAGAACCATATATGTTTTTGCACAGTAAGCCTGGGTGTTTGTAGCTCTAAAAATAAGCTCTTATTTTATAATTTAGAACTTATTTACATATTAACTAGAGTGTTTGGAAAACCTCTAAATTTATTTTCTACTTTTAGAACTTATTTACCAATGAGAGCTTTTGCCTCTAAAACATAATGAAAAGTTATTGAGAGTTGTTTTTTTAGAGCTTTTTTTAACTAAAGTGGATGGACGTGGACAATGCAAATTTTATAAATATGTTGGACAAAAATAACCTCACAAATTTTTTTAAATGATACAAATAGTGGATTTTATATTGTGTTTTTTTAAAGGTGGGCCCCAATTACTACAATTCCTAAAGGTTGGATTCGATTACAAGAACTACTTAAAAAAAAAAAAACACGTTGCCAAAGAAACTAATTGTAAATTAGAACTTGTTTCCAAACAACCCTAGTCTAATGTGTTATTAGTGCTTAAAACAAGGTGAAATTCAAATTTTCATTTGTTTGATGTCATGGCCTTTTTGCTTCCTACATGTCAATAACCAAAAACATCAAAAGCTCGACAAAATAATGTATATCAAAGGTTATTGATAGCCCCCTCACTTGAGAGGCTCCGCACGTGGACAGATGCATGCCAAACAACTATTCGTGGAGAGAAACTTGCACCAAACCTAGCTCTGTACCATGTTGATAATGAAAAACACCAAAAGCTGAGATCATTTCTCGATTGAATGGTACGGTGATTTATGTAATGAAATTATTTCTTCGAAACTCTTTACTACAATCAATGGAGGTAAACATGAAGATATCGATTACATTCTTCTTGGTCTTGAGACAAAGGAATCATGATTTTTTGTGGGTTAGCTTCTCTTCCTCAACTTTATCAAAATGTGGTGTGAGTACAATATCACATGTTGGGAGCTACTGGAATTAAATGAACTGGATTTTCACATGAATGTGTGTGTGAGATAGAGACAACGGTGATGATGGCCATGAATTAAAAGTGGTGGTCACGGTTATAAGATCAAGTGATGAACTACAGAAAGTCATGTGACAACAGTAACTGAAATGTTACAAACGGGGCATGAAAAGCTTGGGCTGGGATTCGGATAAGATGTATAAATAAAAAAGAACTTCACCAAAAGGAAAAAAAAAAGAAGGAAAATGTCATCTACGGGCGATATTAATTAATTCATTATCTTGATTTTTTTGAATTATTTTGTTGAACTCTATATCTAATAAATCATTTTTAGCATTTTATGTTTATTTCAAATAACTGTTATCATTCTAATTATTATATCTTCTAATGGCATTTCAGCATCATGGGGAAAACTCAATTTTTGAAAATGTCCTTTTATGATTCTGACATTAATAACCCCTTTAATATATGGTTGTAATTATCATGGTTACATATGGGCATGACTAGGGGTGTGAACCAGCTGATTTGAGCAATCTTGGTCAAGCACGAGGTCGAGATTAACTGTTGATCCATGGCTCAGGCTCTGCACAAGCTTTAGTTGAGATTGAGGATCCAACCTCAAGCTCAAGCTCTAATACAGACAACAAGTCAAGTCCAGTCCTATTAGCTTGGGCTTAGCTTTTATTCTGCATTTCAATGTTTTAGGGGAGTTTACACAAACTTGTTTAGTGATTCTGTCAACCGGGAAAGAAAAGAAAAGGTGAAAAACATTATGTCTATTAGATGTATTGAGCTATCAAATCTAATGTCATTAATGGACTATCAATGGACGAGGGTAAGATTTCTTTTTCAGCTATCTGTTTTATGACTTTAGATAGGATAACTTGTAAGGTCTAATATACAGGATTTTTACTGTAATGTCAAAGCCCTCTTATATTGGGTGATACTTGTTGCTACCACAAACTCTGCTATATAGGGCTTTAGAAGAGCTTAGCTGCGACAAATTCAAGCTTTGCTATAGCTAGCTTGAATTTTAGTTTGAAAACCCAAGCTCGAACAAGCTTAAGGAATGAAGCTAAATCTCAGTTGATCACTCTGCAACAAGCGCAAGCGAGTCAAGTTCTCAATTGACCTATCTATCTTATTGCGATGTAGATTCCACCTAAGCGTAACTTCTTCTTCTTCTTCTTTTCTGCAAGTTAAGTTCTCGCTAGGGGTTAATTGCTAACGAGGGAAATCCATCACCACAACAACATTTTGTGGGGCTCTGGTAGCCTCCAAACCCCCAACCACCACTTAATGTTTTAGAATGGATTGCACCCAAAGCCTCTACCACCTTAAAGCCTGGACACCACGAAAACGTAAACACCTATGAGAGTCAACAAAAACTCAATTCGTTAGTTAATTTATAGGCCAGGTACTGGTTGGATTATGGGTCATAGCGCAATTAGTTGGTTTGGGTCGGGCTGACAGTTCAAATGCCAATATGGACTCAACCTAACCCATTGATCACCTTATGGATGGATATAGCCTGACCTATTACGAAAGTGAGATGGGCCAGTTCATGAGATTTTGCTCCATAGCTACATGCACTGGACCTGGGCCTAAGTTACCTAAATGACCAACTGATTATATATCGAAACATGTTTATGCTGCCTCTACTAGCCGCCAGGGAGGGAATATTGAGAAGTGGGTTCCACTCGATGGGGAGTATTGAAAAGTAGTTTATGCTGCCACTACTAATGCCTTGAGGTTTCGGTAAGAATGGTTAGTTAAGGAAATTTAATATTATCCAGTACAGTCTGTGCTAACCCATATTATGAGCAACCAGCATGGGCATAAGAGCAGCCTGTAATAGAAATGAAATTTGGCTTAGGTTGGGGCAATAAACTGGGAATGAGTCTAAAGACTAACCTGGTCATGGAATGGGCTTGGACCGGCTCATCACTCTCGAAAAACCCGGTAAGATCCCGACCCTAGCCACCAAATCAACAGTAGTGTGCCGGGCTTGACCAAGTCTTGAATGCAGGCCCGTGGGCCAGGTTTAGGTCTAGATATTACTCCCTATAAGTAAATGGGCTGTATTTAGTCTAGAGCTTTGGACCAGCCTGAAATATCTAACACAAGCGGTGTTGCCTATGATCCCCTTGGTCCGTGGACTGATTTTTAATCTAAATATCAGACCAGAGAGGTAAATGGGCTGAACTTACACAACCTTTGGCTTGGTTCAGCCCAACCTGACTGCTATGAAAGTGGGTCAATGCATCCCATGTGCCCCACTATCTTATAAAATTTTCAGTTAATACTCTTATGTTTGAATAAAATCACAGAATACATGGAGCTTACTGTTTACACATGCATATGATTTAAAAATATTTCTCAAAGTTACTGTTAAATGCTTTTCTCAAATCATCAGATGGGTGATGGATCTGGGATCAGGTAAACTGGATTGGGTTCTTGGGGATTGAGAAGCAGTCCAATCATAATAGATTCAGATCTGGAGATCCAATTCCTAACCTGATTATTATGTAATTTTCAGGAAAGCATTAGGCATTTCACTTAATTGTGATGAATCTACTGGGAAATGTGTTTGTTTATTTTCCAGAATGTCATGGTTTAATGAGAAAGTGAGTTCAAATTTTCATCTTATCATGACATTTAAAATTCAGAAAGTGATGGTCCAACCTAAGGATATTGATTTAGCGTTGTCGAAGAAAAAAATGGTACAAAGATATTAGCGGGCCCACCTTTAAAATGTGATAGAGTATCCTATAATAATCAAAACCAGTTAAATTCTTTGTACTAATTCGAACCATTTAAAATTGCTATGAATTAACATCAAGCCAAGTTTTACTTCAATAAAAATTAAGCCCGCTCATTAGTTTTTAGTAGTTTGGAATTTTTTTGTAAGAACTCCTTTAATGATCAAATTATCACAATTTTGAAATTAACCACTTATATATATATATATAGCTTATGTTATTTTAAGTTGAAGCAGTGTTGGTCCCATAAATCAAAATGTAATATCTCTGTTTTTGGCACAATGGAACTGAAAAACCTAGTTTTGATTGGATTTATCTTGACTTTGGAATATCCATCATACAAAAAATAAAGATATTACATTTTAATTTGTAGGACCAGCACGGTTTCAGCTTAGGATAAGATAAGTTGTAGTTTAAGATAAGGTAAGCTAAGGTAAGCTCAAATGTATGGTGGAGCCCACATGGGGGTGGGGATGGGAGGATTTCAAAGACTCCCTAGGACCCTCCTCTTTACAATAAATCAAGCACAACCATGGTCTCTATCATCTCCATCTGAGCCCCAAAAGTCTAATGGTCAACGGTCCATTCGAATTAGTACATAGTTGATCCAATGGTCCAATCAATTCAGATTTGACCAAAAGTTGGTGAACATGTGCAATTTAGGAGGGTCGTGTGTTTGGTCCATTTGGATGGACCAAGGGTTGGCCCCACAGGCACGAGCTAATGGAATTCAACAATGCTACTTGGACATACACTACTAGAAAAAAGGGTTTTTATATTGGTTGCAAAAACTGCCCTATATCGGTTTTTCATATAACCGATATAATATCTTCAGTCAAGGTTTTTTATATCGGTTAATATTTTTTTATATCGGTCAATTTTTTTTTATATCGGTTACACAGGAACTGACATAATAATCTCTATATATAATATCGGCTGGAAAAATATGTGATATTAATTTCAATATTTTATATCGGTTATTATAAAACCGATATTATATACACATATTTTATATCGGTTGTATACATATATTTTATATCGGTTATTATAAAACCGATATGATATACACATATTTTATATCGGTTGTATACACATATTTTATATTAGTTATTATGGAACTGATATTATATATACATATTTTATATCGGTTATTATGAAACCGATATTATATACCCAGCTCGGTGGTTCTTTCCCTCCTTTTTATTTTTCCTTCCCTCGATCCTTTTTCAGCACGTCCTGCGGCAACCGCAAGTGCACATGCGGCTAACCGCCAGTTATATATATATATATTTTATATCGGTTATTATGAAACCGATATTATATACCCAATGATTTTACATCGGTCTTCAAATCCCTTAATCCCCCGCGTGGGCTCACTCCTTCTTTCCCTCTTTTTTTTTTCCTTCCCTCCCTTCTCTTTCTTTCTCCATCATTCCTTCTTTCCTCTCACTCTCGCTCTCTTCTCTCCTCACTCTCGCCTTTCTTCCCAGCGCCTCTCTCCCTCCGAAAACCCCTTTCCTCTCACTCTCGCTCTCTCTGCTCTTCTCTCACTCTCGCTTTCTCTACTCTCTCTCTGCTCTCCCTGTCTCTCTCGCTCACTCTCGTTCTCCGGAGAAGAAGAAGACGACGACGACGAAGAGGAAGAAGCTGCTCTTCCGGCGCTGCGCAGGTGCTAGGTACATCACGTTCTTTCCTTTCTTTTTGTTTCGTTTCTTTCTTTCCCTTTTCTTCTGCTGCTACTGTTTTCTGTTCTCTCTCTCTGGTTTTTTTTGTTCTGTTTTCTCACAATCTCTGCTGCTGTTCTGTATTTTTTTTCCCTGCTGTGTTTCTGCTGTTTTTTTTCCCTGCTGCGTTTCTTCACAATGCTGTTTTTTCCCTGCTGTTTCGTGCTGTTGTTTTTTTTTCCCTGTTGTGCTGCTGTTTTCTTTCTATTGCTGCTATTCTTTTTGTTTTTTTGCTCTGCTGCTACATTTTTTCTTTTCTGATGTTTCTTGTGCTACTGCTGTTTCTTTTCTTTTTTCTTTTTTTTGTTCTTCTGCTACTTTCTTTTTTCTTTTTTTTTTGGTGATCTCTGCGTCTGGTCTTGACAGTGTTCTTGCTGCTGGTTTTTTTTTTTCGTTCATTGTGTTCTTTCTATTGCTGCTGCTACATTCTGTTTTTTTTTTCTTGCATCCTTCAGTTTCTGCTGCTGCATCTGGTCTTGACAATTTCGTGCATCCTTCAGTTTTTGCTGTTGCTCCCTATATTTGTAACTTCATTAGGCTCTTTATTTTTTTGGTTCATGAGGATGGATTGGACATGGATTGGTTTAGGTAGGATGAAGATATTCATATCATGAATCTGTTTGAGGGATTGCCTATCTCATGCATTTCTATCTTAATAAGTAAATATTTTCTTTTAACTGCAATATTGTTAGTTAGGTTTATGCTTAATCTGAATGATCATGCAGTTTCAAAAATAAAGGCTGAGACATAGAAAGCTCATGCTGAGATGGTAGAAGCAAAGGATATGGTTCCTAAGAGTATGTTCTAGCTTCTTTGTCTTGAGATGCTTGGCTTATTTACTATAAGTGTGACGTTTCAGATCATAACCAATGGGTTTATGTTTAAGTTGTTTTTTGCTAATGTTGCAAAAACAAGTTCAGAACTATTCCTATGAACTGAACTTGAATTCTAAGTTGGATCTGGTGCCAACCTTTGCAAATCATCTTTATATTTGACTTAATGGGAGAAAAATGTGTTTGCCAAAACATTTATTAAGAGGTATAGTGAATTTTGTACATGTGTATTATTTCAATGCAATAATTAAACATGGCTGTTTCTTTTTTCTGGTTCTGCAAAATTTAAATGCTTTTTTTTAATGCATTTTGTTTACACAATATATTCCAGACCAACAAGAAACCCTAAACTATTGTTGTAGGGAGACAGACCAACAAGAAACCCTAAACTATTGTTGTAGAGAAACAAAGATTAGATGCTGTCAGGACAGAGCCTCTTCTTTTGGATCAAAATGGTTGAGCATATTGGAAACTGAGGAGCCATTCTGATGGATCACATATTTTGCTTCAAGGTTCTTAATTTCTGAATTATCTTCTCTTTTAATAAATGAGATTGAAATTCTGGAGCCCCGATATTGCTTCACTTACTATTATTATTTTCACCATTGTTATGCTTCTTTACAGATATTGGGAACCAGGATTTGGTAACACCTCAAGACAAGTGGTTTATCTATGATGATGAACAAGAAAAAGCTGTTCAGAATTATATTTCTACTACAAGGTGGGTGGAAAGTTGATCCAATACTAATTTATGGTTCAAACTATATATGCAAATTTTATTCTTCTGCTTGTGTCATTTATTCTAGCTCTATTGTAAGGATATGAGTATCCTGCCCATAACATAATACTTTTTCATACTAATATTCTTTTAACAGTCTTATTTTCTTATTTAGAACATCTCTAATAAATGAAAATATTCACTTTGTACATTCTTTTCTAACATTTTATTATTGAAAAGCAGGAAAACGGAAATAATATATGAAACAATGAACCCAGGATTGTACATAAGTATCAGGGCACTACTTCATTTTGTTAATCGTATATTGCAGATATGATTATGTATTGTGCAGGATCAAGCTTCTTTAATATTTTTCAATGCCTTGAAAGTGGTAGTTAAGGTGATACTATGGCTCCACTTGGAGGATGCAAGGAGGCTAATCATGAAGCAACCAATCAAGAGGAGAGCCTCCCCATTTCAAAGGATGAGATTCCAGGACAATCGATTAATGCAAAGAAAAGGAAAATGAAGCCCGAGGGTTCCACAGTTGATTCCCGTTCTCAATTTGATAGCACTCAGGTAATCTACCCTTGATTGGGTCCAATGCATTTACATTTCTTAGCTTATATCAAATATACTAAGCCAAACTGCCAATTATTGAAGGTTTCCACCTATTTTGCAACATTACAATATTGAGCTTTGAGCTGAATATTTTAATATTGCAATACAGGAGGGGTGACCACTGTAAGTTAGCTTTAGCTTTATTTCTTCCTTCATGGTTAGATGGCCACCAATATGATGTTATTTAAATGTTTTGTTTTTCAATATATGGAAAGACAGTGCACTGCCCATTTTAATATAATATTGACAAGCAGTTTCTGGTCTACAAGATGCTGATATTTTTTTAATTGTGAAACAGTTAATAATTTAGATTTGTTTGCTATGGCAGGGTGTTAATGTGGTGGAACAGAAGGATATTTCACTTGCTAGCATGGAAGGTTTGAAAGAGAAAGATGACAAGAAACATAAGAGCGAACAAAGCTCAGTTGCAAGTGCTCGAAAGGTGACCGCTAAACAGGCCAAGGACCTCTCTCAAAACTCAGATTCTTCAAAAGATGGTTACATTCATGTCAGGGCCAGGCGAGGCCAGGCCACCAACAGCCATAGCCTTGCAGAAAGAGTAAGTTCCTGACCCTTCAAATTGTTTAGAGGTATCTTTTGGTGCTCGATTGAGAGGATGATCTTACGTATTTGATGGTGGCTTGCAAATGGAAAATTGCAGCAATTGGTTGAGATTTAATGAAAGGAAATTAAAACCATCCAACAACACATTCTATGAACTCTTTGGATCACCAAGGGACCCACATGCATCTCAGAAAGCTTAGTTTATGTGCAATTTCATTCTAATATTTTGTTTCTTCCATGATTTTGAATGCTTTTTTTTTTTTTTTTTAAATTTAGGTGAGAAGAGAAAAGATTAGTGAGCGAATGAAGTTTCTACAAGATCTTGTCCCAGGATGCAGTAAGGTAGTTATTTAGCACTGGCTTATGATAAGTTCTCCTTTTTAAGCATTCCTTCCCTTTTATGATCTAGTTTACAAGGTTTTATTTTACTATTATAGATTACAGGCAAGGCAGTAATGCTTGATGAGATTATCAATTATGTCCAATCACTGCAACGGCAAGTTGAGGTGTGTTCTACTTCTACTCACATTCCAAAGAATCTGCTATTTTGATTATTATGTTAGTGAAAGAAGGTTTACAACATCGAGCCTTTAGGTGATGTAGCTTCTGATGGTTTTATGCCTTTCTTTTTATGCCTTTCTGATGATTTTTATACCTTGCTTCTGATGGTTTTATGCCTTTCTTTTTCCCACTTGCAGGGTACTTTTCTTCTTCTCATGCAATTTAATGTGATTGGTGGTGTTGTTGAACTAAATCTGATCTGTGCTTTTTAATGCATAATGCGTTATTTGTTGGCTTGTTTGGTACTGCAATTCAAGCAGTAATGCTACTGCTGGGAAAAACTTCTTTTCCTTTGTATATCTATCAAGCAGTTTATTTGTTTGCAAAGATAGCGAAAGTACTTCTTATGTGAAAAGTAAGGATGCTTTGTTTGTTATTGTGTCGGCCTGCTCATGTTATAGGTACAAGCTTCTTGTGTCCACGCCAGAACCTAAGAAGCTTGCATCTCCCACAATCACAAACATTCAGTTCTACTTCTCTTCTCTATATGAGGAATAACAGAGAAAAAAAATTAAATTAACTTGGATAGGGCTGAGGTCTATCTGGGCATAGCTGATGCTAATAACTTGGTCCATATCAATCTCTGGCCTATCTCTTCTTGAAAAACTGGGTGATCCCAGTTTAGTTAGTGATAGGCCTGAAAACCAGGCTGGCCACATTTCACAACCTTAATAATGTAGAATAAATATGCCCATGGATTCCAGTGCCAATACCTCTTAATTTTTGCATTGCTGATATCACACAAGAGAATTAATGTGCGATCATATTTTTGTGGCACTGGAAGTAACTTGTGGATATGGTTGAGATTTAGATGCAATTAATATGTGGATGTTCGAGATTTAGATGGTTGATGGATATGGTTGTTTGAATTGCTTAAATGGATTGTTATAATAGGTTTAATATTTGAAATATTTTTTTTTCAGGAATAATAGAAAAAACCACAGTCGTTGACTGTCGTTTTTTCTCAAAAAAAAAACACACAACTTCAGTTAAAAAAACGACAGACAATGAATGTCATATTCGAAGCTAAATTTTCCACAGTGCGGGGTTGTGGTTTTTTCAAAATAAAAACCACATACGAGGATTGTCGTTTTCCAAAAGCTACACTCCAAACCGAGACACAAAAAACGACAGTCTATGACTGTGGTTTTTTGGCTGTTTTGACGTAGTAAGTGAGTACTGAATCATAAATTGGATTATTTAAGTCATGTCAGTTAAGCATGTTGTTATGCTTATATCTTCTTATCTAACATCTGAATCAAAAAGTGGTCAACATGACTTTTGTGTATCAGTGAGAGAGATTGATTTTTGGTTTTGGAATCAAGTCGATCTGACTTCAAGTTTTGAAGTTATGAATTTTCTACTGGAGACAACTCTGCTTCACTCAGGTTGCTGTTTTTCTGTGACTAGTCAGCTTCAAGGTGATTTTAAACTACTTTTCATTCAATCTAGGTTAAATCTCAAAACATGAAAGTTATAGACCTCTGATAAATCTTTCATTTGGATCAAGAATCATGTTGTTTTGAGTTCAGAAGAGGAAGTTATGAATTTTCTACTAGAGACAACTCTGCTTCACTCAGGTTGCTGTTTTTCTGTGAGCAGTCAGCTTCAAGGTGATTTTACACTACTTTACATTCAATCTGGGTTAAATCTCAAAACATGAAAGTTGTAGCCCTCTGATAAATATTTCATTTGGATAAAGAATCATGTTGTTTCGAGTTCAGAAGAGGAAGTTATGAATTTTCTACTGGAGACAAATTCTGCCATTGTAAGTAGAATACTGACAAATTCTGCCATTCTACTGAAGTTATGAATTTTCATTTGGAAGTTATGTTTTTATACTGAAATCCATTTCCATGTTGATGCCATTGTAGTAGTCTACTTATATGTGGGATTGGAACCCATCATATTTGTGAGCTATAATTCAAAGAAAGACTATATTGGCGGCTAGCCCTTTTAGACCAGCGGTTAGCCGCTTTCAAATAACGGTCAGAAAATTCAAATCAGGATGTCTCACAGCTAGCCACAGGAAAAGTTGGGGGCTAGCCGTGAGGCAACCGCAGGGGTGACCGCAAGATGATTATGAAAAAACTGGTCTTTGGAAATCAAACCGTAATCCCACAGTTAGCACTGCGGCTAGCCGTAGGTGCACTGGCGGTTAGCCGCAGGAAGCACAGAAAATCATCCTGAAAAAAAAATGCTTACTAGAATGCTGACCGTGGGTCTGGCGGCTAGCCCCCTTGCAAAGGGCGGCTAGCCGCCAAGGTCACCTGACCCTTTCTAGAAGGACTATTTATAAAAAGAAATGTATATATAATATTAAATCGGTTACAGAACAAACGATATAACAAAGCCCTTTATAACCGATATTATAAATAATTTTTATATCGGTTTCACTCTTTTTTATATCGGTTTTATAGTAATGTATGCTATAGTTTTAGTTTCAAAACACATCAGTTCTCCGAAAACCGATACTATAAATATTTTTTATATCGGTTTTACAGTAATATGTGTTATAATTTCAGGTTTAAAAGACATCAGTTGTCCAAAAACCGATATGAAATAATACACATATTATATCGGTTATAGTTATTTATTATATCGGGGGTACTTATATCGGTTTGAAGTTTACTGAAAAACCGATATAATAGGTCTTTTATATCGGTTTTTAGCCGATATAAAAACCCTTTTTTCTAGTAGTGATACTAGGGGACCGAACTGGGATCCAGCGGCTGCCAGGGGGGACCGGGCCACAGTTCGGTCCCCCCCAGTATGTCCAAGTGGACTTTCTCCATGGAATTTTATCTCATCTTTAGCTTTATCTTAAGGCTATATAATTATATAATATATATATAGGGTAATATTCATGTGCATCCATCCCTCACCATGTTAAGGTGAGGGATGACATAGTAGGGTTGACTTCATAACACATCCGAACCATCTACAGGAACCCCCTTAAGTACACTAGACCCATTGAATTTTCACATATCCAAATGGATTGGACCGTTGGATGAAAGGTCAATTTTTTTAGTTTAATATAAAATCATTAAATTTGTGGGCCACGAAAATGAAGGGGTTAAAGGCATGGAATTGACCCCAAATTTGATATATGGTCTCATTCAAAGTGTCTCTTCCCATCCCCCACAAGTCCCATGATCAATGGGTCCTTTGGTGGGCCCTATTAAGTTTGTCTCTCACCATATGGTGAGGGAAGGATGCACAGGAATATACATATATCCCTTGCGCTAAATATTTTATAAGATACCCTTGAACTCAAGAACTAATGAACTAAAGAAGTGCATACATTGTATTTTACCACTTGTGCTACATGGGCATTTTAAAAATTCACAAAGTAATATTTAAGTTAAATGCAAACTGGGCAGGGTGAGTAAGTAAACCTAAAACCCAAACCTAGCCTAGGTCAACGTCTAAACTCATATATATTCTAAGCTCAACCAATTCACTATCAAACCCGTCCTTAATAGAAATTGTGGGGGGGGGGGGGGGGGTGTTTCTCTAATGACAGTAATTATGCTGATCACGGTAACAGTGCTAGTTCGGATCGTCTTGATCTCGGCCTATACATCTCCACCTCGGCACTGCTCAGTTTGGCTTCGGCCAGAAAGCTCACCTTGGCTAAGTGCTTCACCTCGGCCGAGTACTTCACCTCGGACAAGTGCTCCATCTAGGTAGCAGTACCAGAATACGTCCTTGTAAAGGTCATACCTGATCTCGGTAAAAGTGTCAGATGATAAGACAACCACGCTGCAGTATGAACTGACAGATAAGATGGGCGCCAAACGGTCACGTCCGCAAGAGCTCGAGATATGGGCAGATGGGACATCCCCTTTTCACCTACCTCCGCTAAGGAAGCTTCGGATTGAACTTCTCCCCGCATATATACAGGCAAGAGGCAAAGCCCAAAGGTAGGCTGGATGCTCAAACACAAGAGAGAGGTTCAGATACACTCGGACCCCCCTTACTCTAAGCTCTCTCTCTTCTTCTCCACCTCACTTCACCCTTTGTTCAGTGACAGCACTAACTCAGGCGTCGGAGGGCCTTGCGTTGACTGCAGCCAGGGTCTCTGACCGTTGCTTCTCCTCTCCTTTCAGGTTTTCAGGCAGCTAATCCCTCCCAAAAGTTCTACATTCATCTAAGTAAGTCCGCAAGATTTTTTTTGCACTTACAGAAATATTATATTTTAAACTTCTTATAAACTCTTTAGATTTTTATATATTTTTTATATTATGAATTATATTGCATGTGCTTAGAGGGGGGATATTTTGCTAGTATTATTAAATGAAAGTTTGGTCTACTTATATTCACAATTAGATTCAACAAACATAATTTCGTTAGATTTTTCACATATGTGCAATCCAATAGTCAACTGAATCGGGATCATCTAAGGATTTCCCCAACGGTGACTATGAGTGGACCGATCATGGTCAGCCACGTCATCGTAGGCAGCCTCTGCCCTAATGTATGTCAAGTTGCCTGCATGTATAACAGACTGTCCTCGATGACGTGGCGGACCTTGATTGGTCCACTCATGGTCACTGTAGGGGAAATCCTCAGAGGATACGGACTCATAGTCAACTCTACTTTCAATGGATTGATGCACAAACCAGGGGGCTTTTTTTATGGTTTGGATCCATCTTCCTTGTTCTGTGGATTCTGTTGACTTTGGCAGTGAATCATGGACCTACAGAAGTGAGAACAGGTGGTCACATTTTTCTATCTGGTTTGGACCTTGAGAAAGTAGTAGATTTCCGCAAGTGAGATAATTTGATTGGATCTTGACCACACACGGTGTGCTCGATACAATTTCACGATATGTACATTTACGTCAATGATCACACGTAACTTGGGATTGAAATTGAGAACAATTCCTTACGCAAGGAGTTGCGGTCCTCACCCTGACTATCTAGAATTCGAATGTTGGATACGTCACTTCTTTATGTGGGAAGGCTTTTTTCCCAAGGCGTGCAGGCTATTTTTTCACTTGATTGGACTACCTTCTTATGTGTCTTCCTCTCTCCTCGGTTCCCACCCCATTGGCTGTGGAAAAAGAAAAAGGAAAAAAAGAAAAAAAAAACACTTTGGATTGAATTTGCTGTGAAGGCCAAACCGCGTTTCTTTTTTCTTAGAAATCTTACGTGTGTGCTGGTTGGTGAGGGTGTTATTGAGCTTTTGAAAAAAAAAAAAAGTTAAGAGCTTTTTGTATATACCCCCCCTATGGTTTTAGTATTTGTAAATAGGCCCCAACTTTTTCATTTGAATACCTTTCATGTCCTCAAATGGGAAATCAACATGAGATTTGTGTTGAACTTTTATAAAAATGACGGCTTTGCCCTTACATCCATTAAACAAAAATGAGTATATTATTATTTACAAAATTCCATTATTTTATCCCAACTTCCAACGGTCTCTACCAATAACTTTTTAATGCACATGAAGCATATCAATCCAATGGTGAGTCCTATATGGATTGGGCCAATTATAAGCCCAGGTGTTGATTGTCATTATGATCAATATGGATTTAATGAAATAGGCCATGTATCAGTAAAACTAGATTTACATACAATTATTCTCTCCCATTAAATGTAATTATTATTATTACAAGCTTTAGAGAAAAAACAAGTCCAACCTTTTGAATTTAAGCATATATAAAGGGATAAAGAGATGGGCAAAAGTGTCACTCCACTCTAAAAGCTTTTGGTGGTTTGAAAGGCCACTGATTTTGGGACATGAAATGTATTAAAATGAAAAAGAAGGGGCTTATTTACAAATATTAAAACCATAGGGGCCTATTTACAAATTCTAAAAATCTTAGTGGGGTGTGGGTTGTATGCAAAAAGCTCAAAAGTTAATAAATAAAAAAATTCCAAACCAAATAATGACTTCTAAAGTGAATTATGGACCTAAATTAATGAGAAAAGTTGGCACATGTTTTAATTGGTTTGGATCTTGACATAATAGACCACAAATATACTAATTTGATTTGATCTTTTACTACATGGTGTGGCAAACAGGGTCAGAATCTTCTATGGGAGTTCCTCAAGGCTTGAGTGTGAGAACCTTAATTCATGGGGGTCTAGCTTTGCTTTGGATCATTGCTCTTAAAATAGAATTACATAGAGATCTAGTTTATATGATTGATGCCTTGGAAGGGATTACACAATTGATTCCCTGATTGAGATAATTGAATTTAGTACTAGCTAAGAGCATGATCCAGCTCTGATTACTTGCTAGATCAGGAATGATGACCCACAGGGCCTATCACCCCACATATTAGACCATTACAAATGGAGGAGCACCATCATGAACATTTCACATTTTGACTTTTGCACACACTCATTGACCCCAACAATGTTAAGTGATTAATACCGGTTTTGTACAGCCCACCCTGGCTGTACATTTACATTTATTCCCTTATATATATATATATATATATATATATATATATATATGTGGTATGATGTTTCGACATATATTCCTCTTATCTTTACATTGACCTTATTCTTTCCAATAATATCATAAGGAAAACCCTCAATTTAAATATACTAGTATTTTAATAAATTTAAGTATTTTTTAAAAAAAATGTATAAATATATTTATTTGTTTTGAAAAGTCAGGATTAGCACGGGTCTTTTCTACTAGTTGGAGCGAAGTTTCCTCCCATATTATTGAATGAAAGTTTGGTCTACTTGGTTTAATTACATTCACCATACCAAGGGGTTGGTTGAGTTGTCAGGACCACGGTTCCTTCCTCTTCTAGAGCTAGAGGTTTTGATATCAATTCCCGAACCACCTTGAAGTCACAGGAGTGTTTACTCAACTTCCCTCTGATCCTGGAGGGATGAATCAAATCCAAAGGATTAGGAATCTTTGATAGTAAAAATAAATAAAAAAATAAAAAAATTCATACAGTGTGGAAGGCAATTTCAAGATTCGTATATTTGACCACACCATTCCCACCTACTAGAAAAATCGTGAGTCCATGTCTGTTGGTGAGTTGGAACAGGAGCTTTTTAAGGGAAAAGAAGGAACATTCCATACCAAAGTAAAGACTTCTACAGTGAACTGTGGACCTAGATTAGTGAAAACAGGTGGGCACATGTTTTATTTTGTTTGGATCTTGAGAAATTTAGACTACAAATGTACTAATTTGATTTGATCAACTCACTACATGGTCTGACCAATAGGGTCTAGATTTATGGGATGTCAGGAATTGAAAATCATGCACCACCTTTATACAAGACTGCATTTAGGAGACCATGGCACTATGTATGTACCCTCAAAGCCTATTAACCTTGAAGACATTGTTATTTTGGATTCTCCATCCAACAATGTGAACAAAATTTGGGTGGGTGTCACCTCAACCGAGCATGTAGGGGTGGGTGGACAGGTAAGAGTGTCGGTGTAAGGTTGGTGAGTCATAGGTATGCCTACTGAATAAAAAATAGGGGGTCTACACAACCCGACACGGACCCCAAATGGGAGCCTGACTCCCCATGGGGTCCGTTGGATCCCAGGCGGCTGCCGCATGGGGTCCATTCCGCCTGGGATCCAACGGACCCCATGGGGAGTCGGGCTCCCATTCGGGGTCCATTGTCGGGGTGTTTAGACTTTTTGAATAAAAAATGATGGTTCACACCTAAGTTAAGGTGCAAATTAGTCATACCATATCATGACACTTGGCTCTCTCAAGAACAGCTCCTTACTCTTAGCAGAGTGGTACATCAGTTCTTACTTGACTACCGGGGTCCAAACTTTGTTACATCGGCGGCCTTCATTTCTACTTGAGCGTGCAACCTTCCTGTGTGTTTGCGTGCTCTTTCTTGAATTCCAACCCTCTTTGCTGGGTTACCAAAAAAGAAAAAACATGCACACTCAGTCTCTCTCCCATTTACACACACACACACACAAAAACCCTCTCTCTCCCAAGTTGGCATGGTAAATTGCAAAAATGGAGCCAATCCAAGCCCATTTATTAACTAGGCTATTATGTCAACCAAACTTAGCTGGAATTCAAGGAATTCTTGTTTGGAGAAATTCTGAATTTCCAAAAATAATGAAAATCTTTGATGCTCCTTGTACTCGAGGATTTAGAAATTCCACCAAAATATTAAGGGGGGCTGGAATTTCAAAATTCTGGCAAGGCATTGTAACCTTTTAGGCGGTTGGGATTTTAAAATTCTTGTGAAGAAACGAGGAATTTGAGAATGTGAAAGGAAAAGCAATCACATCATATCCAAAACACCCAAAGAATCATGCCCGGTCCAATCTTTGGAATTATTTGAAACTAATCTTCTCCACGTTGGATCATATCATTCCTCAGCTATTTGAAACATTGGGTCATTATCCCCACACCACTAATGGAATTTTGGTCTCACCTAACTATGATGACAAATGAGAGCGCAATCCGTCTATATGGCCCGAATGGTTTGCCCGAATGATAGCCCAAATCTGAGCTGGAGGTCCAGCTGGACCTCTTAAAAAACAATCCTTCATGTTGCGTAGTTTCAACGTGCCTTCTTCTTGTCTCTACATGACTCTTATAGGGCACCATCATTTCTTATAGGGCAGCTAACCCCTTTTATATTACTGGGTGTTGATCGGGACTTCAAATAAGTGCAACTCCCTTCACACTCCTATCCCTCTAATCTAGATCCCGCCCAATTTTATGCCCATCTAACATTTACTTACCCTAGAAATCAGTCTCAAAGAAATTTATAGTTAAAACGACCATTAAACTTTTAAGACCGTCACATCAAAGGTTAAGATAATCTGATTGAGTCTCGGACTCTACAATCTCGAGTTCAGAGGAGTGGAACTCCAAAGTGGGGCGCACTGGTTCGATCATAGCACTCTATCACATTAAATTTATGCAATATGAAGTCCCAAAATTAGAGGATTTCAAATTAAAGGGTAGGATCATTTGACGAGACTCCTGATATTTCACTGACCCCTAATCCGTGTCAAAATTTGTCCACCCCTAGCCTAATTTGGTTGTCATTTATCCAAGTGGGCCTCACCGGAGGTGAACACCTTATTAAGGAATGAACACCTAACAGATTTTTTTTTTCTTGCTAGGGTAGATGACAGAGAACCGCACCAAATCAAGTCAGCTGTCTTGATGGCTTGCATTGTATGCCTTCTCAAACTATAAGTACCTGACACTTACAAACATTACAGAGATATTAGAAAGCCATGAAACTACTACTCCTTCCTCTTTTTCTTCATCTCTCCCTACTAACTGAATTCCCTTTGTTACTACAGAGCTGCCATGAAAATGAGAGAGCTGCTCTCTTAAGCTTCAAATCCTATCTCACAGATCCCACTGGTCGCCTTTCTTCATGGCAAGGGATCAATTGCTGTAGTTGGCAAGGAATCCACTGTTCCAACTCCTCCAATGTCATCTCCATCGACCTCCGCAATCCAAAACCACTAGTCTTCGCTCGTGCCACCAATTCGAGGCTGGTTTTGCTCTCCAACTCCAATTCTACTGCTATTAGTGGTACAATCTCTCCATCACTCTTTTCTCTTCGCCATCTTAGGTACCTAGACCTTAGCTTGAACAACTTTCACCTTTCTAGAATACCCCAACAAGTTTGGACTCTCAAAAGACTTACATATCTCAACCTCTCCAATTCAAATATCTCGGATTCCATTACGACCCAGTTCTCCAATCTTTCACTTTTGCAATCCCTTGATCTTTCATGTTCTGTTAGGATCATTGATTTGTCAACACTTTCCTCCAACCTGTCGTCGTTAAAGCTATCGCTGACTCCTGTGAGTAGTTATAGGTACAATGGCCATGTCTCTTGTAAGAATTTAAGTTGGTTGCAAGGGTTGATTAATCTCAAGGAGCTTATTCTGGATAATGTGGATTTGTCAGAAGCATCAGCGTCGAACTGGGCAGAATCCATATCAGTTCTTCACAAACTTAGGCAGCTTCATCTCTCCAATTGTGGAATTTCCGGTCCAATTCCAATAACCCAGCTTCTCAACCTCACCCATCTGTCCTCTCTTCATATGGATTTCAATTATCTCAGCTCTGGGATTCCAGTTCAACTGGCTAATTTTTCTTCACTTTCCTCTCTAGATCTCTCCAGCTCCCATGTCCAAGGTTCCATTGCTTACCTTCCTCAATTGCAAGAATACAATGTTGACCATAACTGTGATTTGATTGTTGATCTCAATTGGATGTTCAATCTCCAATGGCCCCAGTTGAAGAAACTATCAGTTCAATTGACAAATGTCAATGGTTCAATCCCACCTTCCATCTCAATTGTCTCTTCATTGGTAAGTCTCAAAGCATCAGGTTGTTCAATTTCAGGTACTGTAGGAGAGCGGACCCGCGCCGCGTGCCCGTGCGTATAGCGACCGGGGGCGTGGGGCCCGACCCCACATGGTTTGTGGCCCACCCCGCCGGATCTTTGCCCGTGGGCGTACCGGTGGGGCCTACTAGGGCCAATTGTTTATTTGTTCCCCCCTTGGGGGGAGGCCTCCACAGGAGTCGAACCCGAGACCTCTCACTTTAAGAGATAATCTGGGAGACTCCTGGTACCACTGAACTAGGTCTCGGCCGCGCTGAACTCCCAGTTTCCTGAGACGAACAAGCGATCATCTCCGGCATACTTGTTGGAGTCCTCCAATGCCGTGACGAGAGGCTAACACTTCGCTTTGACGCGGAGATAGTACTTGTCGCCCTCCCGAGACTTACAGAAGTCGTATATGTCCTCAATATCATGGACGCCGAGATTGATGCCCAGAATTTTATTTAGTTCGGCAACGCCCATGATAATTTTGAAGCCATTAGGCATCAATTGGCACGGACATAAGTTCCAGGCTTGGAGGCAAGACCTAAGGAGGGGGTGGAGGGGGGACCTGACCCCACCCTCGATGATGGCGATCAGAGGGAATGGCATCCAGCCATTGCGGAAAACATAGCCGGATGGGCCGTTAGGGTCGGCGGCCTTCACCTGGACATCCTCCGGGATCATGTACGCCGCCTTGAGCTCTGCCAGAGCCGCGGGGGTATCTATCCAGTAACTATAGATCCCCATCTCTAACTAATCCTAAGGCTGGAAACAGAACAGAAAGAGGAACAGGGCGGAAACCCTAGACACTAGGAGAGGGATGTGAACAAGGAAAAGAGAATTGGATAGAGGGACTCTCTGGATCGACAGGAGCAAGACCAGATCACGGTGAATGGCGCTGACTAGGCAACTGCAACCGGAGATCGCAGGGCTGGTTGGAAGTTCTTTTCTATTTCTAGCGGACTGGTTCTAGTCCTAGCAGGAAGCCAAAAGTAAAAATGGGGAAGAACAAGCCAAATCGAATTTAAAGGACAGGGATGGGCGCCATCCCGAAATTCAAAGGGGAGGCGTGCGAGGTGTCGTCTCGATTCTCTCCACACGTCGTCTCGAAATAGCAGGAAGCCCTTTAGACGGCGACGCGTGGCACAATCGGTTCACCTCCCCACACTAATCATGGTCTTCGCATTTATAATTTCCTTGATTGCCTCGGGCAAGTAAAGAGACGGCGGCACGTTAAACCGAACCGTCAAGATCCTTAATTGGAAGCTAACCCGGGGGTAATTGCCAAACGACTTCGGGAGCCAGCTCAGCTCTCAACCTCAAGACTTGGGGAACCCTAGAGGTCAAGAGCTGGGGGGCTATTGTGTGGGGATCGTCTCATGAACTGAAGCCCACCTTTGTTTCGGCAAGAAGCGCCGACCAGGGTCTCGGCCACGGACATGGATCGACCAACACGCTCGCTCCTGCGCCACTTCGGTTTCGGCATCCCTTTTCGCTGGTTTCGGTAAGAGCAAGTTGGTCTCACTTCAGCTATACCGATGCCATGCCCATTTCGGTCTCGGTTGTGCATTTGTAGCTGCGCCATGGGCCACCCAACCAAGGCAGGGCCTGACCGCCACGTTCCATATAAGGACACATGGCGGGGTGCGAGTACGCGCTGATGGGACAGATACATCATCCCAACCGTCCACCCACACGAAGTTCCTGACAGGGTCACATCCATTGGCCACAACCCCATCAGGACAGGGCCCAAGAAGGGGATCCGATGGGACCCCAGCCGCCAACAAATCAGGGCAGGATCAGGCCCAATGTGACTACCATTCAATGCAGTATGGGCTGATCGAACCCTCATTCAATGCAATGTGGGCTGTGATGGACCCTCATTAAATGACTCTATGGGCTGATAAGACCCTAGTAGTCACATCATTAGGCCCACTGACGCAGGCACCAAGGAATTTTCTCATATAAGGTAATCGACCACCCAAAAATGAGGTACGCACTCTTGCGTACATGCAACCAGACACCTCTCTCTTCTCCGATCAACTACATGCACTAACTTTAGCATCGGAGAGCCCTGTGCTGCCCACAGCCAGGGTCCTCTGACTGTTCTCTTCTCCCCTTTCAGGTCCCCGCAACGTGCAGTTCCTCCTCCGATCCCTTGGATAAGTCATTGAAGGCACCTCTAACCTTGTGAGTATATTTTTTGCACTTACAGGTACCATTCCAATTTCCCTTTCCAACCTCTCAAACATGCAGTATCTAGACCTCTCTTTTAATGAAATAACAGGTGACCTTTATCCAGTCTCTGGTCTAAGGAACCTGCAGGTTCTAATACTATTGGGGAACAAAATAGGAGGACCAATCCCAGAATCAATCTGTGATCTTTCATTTCTTAGAGAGCTTTATTTGAGAAAGAATGGTCTTAAAGGAAGAATACCTGATTGCATTGGTCGGCTTGCAGAACTGAAAGCCTTTCTCATCGATGAAAATTCCTTCCAGAGCACCATTGATTCATTTTTTTCATTATTTCAGAACTCCAGTCCTCTTGCCATTAGTCTAAGCTTAAGTGGATTAACAGTAAAAATAGATAAACACCCATCTCCGTCTAAGTTTCAGCCAAAGCTTTTGGGTCTTAGATCATGTAATTTGAATGGAAAAATTCCAAATTTTATTTCAAACATGACCCAACTTGCTTACTTAGATTTGGGCAAGAATAGCCTAACTGGAGCAATCCCTTCTTGGCTATTCAAACTCCCTAAACTATCTTACTTGGACCTCTCTGATAACCACCTTGAAGGACACCTCCCTCCTGTTCTGCTTCATCAATCTCTCTCATCCACATCACTTAATGCAACTAATAATAAACTTCAAGGCCCCATTCCTCTTCTCCCCGACACCCTTGAAGATCTTGATCTGTCTCGAAACAGTTTCACAGGAGACATCCCAGCCCAAATAGGAGAAATGATACCAAATGCTAGATACATTTCATTATCTGAGAACCAACTAACTGGTCCAATTCCAAGCTCTCTTTGCCCCCAAAATAATTTTCTTCTAAAGATTGTTGATTTTTCAAACAACTGCTTATCAGGTACAATCCCTTCAAGTTTGGGGAACTGCAAGTCTCTCATTTATCTGAACCTTGTAGCAAACTACATAATTGGAAACCTCCTAGATGAACTTGGATACGCAACTAATCTTCGTTCTCTCCAGTTGAACAACAACCATTTGGATGGACCATTACCAAATGTCATCCATCACCTAAAGCAATTGGAGATCTTGGCCCTGGGAAACAACAACTTTGGAGGAAGAATTCCCACTTTTATCAGTGAGCTTCAAGATCTTAGAATTCTTTTGATGAGATCAAATTCATTCAATGGGTCCATCCCACAAGAGATTGCAAGTTTGCGTAAGCTCCAATTTATGGATTTCTCAAACAACAAACTCTCCGGTCCAATCCCCAATACGTTGGGTGGTTTAAACTCTCTAATTGTGCAGCCCAGAACCACTTTCGTGCTCGGTTACATAATTGGGTTCACATTCGCAGGTGTGGAATTGGAAATGGTGACTAAAGGGATTGTGTATGTGCTTAGCGTGGTCCACTCATACAACACCGGCATGGATCTCTCAAACAATCTCTTGGAAGGAAAGATCCCGAAGGAAATTGGCCTTTTACAAGCTCTTTACATGCTTAATCTATCACATAACAGCCTTTCTGGAGTGATTCCAGCGAGTTTAGGCAGCATGAGAAGCATGGAGTCCTTAGACCTCAGTTTCAACCACTTGACAGGAGCAATTCGAGAGACTCTAACTTCATTGGACTTCCTTGGCCATTTGAACCTCTCCTACGACAACTTGAGTGGGAGAATTCGAATGGGACCGCACTTTGACACACTTAGGGCTTGTTTGGCAAATCTTATCTTTACGAAACAGATCTGTATGATATAGATCTATTTCAAATGGAGCGGTTTGAAATTAATGTTTTACAAATAGACTGTTTGGTAAGATATAGATATTTTAAAAATAGACTGTTTGGTAAGACACATGTAATAATAGATCTAATGGTCTGGGCATTTTGCAAATATATCAAGATCTGTGATCATCCAACGGTTGAAATTTTATCTCAAACACGTGTTCCACATTTTAATTACTATAGGCGGTTTGGATCTTCATTTTGGTTTGGATCTTGCATTTAGGGGCCATGATTTAAAAAAAAGTATATATAAATGTCTGTCGTTTTTTGTAAATATCTCAAAATCTATGATGATCCAATGGCTAAAATTTGGACCCTTAGTCGTGAATGATCTTTTGAATATATCCAATGGTTTGGATCATGATCTATGATGCCTGAATTTAAAAAAAAAAAAATACCACACTGCTTTGTACAACTTCAAGACTCAATCACTAAGGCATGGGACATCAATGGTCAAAAACGTTTTTGTAAATATCTCAAGATCCACTTTGAATTAGAGGCTCAATTTTGGGCCCATAGCCTTTTTTGGCCCTCCAAAGAGAACCAACGGATCGGATCGTGATTATGGGCCCACAATGTCCAGAATATTAGATCGAATGGCTCACGATTTTTTGCAAATATCTCGAGATCTGAGATAGATCAACGGTTCAAATTTTGACACATGGCCGTGTTTGACTTGCTTCATATATCTAGCGGTCCGGATCATGACTTTGGGTCTCATCAATTAAAAAAAAATCAAAAAAGGGACTGTCCCATGAGGACGTCCAACTCACTGTACATGTTAGAGTCTTTTCGCTTCAAACTTCAGCCACTGATTCAATTATGGTCATTTTGCTTGCTTCTTGAAATGGAGGCAAATCATCTTAAGTCCATTTCAAATGGACTTTGCAACTTGACTTACCAAACAATCTTAAAACTGTTACACACAGTTTTAAGACAATAAGAGGCTGATATAAGATTTGCCAAACGGAACCTTAGTGGGGATGGATCAGCTTATATGGGAAATACCTTGTTGTGTGGGACTTCTATTCAGAAGACATGTGAGAGTGAAACTGGCATTGGTTCAGAAACTGAGAAGGTTGAGGAGGAAGAGGATGAAAGCGACATGGGGCTCCTTGGGCTTGTGGCCTTGGGTTATGGAGTTGGGTTCTTTGCATCATTCATAGGGACTTTAGTTGTGATGGGAATGAATACATGAATACAGAAGATTGGTATCAACAGTCGTGTTTGGTTGGTCGAAGAATAAGCAGTCTTATAGAACGGAAGCCTCAGTACTACCTATACTACCTACTTTGTTTGTTATTCCTTTGTATACATGTCCATTTGGATTCATAATTATGATAAAGCCAGCTAGAATGTGTGAAACTTATGATATATGACCATGATGACAAAGCTTTCTCCTATTTATATTGAACTCTATCATCCACCCCCAGATTAATTATATGGCTAAGAAGATGATGATTGTGATGATATAATGATGTGATTTGAACATGGGGCATTCTTAAATTGCTGTTACATGATTTTAGTTCTATCTGGCGTGAATGTTTTGGTTTCTAAAGTTGATATTTGAGTCCATGCTTGTTGTCTTAATTACTAAACTGGGGCATTTTACTTAGGGAGAGACATGACAAGGCCAAGCTACAACCGAACCCCAAATTAAACCACTGCAAATGGAGAGTGTCATCAATATTTCACATTTTGACTGTTGCACACACTCATAAAGGTAACAGAAGATAATTCCTAGTCCCAACTCTATTAAGAGATATGCACGTGTGCTCACGCAAGGGCAAGCTTCATGGATCTACCCAAGAAAACAGAGGACTCTATCCAAAAGTTTGCGTTAGTAGTTCAAAATACCCGAATACTAAAAATAGTAAAATAAATTAGAATTTAAGATATAAATTAGTCTCGTGAAATTGTGGTTATATATATATATATTAAGTTCTTTAAGGTAACCATTCCTACCAAAACCTTGGCTAAATACTTTTCAATGCTTCCCCTGGGGCGGAAACCGGTTAGTGTGCATTTTACGGCACGTATATTTTTTTAACGTTTAGATGTTCCACATGGGATTGATCTTGCAACCGATTGGTTTTGATATCATATTAAGTTACTTTAGCTAGCCATTTCTAGCAAAACCTCGAGACGCTAGTAGAGGCGACATAAATGCTTTTAGAAAATATAAGTTTTATAAGTACAAGCATTGCGGAGAAATATTTTAGAACAACTTTCTTTAATAAGAACTTTTGAATTCCATGTTCCAGCTTAGTCACATCTTGACCTCAAAAACTATTGGCTTCACTACTGGATATTGATTTCACAAAGAAATATATACTCACAAATAGAAAGGCCAAGGATATGTCAAGAGACTTAAAATAAAGAGAGTTGCCGATGCCGCATCCCAAACTTCAAACTTCTCTTACCACATCTCTTTATTTTAAGACCATTATACCATATGTAAAATTTCTAAAATGGACATCTTTCATAGTTTCATACTTCACTCAATTTTTCTCTACACTCACCCACCCCAACCCCCTCCCCTGTAAGGTCCCCAACCTTAATAGTATGCTTAGTTTTTTCTTTTTTTAAATTTTGCAGTTAGCTTAATCAATTTTCATATTAGTTAATTACATAGATTTAGTGCTCGAGCGGGTTTCTTTTGTCATTAGAAAGCTGTCTGCGAAGCTTCTTGTGATTCCAAGCGTGTTTGAGCATAGCACGGCGGTAGGTTGTAACTGAGGGAAATTTGAGTGATTTTTTGGAAAATTCCGTTTTCATCGAGTTTGAGTTCGTTGGAAAGGTCTCGTTGTGCTCAACGTCCAAACATGAATCAGGGGGCGACACACACAGGGCCTTCGCCCCCTTACATGGCGACCCCTGATTTGTCCAAACAGGGCTCCCCTCCCTGTTTGGACGAAACAAGGGATCCGGATCCCTTAATTTGTTAAAGAAGCAACCATCAATTGGTGGTGACACGGCAATGTCAGCTGTCGGCATAGTTTTTTATTTTGGTCTGGTTATACGTGGTGTGGTTTAAAACTATTATTTGTTATTTTCATCTCTTTACATTTAAGCACAGATGGAGGGTTTTTTTTTTTTAATGACCATCGCCAAGCCCCCTAAAATGAAAATTCCGGATCCGCCACTGGGTGTGCACATGTTTCTAATTGATTTGGACCTTGAGAAAGTGAACCACACAAGTCTACTAATTTGTTTCCATCTTGACCACTCAAAGTAACTTGATAAAGTGAGCCCCACTTGCTCCATCTCTTTCGATTGGGTCTTTGATCAAGTGGGTCCCACATTCCCGGATGGTTTTAGAACAAGATTCCTCTCAAATTAACTTTATCTTGGAAGAACCATACCAGTTATTTATTTATTTTTTTGCTTGGACCTAAGAGAGAGCCAGCATACACAAGGTAGTCCACTCAAGTGTGAAGGAGGTCTACACAAGTAGGAAGAAAGCCCACACAAGTGGGAAAGGAGCTCGTACAAATGTGAAGAGGTGATATATCCCAAGCTGTCAGGTAAAAACAGACGCTCCTTACCACTCAAGTAAGGAATCATAGCAATTAAAATGTTCATTTCTCTCATTTCTTTTTTTTTTTTCCCCTTGTAATACTTTTGTTGTTAGAAACTTGGTTTTGTTCAATTGATAAAACCATTGTATATGTTTCACTTTCTTGTATGATAAATTTATAGCAGAGATGAAACTGAGATCGCTATTGTTGATGACAATGTCATCAATATAAAACAAACATGAAGGTGCATTTTCTGCCATTGATATAGGAGGAGCAAGCAATCTGCCTTGGATTGTCAGTAACCACCTTCATGTAGAACTGTGGGGAACTTAGGAAATCGGTTGGAAGATGCTTGCTTAAACCCCACATAATATATACCTCTTTCTTTTTCTGCAGCCGTGGAGAAAGAGAAGAAAAGAAATAAAAAGCACAAAACAGGGGTCTTATTCAGAGGGTTCTATATAGGAACTAGGAATTCTCAAGTGGAAAAGGACATGGCTCTGTGTATCTTCCCTCATTCCCTCTCCGACCATATGAGCCTAGTGTGGCCAAGAAAGGAAAAAGAAGAGCAGCATATTGCATGTGAAGTCAATGTACATGGACCCACTCGCCTTTGCTTTTGGCCTGTGCAACTCCTTTCAAACTCCTATCCCTTTGATCTGGATCATGTTCAATTTTAAGTTCATTGAACCTTTAGCTCACCCTTTAATGGAATCACTCAAGAGAATTTATAGTTTAAAAGATCATTAAGTTTTTAGGTTGTTAAATCAAGGACTAGGATAATCTTTTGGATACTTGGATCCTTTGAGTCTTAAGACTTAGAGAGTGAGACTGCACAATGGTGCCCACAAGTTGAAAATCCGAGCCGCTAAAAAAAACGCAAACACATGCATGCAACGGATGCTTGGTTTATTCTGAGTTGATCCCACTAAGGGCACGTTTGTGTACACACCCTTTCCGTGGAAAGAGGAAATTGCCACGTCAGCATTTTCCATAGAAATGAAAACCTCGGAAAATGATTTCCGTAGAATTTAGAAATCCATGTTTGGTGCAAAAAGAGTTTCCTCATTGAATTGATGCAGATGTTGTTTGGTGCGGCTGTGGATTCCTTATAGAAAATCAAAATTTCTTATTTGGTGATATAATTTTTTGAATAAAATAACACAACATGTATATTATTTATTTAACATTAAATAATAATTTATATAAAGAAATAAAAAATGAAAGAGTTATAGGGTTTTTGGGTTGAAATGGACAAAAGTGAGGAAAAGATGGAGAAGTTTTCCGAGGAAAATCATTTCCCATACCCCCCCATAGGAAACCCATTTCCACAATTATCAAGGAAAATGCTGACGAGGCAGGAAAACATTTCCGCGGAATTGTTCCGCACCAAACGCCGGAAAAATGGATTTTCCGCGGAAAACCGTGAACTTTTCCGCGGAAAAGTGTTACACAAACATGCCCTAAAGGTTGACCGGTTGATAGAAAAAGGGATTAATGAATATGAATAGAATAGTATTAATCATGTTTATAACCAAACAGTCAATCTTATATATTATGCTTGCATGGCTACCAATTTTGGAACATGGAAGGTATTTAAATGAAAATTTCAGGATGCATCATTACACACCAAAACAAGATAGGTTAGGCACAAATACTAGAAACCTAAGGCCATATAAGAAAAAAATAAAAAAAGAATTAAGCTCTTTTATTTACACTTTGCAGGGGGAAGTAAGTAGGGCTATCAAAGAGTCTGGCCGGGCTTGTGGTTGTCATTACCTTACCCTTTATATATGCCGGGCCGTGCTCGAGTAGGCGAAAGCCCTCAAAGGGCCTGCACTACCCAGACCATTACCCAACCCTCGAGGGCCAAGGTTGGGCCAGGGCAGGGCAAAGGGCCTCAAAATGAGAAAATCATTATTTATTTATTTTATACTATACCTAAGAATCGAGTGTTGATTGATGTTATCTTGTTAAACCTCTCTTGCAAGGTACCATTAAGAAACGTTTGGAGGATGGAAGTGGTCTCATAAAAAAGTTCTCACAAAGTCAAACGTGCTTAGTGACTTGAGTTCTAGATGTACTGTTTTATTTATTTTGTCAAAAAAAGGAAAAAGGGTTAAAGAGTCTATTCTATCTCACACCTTTCATAGGAAATTTCACATACCAAATCATCCCACGGAGTCTTATCTTTGAGAAATTTAAACATTTACCTTCACATACCTTTTATGAATTAGCATTATTTTCAATTTAACACAGATCTTAATATCAAGTGTTGTCGGATTTCAGTTACAAAATATAAATGCACCTAAAAAGTCACTATTAGTTTAAAGTTTAAAGAACTGGGAGTCATAATTATCTAATTAAAAGGATATTTGAATCACCTCATATCCTCTCGATTCCACGCACATACACAATACATTTATGAATTAGTTAGTGTCCCAAATCCCTCCGTGGTCCTTATTAACATTGGTATACCCCACTTTGCACTAGCAATAATATATAAAAATAATTTAAAAATCTTAAATTAGAAGCAATAAACCTTGAAGAAATGAATGAGAAGCAAATGTGCAACACGTATTTCTTATGCATTAAGTATAACAAGCAACTTAAATAACTATATAGAGATAAAATAAATTGAGTAAGCATGTGTATTGGTTTTTAAGGCATTTTTAATGGGTGTGGAATTTAAAATTACATTGAAATCCCCATTTTATCACTAGTAAATAACTATTAAAAGTGCATTTTAGTATATATTTATAGGAGAATATTCATGTGCATTCATCCCTCACCATAGGTGAGAGACATTTATATAATTGAAAATATTCATGTGCAAAATAGGAAAAACCATATATGGTCATATGCAGAAAAAGAATGTTCATGTGCAAAGAGGGAAAGCCATGAAAGTATCCCTCACCGATGTACATGAATGTCCCCCATACATATATATATATACATATATATATATATATATATATATGGGAGGTGCTCTTGTGAGAGACACTTTCACCTTACTTTGAGAGATAAAGTGGGGGCCCTGACAATTAAGTTGTTGTCATTGGATATGGATGTCAGGGCACCCACTTTATCTCTCATAGGAGCATCTCCATCTATATATAAATATATATATATATATATGGCTGCTGCTCTCCTCAGCTGCAGCCTCTGTCTAATATCAGCTGCAGGCATGTGAGGAGGGCTGCAGCTGCTCCCCTCACATGCCTGCAGCTGATATTAAGGAGGGCTGCAGTTGAGGGGAGCAGCTCTATATATAAATATATATATATATATATATAAAAGGCTGGCACTGTCCAAGTCTACCCTGAGGTATTTTCTTGTTTATGGAAATGAACAGTCTTTAGATGAGCATCTTAGTGTAAGCAAATGTACAATGTTGAAAAGTTCCATGATTCCATCTGGGTGCCTCATCTTGATGATCCAAACCGTTCATGGGGTGGACCCCAACATGATGGGCCATGCCCAGAAGTTTTCTTTTAACAGAGAAACCTCACAAATGGGTAAAGAACTCCTTGGACCTATTATCTGTGAATCTAATTAACTGTAGCTGATCATGTCCTAAGATCAAAACAACTGCCACTTGAAGGTAACTCAAGTTATCCAAAAGCATGAACCTTCATTCACACCTATGTTGAGTTACTCGAACTCGGTTTATGAAGATCCAAATGGGTACCTATTATTATTATTATTATTATTATTATTTATGCCTAACCAGAGTGGGTTATGGGATCCCTTTTGAAGGAGCTACACCTTTGTTTGCACATCTGATTTGCCTAACTGTTGTATTACTAAGATACCAGAGCAGCAGTCTATCTGTTTCAAAGTTAGAGAGTTCATTCATTTGGTGGAGGATTGGAGAATTATGAATTTATTCAGTTGCTATCTTATTAAAGAATAAAATGGTTTAATTTTCCATGCTGACTTTTTTTTTTTTTTTTGAGTCCGAATGACAAGGAAATGGGTGATTCAATAATGAATTGATTTGAGGATGAAACATTTAAAATTATGAAGATAATTTTTAGGGTTTCTCTCATTTTGATTGTTAATTTAAACTTATTAGTGCAAGCAATAACATATTTCTTATTTTTGGAACCCAACCTAGGGCGCTGGGAGTGGGACCCATGAGAGACTTAACAAGTAGGGAAAGAAGCCTAAACACGTAGGAACTCTTGCAACAGTTGAGATAAGATATCCAACAGCAATGCCTCAAGCAGGAAGTCCATCACAGCTAAGAAAGGGGAAGGACACCCCTCCCTTGATGTCCATCACAAAAGAGAAATGGGAAGGACATCCTCATAATCTATAATCTATAAAGAGAGGAAATCCTCTCAATTTATACGCATTAATAACCAAGATGATTCAAATTCAAATACAATCTTATCTCTAATAACCAAACCAACCAACCTAATCCTATCTCTAACATCTCCCTCAATCACATTAACTTAGCATCAATAACTAAGATGATTCAAATTCAAATACAATCTTATCTCTAATAACCAAACCAAAACCAACCCCTCAATCACATGAAAAGTTCATGTGATTGAGGGGGATGTTAGAGATAGGATCAGGTTGGTTGGTTTAATAACCAAACCAACCAACATGCTCCTATCTTTGACATCTATCCCTAACACATTCCTCCCTCACTAGATGTCCATCACAGGAGAGAAAGGGGAAGGACACCCCTCACTTGAGTTGGGGCTCCAAACACCCACACGAAACAAAACAAAAAATAAAATTAAATAAAATTAAATTAAATTAAATTAAATTAAAATTAAAATTAATATAAAAAATATATATATCCTAGAAAACATAGGCACCTAAACATTGTACGTTTGACATCTCTTGTTTCAAGGTCTATATGTCTTAAAGTGGTTTGATAGATGTTTAGGTGCCGTTTGGCATCTCTTGTTTCAAGGTCTATATGTCTTAAAGTGGTTTGATATGGATGTTAAACGGTGCCGTTTGGCATCTCTTGTTTCATGGTCTATATGTCTTAAAGTGGTTTGATGCAGATGTTTTAAAAGTTAAGACTGTTTGGATGGTGCACGTCACATATTTATTGTAACCAGACAATAGACATCTTTCATTTATTTCATATGGGCTGAAAAATGGTGCTTTTTGACAAAGATGACAGTGTCTGAAGTGGACAGACCATGCTACTGCAGTGTATTTTCTGACGGTTCATTTTTTCTTTATTCTTTTAACATCCGTGGCCCTAAATGATGATAAGAACCGTTTAGAATCTTCATTACGCTAAGAACAGCTAGGCGACCAAATTTGAACCGTTGATCATTTACAGATCTCTAAATATTTGTAAAAAAATTTGGACCCTTAGATTTGGGTTTTTGGACTTTATGGGCCTCTAAATCAAGATCTGGACCGTTGATCTGCTTAAGAAGCCTACAAATGGTAATAATATCACACATCAGCTCTTAACTCCTTAAGGATCTCGAGATATTCAGGAGAAAGCGTGGAACATTGATACTCTTGTGTCTCAATTGCTGGGATTGCACATGATGCCAAAGTTGTCCTTTTTTTTCTTATTTTTCTCAATGATTGGGTCTAAACCAATAATCCAGACCATTCAATCTCTTTAGAGTATCTAACACAACCATAGAGTCAAATATCAGCCATTGATGATGCACCATTATTGAGATATTTGTGATAAAATGCAAACCATTAAATATGAATTCTTGATTTATGTGGGTCCCTTTAAAAAGATCTATACCGTTGAATCTCTTTCGAATGCCTAAGAGATCAAATTCTAGCCCTAGATTCCTCATATTTCTTGAGAAATTTGTGGAGAATATTAACAGTCAAATTAATAAAGTGTCTATTTCAAACTATTTAATTCTTTTACCAAACGGTCTATTTATAAAATATATATTCTACATAGACCTATTCTACATAGATTTGTTATCTATATATCTATTTGATATAGATAAGATTTGTCAAACAAGCCCTTAATAAATAATGAAGACTTTTTTGAAGGGCAGCGGCGGTCTAAGTGCGCCCTTTTCTCACGCGGAATGGTGGAATCCTGATCCCATGTTTGGTGGGCCAATCACCAAGTGCGACTTGGCGTTTTGGCCACCTCAACTAAGATGCAGGGATCTTTGGCCAAAAAAATGCCACGTAGCACGTGGTGATTGGTCCAAAGAGGCGCCAGTTCAAAGAGGGGATCCGGATTTCGGATTCGCGATGGTGATGCCTTGTGGGGCTATAAGTAGGTGACAATTCAACGTTACAGAGACACAGAAAGAAAGCCATGGAACTCCCCATCTTTCCTCACCTCCTCCTACTCCTGCTACTAACTCAATTCCCTCTTTCACTACAGGGATGCCATGAAAATGAGAGAGCTGCTCTCTTAAGCTTCAAAGCCTCTCTCACTGACCCCACTAGTCGCCTTTCTTCATGGCAAGGTATCGACTGCTGTAGTTGGCAAGGAATCCACTGTTCCAACTCCTCCAATGTCATATCCATTGACCTTCGCAACCCAAAACCACTAGTCTTCGCTCGTGCCACCAATTCGAGGCTGGTCTTGCTCTCCAACTCCAATTCTACTGCTATTAGTGGTACACTCTCTCCATCACTCTTTTCTCTTCGCCATCTCAGGTACCTAGACCTCAGCTTTAACAACTTTCACCTTTCTAGAATACCCCAACAAGTTGGAACTCTCAAAAGACTTACATATCTCAATCTCTCCAATTCAAAGATTTCGGATTCCATCACGACGCAGTTCTCCAACCTCTCACTTTTGGAGTCCCTTGATCTTTCATGCTCTATTAGGATCCTTGATTACTCACATGTTTCCAATGATTTCAAGGAATCAATTATTTCTTTGAGTTGTCAAAGTTATACGTACAATGGCCATGTCTCCTGTAGGGATTTGAGTTGGTTGCGAGGGTTGGTTAATCTCAAGGAGCTTAGTCTGGATGGCGTGGATCTATCACAAGTATCTGTGAGAAATTGGGCAGAACCCATATCAGTTCTTCACAATCTAAGACAGCTTCATCTTTCCAATTGTGGAATTTCTGGCCCAATTCCAATAACCCAGTTTCTCAATCTCACCCATCTATCCTCTCTTCATATGGATTTCAATTTTATCAATTCTGGGCTTCCAGCTCAACTGGCTAATTTCTCTTCTCTTTCCTCTCTTGATCTCTCTAGCTCTCATGTCCAAGGTTCCATTGCTTACCTTCCTCAACTGCAAGAATACTATGTTGACAATAACTACGATCTGATTGTCGATCTCGATTGGATGTTCAAGCTCCAATGGCACCGGTTAGAGACACTATCAATTCAATATACCAATGTCAATGGTTCAATCCCACCTTCCATCTCAAACATGTCTTCATTGGTAAGTCTTTCTGCATCAGGTTGTTCGATTTCAGGTACCATTCCAATTTCCCTTTCTAATCTCTCAAACTTGGAGTATCTAGACCTCTCTCTTAATGCTATAACAGGGGACCTCCATCCAATCTCTGGTCTAAGGAACCTGCAGGTCCTAATCCTAATGGCGAACAAACTAAGAGGACCAATCCCAAAATCAATCTGCAAACTTTCATCTCTTAAGAAGATTTATTTGAGAAACAATGGTCTTGAAGGAAGAATACCTGACTGCATTGGTGGGCTTGCGAAACTAGAAGCCTTTCGCATCAGTTATAACTCCTTTGATGATACTGTCTATTCATTTTTTTCATTGTTTCAGAACTCTAGTCCTCTTTCCATTAGTCTAAGTGAAATAACATTAAAAATAGATCAGCACCCATCTCGGACTAAGTTGCAAATGAAATTTCTCTCTCTTAGATCATGTAATTTGAATGGAAAAATTCCAGATTTCATTTCTAACATGACAAAACTAGCCTACTTAAATTTGGCCAATAATAGCCTAAGTGGAATAATCCCTTCTTGGTTGTTCAAACTCCCAGAACTCTTTTTTTTAGACCTCTCTGATAACAACCTTGAAGGACGCCTACCTCCTGTTCTTCTTCATCAATATCTCATGCCCACATCACTTGTTGTATCAGGTAACAAACTTCATGGCCCTATTCCTCTTCTGCCTGACACTCTTGATGTTCTTGATCTGTCTGGAAATAAATTTACAGGAGAAATCCCAACACAGATAGGACAAATGTTACCAAATGCTAGATACATTTCCTTCTCCCAAAACCAATTCTCTGGTCCAATTCCCAGCTCTCTTTGTCAGCAGAACAATGTTCTTTTAAAGAATCTCGATTTTTCATACAACCACATGTCAGGGACAATCCCTTCTAGTTTGGGAAACTGCAAATCTCTCATTTTTCTAAATCTTGGAGCAAACTGCATCATTGGAAACCTCCCAGATGAACTTAGATACCTAACAAACCTGAGGTCTCTCCAGCTGAACAACAACCATTTGGATGGCTCCTTCCCAAATGCCATCAGTCGCCTAAAGCAATTGGAGTTCTTGAACCTGGGGTATAACAACTTTGAAGGAAATATTCCCTCGTTTATCAGTGAGCTCCAGAATCTTAAAATTCTTGTGCTGAAATCAAATTCATTCAATGGTTCCATCCCACAAGAGATCAAATATTTACGTCAGCTCCAATTCATTGATTTCTCAAACAACAAACTCTCAGGTCCAATCCCCAATACATTAGGCAGTTACAGCTCTCTCATTGCGCAACCTAGAAGCGGGGTCTTGCTTGGTTACATGATCGAGCTCACATACGCAGGCGTGACAATGGAAATGGTGACTAAAGGGAAGTTGCATGAGCTTGAATTTGTCTTCTCATACGACACCGGCATTGATCTCTCAAACAATCTATTGGAAGGAAAGATTCCCAAGGAAATTGGTCTTTTGCAAGCTCTTTACATGCTTAATCTATCACATAACAGCCTTTCTGGAGAGATTCCTGCGAGTTTAGGCAGCATGAGAAGCATGGAGTCCTTAGACCTCAGTTTCAACCACTTGACAGGAGCAATTCCAGAGACTCTGACTTCATTGGACTTCCTTGGCAATTTGAACCTCTCCTACAACAACTTGAGTGGGAGAATTCCAATGGGAGCACACTTTGACACACTTAGTGGGGATGGATCAGCTTATATGGGAAATACTTTGTTGTGTGGGACTTCTATACAGAAGAGATGTGTGAGTGATACTGATCACATTGGTTCCGGAAATGAGAAGGTCGAGGAGGAAGAGGATGAAAGAGACATGGGGCCTCTTTATGGGCTTGTGGCCTTGGGTTATGGGGTTGGGTTCTTCACATCATTTGTTTGGACCATGGCCGTGAGGGGAAAACAAACATGTAAATGAGTGCAGTAGTTGGAATCAACAGTTGATCGAAGAATAATCCATCTTAGAGAACAGAGGCCTGCCTGGCATATTATCATCCAAATTACAAAATTGTGCGGGCGTGTGTATATTGTGTGTATGTATCCATATTACAAAATTGTGCAGGCGTGTGTATATGTGTGTATGTATCCATTTGGTTTCATGCTAATGATAAAGCCTGTTAGTATTTGCTTCCAAATAAATTCAAATTCATTCCACACCCACGCACGTACACCTATACACAGGCATGCTATTCTTAAGTTGCATCAACATTTTAGTTCTATTGTGTGTTTTTTTTTCCTTCTTTTTTAAAGTTAAACTTGAGTACATGTTCGTTATCTTAATTAATTATTAGACTGGGCCATTAAACAGGCAGAGATATGAGGAGGCCGACCTCGCTAGACCGGACCCCACAGATTAGGCCATTGCACATATTGGACAACGCCATGAACATTTCACTTTTTGACTGTGGCACACACATGTAGATTACTGCATAATTCCTACTCCAGCCTTGTAAGCAACATATGCATGTGCCTGCGCAATGACAAGCTTCATGGAGCAGCCAAGAAATCAGAGGACTTTGTACAAAAGTTTGTGTTAATAGTTCAAAATAAACAAATACCAACAATAGAAAAATAAATTATAATTTCAGATATAGATTAGTCACTTCAAAATATGGTTATACAAGCATAATAAGTACAATCATTGTGGAGAAATGTTTTGAAACAACTTTTCTTTCATTTGATAATATTTCGACTTCCATGTCTGGATGCAATATAAGTTTTGTCGATCTTTTTTACAACAATCTAAATTTTCTGATAGATATTGATCATTGAGGTATTGTGTGTGGAGGGTGAAGTAGAAAATGAAAGGGAAAGAAAGAAAGAAGAGTGGAATTCCAGGGTGGGTGGTAGAATATCCCTTTGTCATTAGTTGAGTCTTGGACTGACATCAGCTGTTGGGACAATCTTCTTTCTTTCCAGGGTGGGTAGTAGAATATTCCTGTGTCATTGGTTGAGTCTTGGACTGACATCAGCTGTTTTTGACAGAGTCTTGGACGACATCTGTTGGGTAAGCACTGCCCATATGAGTCTCCCTTTTTCTTCCAAAAAAGTCGACTGGCACGACCCATGTGATCTTCTCGACCACATGCAATATTGTCTACAAGCTTCATCCAAAAGAAGCTACTCTGTAAGGACTGCCTTGTGCACCAACCCACATCCCCGATCGACCTTTATGTGTGAAAGATGGATGGGACATGTGGACAATTTGGTAAGCCACATGCCGCCACTGACCTTAGTTTCAAAGCACTATAAATTAAATTGCTGGCTCTTTTTGTGCGTACAAGGAATGCAAGTGATGGTGCAGTGAATGAGAAGCAAGGTGTGTAAGTGGTGAGTGAGAGAGTATTGTAGGAGGGTGCCTAGCGTAATGTTTGTATAAAGTGCTGGGAATTTTGTAGCGTTGAGTCTGGGTCCACTGTAGGTCTTCCTGCAACATCTATCTTCAGCTTAGTCTCCCCTCGGTGTAGATAAACTATTGGCTATTTGGCTTCGTTGCTACTAGTATTGAGTTCACTGGGAAATATATAAACACAAATACAAAGCCAAAGGATATCTCAGGACACTTCAATCTTCCATAATACCACATAGCAGAGGTCAAAGGTTGATGGAGAGTTAAAAACATGGAAAGTAGCGGCTTTAGGATTGTGGGCCCAGTAGCTAGTAATATCTTTGGACGACCATTCCTACCAAAACCTCAAAGTATTAGTCGATTCAACATAAATATTTTTCAATATTCTTTCATGGATGCACCCACTCTGCAATAGATACTGCAAGCTCGAGAGGTTAGCTGGCTAACCATTCGAACCAAACGGCCGGTTGGCTTTGATATTATATGAAACATTTTTTTTACTAACTATTCCTACCAAAATCTGGAGGTGTTTGTAAGAATGGTTAGCCAAAGAAATTTAATATGGTATTAGAGCCAATGGTCAAGAGATCGACTTCCAAGAGGAATGACTCAGCCGTAAAAATAACGCCGACCGAATTCCACCTGAAGGGACTGTTGAGGAGTGGGCTCTTCCCACGGGGGAGTATTCAAAAGTATTCATGATGTATCTACTAATACCTCAGGTTTTAAGTATGAATAGTTAGCCAAAGAAACTTAATAGCACCAAGGTCACAATGTAGAGAGTACACAAGTTTTTCATTTATACTGTATTTGTACTTTGTACTGTAGTATGTTTTATTTATATTCTTTTCCTTATACTACACCCTTGATCTTTAAATAAGGCAAATTAGTGATAATTATAAAAGATACTATATTGTCACATGCGGAGATGCAAATCCTTCTCATTTGGACTTGCCATCATATTTATTGACCATTGCCACTGGCTCAATTTTCTTCCAACTGCCAGCGTTCTATAATTTTATTCAAAGGCTTGACAAAACCCAACCCAAATTCCAAGCCGGTTTTGATTTCAGGTCTAAGCGTCACCCAAACCTGAGCAAGCCTAACCCAAGTACAAGGGTTTGGAGGCTTCACCCCCATTCAAACCTGAAAAAAAAAATCAAATTAAACACACCTCCAGATTTTGAAAATTAATAGTTTTTTACATTTGCCCTCTCTCCTATGATTTTCTTTACATTGAGCCCCCCAACAAAAAAAAAACCTGGGTCCACCCATGAGCAACCCCATTCGAATTTCACTTTGGCCGGATCAGGTCATGTTGATTGTGTTTTGTTTTTGCAACAAAAAAAATCACAGGGTTATGAATTCTCCAAATTTAATCTCCAATTGGTTACCAAAATACTCAAGCATAATCCAATATTGAGGAAGGTGATATCATGAGAATTCAAAAGGCCAAAATTCACTTTCCGAGAAATTGATTTTGAGGATTCTAGAATTCAAATTGAGAATTTTAAATGCTTTATGCTAGAAAACTCTAGCGGTTATTTAGCAAAATTTGAAATTCACCAAATTTCGTCCTTTAAGAGGAATTTCAAATGCTCAAGTATATTTTAGTGTTAAAAAAACTTAAATTCAAAAAGGAGAAGAAGCTATAATAATGACTTTTACGTAGGAATACATAAACTAATCTTTTTTTTAATGTGACATTTATGTAGGTTGATTTCCATTATTGTAACAACCAAGGATGTAAATGGGTTGATTCTGGTTCGGAGCCATGGTGGATCTGGAACTGAAACCATTAACAAGAAGATGGAACTAAAATCGGAATCGAAACTGATTCAGAATATGATGTTTCCTTGTTCCGGCCAGAACCATAATCGTTAATAAGAAGATGGAATCAGAAACAGAAGCAGCTCCGTATATAGTAAAAATTTGGATAGAGACCAATATCCATAGGAGGAATTATAAAAAACTTAAGGTAATATATCTGGTTCGGGTCCATAGGACCGATTTGAAACATGTTTCCTTGTTCCGGAATCATAATAGTTAATAAGAAGACGGAATCAGCACCAGAAGCGGATCCGTATATAATACAAATCTGGATACAGACCCAGGTCCATAGGAGGAATATTAAAAAATTAAGATAATATGTCGGGTTCCAGATCCATAGGTCGGAACCAAGGTGGTGCTGGACCAAGGCCCATTTACGTCACGGGCCCGGACCTGAACCTATTTTCTTATTAGAGCCTAAATAAAGACCCAAATCCAATTTTTCATAAGTCAAAACTATGAGTAATCGGAGAATTAAGAACCATTTACTTCCCTACAGACAGGCCATTTGAAATGCTAAGAGTAGTGTGTAAGTGGGAGTGCGTGGCTTTGAGTCACTAAAATGTAGCCCAAGAACAAGAGGAAAAACAAAAAAGGGCCAGTGTTCTTCTCGGATATAGCTCAAAACAAAGAGGCCCTAAAATGAAGTGAAATCATCATTTAACTCCCGCCAAATCGCATTTCTATGGATCATGAAATCTAAGACTCCATTCCTTTATAAGTTGCCAAACTCTCTCACAGTCACAGACAGAGTCCTATGGGGTTTTGTCATTCCAAACGCTATAGGCATCAGATATGGAGAAAGGTCTGATTTCTGTGGATAGGTGGGATGAACAGAGCCAGGCCTATTTCCTCACTCATCTCCACGCCGATCACACCCAGGGTTTGTCCCACAGATGGAAGAGAGGCCCTCTCTTCTGCTCTCCCATCACCTCTCGGCTCTTGCCTGCAAAATTCCCAGGTTTCAATCTGTCGTTGATTCGGGTTTTGGAGATTGGGTCTCCCCATTTGATTTCTTTGCTTTCTCCCTCTTCTGGGTCGGAGATTGCCGTTCGAGTTACTGCAATTGACGCTCTCCATTGCCCTGGTAATGGTTTGTTTGGATGATGCATTTCTGTGAAATATTGTAGAGAATGGAGTTGGGTTGCTGAATAGTTGGTTGGTTATGGTTTTTGTAGTTGTTTGCTTGTTTGTTTTTTAATTACTGTTTTGGTAGATAACTGGGTGTTTTCTGAGTTTGGAGTTTGATTTAAGTGGGACCCAGTTGATTATGATTGCCCTCTTCTTTCTTGTGATCCTTGATCAAGTCTCCCCAAATGAAGTTTATCTGTGATCACCCATTTCAATTCACTCATTTTTTCTATGTAGAAGCAGGGTTTCAACAAAAAATTTTTTTTTTTTTTTTTATTGTGGGTTTTTTTTTTTTTTTTTTTTTTCGGATTTGTAGCTTGATCAAGTGAGACCCACTTGCTTCATCTCTTTCGTATGGGTCTTTGATCAAGTGGGTCCCACGTTACCTGATGGTTTTAGAACAAGATTCTTCTCAAATGAACTTTATCTTGGATGCATCATACCAGTTAAAATGTTCAAACATCTGTTGTATTTTCTTATCCTTTTCTTTTCTTAGAAAACAGCTTCAGAGGCTACTTTCATGCATAAAATCCCTAAAATCCACTAAATTGATACTATCATTGATATTTGAAGCTGTTCCTTACATAGCTTCTCTCTACTTGAGGGCTTAAAGAAATATATTGTCTTCAGGCTGTACAGCTGAACAATCAGTTATGATGACAGTTTGGCGGCCAATATTACAGCCAAAAATATGTGTGAAGTTAAATGTTCATGTGTTGTTCTGAATGAAGCAGTGACAACAATTTTCTTTCCCCAAAATGACAACTACTGGTGGAACCAATCTGGTGGTTACTCCTTGAGATTATATATGGCCTTTTTTAGCCAACAAACCTCGCTATACTTACCCTGATTTACAAAACCAGGAGTCTACTTGTAAATTTCCTCCTAAAGATACCATGAAGGCATTTTTAACATCCAAATCTTGAAGTGGTTACTCTTCATATGCAGACAGAAAGATCTATCCTTGTCTGTTGGAAGTCACAGCCCTTTAGCAAGAAGGGATTCCTAGTATCTCTCAATTGAAACATCTGGTCTGTGCTTGATGCTGCTTTCCACTGAGAGGGTAAGAGCCTCTTAGGCATTTGAAGGAGTTGTAATTGTTGAGAAGGCATAAAGAAATTGATGATAATCTGGAGACTCATTGAATAGATAAAATTTTTAATCAAACTCTTGGCACACTGTTGCTTACCTTTTTGAGATGCGACTGGTAAGTGGTAAGTGAGAATTAGATTAAGAAAATACATTAGAAGCATGCATGGTCACAATGATGGTTAGGAACATAGAAATACCCAGCTCTTAAGAACCACCACTATCCTGCTCAGGAATATCTTCAGGCCAATCTTCATTCTTATGTTTCACACGTCTTCAATGACTCAAAACATGGTCACCCTCAGGATTCTCGACAGGGGCAAAACTTCCAACAGTTGGTGCTGTATGAAATTCTCAATCATCAGGCCAGATTGAGACACAAAGTTCATCAGTGACTTCTGGCTAACTTTGTCAAAGTGGATGAGTATGAATCTTCAATATTCCACTGCATATCACCTGCACTCTGCAGATGGTTGGTCAAACTGAAGTGGTAACTTGAAGCATAGAAGCATGTTGAGCACTGTGGGGCAAAGTATTATAGTGGGGCTCAGTGCTTTTTTTTTTTTTTCAGCAACCTGAATTCACTTATTGTAGTTCAATTAATTGCTCAACATGTAATTAACCTTTTCAGATCGTGAAGGGCACCGACCTTAATACACACTTGTCACTTTCTGAAACCTTAATCAAGCTGATGCATTCGCCTTACATATATCAAAACTTCAAAATTAGCTAGATGAGATAGAATAGAAGAGTAATACTAAATGTCTAGACCCCTGGATTGAGCACTGACTGTAAAAAGGTGCATTATGAATGAGATCTAGTCACTAATCAAAAGAAAACTGAAAGAGATCTTGTCATGGTATCCTTATAGGGCAGATCCTGAAAATAACCTACACAAGCTAAGCCATGAAAGATAGTTCCTTGCAGAATGGTTAAAAGATTTTTGGTTACGTATGTGGTTAAATTTCCTGATTTGGATCACTCTTATATACTCAATGCGGTTGATGTTGGGATTAATTTTCTGTGAATTTATTAAAGCACTATAGCAGTCCCTGAACCTGAATCTTAATTGCAAAACCCATAAGCAATATCATACTTGAATTTCAAATCTAAAGGTGGGCTGCTTGCAACCGCAGTTTTCAGATCTGAATTTCCTTGGCAAAACTCTCTTACCATCTGTAGGACTTTGCAATCACACTTATCTCATATCCTGACTGCAGATTTAGTGATGAAAACAGTAAAACAGAAATCTGAACTGCTTGTATAAAGTATTGAACTTGTTATAGTTTCTATACTCCAAACTTTTCTGGTATCAATAGTTTCCTTGCTAGTGTGTGCAGTTTATCTTGTGGATGAATATTTGGAGGGCAGTATTGTTCATACTCAATTTTTCTGTAGCATTTATGATTATGCTAAATTAAAGAATAAAATGCAAGTACTGTCTGTGTTTTTGTTTGGTGCACGGTGCACCTTTGACATTTGTAGAAAACAATCCAGCAAAGATCTTTATGTGGATCTGCTTATAATGTGATATTGAATCTATATCCAATCTTTGGCATTACTGGCTTTCTTTTGCATATTGAATTACCTTTAATTTTGTTAATGTTGTGTTTGGCTCCTTGTTGAGATTCAAGCAAATTATCGTCTGCCCCTGATTTATTGGGAAATCGTTCTTATTAGAAGTAGCAAAAATATCAGAAATCAGAAAAATTGCTATTTCAGGCATTAGGCTTTGTTGTGTCGTTAGTGCACACGAAAATGCAGTGCTTAGACTTGGTATTCCTACCAAGACTAGCTTGGAGACAAACATAAAGGGCCAAAAACTCTTTACTACAATCAATGGCATAAAAATGAAGATATCGATTACATTCTTCTTGGTCTTGAGACAAAGGAATCATGGTTTTTTGTGGGTTAGCTTCTCTTCCTCAACTTTATCAAAATGTGGGGTGAGTACAATATCACATGTTGGGAGCTACTGGAGTTAAATGAACAGGATTTTCACATGAATGTGTGTGTGAGATAGAGACAACGGTGATGATGGCCATGAATTAAAGGTGGTGGTGACGGTTATAAGATGAAGTGATGAACTACAGAAAGTCATGTGACAACAGTAACTGAAATGTTACAACCGGGGCATGAAAAGCTTGGGCTGGGATTCGGATAAGATGTATAAATAGTAAGAGGTTGCTGGAATAAAGTCCACCTTTTGGAGAGATTGATGACAAATCTTGAAAATTTTATTGCAAGAGGCCACAGGAGATTGAGTGTGAGGGTTTGAAACTAAACTACCACATTGAGGCCACATGAGATTAATCCGCCCCGCCCCCGGCCCATAGGGACTATTCGGCCTAAAGGTCTGGAACACCCTCGGTTCTAAAAAAAAAAAAAAAAAAACTAGAGTACTCGACAATCACCTTTTACCAATGTCACAAATAAAAATACATTGTGGTAATGAGTTGTTTTTTGTTTATAAAATGTAATAGGTTTCCAAAAGGAGAAAAAGAAAAGAATTTCACCGAAAGGAAAATTAAAAAAAAAAAAAAAAAAAAGGAAAATGTCATCTACGGGCGATATTAATTAATTCATTATCGTGATTTTTTTGAATTATTTTGTTGAACTCTATATCTAATAAATCATTTTTAGCATTTTGTGTGTATTTCAAATAACTGTTATCATTCTAATTATTATATCTTCTAATGGCATTTCAGCATCATGGGGAAAACTCAATTTTTGAAAATGTCTTTTTATGGTTCTGACATTAATTACCCCTAATATATGGTTGTACTTATCATGGTTACATATGGGCATGACTAGGGGTGTGAACCAACTGATTTGAGCAATCTTGGTCAAGCACAAGGTCGAGATTAACTATTGATCCATGGCTCAGGCACTACACAAGCTTTAGCTGAGATGGAGGATCCAACCTCAAGCTCAAGCTCTAATACAGACAACAAGTCAAGTCCAGTCTTACTAGCTTGGGCTTAGCTTATATTCTGCATTTCAATGTTTCAGGAGAGTTTACACAAACTTGTTTAGTGATTCTGTCATCAGGGAAAGAAGAAAAAGGGAAAAAAAGATTATGTATATTAGATGTATTGAGCTATCAAATCTAATGTCATTAATGGACTATCAATATATGAGGGTAAGATTTCTTTTCCAGCTAACTGTTTTATGACTTTAGATAGGATAACTTGTAAGGCCTAATATATAGGATTTTTACTACAATGTCAAAGCCCTTTTATATTGGGTGATACTTGTTGGTACCACAAACTCTGCCATGTAGGGCTTTAGAAGAGCTTAGCTGTGACAAGTTCAAGCTTCGCTATAGCTAGCTTGAATTTTAGTTTGAAAAACCAAGCTTGAGCTTGAGCTCGACCAAGCTTAAGGAATGAAGCTCAAATTCAGTTGATCACTCTGTAATAAGCGCAAGCAAGTCAAGCTCTCAATGGACCTATCTATCTTATTGCAATGTAGATTCCACCTAAGTGATTTTTATTTTTTTTTATTTTTTTTTGCAAGTTAAGTTCTCGCTAGGGGTTGATCGCTAACGAGGGAAATCCATCACCACAGCAACATTTTATGGGGCTCTGGTAGCCTCCAAACCCCCGACTACCACTTAATATTTTAGAATGGACACCACTTCTTTGCACCCAAAGCCTCTACCACCCGAAAGCCTGAACACCACCAAAACGTAAACGACTATGAGAGTCAACAAAAACTCAATTCGTTAGTTAATTTATAGGTCAGGTACTGGTTGTATTATGGGTCATAGTGCAATTAGTTGGTTTGGGTCAGGCTGAAAGTTCAAATGCCAATATGGACTCAACCTAGCCCATTGATCACCTGGGGATGGATTTAGCCTGACCTATTACAAAAGTGAGATGGGCCAGTTCATTAGATTTTAGCTCCATTGCTACCTGCACTGGACCTGGGCCTAAGTTACCTAAATGACCAACTGATTATTTATAGAAACATGTTTATGCTGCCTCTACTAGCCACCAGGTAGGGAATGTTGAGAAGTGGGTTCCACTCGATGGGGAGTATTTAAAAGTAGTTTATGCTGCCACTACTAATGTCTTGAGGTTTCGGTAAGAATGGTTAGTTAAGAAAATTTAATATTATCCGGTACAGCCTAAGCTAACCCAGATTATGAGCAACCAGCATGGGCATAAGAGCAGCCTGTAATAGAATGAAATTTGGCTTAGGTTGGGGCCATAAACTGGGAATGAGTCTAAAGACTAACCTGGTCATGGAATGGGCTTGGACCGGCTAATCACTCTCGAAAAACCCGGTAAGATCCCAACCCCAGCCACCAAATCGACAGAAGTGTGCCGGGCTTGACCAAGTCTTGAATGCAGGCCCGTGGGCCGGGTTTAGGTCTAGATATTACTCCCTATAAGTAAAAGGGCTGTATTTAGTCTAGAGCTTTGGACCAGCCTGAAATATCAAACACAAGCAGTGTTGCCTATTACCCAAGACTCTCTGGGCCTATGATCCCCTTGGTCCGTGGACTGATTTTTAATCTAAATATCAGACCAGAAAGGTAAATGGGCTGAACTTACACAACCTTTGGCTTGGTTCAGCCCAACCTGACTGCTATGAAAGTGGGACAATGCATCCCATGTGCCCCACTATCTTTTTTATCTTTGAATAAAATCACAGAATACATGGAACGAAATGTGTTTAAAAATATTTCTCAAAGTTACTGTTAAATGCTTTTCTCAAATCATCAGATGGGTGATGGATCTGGGATCAGGTAAACTGGATTGGGTTCTTGGGGATTGAGAAGCAGTCCAATCATAATAGATTCAGATCTGGAGATCCAATTCCTAACCTGATTATTATGTAATTTTCAGGAAAGCATTAGGCATTTCACTTACTTGTGATGAATCTACTGCGAAATGTGTTTGTTTATTTTCCAGAATGTCATGGTTTAATGAGAAAGTGAGTTCAAATTTTCATCTTATCATGAAATTTAAAATTCAGAAAGTGATCGTCCAACACTCCAACCTTAGGATATTAATTTAGTGTCGTCGAAGAAAAAAATGGTACAAAGATATTAGTGGGCCCACCTATAAAATGTGTAGACTATCCTATAATAATCAAAACCATTTAAATTATTTGTACTAATTTGAACCATTTAAAATTGCTATGAATTAACATCAAGCCAAGTTTTACTTCAGTAAAATTTAAGCCCGCTCATTTGTTTTTAGTAGTTTGGATTTTTTTAAGAACCCCTGTATTGATCAAATTATCACAATTTTGAAATTAACCACTTATACACACACACACATAGCTTTTGTTATCTTAAGTTGGAGCAGTATTGGTCCCACAAATCAAAATGTAATTTCTCTATTTTTAGCACGATGGAACTGAAAAATCTAGTTTTGATTGGATTTATCTTGACTTTGGAATATCCATCATGCAAAAAATAAATATATTATACTTTTATTTGTGAGACCAGCAATGTTTTAGCTTAGGATAAGATAAGCTGAGGTAATCTCAAGTGTATAGTGGAGCCCACATGGGGGTGGGGGTGGGAGGATTTCAAGGACTCCCTGAGACCCTCCTCTTTGCAGTAAATCAAGCACAACCATGGTTTCTATCATCTCCATCTGGGCCCAAAAGTCTAATGGTCAACTGTCCGTTCGAATTGGTACACAATTGATCCAATGGTCCAATAAATTAGGATTTGACTAAAAGTTGGCGAACATGTGCAATTTAGAGGGGTCGTGTGTTTTGTCCATTTGGATGAACCAATGGTTGGCCCCACAAGCGTGGGCTTATAAAATTTTATCTTCAGCTTTAGCTTAGGGCTATATAATTATATATATAGGGAAATATTCATGTGCATCCATCCATCACCATGTTATGGTGAGGAACGACATAGTAGAGTTGACTTCATAACGCATCCAAATCATCTACACACATGAACCCTTTTAAGTACACTAGACCCATTGAGTTTTCACATATCCAAATGGATTGGACCGTTAGATCGAAGGTCAAATTTTTTCCTTTAATATAAAGTCATTAAATTTATGGGCCACAAATGAAGGGATTAGACGCATGTGATTTACCCCAAATTTGATATATGGTCTCATCCAAGGTGTCTCTTCACATCCCTCACAAATCCCATGATCAGTGAATCCCTTGGTGGGCCCCATTAAGTTTGTCCCTTACCATAAGATGAGGGAAGGATGCACAGGAATATGCATATATCCCTTGCGCTAAATATTTTACAAGATACCCTTGAACTAACTCAAAAACTAAAGAAGTGCATACACTCTATATTACCACTTGTGCTACATGGACATTTAAAAAATTCACAAAGTAATATATAAGTTAAATGCACACCAGGCAGGATGAGTAAGTAAATCTAAAACCCAAACCTAGCCTAGGTCAACGTCTAAAAACTCATATCTATTCTAAACTGAACCAACTCACTATCAAACCCATCCTTGATAGAAATATTATATTTTAAACTTCTTATAAACTCTTTAGATTTTTATATATATTTTATATTATGAATTATATTGCATGTGCTTAGCAGGGGCATATTTTGCTAGTATTATTAAATGAAAGATTGGTCTACTTATATTCACTATTAGATTCAACAAACATAATTTAGTTAGATTTTTCACATATGTGCAATCCAATAGTCAACTGAATTGGGATCATCTAAGGATTTTCCTCACAATGACCGTGAGTGGACCAATCATGGTCAGCCACATCACCGTGGGCAGCCCCTGTCCGGATGTATGTCAAGCTGCTCACATGGCAGGCTGCCTGTGATGACGTGGCGGACCTTGAGATTGCCACAATAAGATTGCCATGGTAGTACCTCAAAAAACACCGAAGAGATTCCAAAATAGTTAAAACCTCAGCTTCATTAGAGTCACAAACCCCCACATATTTGGAGAACATAAATAAAACGTCCCCATTGCAATTTCGAAGCACCCATCCAATACCAGCTAGTCCAAACTTCCCTCTTGCGGCCCCATCAACATTGAACTTAAACACACCAATAGGAGGAGGAGACCAAAGAATAGATTGTCTTTTACAAGCTCTTTACATGCTTAATCTATCACACAACAGCCTTTCTGGAGTGATTCTAGCGAGTTTAGGCAGCATGAGAAGCATGGAGTCCTTAGACCTCAGTTTCAACCACTTGACAGGAGCAATTCCAGAGACTTGGACTTCCTTGGCCATTTGAACCTCTCCTACAACAGCTTGAGTGGGAGAATTCCAATGGGACCGCACTTTGACACACTTAGTGGGGATGGATCAGCTTGTATGGGAAATACCTTGTTGTGTGGGACTTCTATTCAGAAGACATGTGAGAATGAAACTGGCATTGGTTCAGAAACTGAAAAGGTTGAGGAGGAAGAGGATGAAAGCGACATGGGGCTCCTTGGGCTTGTGGCCTTGGGTTATGGAGTTGGGTTCTTTACATCATTCATAGGGACTTTAGTTGTGATGGGAATGAATACATGAATACAGAAGATTGGTATCAACAGTCGTGTTTGGTTGGTCGAAGAATAAGCAGTCTTATAGAACGGAAGCCTCAATACTACCTACTTTGTTTGTTATTCCTTTGTATACATGTCCATTTGGATTCATAATTATGATAAAGCCAGCTAGAATGTGTGAAATTTATGATATATGATCATGATGACAAAGCTTTCTCCTATTTATATTGAACTCTTTCATCCACCCCCAGATTAATTATATGGCTAAGAAGATGATGATTGTGATGATATAATGATGTGATTTGAACATGGGGCATTCTTAAGTTGCTGTAACATGATTTTAGTTCTATCCAGTGTGAATGTTTTGGTTTCTAAAGTTGATATTTGAGTCCATGCTTGCTGTCTTAATTACTAAACTGGGGCATTTTACTTAGGGAGAGACATGACAAGGCCAAGCTACAACCGAACCCCAAATTAAACCACTGCAAATGGAGAGTGTAATCAATATTTCACATTTTGACTGTTGCACACACTCATAAAGGTAACTGAAGATAATTCCTACTCCCAACTCTATTAAGAGATATGCACGTGTGCTCACTCAAGGGCAAGCTTCATGGATTTACCGAAGAAAACAGAGGACTCAATCTAAAAGCTTGCGTTAGTTGTTCAAAATACCCAAGTACTAAAAATAGTCAAATAAATTAGAATTTAAGATATAAATTAGTCTCGTGAAAATGTGGTTATATATATATATATAAATATAAAGTTCTTTAAAGTAACCATTCCTACCAAAACCTTGGCTAAATACCTTTCAATGCTTCCCCTGGGTGGAAACCGGTTAGTGCGCATTTTACGGTACGTATATTTTTTTAACATCTAGCTGTTCCACATGGGATTGATCTTGCAACCGATTGGTTTTGATACTATATTAAGTTACTTTAGCTAACCATTTCTAACAAAACCTCGAGATGCTAGTAAAGGCGATATAAATGCATTTAAAAAATATAAGTTTTATAAGTACAAGCATTGCGGAGAAATATTTTAAAACTACTTTCTTTAATATGAATTTCTGAATTCCATGTTCCAGTTTAGTCACATCTTGGCCTAAAAAACTATTGGCTTCACTACTGGATATTGATTTCACAAAGAAATATATACTCACAAATAGAAAAGGCCAAGGATATGTCAAGAGACTTAAAATAAAGAGAGTTGCCGATGCCGCATCCCAAACTTCAAACATCTCTTCCCACATCTCTTTATTTTGAGACCAATATACCATACGTAAAATTACTAAAATGGACATCATTCATACTTTTATACTTCACTCAATTTTTCTCTACACTCACCCACCCCAACCCCCAACCCCAACCCCAACCCCAACTTTTTTTCTTTTTTTTTTGCAGTTAGCTTAATCAATTTTCATATTAGTTAATTACATAGATTTAGTGCTTGAGCGGGTTTCTTTTATCATTAGAAAGCTGTCTGCGAAGTTTCTTGTGATTCCAAGCGCGTTTGAGCATAGCACGAGGGTAGGTTGTAATTGGGGGAAATTGGAGTGATTTTTCGAAAAATTCCGTTTTCATCGAGTTTGAGTTCGTTGGAAGGGTCTCGTTGTGCTCAACGTCCAAACAAGAATCAGGGGGCGACACGCACGAGGCCTCTGCCTCCTTACGTGGCAACCCCTGATTCGTCCAAACAGGGCTCCCTTGTTTGGACGAAATAAGGGATCCAGATCCCTTAGATTTGGTAAAGAAGCAACCATCAACTGGTGGTGACGGGGCAATGTCAGCTGTCGGCATAGTTTTTTTATTTTGGTCTGGTTATACGTGGTGTGGTTTAAAACAATTATTTGTTATTTTACTCTCTTTACTTTTAAGCACAGATGGAGGCTTTTTTTTTCCTTTTTAACGACCATCGCCAAGCCCCCTAAAATGAAAATCCCGGATCCGCCACTGGGTGTGCACATGTTTCTAATTGATTTGGACCTTGAGAAAGTGAACCACACAAGTCTACTAATTTGTTTCCATCTTGACCACTCAAAGTAACTTGATAAAGTGAGCCCCACTTGCTCCATCTCTTTCGATTGGGTCTTTGATCAAGTGGGTCCCACATTCCCGGATGGTTTTAGAACAAGATTCCTCTCAAATTAACTTTATCTTGGAAGAATCATACCAGTTATTTTATTTTTTATCTTTTTTGCTCGGACCTAGGAGAGAGCCGGCATACACACCGTAAGGTAGTTCACTCAAGTGTAAACGAGGTCTGCTGCACAAGTAGGAAGAAAGCACACACAAGTGGGAAAGGAGCCCACACAAATGTGAAAATGTGATATATCCCAGGCTGCTAGGTAAAAACTGACGCTCATTACCACTCAAGTAAGGAATCATGGCAATTAAAATGTTCAATTCTCTCATTTCTTTTTCTTTTTATCTTGTAATACTTTTGTTGTTAGAAACTTGGTTTTGTTCAATTGATAAAACCATTGTATATGTTTCACTCTCTTGTATGATAAGTTTATAGCAGAGATGAAACTGAGATCGCTATTGTTGATGACAATGTCATCAATATAAAACAAACATGAAGGTGCATTTTCTGCCATTGATATAGGAGGAGCAAGCAATCTGCCTTGGATTGTCAGTAAGCACCTTCATGTAGAACTGTGGGGAACTTAGGAAACCGGTTGGAAGATGCTTGCTTAAACCCCACATAATATATACCTCTTTCTTTTTCTGCAGCCGTGGAGAAAGAGAAGAAAAGAAAAGAAAAAAAACACAAAACAGGGGTCTTATTCAGAGGGTTCTATGTAGGAACTAGGAATTCTCAAGTGGAAAAGGACATGGCTCTGTGTATCATCATCCCTCATTCCCTCTCCGACCATATGAGCCTAGTGTGGCCAAGAAAGGAAAAAGAAGAGCAGCATATTGCATGTGAAGTCAAAGTACATGGACCCACTTGCCTTTGCTTTTGGCCCGTCCAACTCCTTTCAAACTCCTATCCCTTTGATCTGGATCATGTTCAATTTTAAGTTCATTGAACCTTTAGCTCACCCTTTAATGGAATCACTCAAGAGAATTTATAGTTTAAAAGACCATTAAGATTTTAGGTTGTTAAATCAAGGGCTATGATAATCTTTTGGAAACTTGGATCCGGTGAGTCTTAAGACTTAGAGAGTGAGACTGCACAGTGGTGCCCAGAAGTTGAAAATCCGAGCCGCTCAAAATAAACGCAAACACATACATGCAGCGGATGCTTGGTTTATTCTGAGTTGATCCCACTAAAGGTTGACCGGTTGATAGAAAAAGGGATTAATGAATATAAATAGAATTGTATTAATCATGTTTATAACCAAACAGTCAATCTTATTATGCTTGCATGGCTACCAATTTTGGAACATGGAAGGTATTTAAATGAAAATTTCAGAATGCATCATTACAGACCAAAACAAGATAGGTTAGGCACAAATACTAGAGACCTAAGGCCATATAAGAAAAAAAAAAAGAATTAACCTCTTTTATTTACACTTTGCAGGGGTAAGTAGGGTTGTCAAAGGGTCTGGCCGGGCTTGTGGTTGTCATTACCTTATCCTTTATATATGCCGGGCTCTGCTCGAGTAGGGGAAAGCCCTCAAAGGGCCCGCACTACCCAGGCCATTACCCAACCCTCGAGGGCCAAGGTTGGGCCAGGGCAAGGCTAAGGGCCTCAAAAATGAGAAAATCATCATTTATTTATTTTATACTATAGCTAAGAATCAAGTGTTGATTGATGTTATCTTATTAAACCTCTCTTGCAAGGTACCACTAAGAAACGTTTGGAGGATGGAAGTGGTCTCATAAAAACATTCTGACAAAGTCAAACGTGCTTAGTGACTTGAGTTCTAGATGTACTGTTTTATTTATTTTGTCAAAAAAAGAAAGAAGGGTTAAAGAGTCTATTCTATCTCACACCTTTCATTGGAATTTTCACGTACCATATCATCCCACGGAGTCTTATCTTTGAGAAATTTAAACATTTACCTTCACATACCTTTTATGAATTAGCATTATTTTCAATTTAACACTGATCTTAATATCAAGTGTTGTCGGATTTCGGTTACAGAATATAAATACACCTAAAAAGTCACTATTAGTTTAAAGTTTAAAGAACTGAGAGTCATAATTATCTAATTAAAAGGATATTTGAATCACCTCATATCCTCTCAATTCCACGCACATACAAAATACATTTATGAATTGGTTAGTGTCCCAAATCACTTCGTGATCCTAATTAACATTGGTATACGCCACTTTGCATGCACTAGCAATAATATATAAAAATAATTTAAAAATCTTAAATTAGAAGCAATAAACCTTGAAGAAATTAATGAGAAGCAACTGTGCAACACGTATTTCTTATGCATTAAGTATAACACACAACTTAAATAACTATATAGAGATAAAATTAATTGAGTAAGCATGTGTATTGGTTTTTAAGGCATTTTTAATGGGTGTGGAATTTAAAATTACATTGAAATCCTCATTTTATCACTAGTAAATAACTATTAAAAGGGCATTTTAGTATATATTTATAGGAGAATATTCATGTGCATTCATCCCTCACCATAGGGTGAGAGACATTTATATAATTGAAAATATTCATGTGCAAAATAGAAAAAACCATATATGGTCATATGCAAAAAAAGAATGTTCATGTGCAAAGAGGGAAAGACATGAAAGTATCCCTCACCGATGTACATGAATGTCCCCCATACACACACACACACACACACACACACATATATATATATATATATATATATATATGGGAGGAGGTGCTCTTGTGAGAGACACTTTCACATTACTTTGAGAGATAAAGTGGGGGCCCTGACAATTAAGTTGTTGGCATTGGATGTGAATGTCAGGGCACCTACTTTATCTCTCATAGTAATGTGAGAGGTATCTCTCATAGAAACATCTTCATCTATAATTATATATATAAGGCTGGCACTGTCCAAGTCTACCCTGAGGTATTTTCTTAGGTGCCGTTTGGCATCTTTTGTTTCAAGGTCTATATGTCTTAAAGTGGTTTGATATAGATGTTTAGGTGCCGTTTGACATCTCTTGTTTCATGGTCTTTATGTCATAAAGTAGTTTGATACAGATGTTTTAGAAATTAAGACTGTTTGGATGGTGTACATCACATATTTATTATAACCAGACAACATACATCTTTCATCTATTTCATATGGGCTGAAAAATGGTGCTTTTTGACAAAGATGACAGTGTTTGAAGTGGACAGACCATGCTACTACAGTGTATTTTCTGACGGTCCATTTTTTCTTTATTCTTTTAACATCCGTGGCCCTAAATGATGGTCAGAACCGTTTAGAATCTTCATTACGCTAAGAACGGCCAAGCGACCAAATTTGAACAGTTGATCATTTACAGATCTCTAAATATTTGTAAAAAAAAATTGGACCCTTAGATTTGGGTTTTTGGACTTTATGAGCCTCTAAATTAAGATCTGAACCGTTGATCCGCTTAAGAAGCATACAAATGGTAATAATATCACATTTCAGCACTTAACTCCTTAAGGATCTCGAGATATTCAGGAGAGAGCGTGGAACATTGATACTCTTGTGTCTCAATTGCTGGGATTGCACATGATGACAAAGTTGTCCTGTTTTTTCTTATTTTTCTCAATGATTGGGTCTAAACCAATAATCTAGACCATTCAATCCCTTTAGAGTATCTAACACAACGATAGAGTCAAATATCATCCATTGATGATGCACCATTATTGAGATATTTGTGATAAAATGCAAACCATTAAATATGAATTCTTGATTTATGTGGGTCCCTTTAAAAAGATCTAAACCGTTGAATCTCTTTCGAATAATTAAAATGCCTAAGAGATCAAATTCTAGCCCTAGATTCCTCATATTTCTTGAGAAATTTGTGGAGAATATTAACAGTCAAATTAATAAAGTGTCTATTTCAAACTATTTAATTCTTTTACCAAACAGTCTGTTTATAAAATATATATTCTACATAGACCTATTCTACATAGATTTGTTTTCTATAGATTTATTTGATACAGATGAGATTTGCCCATCAAACCCTTACTAAAAATACCTCTCATTTTGAAGACTTTTTTTTGAAGGGCGGCGGTCTAAGTGCCCTGTTTGGTGGGCCAATCACCAAGTGCGACTTGGCGTTTTGGTCACCTCAACTAAGATGCAGGGATCTTTGGCCAAAAAAATGCCACGTGGCACGTGGTGATTGGTCCAAACAGGCGCCGGTTCAAACAGGGGATCCGGATTCGCGATGGTGATGCCTTGCGAGGCTATAAGTAGGTGACAATTCAACGTTACAAAGACATAGAAAGAAAGCCATGGAACTCCCCATCTTTCCTCACCTCCTCCTACTCCTGCTACTAACTCAATTCCCTCTTTCACTACAGGGATGCCATGAAAATGAGAGAGCTGCTCTCTTAAGCTTCAAAGCCTCTCTCACAGACCCCACTGGTCGCCTTTCTTCATGGCAAGGTATCAACTGCTGTAGTTGGCAAGGAATCCACTGTTCCAACTCCTCCAATGTCATATCCATTGACCTTCGCAACCCAAAACCACCAGTCTTCGCTCGTGCCACCAATTCGAGGCTGGTCTTGCTCTCCAACTCCAATTCTACTGCTATTAGTGGTACACTCTCTCCATCACTCTTTTCTCTTCGCCATCTCAAGTACCTAGACCTCAGCTTCAACAACTTTCACCTTTCTAGAATACCCCAACAAGTTGGAACTCTCAAAAGACTTACATATCTCAACCTCTCCAATTCAAAGATTTCAGATTCCATCACGACGCAGTTCTCCAACCTCTCACTTTTGGAGTACCTTGATCTTTCATGTTCTGTTAGGATCCTTGATTACTCACGTGTTTCCTATGATTTGAAGGAATCAATGACTTCTTTGAGTTCTCAAAGTTATATGTACAATGGCCATGTCTCCTGTAGGCATTTGAGTTGGTTGCGAGGGTTGGTTAATCTCAAGGAGCTTAGTCTGGATGGCGTGGATCTATCACAAGCATCTGTGACAAATTGGGCAGAACCCATATCAGTTCTTCACAATATAAGACAGCTTCATCTTTCCAATTGTGGAATTTCTGGCCCAATTCCAATAACCCAGTTTCTCAATCTCACCCATCTATCCTCTCTTCATATGGATTTCAATTTTATCAATTCTGGGCTTCCAGCTCAACTGGCTAATTTCTCTTCTCTTTCCTCTCTTGATCTCTCTAGCTCTCATGTCCAAGGTTCCATTGCTTACCTTCCTCAACTACAAGAATACTATGTTGACAATAACTATGATCTGATTGTCGATCTCGATTGGATGTTCAAGCTCCAATGGCACCGGTTAGAGACATTATCAGTTCAATATACCAATGTCAATGGTTCAATCCCACCTTCCATCTCAAACACGTCTTCATTGGTAAGTCTTTCTGCATCAGGTTGTTCAATTTCAGGTACCATCCCAAGTTCCTTTACTAATCTCTCAAACTTGGAGTATCTAGACCTCTCTCTTAATGCTATAACAGGGGACCTCCATCCAATCTCTGGTCTAAGGAACCTGCAGTTCCTAATCCTAACGGCGAACAAACTAAGAGGACCAATCCCAAAATCAATCTGCAAACTTTCATCTCTTAAAAAGATTTATATGAGAAACAATGGTCTTGAAGGAAGAATACCTGACTGCATTGGTGGGCTTGCGAAACTAGAAATCTTTCGCATCAATTATAACTCCTTTGATGATACTGTCTATTCATTTTTTTCATTGTTTCAGAACTCTAGTCCTCATTCCATTAGTCTAAGTGAAATAACATTAAAAATAGATCAGCACCCATCTCCGACTAAGTTGCAAATGAAATTTCTCTCTCTTAGATCATGTAATTTGAAAGGAAAAATTCCAGATTTCATTTCTAACATGACAAAACTAGCTTACTTAAATTTGGCCAATAATAGCCTAAGTGGAATAATCCCTTCTTGGTTGTTCAAACTCCCAGAACTCTCTTGCTTAGACCTCTCTGATAACAACCTTGAAGGACGCCTACCTCCTGTTCTTCTTCATCAATATCTCATATCCACATCACTTGTTGTATCAGGTAACAAACTTCATGGCCCTATTCCTCTTCTGCCTGACACTCTTGAAGTTCTTGATCTGTCTGCAAATAAATTTACAGGAGAAATCCCAACACAGATAGGACAAATGTTACCAAATGCTAGATACATTTCCTTCTCCCAAAACCAATTCTCTGGTCCAATTCCCAGCTCTCTTTGTCAGCAGAACAATGTTCTTTTAAAGAATCTCGATTTTTCATACAACCACATGTCAGGGACAATCCCTTCTAGTTTGGGAAACTGCAAATCTCTCATGTTTCTGAATCTTGGAGCAAACTATATCATTGGAAACCTCCCAGATGAACTTGGATACCTAACAAACCTTACGTCTCTCCAGCTGAACAACAACCATTTGGATGGCTCTTTCCCAAATGCCATCAGTCGCCTAAAGTAATTGGAGTTCTTGAACCTGGGGTATAACAACTTTGAAGGAAATATTCCCTCGTTTATCAGTGAGCTCCAGAATCTTAAAATTCTTGTCCTGAAATCAAATTCATTCAATGGTTCCATCCCACAAGAGATCATATATTTGCGTCAGCTCCAATTCATTGATTTCTCAAACAACAAACTCTCCGGTCCAATCCCCAATAAATTAGGCAGTTACAGCTCTCTCATTGCGCAACCTAGAAGCGGGGTCTTGCTTGGTTACATGATCGAGCTCACATATGCAGGCGTGACAATGGAAATGGTGACTAAAGGGAAGTTGCATGAGCTTGAAGTTGTCTTCTCATACGACACCGGCATTGATCTCTCAAACAATCTATTGGAAGGAAAGATTCCCAAGGAAATTGGTCTTTTGCAAGCTCTTTACATGCTTAATCTATCACATAACAGCCTTTCTGGAGAGATTCCTGCGAGTTTAGGCAGCATGAGAAGCATGGAGTCCTTAGACCTCAGTTTCAACCACTTGATAGGAGCAATTCCAGAGACTCTGACTTCATTGGACTTCCTTGGCGATTTGAACCTCTCCTACAACAACTTGAGTGGGAGAATTCCAATGGGAGCACACTTTGACACACTTAGTGGGGATGGATCAGCTTATATGGGAAATACCTTGTTGTGTGGGACTTCTATACAGAAGAGATGTGTGAGTGATACTGATCACATTGGTTCCGGAAATGAGAAGGTCGAGGAGGAAGATGATGAAAGAGACATGGGGCCTCTTTATGGGCTTGTGGCCTTGGGTTATGGGGTTGGGTTCTTCACATCATTTGTTTGGACCATGGCCGTGAGGGGAAAACAAACATGTAAATGAGTGCAGTAGTTGGAATCAACAGTTGATCGAAGAATAATCCATCTTTGAGAACCGAGGCCTGCTTGGCATGTCATCCAAATTACAAAATTGTGCGGGCGTGTGTATATTGTGTGTATGTATCCATATTACAAAATTGTGTGGGCGTGTGTATATTGTGTATATGTATCCATATTACAAAATCGTGCAGGCGTGTGTATATGTGTGTATGTATCCATTTGGTTTCATGCTAATGATAAAGCCTGTTAGTATTTGCTTCCAAATAAATTCAAATTCATTCCACACCCACCCACATACACCTATACACACATAGAGACGCTACTATATTTAGGAAAATTTGGATATGAGATGACAAAGCTTTCTCTTAGATATATTGAACTTTCATCCAACCCAGATTAATGGTATATGGCTACGATGATGATGATATAATATGAAGGCATGCTATTCTTAAGTTGCATCAACATTTTAGTTCTATTGGGTGTTTTTTTTTTTTTCCTTCTTTTTTAAAGTTAAACTTGAGTACATGTTCGTTATCTTAATTATTAGACTAGGCCATTAAACAGGCAGAGACAAGAGGAGGCCGGCCTCCGTAGACCGGACCCCACAGATTAGGCCATTGCAAATGGAGAACGCCATGAGCATTTCACATTTTGACTGTGGCACACACATGTAGATTACTGCATAATTCCTACTCCAGTCTTGTTAAGCAACATATGCATGTGCCTGCGCAATGACAAGCTTCATGGAGCAGTCAAGAAATCAGAGGACTTTGTCCAAAAGTTTGAGTTAATAGTTCAAAATAAACAAATACCAACAATAGAAAAATAAATTAGAATTTCAGACATAGATTAGTCACTTCAAAGCATTATAAGTACATTCATTGTGGAGAAATGTTTTGAAACAACTTTCTTTCATTTGATAATATTTCGACTTCCATGTCTGGATGCAATATAAGTTTTGTCGATCTTTTGTACAGCAATCTAAATTTTCTGATAGAAATTGATGTATTGTGTGTGGAGGGTGAAGTAGAAAATGAAAGGGAAAGAAAGAAAGAAAGAGTGAAATTCCAGGGTGGGTGGTAGAATATCCCTTTGTCATTAGTCGAGTCTTGGACTGACATCAGCTGTTGGGACAATCTTCTTTCTTTCCAGGGTGGGTAGTAGAATATTCCTTTGTCATTGGTTGAGTCTTGGGACTGACATCAGCTGTTGGACAAAGAGTCTTGGACGACATCTGTTGGGCAAGCACTGCCCATATGAGTCTCCCTTTCTTGTCCAGAAAAGTCCACAGGCACGACCCATGTGATCTTCTCGACCACATGCAATATTGTCTACAAGCTTCATCCAAATTAAAGAAGCTACTCTCCAAAGACTGCCTTGTGCACCAACCCACATCCCTGATCGACCTTGATGTGTGAAAGATGGATGGGCCATGTGGACAATTTGGTAAGCCACATGCCGCCACTGACCTTAGTTTCAAAGCACTATAAATTAAAGTGCCGGCTCTTTTTGTGCGTTCAAGGAATTCAAGTGATGGCGCAGTGAATGAGAAGCAAGGTGTGTAAGTGGTGAGTGAGAGAGAGAGTATTGTAGGAGGGTGCCTAGTGTAATGTTTGTATAAAGTGCTGTGAATTTTGTAGTGTTGAGTCTGGGTCCACCGTACGTCTTCCTGCTACATCTACCTTCAGCTTAGTCTCCACTCGGTGTAGAAAAACTATTGGCTATTTGGCTTCTTTGCTACTAGTATTTAGTTCACTGGGAAATATATAAACACAAATACAAAGACAAAGGATATCTCAAGACACTTTAATCTTCCATAGTACCACATAGCATGGGTCAAAAGGTTGATGGAGAGTTAAAAACATGGAAGGCAGCGGCTTTAGGATTGTGGGCCCAGTACCTATTAATTTTCTTTGGACGATCATTCCCACCAAATCCTCAAAAAAGTATTAGTCGATGCAACATAAATACTTCTCAATATTCTTCCATGGATGCACCCACTCTTCAATAGATACTACAAGCTCGAGAGGTTGGCTGGCTAACCATTCGAACTAAACGGCCGGTTGGCTCTAATATTATATGAAACATTTTTTTTTACTAACTATTCCTACCAAAATCTGGAGGTGTTAGTAGGAATGGTTAGCCAAAGAAACTTAATATGGTATTAGAGTCAATGGTCATAAGATCGAATTCCAAGAGGAATGACTCAACCGTAAAAATAAACGTGCGTCGCCAAGCGTGCGCCAACCGAATTCCACCTGAGGGGAGTGTTGAGGAGTGAGCTCTTCCCACGGGGGAGTATTGAAAAGTATTTATGATTTATCTTCTAATACCTCAGGTTTTAAGTAGGAATAGTTAGCCAAAGAAACTTAATAACACCAAGATCACAATGTAGAGAGTACACAAGTTTTTCATTTATACTGTAGTTGTACTTCTGTAGTATGTTTTATTTATATTCTTTTCCTTATACTACACCCTTGATCTTTAAATAAGGCAAATTAGAGATAATTATAAAAGATACTATATTGTCACATGCGGAGATGCAAATTCTTCTCATTTGGACTTAGTATGCTCTAACATAGTTATTGACCATTGCCACTGTCTCAATTTTCTATAATTTTATTCAAAGGCTTGACAAAACCCAACTCAAATTCCAAGCCGGTTTTAATTTCAGGTCTAAGCTTCACCGAAACCTGAGTAAGCCTGACCCAAGTACAAGGGTTTGGAGGCTTCAGCCCCATTCGAACCTAAAAAAAAATCAAATTAAACACACCTCCGGGTTTTAAAAATTAATAGTTTTTTACATTTGCCCTCTCTCCTACGATTTTCTTTACATTGAGCCCCCCAACAAAAATAAATAAAATTTCTGTGTCCACTTATGAGCAACCCCATCCATCCGAATTTCACTTTGGCCGGATCAAGTCATGTTGATTGTGTTTTGTTTTCGCAACAAAAAAAAAATCACAGGGTTATGAATTCTTCAAATTTAATCTCCAATTGGTTACCAAAATACTCAAGCATAATCCAATATTGAGGAAGGTGATATCATGAGAATTCAAAAGGCCAAAAGTCACTTTCAAAGAAATTGATTTTGAGGATTCTAGAATTCAAATTGAGAATTTTAAATGCTTTATGCTAGAAAACTCTAGCGGTTATTTAGCATAATTTGAAATTCACCAAATGCCATCCTTTAAGAAGAATTTCAAATGCTCAAGTATATTTTAGTGTTAAAAAAACTTAAATTAAAAAAGGACAATAAGCTATAATAATGACTTTTATGTAGGAATACATAAAGTAATCTTTTTTTTTTAAAATGTGACATTTATGTAGGTTGATTTCCATTATTGTAACAACCAGGGATGTAAATGGGTCGATTCTGGTTCAGAGCCATGGTTGATTTGGAATCGAAATCATTAACGAGAAGATGGAACTAAAATCGGAACCGAATCCGATTCGGAACATGATGTTTCCTTGTTCCACATCATGTTCCAGAACCATAATCGTTAATAAGAAGATGGAAACAGAAATAGAAGTAGCTCCGTATATAGTACAAATTTGGATAGAGACCCATGTTAATAGGAGGAATTCTAAAAAAATTAAGATAGTATGTCTGGTGCAGGTCCGTAGGACCGATTCGAAACATGTTTCCTTATTCCGGAACCATAATCGTTAATAAGAAGATGGAATCAACACCAGAAGCGGATCCGTATATAATACAGATTTGGATAGAGACCCAGATCCATAGGTCCACATGAGGAATTTTAAAAAATTAAGGTAATATGTCGGGTCCTAGATCCATAGGTTGAAACCAAAGTGGTGCTAGACAGAGACCCATTTATGTCACGGGTCGGAAAAAGGGCCCGTACCTAAACTTATTTTCTTATTAAGGCCTAAATAAAGACCCAAATTCCAATTTTTAATGATTCGAAATTATGAGTGATCAGAATATTATGAATCATTTACATCCCTACAACACGCCATTTGAAATGCTAAGAGTTGTGTGTAAGTGGGAGTGCGTGACTTTGAGTCACTGAAATATAGCCCAAGAACTAAAAAAGAAAAAATAAGACAAAAGGCTAGTGTTCTTCTCGGATATAGCTCAAAACAAAGAGGCCCTAAAATGAAGTGAAATCATCACACAGCCGCTTAAAAACCATATAACTCCCGCCAAATCGCATTTCTATTCTATGGGTCATGAAATCTAAGATTCCATTCCTTTATAAGTTGCCAAACTCTCTCACAGTCACAGAGAGTCCTATGGGGTTTTGTCATTCCAAACGCTATAGGCATCAGATATGGAGAAAGGTCTGATTTCTGTGGATAGGTGGGATGAACAGAGCCAGGCCTATTTCCTCACTCATCTCCACGCCGATCACACCCAGGGTTTGTCCCACAGATGGAAGAGAGGCCCTCTCTTCTGCTCTCCCATCACCTCTCGGCTCTTGCCTGCAAAATTCCCAGGTTTCAATCTGTCGTTGATTCGGGTTTTGGAGATTGGGTCGCCCCATTTGATTTCTTTGCTTTCTCCCTCTTCTGGGTCGGAGATTGCCGTTCGAGTTACTGCAATTGACGCGCTCCATTGCCCTGGTAATGACCCTGGTAATGGTTTGTTTGGATGATGCATTTCTGTGAAATATTGTAGAGAATGGAGTTGGGTTGCTGAATAGTTGGTTGGTTATGGTTTTTGTGGTTGTTTGCTTGTTTGTTTTTTAATTACTGTTTTCGTAGATAACTGGGTGTTTTCTGAGTTTGGAGTTTGATTTAAGTGGGACCCACTTGATTATGATTGCCCTCTTCTTTCTTGTGATCCTTGATCAAGTCTCCCCAAATGAAGTTTATCTGTGATCACCCATTTCAATTCACTCATTTTTTCTATGTAGAAGCAGGGTTTCAACAGAAAAAAAAATTATTTTTTATTGTGGGTGTTTTTTTTTTTTTTTTGGGGATTTGTAGCTTGATCAAGTGAGACCCACTTGCTTCATCTCTTTCGTATGGGTCTTTGAGCAAGTGGGTCCCACGTTCCCTGATGGTTTAAGAACAAGATTCTTCTCAAATGAACTTTATCTTGGATGCATCATACCAGTTAAAATGTTCAAACATCTGTTGTATTTTCTTATCCTTTTCTTTTCTTAGAAAACAGCTTCAGAGGCTACTTTTCATGCATAAAATCCCTAAAAATCCATCCTAAAAATCCACTAAATTGATACTATCATTGATATTTGAAGCTGTTCCTTACATAGCTTCTCTCTGCTTGAGGCCTTAAAGAAATATATTGTCTTCAGGCTATACAGCTGAACAATCAGTTATGACAACAGTTTGGCGGCCAATATTACAGCCAAAAATATGTGTGAAGCTAAATGTTCTTCATGTGTTGTTCTGAATGAAGCAGTGACAACAATTTTCTTTCCCCAAAATGACAACTACTGGTGGAACCAATCTGGTGGTTACTCCTTGAGATTATATATGGCCTTTTTTAGCCAACAAACCTCGCTATACTTGCCCTGATTTACAAAACCAGGAGTCTACTTGTAAATTTCCTCCTAAAGATACCATAAAGGCATTTTTAACATCCAAATCTTGAAGTGGTTACTCTTCATATGCAGACAGAAAGATCTATCCTTGTCTGTTGGAAGTTACAGGCCTTTAGCAAGAAGGGATGCCTTGTATCTCTCAATTGAAACATCTGGTCTGTGCTCGATGCTGCTTTCCACTGAGAGGGTAAGAGCCTCTTAGGCATTTGAAGGAGTTGTAATTGTTGAGAAGGCATAAAGAAATTGATGATAATCTGGAGACTCATTGAATAGACAAATTTTTTAATCAAACTCTTGGCACACTGTTGCTTACCTTTTTGTGATGCGACTGGTAAGTGGTAAGTCAGAATTAGATTTAGAAAATACATTAGGAGCATGCATGGTCACAATGATGGTTTAGGAACATAGAAATACCCAGCTCTTAAGAACCACCATTATCCTGCTCAGGAATATCTTCAGGCCAATCTTCATTCTTATGTTTCACACGTCTTCAATGACTCAGAACATGGTCACCCTCAGGATTCTCGACAGGGACAAAACTTCCAACAGTTGGCGCTGTATGAAATTCTCAATCATCAGGCCAGATTGAGACACAGAGTTCAGCAGTGACTTCTGGCTAACTTTGTCGAAGTGGATGAGAATGAATCTTCAATATTCCACTGCATATTACCTGCAGTCTGCAGATAGTTGTTCAAACTGAAGTGGTAACTTGAAGCATAGAAACATGTTGAGCACTGTGGGGCAACGTATTATAGTGGGGCTTAGTGTTTTTTTTTTTCGGCAACCTAAATTCACTTATTGTAGTTCAATTAATTGCTCAACATGTAATTAACCTTTTCAGATCGTGAAGGGCACCGACCTTAATACACACTTGTCACTTTCTGAAACCTTAATCAAGCTGATGCATTCGCCTTACATATATCAAAACTTCAAAATTAGCTAGATGAGATAGAATAGGAGAGTAACACTAAATGTCTAGCCCCTGGATTGAGCACTGACTGTAAAAAGGTGCATCATGAATGAGATCTAGTCACTAATCAAAAGAAAACTGAAAGAGATCTTGTCATGGTATCCTTATAGGGCAGATCCCGAAAATAACCTACACAAGCTAAGCCATGAAAGATAGTTCCTTGCAGAATGGTAAAAAGATTTTTGGTTACATGTGGTTAAATTTCCTGATTTGGATTACTCTTATATACTCAATGCGGTTGATGTTGGGATTAATTTTCTGTCAATTTATTAAAGCACTATAGCAGTCCCTGAACCTGAATCTTAATCGCAAAACCCATAAGCAATATCATACATGAATTTCAAATCTAAAGCTGGGCTGCTTGCATCCACAGTTTTCAGATCTGAATTTCCTTGACAAAACTCTCTTACCATCAGTAGGACTTTGCAATCACACTTATCTCATATCCTGACTGCAGATTTAGTGATGAAAACAGTAAAACAGAAATCTGAACTGCTTGTATAAAGTATTGAACTTGTTATTGTTTCTATACTCCAAACTTTTCCGGTATCAATAGTTTCCTTGCTAGTGTGTGCAGTTTATCTTGGGATGAATATTTGGAGGGCAGTATTGTTCATACTCAATTTTTCTGTAGCATTTATGATTATGCTAAATTAAAGAATAAAATGCAAGTACTGTCTGTGTTTTTGTTTGGTGCACGGTGCACCTGTGACATTTGTAGAAAACAATCCAGCAAAGATCTTTATGTGGATCTGCTTATAATGTGATATTGAATCTATATCCAATCTTTGGCATCACTGGCTTTCTTTTGCATATTGAATTACCTTTAATTTTGTTAATGTTGTGTTTGGCTCCTTGTTGAGATTCAAGCAAATTATCGTCTGCCCCTGATTTATTGGGAAATCGTTCTTATTAGAAGTAGCAAAAATATCAGAAATCAGAAAAATTGCTATTTCAGGCATTAGGCTTTGTTGTGTCGTTAGTGCACACGAAAATGCAGTGCTTAGACTTGGTATTCCTACCAAGACTATGGTTCCTAAAATGAGGATGACATTTTTTCAGGTCCCAAACTAGCTTGGAGACAAACATAAAGAGCGAAAAACTCTTTACTACAATCAATGGCATAAAAATGAAGATATCGATTACATTCTTCTTGGTCTTGAGACAAAGGAATCATGGTTTTTTGTGGGTTAGCTTCTCTTCCTCAACTTTATCAAAATGTGGTGTGAGTACAATATCACATGAATAGGATTTTCACATGAATGTGTGTGTGAGATAGAGACAACGGTGATGACGGCCATGAATTAAAGGTGTTGGTCACGGTTATAAGATGAAGTGATGAACTACAGAAAGTCATGTGAATACAGTAACTGAAATGTTACAACCGGGGCACGACAAGCTTGGGCTGGGATTCGGATAAGATGTATAAAGTCCACCTTTTGGAGAGATTGATGACAAATCTTGAAAATTTTATTGCAAGAGAAGATAAGAGAAGTATTTGGTCTGAATCCGGAGGTTGAGGGTTTGAAACTAAACTACCACATTGAGGCCACATGAGATTATTCCCCGGCCCATAGAGACTATTCGGCCTAAAGGGCTGGAGCACCCTCGGTTCCAAAAAAAAACTAGAGTACTCGACAATCGCCTTTTACCAATGTCACAAATAAAAATACATTGTGGTAATGAGTTGATTTTTGTTTATAACGTGTAATAGGTTTCCAAAAGGAGAAAAAAAAAAAGAATTTCACCAAAAGGAAAATGTCATCTACGGGCGATATTAATTAATTCATTATCGTGATTTTTTTGAATTATTTTGTTGAACTCTATATCTAATAAATCATTTTTAGCATTTTGTGTGTATTTCAAATAACTGTTCTCATTCTAATTATTATTTCTTCTAATGGCATTTCAGCATCATGGGGAAAACTCAATTTTTGAAAATGTCTTTTTATGATTCTGACATTAATAACCCCTTTAATATATGGTTGTACTTATCATGGTTACATATGGGTATGACTAGGGGTGTGAACCAGCTGATTTGAGCAATCTTGGTCAAGCACGAGGTCGAGATTAACTGTTGATCCATGGCTCAAGCTCTAATACAGACAACAAGTCAAGTCCAGTCTTACTAGCTTGGGCTTAGCTTATATTCTGCATTTCAATGTTTCAGGGGAGTTTACACAAACTTGTTTAGTGATTCTGTCATCCGGGAAAGAAGAAAAAAAGCAAAAAAGATTATGTATATTAGATGTATTGAGCTATCAAATCTAATGTCATTAATGGACGAACAATGGATGAGGGTAAGATTCTTTTTCAGCTATCTGTTTTATGACTTTACATAGGATAACTTGTAAGGTCTAATATACAGGATTTTTACTGCAATGTCAAAGCCCTCTTATATTGGGTGATACTTGTTGGTACCACAAACTCTGCCATGTAGGGCTTTAGAAGAGCTTAGCTGCGACAAATTCAAGCTTCGCTATAGCTTAGCTTGAATTTTAGTTTGAAAAACCAAGCTCGAACAAGCTTAAGGAATGAAGCTCAATCTCAGTTGATCACTCTGTAACAAGCGCAACCGAGTCAAGCTCTCAATTGACCTATCTATCTTATTGCAATGTAGATTCCACCTAAGCGTAACTTCTTCTTTTTTTTCTTCAAGTTAAGTTCTCGCTAGGGGTTAATTGCAAACGAGGGAAATCCATCACCACAGCAGCATTTTGTGGGGCTCTGGTAGCCTCCAAACCCCCGACCACCACTTAATGTTTTAGAATGGATTGCACCCAAAGCCTCTACCACCTTAAAGCCTGGACACCACCAAAACGTAGACACCTATGAGAGTCAACAAAAACTCAATTCATTAGTTAATTTATAGGCCAGGTACTAGTTGAATTATGGGTCATAGCGCAATTAGTTGGTTTGGGTCATGCTGACAGTTCAAATGCCAATATGGACTCAACCTAACCCATTGATCACCTTATGGATGGATATAGCCTGACCTATTACGAAAGTGAGATGGGCCAGTTCATGAGATTTTTGCTCCATAGCTACATGCACTGGACCTGGGCCTAAGTTACCTAAATGACCATCTGATTATCTATCGAAACATGTTTATGCTGCCTCTACTAGCCGCCAGGGAGGGAATATTAAGAAGTGGGTTCCACTCGATGGGAAGTATTGAAAAGTAGTTTATGCTGCCACTACTAATTCCTTGAGGTTTCGGTAAGAATGGTTAGTTAAGGAAATTTAATATTATTCAGTAGTCTGTGCTAACCCAGATTATGAGCAACCAGCATGGGCATAAGAGCAGCCTGTAATAGAATGAAATTTGGCTTAGGTTGGGGCCATAAACTGGGAATGAGTCTAAAGACTAACCTGGTCATGGAATGGGCTTGGACCGGCTCAACACTCTCGAAAAACCCGGTAAGATCCTGACCCCAGCCCCCAAATCAACAGAAGTGTGCCGGGCTTGACCAAGTCTTGAATGCAGGCCCATGGGCCTGGTTTAGGTCTAGATATTACTCCCTATAAGTAAATGGGCTGTGTTTAGTCTAGAGCTTTGGACCAGCCTGACATATCTAACACAAGCAGTGTTGCCTATTACCCGAGACTCTCTCTGGGCCTATGATCCCCTTGGTCCGTGGACTGATTTTTAATCTAAATATCAGACCAGAGAGGTAAATGGGCTGAACTTACACAACCTTTGGCTTGGTTCAGCCCAACCTGACTGCTATGAAAGTGGGACAATGCATCCCATGTGCCCCACTATCTTATAAAATTTTCAATTAATACTCTTATCTTTGAATAAAATCACAGAATACATGGAGGTTACTGTTTACACATGCATATGATTTAAAAATATTTCTCAAAGTTACTGTTAAATGCTTTTCTCAAATCATCAGATGGGTGATGGATCTGGGTCCAAGTAAACTGGATTGGGTTCTTGGGGATTGAGAACTGAGAAGCAGTCCAATCATAATAGATTCAGATCTGGAGATCCAATTCCTAACCTGATTATTATGTAATTTTCAGGAAAGCATTAGGCATTTCACTTACTTGTGATGAATCTACTGGGAAATGTGTTTGATTATTTTCCAGAATGTCATGGTTTAATGAAAAAAAGTGAGTTCAAATTTTCATCTTATCATGACATTTAAAATTCAGAAAGTGATGGTCCAACCTAAGGATATTGATTTAGTGTTGTCGAAGAAAAAAATGGTACAAAGATATTAGCGGGCCCACCTATAAAATGTGATAGACTATCCTATAATAATCAAAACCATTTAAATTCTTTGTACTAATTCGAACCATTTAAAATTGCTATGAATTAACATCAAGCCAAGTTTTACTTCAATAAAAATTAAGCCCGCTCATTAGTTTTTAGTAGTTTGGAATTTTTTTGTAAGAACCCCTTTAATGATCAAATTATCACAATTTTGAAATTAACCACTTATATATATAGCTTATGTTATTTTAAGTTGAAGCAGTGTTGGTCCCATAAATCAAAATGTAATATCTCTGTTTTTGGCACGATGGAACTGAAAATTCTAATTTTGATTGGATTTATCTTGACTTTGGAATATTCATCATGCAAAAAATAAAGATATTACATTTTAATTTATGGGACCAGCACTGTTTCGGCTTAGGATAAGATAAGTTGTAGTTTAAGATAAGGTAAGCTGAGGTAAGCTCAAATGTATGGTGGAGCCCACATGGGGGTGGGGATGGGAGGATTTCAAAGACTCCTTGAGACCCTCCTCTTTGCAATAAATCAAGCACAATCATGGTCTCTATCATCTCCATCTGGGCCCAAAAGTCTAATGGTCAATGGTCCATTTGAATTGGTACACAGTTGATCCAATGGTCCAATCAATTCGGATTTGACCAAAAGTTGGTGAACATGTGCAATTTAGGGGGATCGTGTGTTTGGTCCATTTGGATGGACCAAGGGTTGGCCCCACAAGCACAAGCTAATGGAATTTTATCTCATCTTCAGCTTTAACTTAGGGCTATATAATTATATATATATATATAGTAATATTCATGTGCATCCATCCCTCACCATGTTAAGGTGAGGGATGACATAGTAGGGTTGACTTCATAACACATCCGAACCATCTACACACATGGAACCCCCTTAAGTACACTAGACCCATTGAATTTTCACATATCCAAATGGATTGGGCAGTTGGATGAAAAGTCAAAATTTTTACTTTAATATAAAATCATTAAATTTGTGGGCCACGAATGAAGAGGTGAGAGGCATGAGATTGACCCCAAATTTGATATATGGTCTCATCCAAGGTGTCTCTTCACATCCCCCACAAGTCCCATGATCAATGGGTCCCTTGGTGGGCCCCATTAAGTTTGTCCCTCACCATATGGTGAGGGAAGGATGCACAGGAATATGCATATATCCCTTGCACTAAATATTTTATAAGATACCCTTGAACTCAAGAACAAATGAACTAAAAAAGTGCATACATTGTATATTACCACTTGTGCTACATGGGCATTTTAAAAATTCACAAAGTAATATTTAAGTTAAATGCAAACTGGGCAGGGTGAGTAAGTAAACCTAAAACCCAAACCTAGCCTAGGTCAACGTCTAAACTCATATATATTCTAAACTCAACCAATTCACTATCAAACTCGTCCTTAATAGAAATTGTGTGTGTGTGTTTCTCTAATGACAGTAATTATGCTGATCACGGTAACAGTGCTAGTTCGGATCGTCTTGATCTCGGCCTATACATCTCCACCTCGGCACCGCCCTATTCGGCTTCGGCCAGAAATCTCACCTCGGCTAAGTGCTTCACCTCGGCCGAATGCTCCATCTAGGTAGCAGTGCTAGAATACGTCCTTGTAAAGGTCATACCTGATTTCGGTAAAAGTACCTGAACTCGGTAAAAGTGCGATGACAAGATAGCCACGCTGCAGTATGAACTGACAAATAGGATGGGCGTCGAACGGTCACGTCTGCAAGAGCTCAAGGTATGGGCAGATAGGACATCCCCTTTTCACCTACCTCCGCTAAGGAAGCTTCCGATTGGACTTCTCCCCTCATATATACAGGCAAGAGGTAAAGCCCAAAGGTAGGCTAGATGCTCAAACACAAGAGAGAGGTTCAGATACACTAGGACCCCCCCTTACTCTAAGCTCTCTCTCTCTTCTTCTCCACCTTACTTCACCATTTGTTCAGTGACAACACATCGGAGGGCCTTGCATTGACTGCAGCCAGGGTCTCTGACCGTTGCTTCTCCTCTCCTTTCAGGTTTTCAGGCAGCTAATCCCTCCCAAAAGTTCTACATTCATCTAAGTAAGTCCACGAGATTTTTTTGCACTTACAGAAATATTATATTTTAAACTTCTTGTAAACTCTTTAGATTTTTATATATTTTTTATATTATGAATTATATTGCATGTGCTTAGGAGGGGCATATTTTGCTAGTATTATTAAATGAAAGTTTGGTCTACTTATATTCACAATTAGATTCAACAAACATAATTTCGTTAGATTTTTCACAATTGTGCAATCCAATAGTCAACTGAATCAGGATCATTTAAGGATTTTCCCCACGGTGACTGTGAGTGGACCAATCATGGTCAGCCACATCATCGTAGGCAACCTCTGCCCGGATGTATGTCAAGTTACTTGCGTGTATAGCAGGCTGCTCTTGGGGACGTGACGGACCTTGATCGGTCCACTCACAGTCACCGTAGGGGAAATCATCAGAGGATACGGGCTCATAGTCAACTCTACTTTCAATGGATTGATGCACAAACCAGGGGTTTTTTTTTTATGGTTTGGATCCATCTTACTTGTTATGTGGATTCTGTTGACTTTGGCAGTGAGTCATGGACCTACAGAAGTGAGAACAGGTGGTCACATTTTTCTAACTGGTTTGGACCTTGAGAAAGTAGTAGATGTCCGCAAGTGAGATAATTTGATTGGATCTTGACCACACACGGTGTGCTCAATACAATTTCACGATATGTACATTTACGTCAATGATCACACGTAACTTGGGATTGAAATTGAGAACAATTCCTTATGTAAGGAGTTGCAGTTCTCACCCTGACTATCTAGAATTCGAATGTTGGATATGCCGCTTCTTTCTGTGGGAAGGTTTTTTTCCCAGATGTGTAGGCTATTTTTCCACTTGAGTGGACTACCTTCTTATGTGTGTTCCTCTCTCCTCGGTTCCCACCCCATTGGCGGTGGTAAAAGAAAAAAGAAAAAAAAAACACTTTGGATTGAATTTGCTGTGAAGGCCTAACCGTGTTTTTTTTTTTTTTATAGAAATCTTACAAGTGTGTTGGTTGGTGAGGGTGTAATTGAGCTTTTGAAAAAAAAAAAAAGTTAAGAGTTTTTTGTATATACTGCCCTATGGTTTTAGTATTTGTAAATAGGCCCCAACCTTTTCATTTGAATACCTTTCATGTCCCCAAATGAGTAATCAACATGAGATTTGTGTTGAACTTTTATAAAAATGACGGCTTTGCCCTTGCATCCATTAAACAAAAATGAGTATATTATTATTTACAAAATTCCATTATTTTATCCCAACTTCCAACGGTCTCTACCAATAACTTTTTAATGCACATGAAGCATATCAATCCAATGGTGAGTCCTATATGGATTGGGCCAATTATAAGCCCAGGTGTTGATTGTCATTATGATCAATATGGATTTAATGAAATAGGCCATGTATCAGTAAAACTAGATTTACATACAATTATTCTCTCCCATTAAATGTAATTATTATTATTACAAGCTTTAGAGAAAAAACAAGTCCAACCTTTTGAATTTAAGCATATATAAAGGGATAAAGAGATGGGCAAAAGTGTCACTCCACTCTAAAAGCTTTTGGTGGTTTGAAAGGCCACTGATTTTGGGACATGAAATGTTTTAAAATGAAAAAGAAGGGGCTTATTTACAAATATTAAAACCATAGAGGCCTATTTACAAATTCTAAAAATCTTAGGGGGTGTATGCAAAAAGCTCAAAAGTTAATAAATAAAAAAATTCCAAACCAAATAATGACTTCTAAAGTGAATTATGGACCTAAATTAATGAGAAAAGTTGGCACACGTTTTAATTGGTTTGGATCTTGAGATAATAGACCACAAATATACTAATTTGATTTGATCTTTTACTACATGGGGTGGCAAACAGGATCAGGATCTTCTATGGGAGTTCCTCAAGGCTTGAGTGTGAGAACCTTAATTCATGGGGGTCTAGCTTTGCTTTGGATCATTTCTCTTAAAATAGAATTACATAGAGATCTAGTTTATATGATTGATGCCTTGGAAGGGATTACACAATTGATTCCTTGATTGAGATAATTGAATTTAGTACTAGCTAAGAGCATGATCCAGCTCTGATTACTTGCTAGATCAGGAATGATGACCCACAGGGCCTATCACCCCACATATTAGACCATTACAAATGGAGGAGCACCATCATGAACATTTCACATTTTGACTTTTGCACACACTCATTGACCCCAACAATGTGGGTCCGCCCCTGCATGTGCTCACCAAATGGCAAGGTTCATGGTTACCCAAGAAAACAGAGAACTCTAGCCGAAAGTAATTTTTCAAGAGGTTGGTTCTAAGAAGAGATTTTAACTGATTAATACCGGTTTTGTACAGCCCACCCTGGCTGTACATTTACATTTATTCCCATATATATATATATACACACACACTAGTGGAGCCCTGCACGTGCAATGCACGTGCACCGGACATACAATTTTGCTAAGAAAAATTTAAAAAAAAATTAAATTTCTTAAAAAAATTTAGTAGAAGCTTCAATACATTTAAAAATAAAATTTCAACAGAAAATGAGTGATTGTAAATTGCAAGGCCCTTGCAATGCCCAAATGCAGCTGACACTACTTTTTTCCCATACATTTGAAAACAATGATATAGTGAGAAAAATGAGATCTCAAAGGACAATCGATATGAAATTTATATAACTTTTTGAGGATATAAATCACATATTTCTAGATATTTAATCATGAATGCATACAAAGAAATTTAAATTTATTTTATTTAACCTGTCAGGTCGACTTATCAATTTCCTGGTAGACTTGACCTGCTAAAGTTGGAGTCTGGTCGAAAGCATAGTCAAATTGATAATCTGCAGTTTTATAAAAAATAAAAATAAAAATTAAAAACCAAATGAGCTTACTGTTCTAACCAATTACCATGAACATTATATGTTCACTACCAAATCAGATTATATTAAGAAAAACAATTAATTATATCTTACCTAAGGACATCAGAATAACAAAACTGAGATGGTCGTTTTAGTCTTAACTTTATAAAGAAGAATAACATCTCACATCGACCGTCATGAATAATGAAGTAATACGGCTTGTCCTCAAGCGACATGGATCAACAATGGTGAAACTATGATATAAACTCTGACGGATAAGAATTGCAAAGCACCTGTTCATCAATATTAGTATTTAACATGTGCTTTGTTTTATTTTATAAGACGGACCACTATCAGGTAAAAATAAGTAATACATCTCTAAGAGTCAACATCTTCTTTTGCTTGATAAAAAAATGCTATATTTTATACCCTTTAAGAAAATGATAATACAAAGTAATCATAGAAGTTCAGTTAAATGGAAGCTCACAAATAGAGATATCCATAGGGGAAAAAATACCAAAAATAAAAAACTACAAATACAAATCTGCCAAAAGAATTGGACATTCCTTTTAAGAAATACATGAGAATGTAACCCAGGTATTCTAGATCAACTCTTCTGCTCTGTTTTGTGTAGAGGATGAGAGTGTTGATCAAAGTAAGAAAAATTCGAAACGAACAAAGACAAACTGAATTTGTTGCAGCTCAGCATCAAATACTTATTTTAGTTATTTACACTTAAAACGATTACTTCATTCACTGACTCTGAAGTTAGTAGTAACGTTAGAATAACAAACAGTTTCTATGATATACTCGTTTTCCCTTTAAGTAAAGGCATGACGCTTCATTGAAATATATGAAAAGAAGAAGAAGAAGCTTGCATTGATTAAAGAAATAAATGTGTTAGAAAATGATCAAAGTTTTTCAATTTAAATCTCATGAGTAAGAGCAAGAATAAATAGATATATTCATGCCCTTGAAATGTCCTTTTATAATAAGAAAATTCACAAAAGTTGTATATTAAGAAACTCAAAATTGTACAGAACAATAACAATTTTACGATAGCAATCTTTATGACCTACCACTAAATTGCATTTATGGAATTATCTTTAACAATTACTAATATTGGAAGAGAACTAATATTCAGTAGTAGTCATCACATTAACCAACTTGTGATTATTCTTCCAACAAAGGTATAAATCAAGATCAATACAACTATTATGTCAGATTGAAAACTCAATTATTTTAACTAAATAAAATACAAACACATGAAGCAAAAGGGAAAAGAATATTTAATTTTTTTAATGGTAACTTTCATTAAAAGGGAGAAAAAAATAGGACGGACAAAAAATGAGTTTAAGTTTGTACCTTTCACTTTCTTATTTATGATACTTTCTCAGTTGCTACTTTTTTCTAAAAAAGAAAAAGAAAAAGAACTAAACGTAAAGCAATAATGCAAATGAAGTACCTGTATATATGGGATGTGCTTATAAGTTTTGGAAGTTCCTATACCTTTTTTAAAGGCCATAATAAATATTATACAACTGAAAAAGAAAAAAAAACTAAACGTAAAGCAATAATGCAAACGAAGTACCTGTATACATGGGATGTGCTTATAAGTTTTGGAAGTTCCTATACCATTTTTGAAGGCCATAATAAATAATATACAACTGAAGAAATATCAAATTACAAATATTTAAGGTTAGTGTACAAAAGGTTAAAGGGTTAATACTTAAAAAATAATAACAAAGGGTTACATCCATACAAAGAAAATAATTTCATATATTCTGGAAACCTCCTTGAGCCCTCTGATGTTCTTAACTCTCAAATTTCAAATTTCAAATACAAATACCACTCAAGTATCTTTCAGTTCTACCAAAAAATAAAAATCAATAAATAAATAAATAGAAACTATTTGCAGAATTAGCATTGTTTCAGGTAAAAAAAAAAACTGAGAGAGAATGTGAGAATGTTAATTCTCTCGTGTATAGCCAATTTGGTATTTAAATTATAACACAACCACCAATTGGCCACCAGCAACAATAACAAAAGTAGCAAGCTAACTAATACCTTTTGACACGACTTTTAAACTGATTTTTAAGCTGATGGCGAAGTATTTAAAGTGCCCACAAAATTATAAGTATTGAACAACAAAAAGTAGTAAGTGAAACACACTTGATTCCTTTTCTTTTGATCCATTATAAAATACACTATTCATTTTCTTTTTTGTTTTCATCATGTTTTAGTTTAAGGTTTATTAATGAAAAAGCACATGGCATTTAAGTTTTCAGAGTTAAAAGGTAGTATGTACACCATGAACCACATAATGGAGTAAATAGTGCATAGTTAAAATCTTTTATTTTTCCCACCTTGACTTAGTTTATTAACCGGGGTGGACAAAATAGGACAAAATAGTAGTGCATAATTAAAATCTTTTATTTTTCCCACCTGGGCTTAGTTTATTAACCGGGGGGACAAAATAGTGCCAAAAAAGACTAAAAAAACTTATGGAATGATAAAATCTGAAATATTTTTTCTTTGACATGATTCGTTAATAGTACCGCATCTCACAATTAATTTTACAAAAAAAAAAAAAACTGAATAAAAATTTGAAAATTAGTGAACAAAATGGTTCAATGAGAACCACGAATGAATGCTTATTGGTCTTATCCCACTCTTGAAGGTTTTGAAGGGTGACGATTGAAGAGGCCTTGGTCTTAAGCGTAAGACTTTAACTAACATAAACTAAAATAGGAAAAAAAAAATGTCAGATTCTTATACAAATATGGATTATGTTTTTGGCCTTTTGAATATTTGCACCTGTAGTGCTTAAAAAAAAAAAGCCCTTCCCCTTCGACTCTATGGAGAAATAAAATAGATTCAGATAGATAATGGAAAGCTTTCTAATGCCTCATAGCATTATCCTTTTCGTTATTATCTACTTTGCTTTTCTCAACCAGAACACTTTCTGTTTGAGTTTTCCATTTTCCTATCTCACATAACAAAGCGGTATCAATTTTACATTTTAAATGCTATGCACAAATTCATATTCCAAACATAGAGTGAGAACTAAATATAAAGTTCTACCATATAAGGAAATATGAAACACGCACAACTTGGAAGCTTGCAGTTAAGATTCAAGAATTAAAACAAACATATAATTAAAATTATCAGAACACGAAAGCAATCAATGGGCCTAACTTTGGCCCAAACTGATTTGAGAAAGAAAAAACCACATCTTCATCATCATTTTCTTAACTCTGGTTGCACTCATTTTTCTTAGAATGAAGATTTTATTGCAACATTAAAAAAAATTGAAGAAGAAGACACAATCAAAAGACAATAATTTCAGTAGACAGTGCTCACTTATATGTATGAAAACTCCCTCCATTTCAAAAGAAGCTAAGAGTCAATGAAGAATCTGTTAAACTGTCATGTTCTTCCTTACACAATTACTCACAAAGGAAAAACCTCATATCCACAAAATTCCCTGCATTGAAAATCTTGAATTATTTGAATAAGAAGAATGTTAAACGAAAATTGAAAAAGAAGAGGGAAAAAAAACAACATTTGAGATATTGAAAATCTTGTAGCATCTGAATGAGAAGAATGTTAAAAGAAAATTGAAAACGAAAGAGCGAAAAAAACAACATTTGAGATATTGATTTGAGATAGATTCCAATCTTATTCATATTTTCCTTTTCTTTTCTCTACCACCTTAAAAAAAAACAGAAATCGAAAAAAAATTACTCGATTTATTGGAATGTATTAAAATGAAATTTTATTACGTTTAAAATATCGGCATCCACTCAATGGAAGAGATTAAAAAATTATTAGGATTGTGTGTGCCAAGTTTGGTCTACATCCGGGCTCATTTGGGTATAGTTGGGGGGGTAGTTAGCAATTTTCCAGAGAATTTAGGGGGCTTTTCATAATTTTAGATTTTTGAGATTATGGTATCGTTGGGTAGATATTTTTATTTCCTAAACTTTAGTCTTCTAGATCATCTTGATCCGGATCCTCAAAACCCCTCAAAATTCAAGCCTGACCCAAAGTCTATTTTAGATAAATTAAGGAATTCTCATTATGCCCCCATCTTTATCCATTCACTATCTCTTATCTCTTTTCTTTCTCTTTCTTTTATCTCATTCTATTTCCTCCCTTGCTACATCTTACTCTCTTTTTATTGGGCAGGTGTGTAGTGAAACCATACTATATCTTACTCTCTTTTATAATAGGGTATAGATATACAATATAATAATATAATACTAAGTAGGGCTCATGTCTTGCATTTTATTGGGCAGGTGTGTAGTGAAAAGGTGCTATACTTTACTCTCTTTTATATAATATAGTATATATAAATATATAGATATATATAGTGATATATATAATATAATAAGGGTGGGCCCCACAACTTGCATTTCATTAGGCATGTGTGGAGTAAAAAAAGTATAATATAAAAAATATATATATATATATATAATAAGGGTGGGCCCCACAACTTGCATTTCATTGGGCATGTGTGGAGTGAATGAAGTATAACATCTTTCTCTCTTTTATATGGGTAGATAGATTAAAAAAAAAGTATAATATAAAATAATATAATAAGGGTGGGCCCCACAACTTGCATTTCATTGGGCATGTGTGGAGTAAAAAAGTATATTTTAAAATATATATAATAAGGGTGGGCCAAACAACTTGACTACATCTTTCTCTCTTTTATAAAGGTATATAGATTTATTATATAATAAGGGTGGGCCCCACAACTTGCATTTCATTGGGCATGTGTGGAGTGAAAGAAGTACAACATCTTTCTCTCTTTTATAAGGGTAGATATAGATATATATCTATATAAATATATATATGGTATGATGTTTCGACATATATTCCTCTTATCTTTACGTTGACCTTATTCTTTCCAATAATATCATAAGGAAAACCCTAAATTTAAATATACTAGTATTTTAATAAATTTAAGTTTTTTTTTTTTAAATGTATAAATATATTTATTTATTTTGAAAAGTCGGGATTAGCACTGGTCTTTTCTGCTAGTTGGAGCGAAGTTTCCTCCCATATTATTGAATGAAAGTTTGGTCTACTTGGATTAGTTACATTCACCATACTAAGGGGTTGGCCAAGTGGTCAGGACCACGGTTCCTTCCTCTTCCGGAGTTAGAAGTCTTGATATCGATTCTCGAACCACCTTGAAGCCACAGGAGTGTTTACCCAACTTCCCTGGAGGGATTAATCCAATCCAAAGGATTAGGAATCCTTTGATAGTAAAAAGAAAATTCATACCGTGTGGAACGCAATTTCAAGATTTCTTATATTTGACCACACCATTCCCACATACTAGAAAAATCGTGCGTCCGTGTCTGTTGGTGAGTTGTAACAGGAGCTTTTTAAGGGAAAAGAAGGAACATTCCATACCAAAGTAAAGACTTCTACAGTGAACTGTGGACCTAGATTAGTGAAAACAGGTGGGCACATGTTTTATGTTGTTTTGATCTTGAGAAATTTAGACTACAAGTATACTAATTTGATTTGATCAACTCACTACATGGTCTGACCAATAGGGTCTAGATTTATGGGATATCAGAAATTGAATATCCTGCACCACCTTTATACAATACTGCATTGAGGAGACTATGGCACTATGTATGTACCCTCAATGCCTATTAACCTTGAAGACATTGTTATTTTGGATTCTCCATCCAACAATGTGAACAAAATTTGGGTGGGTGTCACTTCAACCGAGCTTGTAGGGGTGGGTGGACAGGTAAGAGTGTCGGTGTAGGGTTGGTGAGTCATAGGTACGCCTACTGAATAAAAAATGATGGTTCACACCTAAGTTAAGGTGCAGATTAGTCATACCATATCATAACACTTGGCTCTCTCAAGAACAGCTCCTTACTCTTAGCCGAGTGGTAACTCAGTTCTTACCAGACTACCTGGGTTCAAACTTTGTTACATCGGCGGCCTTCATTCCCAATTGAGCGTGCTACCAATCTAAGCCCATTTATAAACTAGGCTATAATGTCAACCAAACTTGGCAGGAATTCAGGGAATTCTTGTTTGGAGAAATTCTGAATTTCCAAAAATAATGAAATTCTTTGATGCTCCTTGTACTCGAGGATTTAGAAATTCCACCAAAATATTAAGGGGGGTTGGAATTTCAAAATTCTGGCAAGGCATTGTAACCTTTTGGGCGGTTGGGATTTTAAAATTCTTGTGAAGAAACGAGGAATTTGAAAATGTGAAAGGAAAAGCAATCACATCATATCCAAAACACCCAAATCACATATTCTTAGAAAGAATCATGCCCGGTCCAATCTTTGGAATTATTTGAAACTAATCTTCTCCACGTTGGATCCTATCATTCCTCAGCTATTTGAAACATTGGGTCATTATCCCCACACCACTAATGGAATTTTGGTCTCACCTAACTATGATGGCAAATGAGAGAGCAATCTGTCTATATGGCCCGAATGGTTTGCCCGAATGATAGCCCGAATCCGAGCTGAAGGTCCAACTGGACCTCTTAAAAAACAATCCTTCATGTTGCGTAGTTTCAACGTGCCTTCTTCTTGTCTCTACGTGACTCTTATAGGGCACCATCATTTCTTATAGGGCAGCTAACCCCTTTTATATTACTGGGTGTGGATCGGGACTTCAAATAAGTGCAAATCCCTTCACACTTCTATCCCTCTAATCTAGATCAAGCTCAATTTTATGTCCATCTAACATTTACTTACCCTAGAAATCAGTCTCAAAGAAATTTATGGTTAAAATGACCATTAAACTTTTAAGACCGTCACATCAAAGGTTAAGATAATCTGATTGAGTCTCGGACTCTACAATCCCGAGTTAAAAGGAGTGGAACTCCAAAGTGAAAGGAGTGGAACTCTAAAGTGGGGCGCACTGGTTCGATCATAGCACTCTATCACATTAAATTTATGCAATATGAAGTCCCAAAATTAGAAGATTTCAAATTAAAGGGTAGGATCATTTGACGAGACTCTTGATATTTCACTGACCCTAATCCATGTCAAAATTTGTCCGCCCCAGCCTAATTTGGTTGTCATTCATCCAAGTGGGCCTCACCGGAGGTGAACACCTTATAAGGAATGAACACCCAACAGTTTTTTTTTCATGCTAGGGTAGATGACAGAGAAAAACCGCACCAAATCAAGTCAATTGTCTTGATGGCTTGCATTGCATGCCTTCTCAAACTATAAGTACCTGACACTTACAAACATTACAGAGATATTAGAAAGCCATGATACTCTACTCCTTCCTCTTTTTCTTCATCTCTCCCTACTAACTGAATTCCCTTTGTTACTACAGGGCTGCCATGAAAATGAGAGAGCTGCTCTCTTAAGCTTCAAATCCTGTCTCACAGATCCCACTGGTCGCCTTTCTTCATGGCAAGGGATCAACTGCTGTAGTTGGCAAGGAATCCACTGTTCCAACTCCTCCAATGTCATCTCCATCGACGTCCGCAATCCAAAACCACTAGTCTTCGCTCGCGCCACCAATTCGAGGCTGGTTTTGCTCTCCAACTCCAATTCTACTGCTATTAGTGGTACAATCTCTCCATCACTCTTTTCTCTTCGCCATCTCAAGTACCTGGACCTCAGCTTTAACAACTTTCACCTTTCTAGAATACCCCAACAAGTTGGAACTCTCAAAAGACTTACATATCTCAACCTCTCCAATTCAAATATCTCGGATTCCATTACGACCCAGTTCTCCAATCTCTCACTTCTGCAATCCCTTGATCTTTCATGTTCTGTTAGGATCATTGATTTGTCATCTCTTTCCTCCAACCTGTCGTCGTTAAAGCTATCGCTGACTTCTGTGAGTAGTTATAGGTACAATGGCTATGTCTCTTGTAAAAAATTTAAGTTGGTTGCGAGGGTTGATTAATCTCAAGGAGCTTATTCTGGATAGTGTGGATTTGCCAGAAGCATCAGCGTCGAACTGGGCAGAATCCATATCAGTTCTTCACAAACTTAGGCAGCTTCATCTCTCCAAGTGTGGAATTTCCGGTCCAATTCCAATAACCCAGCTTCTGAACCTCACCCATCTGTCCTCTCTTCATATGGATTTCAATTATCTCAGCTCTGGGATTCCAGTTCAACTGGCTAATTTTTCTTCACTTTCCTCTCTAGATCTCTCCAGCTCCCATGTCCAAGGTTCCATTGCTTACCTTCCTTAGTTGCAAGAATACAATGTTGACCATAACTATGATCTGATTGTTGATCTCAATTGGATGTTCAATCTCCAATGGCCCCAGTTGAAGAAACTATCAGTTCGATTGACAAATGTCAATGGTTCAATCCCACCTTCCATCTCAAATGTCTCTTCATTGGTAAGTCTCAAAGCATCAGGTTGTTCAATTTCAGGTACCGTTCCAATTTCCCTTTCCAACCTCTCAAACCTGCAGTATCTAGACCTCTCTTTTAATGAAATAACAGGTGACTTTTATCCAATCTCTGGTCTAAGGAACCTGCAGGTTCTAATACTATTGGTGAACAAAATAGGAGGACCAATCCCAGAATCAATCTGTGATCTTTCATTTCTTAAAGTGATTTATTTGAGAAACAATGGTCTTAAAAGAAGAATACCTGATTGCATTGGTCGGCTTGCTGAACTGAAGGCCTTTCTCATCAATGAAAATTCCTTCCAGAGCACCATTGATTCATTTTTTTCATTGTTTCAGAACTCCAGTCCTCTTGCCATTAGTCTAAGCTTAAGTGGATTAACAGTAAAAATAGATCAACACCCATCTCCGTCTAAGTTTCAACCAAAGCTTTTAGGTCTTAGATCATGTAATTTGAATGGAAAAATCCCAGATTTTATTTCAAACATGACCCAACTTGCTTACTTAGATTTGGGCAATAATAGCCTAACTGGAGCAATCCCTTCTTGGCTATTCAAACTCCCTAAACTATCTTACTTGGACCTCTCTGATAACCACCTTGAAGGACACCTCCCATCTATTCTGCTTCATCAATCTCTCTCATCCACATCACTTAATGTAGCTAATAATAAACTTCAAGGCCCCATTCCTCTTCTCCCCGACACCCTTGAAGTTCTTGATCTGTCTCGAAACAATTTCACAGGAGACATCCCAGCCCAAATAGGAGAAATGATACCAAATGCTAGATACATTTCATTATCTGAGAACCAACTAACTGGTCCAATTCCAAGCTCTCTTTGCCCCCTGTTAGTATTTTTTAGTGTTGGCTAATTCATTGGGTGGACAAAACATGGGATTATATGTAATTTGCAATTTTTAGTTGGACCACTTTGTGTTGAAGTAGAATTCCGAAGCAGCAGGAAGCAGGGAGTTTTCAGTAAACAGGCTGACCGATCGATCGGACCCCATGTCCGATCGATCGCCCAGAAAAAGGCCTCAGTTAAAAGTTAGGCCTATCGATCGGACTGCGGCGAAGCCTCAGCTATTTTTTAGCACCTTCCTTCTTATGCCCTGTTTTCCAATCCTATTCAAACCCAATCTCTCCCATACGATTCTAAGAGCTTATTTAAGGGTTTAATCCCTTCAGAAACCTTATCTCTCTCTGATCTAAACCCTAGATTATCCCAAGAGAGATTTACTTCCTCCAGAGAGTTCTTGTGAGAGATTCATGTGCTGAAGCCTTGTTCTCTGGAGATTCCCCATCCATGTTCCAGCCAATTCATCTTGCTTAAGGCGTGGAGATTGAAGTACTAGAGAAGGTGAACGGCGTGGTCGTCGGCAATATTCACGGTGGTCCTTAGGTTGTGATCAACTCTAAAGGGGAGTGAGTTTCTCTTGTAACCTTCGATCTTTTAGTGCTTGATCTTTCTGGACCGGTGTTAGGTCCCGTGGTTTTTTTCCCTTCCCAGGGTTTTCCACGTAAAAAACCTTGTGTCCATCTACTTGACTGGTTGCTTGATTAACTTAGGTTTTTGTTTCCATATTCATATCTGTGCTGGGATTTAGTTTACTTTCTGTTAGGTTTGTGTTTATCAACCCTCCAGGAATTTTGACTTGGTATCAGAGCAGATTCACACTAACTTGTTGTGTGAGATCTTCACAGATTTCTGATATGGATATTATTAGAGATGGATCTTCTATTTCCAAACCTCCTCTCTTGGATGGATCGAACTACCATTATTGGAAAGTTCGAATGACTGCCTTCCTTCAATCCTTAGATGTGGATGTCTGGAACTGTGTGGAATTTGGTTACACCAAGCCTACTGTTGCCACTGATGACAACAAGATCATTGAAAAACCCATGCCTCAATGGACCAAGGATGATAAACAAGCCTTCAATTTTAATAGTAGAGCCTTAAATGCCATTTTGAATGGTGTTTCTCCTTCCGAATTTCGTCGAATTTCTATTTGCAAAACTGCTAAGGAAGCATAGGATATATTAGAAACTGTCCATGAAGTTGGGACTCTCAAAGTTAAGCAAGCCAAACTTCAAAATTTGGCTACTGCTTTTGAAAATCTGAAAATGGATGAAACTGGAGTTTTTGATGAATTCAATGATAAATTGTCTGCTATTGTGAATTCTACTTTCTACTTGGGTGAAGTCATTCCTGAACACAAAATTCTTAAAAAGATCCTCTGATCTCTTCCTGAGAGATTTGACCCAAAAATAGTAGCAATTGAGGAGTCCAGCAACTTAGATTCAATCAAAGTTGATCAATTAGTTGGCAACATGCAAACATTTGAAGCCAATCTCAGAAAAACAAAGAAAGCTAAAGGGATGGCTTTGAAGTCTCATCTAGAGCATGATAATGACTCTGAACAAGAGACTGAAGACCCAGAACTCGATGCTCTCTTTGTTAAGAAGTTTAAAAAAAATTTGAAAAACGACAAGAAGGATTTTAAAAAGAATTTTAAAAATACTTCACAAAAAGGACAGAATAAGCCTTCTTCGTTTAAATCCAATGCTGGTCAAAATCCTGAGAAAAATGTGTCCAAAATTCCCCCCAAAAGTACTCACTGTTATGAATGCAAAGGTTTTGGTCACTATGCTTCTCAATGTATCAATAGAACTTTCCGATCTCAAGGAAAGGTTTTGAATGTCACATGGGATGATGATTCAGACCAAGACTACAATGACACTGAACCCGAATCATCATCACCCGAACATGGTAAGTTTATGGCTTTTATGGCAAGATCTAATGATTCCTTTTTGCAGGAAGGTGTTGAAAAATCAGATGAAACTATTTCAGAGGATCTTAATTCTTTGTCAGATAATGAACAGGATTTAGTGGAAGCTTATCAGAGTCTCCTAAAACATTCTAGGAGGATGACACAATTGAAATATGATATCCTAAAAGGAAAATGGAAGGCTGCTGAAAAAGAAAATCTTGTTATTAAAACCGAATTCAATGAAGCCCAAGGTAAAGTATCTCAACTTGAAACACAACGTACCATTCTATCTAATAAGTTGATTTCTGTAGGGAATGAACGTGATTTACTACATGAGAAACTCAATTCAAGCTGAGAAAGAAATACTAAACCTAAAGAAAGAACTGGATTCCTGCAAAGCGGAAAATGCTAGCATCTCGGACAAGCTCAAGATGACTATTGCTGAATTGGTCTCTACCAAAGCTGATCTTAATCGGATGAACAAAGGGTCAAAGAAACTTGATGAAATTCTGGGTGCACAAATCATATCAAGCAGCAAGCATGGTCTTGAATTTGAATATGGTGCATCCTCCTCAATAACCAAGGTAAATTTGTTCGGGGTAATACACTATTTGCTATTGAACCTGTTGTTTCTCAACCTAAGCATGTGAATTCCAATCTCAAGAATTACTTGCCTCAACGTAAATATGTCCCTACTTGTCACTTTTGCGGAATCATTGGACATATCAGGCCTCATTGCAATAAATTACGTAAGAAACTTCACAATGAAAGAAGGAACATCAATTTGATTCCTTATAAGGTCAAAACAAAAATCCATTTGGATACGTAAATCTGATCTTTGTTGCTTGCAATGTGGTACTCACGGCTCTTAAGGCACAAAGTTCACATGTTTGGTACTTAGACAGCGGGTGCTCTAGACATATGTCAGGGAAGAAGTCTCTTTTCACATCACTTGAAAGTCATCATCGTGGTAATGTTCAATTTGGAGATGGAAGCAAATCAAAAGTCATTGGTAAAGGATCTGTCAACATACCAGGTATGTCAACTATCAATAATGTCTTTCTGGTTGATGGACTTAAGGCAAATTTGCTAAGTATCAGTCAATTCTGTGAGTCTGGTAATGAGGTTCATTTTTCTCTAAATACTTGTTCCATTGTCGACAGTCATGGAAAACATGTTCTTTCTGGTAAAAAGAATTCCGATTATTGCTATGTGGTTTTCAATGAAAATGTCTTGAATTGTAATTCTGCTACTGTTAATACTGTTGACCTTTGGCATCAAAGGCTAGGTCACATTAACCATTCTAACTTGGAAAAACTCTCTAAGCAAGAATTAGTTCGAGGACTTCCCAAACTTCAAAAACCTCATAACCACGTGTGTGGTCCTTGCCAATTGGGAAAACAAATTAGAGCACCACATAAAAAATTGGATATGCTTACTACCAAGAGACCACTAGAGCTGCTTCATATGGATCTTAGGTCCTTCAAAATCTGCAAGTATTGGTGGCAAAAAGTACATTTTTATTACCGTTGATGATTTCTCTAGATTTACTTGGGTGCGTTTTCTTAGAGATAAATCTGAAACCTTTGATGTATTCCATTGCTTATGGCTTCAACTTCTTACAGATAAGGGTGAACAGTTTGGTGGAATTGCAAGGATCAGATATGATCATGGCACTGAGTTTCAAAACTCCTTTTTTTGAACTGAAAATGGAATTAAACATGAATTTTCTACCCCGAAAACTCCACAACAAAATGGAGTTGTTGACAGAAAAAATCGGGTTGTACAAGAAATGGCTCGAGTCATGATCCATAGTAAGAATGTGCCACAACAGTTTTGGGCAGAGGCAGTTAACACTGCTGTTTATGTGATCAATCGAGTCTACATCAGGGCAGGAACAAAGAATACTCCCTATGAACTATGGACTGGTCGAAAACCCACTGTTAAATACTTCAAAACGTTCGGGAGTAAATGTTATATCTTAAAAGATAGAGAACATCTTGGAAAGTTTGACTCCCGAAGTGATGAAGGGATTTTTCTTGGATATTCTTTAAACAGCAAAGCCTACAGGGTGTTTCACTTGCGTACTTCAACCGTCATGGAATCTATTAATGTCATTGTAGATGACGCTGGACCTTCTTATTTTTCTAATGACGAAGATGAATTTCCACTAACTCTTCATTCTTCTCCGCAGGATGAGCAAGATGGGAAGCAACATACGGAATGACAAGATCCAGTTACACCGGATCAAGAAGCTGCTATTCCTGACATAGAATCTGAAAGTGAAGAGTCTGGACTGAAAGTAAAAGGTTCTACTCAAAGAACAACAAATCATCAACCCTCTCCAAGCAAGGCAGTACATCCTCGATCTCAAAAAGGTCAGGTAATCAGAGATCATTCTCTTGACAAAGTCATTGGTGATATTCATGCTCCTTTAAAAACTCGTCAGCAAGTCCAAAGTGAGGTAAATTTCTTGTGTTATGTTTCCTCTCTTGAACCCAAAAACGTAACTGAAGCGCTTATTGACGACTCCTGGATTAACGCCATGCATGAGGAGTTAGGTCAATTTGAGCGTAACAATGTGTGGAAACTAGTTCCACGGCCCAAAAATACACATGTCATCGGGACAAAATGGATCTTTAAAAATAAAACTGATGAATTTGGACAAGTCATTAGAAACAAAGCTAGACTAGTTGCCCAGGGCTACACACAGGTGGAGGGAATAGATTTTGATGAAACGTTTGCTCCGGTTGCTCATCTTGAGTCCATTCGCATTTTATTGGCAGTAGCGTGTTCCTTGAAAATCAAGTTATATCAGATTGACGTCAAGAGTGCCTTGTTGAATGGATTTTTGAATGAGGAGGTGTATGTAGAACAGCCGAAAGGTTTCCAAGACCCTCATAGCCCTGATCATGTGTTCAAATTGAACAAAACTTTGTATGGTTTGAAGCAAGCCCCTCGAACATGGTATGAGAGACTGACTATCTTCTTGTTAGAAAACTCTTTTGTACGGGGCAGCGTGGATAAAACACTATTCATAAAGAGAGAAAGAAACAATATCCTCATTGCTCAAGTTTATGTGGATGATATTGTTTTCGGATCCACATTTGAAAGTCTAGCTACCTCATTTGCCACATGTATGTCCCAAGAATTTGAGATGAGCATGGTCGGAGAATTATCCTTTTTCTTAGGTCTACAAATCAAACAATGTGAGAATGGGATATTTCTTTCTCAATCCAAATATGCTCACAATATTTTGAAGAAATTTAGGATGAACTCAGCCAAGCACTCCAGTACTCCTATGAGCACTTCAGTTAAGTTGAGTTTAGACTCTTCCGGGAAAGATTTTGATGAAAGAATGTATCGAAGCATGATAGGAAGCTTGTTGTACTTGACTGCTAGTCGACCAGACATCTCCTTTAGTGTTTGTGTTTGTGCTAGATATCAGTCAAGACCTAAGGAATCCCATGTCCAAGCTGTGAAGAGGATTTTAAAATATGTCGGTGGCACCATTGATTTTGGAATATGGTTTTCAAGAGATTCAAACATGAATGTTGTAGGCTACTCAGATGTTGACTGGGCAGGCTGCGTAGATGATCGGAAAAACACTTCTGGTGGCTGTTTTCTTATTGGCAATAATTTGGTTGCATGGCATAGTAAAAAACAAACCTCCACCTCCCTATCCACAGCTGAGTCAGAATACATTGCGGCTGAAAGCTGTTGCACACAATTGTTATGGATGAAACAAATGCTATCTGATTACGACATTGCACAAACCACAATGGTTGTTTATTGTGATAACAAAAGTGCCATTGACATCTCTAAAAACCCGGTACAACATTCCAGAACCAAACACATAGACATAAGGCATCATTTTCTTAGAGATTTGGTTGAAGAGAAGGTCATTAGCTTGGAGCATATCCCTACGGAAAATCAACTGGCTGACATTCTTACAAAACCCTTGGACCCAACTCAGTTTGACTCCCTTCGCAAGTCTCTAGGTATTTGCTCACACCCTTAATTTTTTCCCCCCATCTTTCAATGGTTTCCCTAACTTGTGATTCATTGAATTTTTGCCAAGTTTAAGTTTTTTTTTTTGCACTAAAATTTCCTCATAGTTTGATGGTTATGGTTTGATTTCATATAATCAGTACTCTTCTCTCCTGGCAAATAGTAAAAAAAAAAGGTACCGGAGGATCAGGACTACCTACGAGTATGTGTGATAGCTGCTATATGATTGAAAAGTTTCATTAGAGAAGGCTAGTATACTCATTAGTGTGAAAGTCACCTATGATGGATCTTATTTGTTCATTTACATTTTAAAAAAAAAAGAGAGAGTTGAGTCTGTTGTGTGTGATTCTATCATTTATCCTAGAACAAACTATTTTTCAAAATTTACACTCACTCTTACACATTTATGCTTGGTACAAGATTCAGTGTATGATCATAAGGGACTAACCCTTGCTCATTCTCTCTCTCTCTCTGGCTCGTTTCACTTACTTGGACCAGGACCGATCGATCGGCCATCGTGTCAGTGGTTTTTAAATCAGTTCAGCCCATTTTTCTTCTTTTGTTTCCTTTCCTCTTCTTCTCATTAGCTGCCCTAGAACCGTTTTCTCCTTCTCCTTCACGATTTTCAGTTGGGATTGCTTGCTTTCTCTAAGGTATGTCTTCTCCTTCTTCCTTTATTTCATTCCATTTCCTTTCTTTTGTTTGTCTTTGGTTTTGGTAGCGGCATTGGGTGATTGGAGTTTGTTGGTTTAGTTGTGGATGATTGAGAATGTGTGTTGCAACTGTTTTTCTAATCTTTGTGTTGAATGTACTCAGTTGGGACTGCACTATACTCAATGTACATCCATTTTGGATGACCCATTTCTAAGATGAAGGCTGGATATGTTTCTTTTTCTATTGCACCCCAAGTGTTTGTTGTTTTGCCTCAACGAAGAAATGGCTCCAAAAGTCTCAAATCCTCGCAAGAAAACTTGCCATCGTGGGAGCTCCTCCTCTGCCCCTACTTTTGATGGTCATAGATTTCAAAGTTTGATCAAAGAAAATTCCTTTACGAGTGTCTTTTCAAAGAAGCAAATAATTGTTGAACGTGTCCCATCCACTTGGCCAAGATAGAAATTGATTTCAGTTTATGGCTCCGTGAAAGGGAATGGGATTCCCTCTATGTCTTTGACCCCACAGCATATGGGTCGCTGGTTCAAGAATTCTACAACAACATTCATGACTTTGGAGATGAAACATTTAAATCATTTGTTCGTGGGATCGTGATTGAAATTAATCCAAATTTCATAGGCCAATATCTTCAAATTGATAGGAGTATTGAGGCAGACTACCCAACTCCAGAACCCGATCCAGATGATATGGAAGATCCTGTAGCTACTATTGATTGGGATGAAGTGATCACCACCCTTACTGGCGGTCGAAAGACTACATGGCCAGGTGGCATTTTGAAGCAGAAATTTCTTACTCCATCCTACCGGATGTTGAATCTTTTTGTATGCTATAATCTTCAGCGAAAGGGGAGAACATCAAAGGTGATACTGGAGACCGGCTACTTGTTATATGTGATTGGGACAGGGCGGCCTATTGACGTTCCTCTCACCATTTATAGGCACATAGTGGCTGCTCCTCTCGGTGCTTCGTCTACTTCTCTACCATACGGAGCCCTTATAACTCGAATTCTTATCTCTAAAGGAGTAGCTCTTGGGCCACATGATTCTCTTGTGAAAGGGAGAGGGCCAATTACCTACCGCACCGTCAGTTTGTCATCCGCCCATGTTGATGACAGTGGTGATGAAGCTCCAGTTCCAGAAGAAGAAGCTGCTCCGGTTGATAATCAGTTTGAGTCTGCTGTGCCTCCATATCTTCAAGACTTTGAAAATCGCCTCTTGGATCAGTCTACACAGATTGAGCTACTTGAGCATCGCATGGACTCACAATTTCAGGATGTTTTTACTTAGATGAGGCAACTACAGATTGGCAGCAACCAGATTGAGGAAAAATTGGATTCTCTTCTTCATCGATTTCCTCCTCCTCCTCCTCAGTAGTCCTCAGTATCTATCATTTTGTCCTCAACCTTTTATTTTCTGTGTGCCCTAGACTGATTATGTGTTTTTGTCTGTCGCGTCTCTCTCTTTTCATGATTACTGTTAATTTTGCTATCAATGTTAATTTTTCTTACCCTTGTCAATTTATGGCCAAAAAGGGGGAGACGAAGTTAGTTTAGTTGCTTAGTTGCTCTTCTCTTTTCTTTAATACTTTCGTCTATTTATCTATGTATGCTTAATTTTCATACCATTTGATCACGATCTTTTGTCAAAGATTGTCGGTGACAGGTATTACAGGTATCAGCAATGGATGATGGTTTTGCTCGGGTATAGTTTTTGTTTGGGTAGTTTTTGGGTAGATTTATTGTATTAGATGTTTTGTCCATGAATTGCCAAAGGGGGAGATTGTTAGTATTTTTGAGTGTTGGCTAATTCATTGGGTGGACAAAACATGGGATTCTATGTAATTTGCAATTTTTAGTTAGACCACTTTGTGTTGAAGTAGAATTCCGAAGCAGCAAGAAGCAGGGAGTTTTCGGCAAATAGGCTGACTAATCGATAGGACCCCCTGTCCGATCGATCGCCCAGAAAAAGGCCTCAGTTAAAAGTCAGGCCGATCGATCGGACAGCGACGAAGCCTCGACTATTTTTTAGCACCTTCCTTCTTATGCCCTATTTTCCAATCCTATTAAAACTCAATCTCTCCCATACGATTCTAAGAGCTTATTTAAGGGTTTAATCCCTTCAGAAACCTTATCTCTCTCTGATCTAAACCCTAGATTATCCTAAGAGAGATTTACTTCCTCCAGAGAGTTCTTGTGAGAGATTCATGTGCTGAAGCCTTGTTCTCCGGAGATTCCCCATCCATGTTCCAGCCAATTCGTCTTGCTTAAGGCGTGGAGATTGAAGTACTAGAGAAGGTGAACGGCGTGGTCGTCGGCAAGATTCACGGTGGTCCTTAGGTTGTGATCAACTCTAAAGGGGAGTGAGTTTCTCTTGTAACCTTTGATCTTTTAGTGCTTGATCTTTCTGGACCGGTGTTAGGTCTCGTGGTTTTTTTCCCTTCCCAGGGTTTTCCACGTAAAAAACCTTGTGTCCATCTACTTGACTGGTTGCTTGATTAACTTAGGTTTTTGTTTCCATATTCATATCTGTGCTGGGATTTAGTTTACTTTCTTTTAGATTTGTGTTTATCAACCCTCCAGGAATTTTCACCCCCAAAATAATTTTCGTTTAAAGATTGTTGATTTTTCAAACAACTGCTTATCAGGTATAATCCGTTCAAGTTTGGGGAATTGCAAGTCTCTCATTTCTCTGAACCTTGTAGCAAACTACATAATTGGAAACCTCCCAGATGAACTTGGATACGCAACTAATCTTCGTTCTCTCCAGTTGAACGACAACCATTTGGATGGACCATTACCAAATGTCGTCCATCACCTAAAGCAATTGGAGATCTTGGCCCTGGGAAACAACAACTTTGGAGGAAGAATTCCCACTTTTATCAGTGAGCTTCAAGATCTTAGAATTCTTGTGCTGAGATCAAATTCATTCAATGGGTCCATCCCACAAGAGATTGCAAGTTTGCATAAGCTCATATTTATGGATTTCTCAAACAACAAACTCTCTGATCCAATCCCCAATACGTTGGGGGTTTAAGCTCTCTAATTGTGCAACCCAGAACCACTTTCGTGCTCGGTTACATAATCGGGTTCACATTTGCAGGTGTGGAATTGGAAATGGTGACTAAAGGGACTGTGTATGTGCTTAGCGTGGTCCACTCATACAACACCGGCATGGATCTCTCAAACAATCTCTTGGAAGGAAAGATCCCGAAGGAAATTGGTCTTTTACAGGCTCTTTACATGCTTAATCTATTACATAACAGCCTTTCTGGAGTGATTCCAGCGAGTTTAGGCAACATGAGAAGCATGGAGTCCTTAGACCTCAGTTTCAACCACTTGACAGGAGCAATTCCAGAGACTCTAACTTCATTGGACTTCCTTGGCCATTTGAACCTCTCCTACAACAACTTGAGTGGGAGAATTCCAATGGGACCGCACTTTGACACGCTTAGTGGGGATGGATCAGCTTATATGGGAAATACCTTGTTGTGTGGTACTTCTATTCAGAAGACATGTGAGAGTGAAACTGGCATTGGTTCAGAAACTGAGAAGGTTGAGGAGGAAGAGGATGAAAGCGACATGGGGCTCCTTGGGCTTGTGGCCTTGGGTTATGGAGTTGGGTTCTTTGCATCATTCATAGGGACTTTAGTTGTGATGGGAATGAATACATGAATACAGAAGATTGGTATCAACAGTCGTGTTTGGTTGGTCGAAGGATAAGCAGTCTTATAGAACGGAAGCCTCAATACTAGCTACTTTGTTTGTTATTCCTTTGTATACATGTCCATTTGGATTTATAATTATGATAAAGCCAGCTAGAATGTGTGAAATTTATGATCTATTCTATCTCACACTTTTCATAGGAATTTTCACATACCAAATCATCCCACGGAGTCTTATCTTTGAGAAATTTAAACATTTACCTTCACATACCTTTTATGAATTAGCATTATTTTCAATTTAACATTGATCTTAATATATATCAGGTGTTGTCGGATTTCAGTTACAGAATATAAATGCACCTAAAAAGTCACTATTAGTTTAAAGTTTAAAGAACTAGGAGTCATAATTATCTAATTAAAATGATATTTGAATCACCTCATATCCTCTCAATTCCACGCACATACAAAATACATTTATGAATTGGTCAGTGTCCCAAATCACTCTGTGATCCTTATTAACATTGGTATACCCCACTTTGCACTAGCAATAATATATAAAAATAATTTAAAAATCATAAATTAGAAGCAGTAAACCTTGAAGAAATGAATGAGAAGCAACTGTGCAACACGTATTTCTTATGCATTAAGTATAACACGCAACTTAACTAACTATACAGAGATAAAATTAATTGAGTAAGCATGTGTATTGGTTTTTAAGGTATTTTTAATGGGGTGTGGAATTTAAAATTACAATGAAATCCTCATTCTATCACTAGTAAATAACTATTAAAAGGGCATTTTTAGTATATATTTATAGGAGAATGTTCATGTGCATCCATCCCTCACCATAGGGTGAGAGACATTTATATAATTGAAAATACTCATGTGCAAAATAGGAAAAACCATATATGGTCATATGCAGAAAAAGAATATTCATGTGTAAATAGGGAAAGCCATGAAAGTATCCCTCACCGATGAATGTCGCCCATACATATATTTATATCTTAAATTCTAATTTATTTTACTATTTTTAGTACTCGGGTATTTTGAACTACTAATGCAAACTTTTGGATAATGTCCTCTGTTTTCTTGGGTAGATCCATGAAGCTTGCCCTTGCGTGAGCACACGTGCATATCTCTTGATAGAGTTGGGAGTAGGAATTTTCTTCTGTTACCTTTATGAGTGTGTGCAACAGTCCAAATGTGAAATATTGATGACACTCTCCATTGCAGTGGTTTAATTTGGGGTTCAATTGTAGCTTGGCCTTGTCATGTCTCTCACTAAGTAAAATGCCCCAGTTTAGTAATTAAGACAACAAGCATGGACTCAAATATCAACTTTAGAAACCAAAACATTCACGCCAGATAGAACTAAAATCATGTTACAACAACTTAAGAATGCCTCATGTTCAAATCACATCATTATATCATCACAATCATCATCTTAGCCATATAATTAATCTGGGGGTGGATGAAAGAGTTCAATATAAATAGGAGAAAGCTTTCTCATCATGATCATATATCATAAATTTCACACATTCTAGCTGGCTTTATCATAATTATGAATCCAAATGGACATGTATACAAAGGAATAACAAACAAAGTAGGTAGTGTGTGGGGACGTTTCCGTGATGCTAAGGTCTAGCCTGATGCCAGTCAGAGCAACAGATAGAGTCTCGGCAAGATGGACCCGCGCCATCCGACATGTTCGCCCCACCTCGGCTTCGGCGCCTCCTTTTGCTGGTATCGGTAAGAGCCAGATAGTCTCACTTCGGATCCTCCACTATGCCCATTTCGGTCTCGGTTGTGCACCAAATTCTTATGGATACTTACCGAACAACCTAGACAGGGCCTGACAGCCACATCCGACACCTGGACACGTGGCGGGGCGTGGGCACGCGCTGATGTGATAGGAACACCATCCAGGCCGTCCACTCTCGTCATTTCTCTGACAAACCCGCATACAGTGGCTGCAGCCATATCGGGGCAGGGTCCAAGAAAGGATCCGATGGAACCCCAGCCGCCAACAAGTCAAGGCAAGATCAAGCCCAACGTGACTAGCATTTAATGCAGCATGGGCTGATTGGACCCTCATTTAATGCAATGTGGGCTATGTTGGACCCCCATTGACGGCTCTATGGGCTAATGTATCCCTAATAGTCAAATCAAGAGGCCCATGAACAGAGATCCTAAGGGTTTCCTCATATAAGAGGACTCATTACTCAGAAAAAGGTACGCACTCTTAGATGCATGCAACCATCCTCAGCTCTTTCTTCTCCGACTGTCTCTCCCACACTGACTTAGGCATCAAAGAGCCATGTGCTGCCCGCAGCCAGGGTCCACTGACTGTTTCATCTCCCCTTTCAGGTCCCCAGATTGATCAGCTCTCTCCCCGGTTACTTGGATAAGTCCTCTAAGGCCCCCCTCATCTTGTGAGTTATTTTTCAGCACTTACAATTGGCGCCGTTTGTGGGGAACGGTTTCCAGAGTCTTCCCTAACACCATGACCAGGAGAGCTGCGAAAGGGGGGGAAACATCCAAGACACAACGTATGTGACCGTCCTCTGACCTCCTTCCTGCCAAGAAGAGGTCTGGGAAGAAAGTTGTTACTGTTATAGAGGACTACGATGAGCGTGATTTCGTCCAAATCGATGTTCAGGAGCTTAACCTTCGCTCGGAGTCACATTCGAGGGGAGCAACGGCGTCTCTCCGGTGGAGAGACTCTCGACAGTAGTTCAGAGAAGGTCCCGTGCCGGGCCAAGTTCAAAGAAGCAAGTCTCCAATGATGGATGGACCAATTTTCTCTGATCATCCGGAGGACGATGGTGATGAAGATTACAATCCTGATGATGACTTTGACTCCACCCTTGAGGAGATTCGAGCGCAAAATGCCACCATCAAAGAAAAAGACGCTCTGATCCGCCAGCTTCAGCAGCAGCTAGAGAGTGCGACAGGTTCGACCAGGCATCAACAGTCACAGAGCCAAGACGAGGGGAGGATCTCACACAGCATGCACACTGCTCCCCCCGATAGAGATTTGAGGATTCACCTGATTGAGAAGAGGCGTGAACGAGCTCGCGATGAAGGCTCGAGCACCAGCCACAGTCACCCTAGGAAGCTGTCAGACACTATTCCAGAAAACAGGTATGACATCCAGGAGTGGTTGGACGAGCGCATCAGGCGGACAGTTCAGCGCAACCTGGAGGTGGCCGGTCTCGTCCGAGACCAACGGGATGTCTGCGATTCTATTGATCTCGGCGCGTCCCCCTTCTCTCGCGACATCAAGAGTTATCCCCTTCCGAGGAAGTTCACCGTCCCGAGGTTCGTCACTTACGACGGGACCTCGGATCCGGCTGCCCACCTGCGACACTTCTCCCAGAGGATGTCCGTTTGGGGGGACGAGGGCCGCCTGAACTACCGAGTCTTCTCCTCCAGTTTGGGTGACCTCCCCTTAAAGTGGTTCTGTGCACTCCCAGAAGGGTCCATCTTAAGCTTGCAGCAGCTCCAGCAATCCTTTATGAAGAAATTCCAGGCCTACAAAATCATGCCGAAGACTGATGCAAACATTATGGCCCTGAAAATGAGGCGAGAGGAGAATATCACCCGCGTCGCCAAACGGTTCTGGGCGGTCTACAGCCAGATCGAGAACTCAAAGGACGAAGTCGCAATCTTCGCATTTCAAAATGCCCTGTTGCCGGACAACGATCTTCGTAAGGACCTGGCCAGGAACCCTGTGTCTTCCATAGCAGCGCTAATGTCCACGGTCAACCGTTACATTGCCCAGGAGGACGACCAGATCCGAGCTCGGGAAAGCTTCGGGACCGTGCAGAGAGACCGAGATAGCAAACCCTCGAAGAAGGACAAGGGGTCTTCCCGGAGAGAGGAATCAGAGAGACGCTGGACTCCGACCAGTTCGGCGAAGGCTCCAACGTCCACCTCGGGGGGAAGCAAGAGACCCAGACTGTCCGCAGACCCTTACCGAGCGGTCAACACCATCTTCAAGGAGCCCATCCACAAGATCATGAACAAGATTAAGTCTCAGTCGTTCTTCAGCTGGCCTCTGCCCATGAGAGGAGACCTGTCCTCCCGAGATCAGAGCAGATTTTGCGCGTATCACAAGTAGAGCGGGCATAAGATTGAAGAGTACAGAATCCGTAGGTTGCACTTGGAGAAGCTTGCCCAGGATCGACACCTACGAGAATACATCAAGACTGACGCTGGTGATGGCAACCGGGCCCTGCGCCGAGATGAGAGGTGCTAGGGCAGTGACGGGTCCGAGAAAATCATTAACGTCATCCATCTGGCTCCCCCTCCCAAAGGGAGTAACCGGGCCCGTGCCGAGTCTAGGCGAGCCTCCCACAGTGAGCAGGTGATGGCTACTGAACTCGGCGCAGCTCCTAAGAGAGCCCGAAGGGAGCGGCCCAAAATCTGGTTCTCGGACGCGGACCTGGAGGGGATCCAGCTACCCCACAACGACCCGCTCATCGTCACTCTGAAGTTAAACAACTGCACTGTGCATAGGATCCTCGTCGACTCCGGCAGTTCGTCCGAGGTCCTTTATTTCGATTGCTTCAGGAGAATGGGCCTGACAGAGAAGGACCTACAGGAAGCTCGAACTCCCCTCATAGGCTTCAGTGCCAAGCCAGTGTACCCCAAAGGAAAGGTGACCCTCAGAGTCAAGGTCGGCGGGGCATTCGTTGTTACAGACTTCCTGGTTGTCGACGCGCCCTCGCCTTACAACGCCATAATGGGCAGGACCTGGCTCCACAGCATGGAGGCAGTCCCTTCTACTCACCACCAGAAGTTGAAGTTTCCATTGGAAGATAGGAATGGCAGGGTGGAGATAATTACAGTCCGAGGGGACCAGCGAGCGGTCAGGCAATGTCTAATGGCCGTGGTGTCGGGGGAACGAGAGCCCAGCCAGATGGAGCAGAAATTGGGCGAGGTCGGCCAGGACCCAGAGGCGAAAAGCGTGGAAGTCCTAACCGAAGTCAGGATCGACCCAAACGATCCGGAGCGGTTCTTCCTGCTCGTAAGCCAGCTTGCAGAGACAGAGAAGTCAGAATTGGTCCAGTTCTTGGTGCAGAACAAAGAAGTCTTCGCCTGGACGCCCCAAGAGATGCCTGGCATTGACCCCGAGGTCATGTGCCACAAGTTGAGAGTGGACCCTAACCACAAACCAGTGACGCAGAAGGCTCGCCGGACTGGGGTGCCGCAGACGAAGGCCGTGATCGAGGAGGTGGACAGACTACTAGAAGCCGGGGTGATCAGGAAAGTCCAGTACCCGTCCTGGTTAGCTAACACGGTGGTGGTCAAGAAGAAGACCGACAAATGGAGAGTGTGTGTCGACTTTACCTACCTCAATAAAGCCTGCCCCAAGGACAACTTCCCTCTCCCGAAGATCGATCAGATGATCGATGCTACTGCTGGCCATGACAGAATGAGCTTCCTTGACGCGTACCGCGGTTATCATCAGATACCCATGTACGGGCCGGACGAAGAAAAGACGGCCTTCATAACGCCCAGAGGCACTTATTGTTACAAAGTGATGCCCTTCGGGCTGAAAAACGCAGGAGCCACCTACCGGCGTCTCGTCACCAAAATGTTTCGGGCTCAGCTCAGCAAGACCGTTGAAGTCTACATTGACGATATGGTCGTCAGTCCAAACAAGCGCATAACCATTTGGAAGATTTAGCTCATGTCTTTGATGTTTTGAAAAAGTTTCAGCTCAGGCTTAATGCTTCTAAGTGCGCGTTTGGTGTTGGTTCCAACAAGTTCCTGGGGAGTTTGGTCACTCGCAGAGGGATCAAGGGGAATCCAGACCAGATCTCGACTATCCTCAGAGTACAGAGTCCCACTTCGGTAAAAGAGGTCCAAAAGCTTACTAGAATGATAGCCGCACTGAATCGCTTCATCAGCAAATCCTCAGATAAGTGCCGGCCTTTCTTTCAGCTTCTTAGGAAGAATTTGAAATTTCAATGGACTCCGGAATATGACCAGGCCTTGCAGGAACTCAAGGCCTATCTCTCTTCACCCCCTCTGCTCTCAACTCCAGTACATGGAGAGGTTTTGTACTTGTACTTAGCAGTCTCGGATCATGCGGTGAGCTATGTCCTCCTCAGGGAAGAGGACAAGCTTCAAAAGCCAATATACTATACGAACAAGACCCTCATCGATGCCGAGACCAGATTCTTACCCTTAGAGAAGCTCGCGCTGGCACTCGTCGGTGCCTCGCGGAAGCTCTCACACTACTTCCAAACTCACACCATAGAGTTACGGAACATCCACTTAAATCTATTTTCAAAAAAGCTGACTTTTCAGGAAGAATCTCCAGATAGGCTGTGAACTGGGGCAGTATGACATCCAGTATCAGCCTAGAATAGCAGTCAAGGCTCAAGTGTTGGCGGACTTTCTTGTAGAATTCTCTCCGAGTTCGGCACCAACCCAGCTCGGCACCGAACTGGGGGGCACGGAGCAGGAGGAGTCCATGGGCTCTGATGGACAACCACCTGGACAAACCTTCACCCCAGTTTGGAGAGTCTTCGTCGACGGATCCTCCACCTTAAAGAGAGCCGGTGCAGGGGTTGTCCTCCAATCTTCAGAAGGGTTGGTCATCGAGCAAGCTTTGACCCTGTACTTTAAGGCGTCGAACAACGAAGCTGAGTACGAAGCTCTGATAGCAGGGCTGAACAGCGCCAAAATCCTTAGAGCTCGACAGCTAGTGGTCTTCAGCGATTCACAACTGGTGGCGAACCAGCTAACTGAGGACTACCAAGCTCGTGACGACAGGATGGCCGCTTACCGAGCCCTTACAAACAGGATGCTCTCCCATTTCCAGACGGTCGAAATCAGACAGATCGGCAGAGAGTCAAATTCTCATGCCGACGCCCTTGCTAATTTGGCCTCTGCTGTTGAAGCAGGAAAGAAGAGAAACATTGAAGTAGGATCGTTGGCCGCACTCAGCATAGAGCTCCATCCACCTCGGGACGTATTGTGCCTTGATCTCGGCCCAAGCTGGATGGACCCCATCATAGCCTACCTCAAGGACGACAAGCTCCCCTAGGACAGAAGCGAGGCTCATCGAATCAGACTCAAAGCAGTCCGATTCTGGTTGTCTCCAGAAGGCAAACTCTACAGGAAGTCGTTCTCAGGGCCGTACCTTCAGTGTGTTCATCCGAGAAGAGTAGAAGATTTTCTCTTTGAAATAAATGAAGGAATATGCGGGAGCCACATTGGAGGGAGGTCCCTAGCATACCGAGCCATCAGCCAAGGCTACTGGTGGCCATATATGCAGAAGGATGCGCAGGTTTACGCCAGAAAGTGTGAAAAGTGTCAGAAGTTCTCCCACTCTCTCCATCAACCGGCGCAAGACCTCAGATCGCTCTCCAGCCCATGGCCATTCGCCCAATGGGGGCTCGACATTGTGGGACCACTTCACCGAACTCCAAGAAGCAGGAGGTAGCTAATCGTGGCTACTGACTACTTCACCAAATGGATCGAGGCAGAGCCACTGTCTTCTATCACGGAGCAGGATTTCAAGAACTTCGTGTGGAAACACATTGTCACGAGGTTTAGCATCACTAGAGCTTTGATCTCTGACAATGGGACTCAGTTTGACTCCAACCTCTTCAGGAACTTCTGCCAGGAGCTCGGCATCCGCAACCACTACTCCATCCCGGCTTACCCACAGAGCAATGGTCAGGCAGAAATTTCTAACAAAGTAGTACTCGACGGACTAAAGAAGCTGCTAGATAGAGCTAAGGGAAGGTGGGTAGAAGAGCTTCCGGGCGTCCTGTGGGCCTACAGAACAACCCCGAGGCGCTCCACTTCGGCGACACCTTTCTCCCTAGCCTATGGGATGGAGGTCGTCATTCCCTTAGAAATTGGTCTCCCTACTCTGAGGTTCGAGCTCTTCGATCAGGGCCGGAATGAGTCACAATTAGCTGTGGAGCTGGACTTGGCCGATGAGCGAAGAGAAGCAGCAGCAATCCCGTTGGCCGCCTATCAGCAGCAGTTGGCCAGGGGCTATAATCAGAAGGTTAGAGAGAGAAAATTCTCGGTGGGCGAGTTGGTTCTGAGAAAGACGCTCCCAAGCGACAAAGATCCCAATCTGGGCAAGCTGGCGCCGAATTGGCACGGACCCTTCAAGGTGATTTCCACTGCCGGACAATCGGCCTATCGACTCAAAGACATGGAGGGCAGACAACTACTTCGGCCGTGGACTGCATCGCACCTTAAGAAATTCTATTTTTAGTTTGTACATCAGGCATTTTCAAAGATTAATGAAATTTATCTTCATTCAGATTCGTTACGTTCTGATCACTGGCAGTTCGGCAATAGTGCCCACGATGAGATCGCCTTGGGTTGGTGTAAAACCACCCAAGCGTGAAGCCATTACGGCTCTTGATGAGATCGCCTTGGGTCGGTGTGAAACCGCCCAAGCGTGAAGCCATTACGGCTCTTGATGAGATCGCCTTGGGTCGGTGTGAAACCGCCCAGGCGTGAAGCCATTACGGCCCTGGATGAGATCGCCTTGGGTCGGTGTAAAACTGCCCAGGCGTGAAGCCATTACGGCCCTTGCTGAGATCGCCTTGGGTCGGTATAAAACCACCTAGGCGTGAAGCCATTATGGCCCTTGATGTTCCCGTCTCGGGTCGGCAAAACGTTGTTCAAGCAAGTATCCGTTTTGGCTAAGCTGCCTCTGGGTTCGCCCACATTCGCAGTGCCGAAATAAGCGAGATCTATAAGGCAATAGGACACTCATGACGGGTCCTAAACTGGCCGGTCTGCCTCGAGCCGAATTCATGTACTTGTTAAAAATATATATAAAATGATGAATGAACGCGGAAAACTGACAAGCCACAAGCAAGCAGAATTCAGAATGGACAATGATTTAAGGCAAGTTGAGAAATTTTATTGAGGATCTTGAGTCTATATAAATTATAAGTTTCCATCAGAACAAAAAGGAAAAAGGGGTACATTTCAAAATAAAATTCAGGACGACCCTACTATAATCTCTTCGGTGCTCGCTGCTACTTTGTCGCCTGCTGGAGGAGCCTTAAAGGGGCCTGGCGCAGTGTCAGAAGCCACTGGTGGAGTTGCGGAGGTCTCAGCGGGAGCTGGGGGAGCAGACGGGGCTCGCCCGAACTTAGGAGGGTTGACATATAAAGGGTGATCTTCAGGGATACCCATCTCCTTGAGCACGGGGCGGCAGCCGAGCTGAAATAGCTTCGGGCTGAGCTTCTTGATCTGGTCGGTATAATTTTGGCCCGCATCCGCTACCCCTTCGAGAAAAGTGGCGTCGACCTCGGCCCTGGTTGACGCAAGGAGTTCCTCCTTTGCCCTCTTTTCTAATTCAAGCTCAGCCGCCAGCCCGGCCGACCTCTTCTCTTCAGCGCGGAGCTTCCCTTGTAGCTCATATGACTCTGCCTTCAATTGGGAAAGCTCACACACCACCAAATCGACCTGGGCATCAAGCTCCGTCTTCTTGGCCTCCACCACCCTCAGCTCCTCACATTTTGCCTGCAGTTCGGCTTCGGCCCGCTGCTTTGCATCCTCAAGGCGACAAACCTTGGCGTCCTCTTTTAGGACCCTGTCCAGGACCACTTGTAGTCTCTGGACGCCCTGCAAAAAGAAAAGGAACCGAGTTAGAAGTGAGTTAAGTGATTTGGAATTTGAAATTAACTAGCGAAGGCTTACCGAAAGAGAATGCTGCAGTGTCTTCAAGAGTAGCTGGATGCTATCGGCTGCATTGTGCTTCTCCATATCCCTCGGCAGGGCACAAGCCCTACTAAGGGCCGCGACCGCGGCCGTGTTGCCCAAAAGTTTATCCTCGACATTTAATGGCCTCCCAGGCCACAACTCGAGGTCGGGCTTAAAGGCCTCCGGCCCCGATGGCGGGGGTCTCCCGGGGTAGTATGGAGCCTCGTTCAGCCGAAACCCCCGCCTCGGATGTCGTTTCGGGAGGCCTCTCTCACTCGGCCTCTATAGGCCGCGACTGTGTTCGTGTCCTGGAGGCCTCCTTCCTGACCCTTTTCCTGGGACGTTCCCTCTCCCCCTCGGTGGAAGGTCGAACCTCTGAGCTCGGGGGGGGGGATCGGGAGCGAAGGGGGGTGGCCCAGCTGCACCGCTGGATCAGGCTGCCAGGTCGCCGAAAATGGCATCCTCCAGGTTGAGCGACTGGTACGCCGGGCGGCTCCTCTCCAACAGGGAGTAAGCGGCTCTGTTATGGTGGCCTCGGTATCGGTAGATTTTATTCAACCAGACTGTGTTTCTTCGCCAACGGTCTAGCTGGGCGTCACGCTTTCGCTGGGAGAGGCCTGTAAAAAATAGAAAGAAGACAGGTCAGAATGAAGCAGAGAAATGAAGTAAGAACAGAATCTGAAACCCAAGAGGGGTCAGTGTTTTACTCGGTGGGGTCCCGAAGAACCGCGAGACTTGGACCCTCCTCGCCACCTCGGTTTCGGTCGCGCTGAACTCCCAGTTGCCTGAGACGAACAGGCGATCATCCCCGGCATATTTATTCGAGTCCTCCAAGGCCGTGACGAGAGGCTGGCACTTCGCTTTGACGCGGAGGTAATACGTGCCGCCTTCTCGGGATTTGCAGAGGTCGTACACGTCCTCAATATCGTGGACGCCGAGATTGATCCTGAGGATCTTGTTCAGTTCGGCGACGCCCATGATAATCTTGAAGCTGTTCGGCATCAATTGACACGGGCACAGATTCCAGGCCTGGAGGCACGACCTGAGGAGGGGGTGAAGGGGAAACCTGACCCCACATTCGATAACGGCGACTAGGGGAAACGACATCCATCCTCTGTTGAAGGCATAACCAGACGGACTGGACCGATCGGCGGCCTTCACCCAGACGTCCTCTGGGATCATGTATGCCGCCTTGAGCTCTACCAGAGCCTGTGGGGTGTCTATCCAGTGCCTATAAACCCCCATTTCTAAGAAACCCTAAAGGCAGGCTAGGACAGAACAGAACGAAGAACAGGGGAGAAACCCTAGAAGCTAGGGTAAGGGTATAAACAAGAAAAGAGAGTTGGGGAGAGAGGCACTCACAGGATTGCCAGGAGGTAGGACCAGACTACGGTAAGCGACGCTGGACTGGGCGACTGCAACTGACGAAGGTTACAGGAAGAAGGTCTCTGCTCAGGTTCTTTACTGGTTCCACTAAAAAGCCAAAGTAAAAACGGACAGAAACAAGGCAAACTGAATATAAAGGTTGAAGATGGGCACCATCCCGAATTTCAAAGGGAAGACACGCGCAAAGCATCGCCTCATTCACTTCACACACCTCCTCGAAGTTGTAGAGAAGCCCATCAGGCGGTGACACGTGGTGCAGTCGGTCCGTCTTCCCACACTAATCATGGCCACCGCATTTATCATCCCATTGATTGCCTCGGGTTAATGAAGCGATGGCGGCGCATTAAACCATTAGAATCTCTGATTGGGGGATAATTATGAGATAAAATGCCAAAGGACGCATATGATCCGCATCACGATGGCACAAAAATTTGATTTCCTCAGAATTTCGGTTCAACTCTCGACCTCTACATGAGGAACCCTAGAGGTCAAGAGCTGGGGGGCAATTGTGTGGGGACGTTTCCGTGATGCTAAGGTCTAGCCTGATGCCAGTCAGAGCAACAGATAGAGTCTCGGCAAGATGGACCCGCGCCATCCGACATGTTCGCCCCACCTCGGCTTCGGCGCCTCCTTTTGCTGGTATCGGTAAGAGCCAGATAGTCTCACTTCGGATCCTCCACTATGCCCATTTCGGTCTCGGTTGTGCACCAAATTCTTATGGATACTTACCGAACAACCTAGACAGGGCCTGACAGCCACATCCGACACCTGGACACGTGGCGGGGCGTGGGCACGCGCTGATGTGATAGGAACACCATCCAGGCCGTCCACTCTCGTCATTTCTCTGACAAACCCGCATACAGTGGCTGCAGCCATATCGGGGCAGGGTCCAAGAAAGGATCCGATGGAACCCCAGCCGCCAACAAGTCAAGGCAAGATCAAGCCCAACGTGACTAGCATTTAATGCAGCATGGGCTGATTGGACCCTCATTTAATGCAATGTGGGCTATGTTGGACCCCCATTGACGGCTCTATGGGCTAATGTATCCCTAATAGTCAAATCAAGAGGCCCATGAACAGAGATCCTAAGGGTTTCCTCATATAAGAGGACTCATTACTCAGAAAAAGGTACGCACTCTTAGATGCATGCAACCATCCTCAGCTCTTTCTTCTCCGACTGTCTCTCCCACACTGACTTAGGCATCAAAGAGCCATGTGCTGCCCGCAGCCAGGGTCCACTGACTGTTTCATCTCCCCTTTCAGGTCCCCAGATTGATCAGCTCTCTCCCCGGTTACTTGGATAAGTCCTCTAAGGCCCCCCTCATCTTGTGAGTTATTTTTCAGCACTTACAGGTAGTATTGAGGCTTCCGTTCTATAAGACTGCTTATTCTTCGACCAACCAAACACGACTGTTGATGCCAATCTTCTGTATTCATGTATTCATTCCCATTACAACTAAAGTCCCTATGAATGATGCAAAGAACCCAACTCCATAACCCAAGGCCACAAGTCCAAGGAGCCCCATGTCGCTTTCATCCTCTTCCTCCTCAACCTTCTCAGTTTCTGAACCAATGCCAGTTTCACTCTCACATGTCTTCTGAATAGAAGTCCCACATAATAAGGTATTTCCCATATATGCTGATCCATCCCCACTAAGTGTGTCAAAGTGCGGTCCCATTGGAATTCTCCCACTCAAGTTGTTGTAGGAGAGGTTCAAATGGCCAAGGAAGTCCAATGAAGTTAGAGTCTCTGGAATTGCTCCTGTCAAGTGGTTGAAACTGAGGTCTAAGGACACCATGCTTCTCATGCTGCCTAAACTCGCTGGAATCACTCCAGAAAGGTTGTTATGTGATAGATTAAGCATGTAAAGAGCTTGTAAAAGACCAATTTCCTTCGGGATCTTTCCTTCTAAGAGATTGTTTGAGAGATCCATGCCGGTGTTGTATGAGTGGACCACGCTAAGCACATACACAGTCCCTTTAGTCACCATTTCCAATTCCACACCTGCAAATGTGAACCCGATTATGTAACCAAGCACGAAAGTGGTTCTGGGTTGCACAATTAGAGAGCTTAAACCCCCCAACGTATTGGGGATTGGACCAGAGAGTTTGTTGTTTGAGAAATCCATAAATTGGAGCTTACGCAAACTTGCAATCTCTTGTGGGATGGACCCATTGAATGAATTTGATCTCAGCACAAGAATTCTAAGATCTTGAAGCTCACTGATAAAAGTGGGAATTCTTCCTCTAAAGTTGTTGTTTCCCAGGGCCAAGATCTCCAATTGCTTTAGGTGATGGATGACACTTGGTAATGGTCCATCCAAATGGTTGTCGTTCAACCGGAGAGAACGAAGATTAGTTGCGTATCCAAGTTCATCTGGGAGGTTTCCAATTGTGTAGTTTGCTACAAGGTTCAGAGAAATGAGAGACTCACAATTCCCCAAACTTGAAGGGATTGTACTTGATAAGCAGTTGTTTGAAAAATCAACATTCTTTAAAAGAAAATTATTTTGGGGGGCAAAGAGAGCTTGGAATTGGAGTTGGTTCTCAGATAATGAAATGTATTTAGCATTTGGTATCATTTCTCCTATTTGGACTGGGATTTCTCTCGTGAAATTTTTTCGAGACAGATCAAGAACTTCAAGGGTGTCGGGGAGAAGAGGAATGGGGCCTTAAAGTTTATTATTAGCTACATTAAGTGATGTGGATGAGAGATATTGATGAAGCAGAACAGGAGGGAGGTGTCCTTCAAGGTGGTTATCAAAGAGGTCCAAGTAAGATAGTTTAGGGAGTTTGAATAGCCAAGAAGGGATTGCTCCAGTTAGGCTATTATTGCCCAAATCTAAGTAAGCAAGTTGGGTCATGTTTGAAATAAAATCTGGGATTTTTCCATTCAACTTACATGATCTAAGACCCAAAAGCTTTGGCTGAAACTAAGACGGAGATGGGTGTTGATCTATTTTTACTGTTAATCGACTTAAGCTTAGACTAATGGCAAGAGGACTGGAGTTCTGAAACAATGAGAAAAATGAATCAATGGTGCTCTGGAAGGAATTTTCATTGATGAGAAAGGCTTTCAGTTCCGCAAGCCGACCAATGCAATCAGGTATTCTTCCTTTAAGACCATTGTTTCTCAAATAAAGCACTTTAAGAAATGAAAGATCACAGATTGATTCTGGGATTGGTCCTCCTATTTTGTTCACCAATAGTATTAGAACCTGCAGGTTCCTTAGACCAGAGATTGGATAAAGGTCACCTGTTATTTCATTAAAAGAGAGGTCTAGATACTGCAGGTTTGAGAGGTTGGAAAGGGAAATTGGAACGGTACCTGAAATTGAACAACCTGATGCTTTGAGACTTACCAATGAAGAGACATTTGAGATGGAAGGTGGGATTGAACCATTGACATTTGTCAATCGAACTGATAGTTTCTTCAACTGGGGCCATTGGAGATTAAACATCCAATTTAGATCAACAATCAGATCATAGTTATGGTCAACATTGTATTCTTGCAATTGAGGAAGGTAAGCAATGGAACCTTGGACACGGGAGCTGGCGAGATCTAGAGAGGAAAGTGAAGAAAAATTAGCCAGTCGAACTGGAATCCCAGAGCTGAGATAATTGAAATCCAAAAAAAACTCGCTTAAGCACTAAATCTATGTAATTAACTAATATGAAAATTAATTAAGGTAACTGTAAAATTAAAAAAAAAAAAAAACTAAGCACACTATTAAGGTCGGGGACCTTACAGGGGCAGTGGTTGGGGTGGGTGAGTGTAGAGAGAAATTGAGTGAAGTATGAAACTATGAATGATGTCCATTTTAGTAATTAAAAAAATATGCTGGGTGGTCGTTCCTTATAAAGTGTTCACCTCCGGTGAGGCCCACTTGGATGAATGACAATCAAAGTAGACTGGGGGTGGACAAATTTTGACATGGATTAGGGGTCAGTGAAATATCAGGAGTCTCGTCAAATGATCCTACCCTTTAATTTGATATCCTCTAATTTTGGGACTTAATATTGCATAAATTTAATGTGATAGATTACTATATATGATCAAACCAATGCGCCCCACTTTGGAGTTCCACTCCTTTTAACTCGGGATTGTAGAGTCCCAGACCCAATCAGATTATCTTAACCTTTGATGTGACGGTCTTAAAAGTTTAATGGTCATTTTAACCATAAATTTCTTTGAGACTAATTTATAGGGTAAGTAAATGTTAGATGGGCATAAAATGGAGCGTGATCTAGATTAGAGGGATAGGAGAGTGAAGGGAGTTGCACTTATTTGAAGTCCTGATCCACACCCAGTAATATAAAAGGGGTTAGCTGCTCATCAACTTGACAATTGAGCAATGAACGTGATTTTAGGTTTAATAATGTTGATTTGAATGCAATGGAGTACGAATATAATCTAGGGGATTTTACCGAAAAAGTCACATTAGACTCGTTGTTGAGCAAAACGGCTTTTGAAGATATGAAATGACCGTACTAGTCTTAGTGGCCCTTTTCGATTCATTTTTTTTGTTGTTTCGCCGAGCGGCGATATCCCCACTCACCTGCATATACGAGCGAGGATATCCCCACTCGTTTTTTCTTCTTCTTTATAATTGAGCGGCGATATCCCTGCTTACTTGTTTGTTCTTCTTCTTTCGCTTCCTCCTCCCCCTTCCTCCAACTCCTTCCAACTCTACCAACTAATCAAATACCCCTTATATCCAACTTTCATAGGAAGGACCAAAATGGGCCAAAGCAAATCATTTTAGGGACTACCAAATATTTGGTACCTCTACCTAAACCAATATGCGATGACCAGATCCTCATTTAATTAATAACCATGTCTCTTATTGTCTCTATCCTACAGCTAAAGCTTCTGTTATTTGGGACCAATCATAGGGAGCAATTGCTCAGGCAGGAGCCATCCGCCAAATCATAAAGAAGTTTACAATGGTCAAGCAAAAGTAGGTGTCAAAGCAGCCCTATCAAAGAACGAGGTGATCAAGATGGTTAGAAGCTAGGCACTGCCCATCCCTGGTCATTTGTTTCAAAGGCGAGAACAATGCAAACCCAAAAATTCGTCCCAGACAATGGAGAACCAGAAATCCTTCCTAATTGTCACTTTGTAACATCAGGTTTCTTTTAACTCCATTCAGGAACCTTGGAGATCCAAGCAAAAATCCTTCCCAGTATGCCACAATGTAACTTATTGTTTAGGTTTCTTTTTCCCCCAATCAAGATCTTTGGATACCCAAGAATCAATAGCCACAATACTAGTAAAAGATGCAGCTAAGCAATGAAAAAATGAAGGTCACCGGACACACTTGTTAGGGTGCTTACCTTGAGATCTCCTACTGAGTGCTGACATGTCTGTATCCCTTCAATGCTTGAGAAGCAATCCACCCACCCTAGGCCATTAGAGTTTTTGCTTGCAGACAATGCCAGTCACTGCCTTGGTATGCTTCATCTTCACTTTAACCTATAAAACTGTAGTGGAAGCATGCTCTCACATATGCCATCAAAGTTGGATATAAGGGGTAATTGATTAGTTGGCAGAGGTGGAAGGAGTTGGAGGAAGAGGAAGAAGAAGAAGAAGAATGAACGAGTGGGTGGGGATATCGCCGCTTAATTGTGAAGAAGAAGAAAAAACGAGTGGGGATATCCCCGCTCGTATATGCAGGTGAGCGGGGATATCGCCGCTCAGCGAAACAACAAAAAAAATGAATTGAAAAAGGTCACTGGGACTAGTACGGTCATTTCATATATTCGAAAACCATTTTGCTCTACAACATGTCTAATGAGACTTTTTGGGTAAAATCCCCTATAATCTAATATGTTGGACGGTTTGAATCTACTAAGTAAATATAATCTAATATGATGGACGGTTTGAATCTACTAAGAGTCCTTTGTTTTTAATATCCCTTCTCCGCGTTACAGTCCTTGCCTTGAAAGTACCCGTTTAAACACTGGGAAACGTGAGGTTATCTGATTACAAGGTTTCTGCAACATTTTCAATGGGTTTGTTGTATTTGGTCTCTCTCTCTCTTGGTCTCCCTCATTCTCTCATTTGTCATCATAGTTAGGTGAGACCAAAATTCCATTAGTGGTGTGGGCATAATGACCCAATGTTTCAAATAGCTGAGGAATGATAGGATCCAACGTGGAGAAGATTAGTTTCAAATAATTCCAAAGATTGGACCGGGCATGATTCTTTCTAAGAATATGTGATTTGGGTGTTTTGGATACGATGTGATTGCTTTTCCTTCCACAATTTCAAATTCCTCGTTTCTTCACAAGAATTTCAAAATCCCAACCGCATAAAAGGTTACAATGCCTTGCCAGAATTTTGAAATTCCAACCCCTTAATATTTTGGTGGAATTTCTAAATCCTCGAGTACAAGGAGCATCAAAGAATTTCATTATTTTTGGAAATTCAGAATTTCTCCAAACAAGAATTTCCTGAATTCCAGCCAAGTTTGGTTGACATTATAGCCTAGTTAATAAATGGGCTTGGATTGACTCCATTTTTGCAATTTACCATGCCAACTTGGGAGAGAGAGGTTTTTTTTTTTTTTTTTTTTGTGTGTGTAAACGGGAGAGAGACAGAGTGTGTGTTTTTTTTTTTTTTGTAACCCAGCAAAGAGGGTTGGGATCCAAAAAAGAACACGCAAACACACGGGAATGTCGCACGCTCAAGTGAGAATGACAGCCAACGTAACAGAGTTTGAACTCGGGTCGTCAAGTAAGGACTGACGTACCATTCGGGTAAGAGTAAGGAGCTGTTCTTGAGAGAGACAAGTGTTCCGATATGGTATGACTAATTTGCACCTTAACTTAGGTGTGAACCTTCATTCTTTATTCAGTTGGCGTACCTATGATTCATCAACCTTTTACCGACACTCTTACCTGTCCACCCACCCCTACAAGCTCGGTTGAAGTGACACCCACCCACCCAAATTCTGTTGCATATTGTTGGATGGAGAATCCAAAATAACAATGTCTTCAAGGTTAATAGGCTTTGAGGGTACAGGCTTTGAGGGTACATACATAGTGTCATGGTCTCCTAAATGCATTATTGTATAAGGGTAGTGCAGGATTTTCAATTCCTGTCATCCTATAAATCTAGACCCTATTGGTCAAACCATGTAGTGAGTTGATCAAATCAAATTAGTATATTTGTAGTCTAAATTTCTCAAGATCCAAACAACATAAAACATGTGCCCACCTGTTTTCACTAATCTAGGTCCACGGTTCACTGTAGAAGTCTTTATTTTGGTATGGAATGTTCGTTCTTTTCCCTTAAAAAGCTCTTGTTACAACTCACCAACAGACACGGACGCACAATTTTTCTAGTAGGTGGGAATGGTGTGATCAAATATACGAATCTTGAAATTGCATTCCACACTGTATGAAATTTTTTTTTTTTTTGGCTATAAGAGGATTCCCAATCCTTTGGATTGGATTAATCCCTCCGGGACTCGAGGGAAGTCGGGTAAATACCCCTGTGACTTCAAGGTGGTTCGTGAGTCGATATCAAGACCTCTAGCTCCGGAAGAGGAAGGAACCGTGATCTTGACCACTCAGCCAACCCCTTGGTATGGTGAATGTAATTAATCCAAGTAGACCAAACTTTCATTCAATAATATGGGAGGAAACTTCGCTCCAACTAACAAAAAAGACCCGTGCTAATCCCTACTTTTCAAAATAAATAAATATATTTATACATTTTCTTAAAAATACTTAAATTTATTAAAATACTAGTATATTTAAATTTAGGGTTTTCCTTATGATATTATTGGAAAGAATAAGGTCAACGTAAAGATAAGAGGAATATATGTCGAAACATCATATCATATATATAAGGGAATAAATGTAAATGTACAGCCCGGGTGGGCTGTACAAGGCTGTACAAAACCGGTATTAATCAGTTAAAATCTCTTCTTAATTAGAACCAATGTCTTGAAAATTTACTTTTGGCCAGAGTTCTCTGTTTTCTTGGGTAACAAATTCCATTGCGTGAGCACATGCAGGGGCGGACCCACGTTGTTGGGGTCAATGAGTGTGTGCAAAAGTCAAAATGTGAAATGTTCATGATGGTTCTCTCCATTTGTAATGGTCTAATATGTGGGGTGATAGGCCCTGTGGGTCATCATTCCTGATCTAGCAAGTAATCAGAGCTGGATCATGCTCTTAGCTAGTACTAAATTCAATTATCTCAATCAGGGAATCAATTGTGTAATCCCTTCCAAGGCATCAATCATATAAACTAGATCTCTATGTAATTCTATTTTAAGAGAAATGATCCAAAGCAAAGCTAGACCCTCATGAATTAAGGTCCTCACACTCAAGCCTTGAGGAACTCCCATAGAAGATCCTGACCCTGTTTGCCACACCATGTAGTAAAAGATCAAATCAAATTAGTATATTTGTGATCTATTATCTCAAGATCCAAACCAATTAAAACATGTGCCAACTTTTCTCATTAATTTAGGTCCATAATTCACTTTAGAAGTCACTATTTGGTTTGGAATTTTTTTATTTATTAACTTTTGAGCTTTTTGCTTTTTAGAATTTGTAAATAGGCCCCTATGGTTTTAATATTTGTAAATAAGCCCCTTCTTTTTCATTTTAATACATTTCATGTCCCAAAATCAGTGGCCTTTCAAACCACCAAAAGCTTTTAGAGTGGAGTGACACTTTTGCCTTTCTCTTCATCCCTTTACATATATGCTTAAATTCAAAAGGTTGGACTTGTTTGTTTTTTCTAAAGCTTGTAACATTAATAATTACATTTAATGGGAGAGAATAATTGTATGTAAATCTATTTTTACCAATACATGGCCTATTTCATTAAATTCATATTGATCATAATGACAGTCAGCACCTGTGCTTATAATTGGCTCAATCTATACACGACCCACCATTGGATTGATGAAAGTTTCAAAATACATAACTAGGCTTCATGTGCATTAAAAAGTTATTGGTAGAGACCGTTGGAAGTCGGGATAAAATAATGGTATTTTGTAAATAATAATATACTCATTTTTGTTTAATGGATGTAAGGGCATCGTTGTCATTTTTATAAAAGTTCAACACAAATCTCATGTTGATTACTCATTTGGGGACATGAAAGGTATTCAAATGAAAAAGTCGGGGCCCATTTACAAATACTAGAACCGGGCAGAGGGGGGGGGGGGATATACAAAAAACTCTTAACTTTTTTTTTTTCAAAAGCTCAGTAACACCCTCACCAACCAACACACACGTAAGATTTCTAAAAAAAAAAAGAAAACATGGTTAAGTCTTACAGCAAATTCGATCCAAAGTGTTTTTTTTTCTTTTACCGCAGCCAATGGGGTGGGAACCCAGAAGAGAGGAACACACATAGGAAGGTAGTCCACTCAAGTGGAAAAATAGCCTGCACATCTGAAAAAAATGCCTTCCCACAAAAAGAAGCGGTTTATCCAACATTCGAATTCTAGATAGTAAGGGTGAGAGCTGCAACTCCTTTGTTCTCAAGCTCAATCCCAAGTTACGTGTGAAAATTGACATAAATGTACATATCGTGAAATTGTATCGAGCACACCATGGGGGGGGGGGGGGGGGGGGCGGGGGATAGGGTGTCCTACAAATATGACCAATTAAAACCTTAAATCATCTTATGTGACAAGTTGTATGAATATTAAAGTCTAAGAACACATGTGATTAAGACAAGAGAGTTTGCAAATCATTCTAATGTTCCAAAGATGATAATGAGTTTGCTAAACATCTCTTTAAAAGCTAGAAATCATGTGCATAAAAGAAAATACAAAGATTTAAGCATGCATAGATTCTAATTTGAATGGAAATCAAAATGACAAGTATGATATACCTATTTAAAAACTCAACATTTGATTTCCAATGGTCTTCTAGCCTTCTTGGCTTTTTCCCTTTCCTTTGGCTTCAATGGAGTCTCAAATATTCAAGAATCAAGCCCTCAAAAAGGTTGGAATAGAATGAACTTTAGAGGGAAAAACAGTCCAACGGCTAGTCCCCGATCAACCTGGAAATAGGGCTCGGTCGACCGGGTACACACAACGGTTAGAAAAATGACCGTTGGTGCTCAAAGCCCTGTCTGCCTGCTGTGTGGCCGGTCGACAGGCCAACTTAGTGAAGCCCAGAATTCTGAAAATTTGTAGAAACTTGTAACTTTTGAGGGCATCTCCCAGGAGACTTTGAGACACAAATACCAAGCATGAATTCATGACTGAAAAAAGATGAAAACTGAAATTCTATAGTCATGAAGACTCCAAATTAAAATAATGATTTTAAAGAAAGAACCTTTGGAAAGCTTGAAAGGATTTGAGCTTAAGGTTAAAACATATGAAAGAAAGAACCATTTAGCTCAAACCTTAAGTGACAAAACTGATTTGATAAAATTCTTTTCAAATCAATTTGCATAGATTCTAATAATGATGAAAGTATGCAAGGTACAAACCTAAAAACCTCAATTTGATTTTTCAAAGATAATGCATAAAGAATTAGGTTTTCAAAAGAGTTTGGATTCTAAAACATGCATGAATTAAATTCATTTAAAAAACATGTGCAAATGCAAGAAAGAATCCAAGATCCAAAAGTCAAAAACTAAGAGCTCATGTGTGTGATCATGTGATAGTGAAAGTGAGTGAATCCATCAACAATTACAACAAACAAGGGCCTAACAGGATCCAAACCATCAAAAAAGCCCCCTGGTTTGTGCATCAATCCATTGAAACTAGAGTTGACTATGAGCCTGGATCCTCTGAGGATTTCTCCCACGGTGACCAATCAAGGTCTGCCACGTCACCGCGGGCAGCTTGACATACATCCGGGCAGGAGCTGCCCACGATGACGTGGCTGACCATAATTGGTCTACTCACGGTCACTGTGGGGGAAATCCTTAAATGATCTCGATTCAGTTGACTATTGGATTACACATATGTGAAAAATCTAACTAAATTATGTTTGTTGAATCTAATTGTGAATATAAGTAGACCAAACTTTCATTTAATAATACTAGTAAAATATGCCCTTGCTAAGCACATGCAATATAATTCATAATATAAAAAATATATATATAAAAATCTAAAGAGTTTATAAGAAGTTTAAAATATAATATTTCTATTAAGGACAGGTTTGATAGTGAGTTGGTTGAGTTTAGAATAGATATAAGTTTTTAGACGTGGACCTAGGCTAGGTTTGGGTTTTAGGTTTACTTACTCACCCTGCCCGGTTTGCATTTAACTTATATATTACTTTGTGAATTTTTAAAATGCCCATGTAGCACAAGTGGTAATATACGATGTATTTCTTTAGTTCTTTAGTTCTTGAGTTCAAGGGTATCTTATAAAATATTTAGCGCAAGGGATATATGCATATTCCTCTGCATCCTTCCCTCACCATATGGTGAGAGACAAACTTCTTGGGGATGGGAAGAGACACCTTGGATGAGACCATATATCAAATTTGGGGTCAATCCCATGCCTCTAACCCCTTTAGTTGTGACTCACAAATTTAATGACTTTATATTAAAAGAAAAAATTTGACCTTCGATCCAACGGTCCAATCCATTTAGATAGGTGAAAATTTATTGAGTCTAGTGTACTTAAGGGGGTTCCATGTGTGTAGATGGTTCGGATGTGTTATGAAGTCAACCCTACTTTGTCGTCCCTCACCATAACATGGTGAGGGATGGATGCACATGAATATTTTCCTATATATATAATTATATAGCCCTAAGCTAATGCTGAAGATAAAAATTTATAAGCTCATGCTTGTGGGGCCAACCCTTGGTCCATCTAAATGGACAAACACACGACCCCTCTAAATTGCATATGTTCACCAACTTTTGGTCAGATTCGAATTTATTGGACCATTGGATCAACTGTGTACCAATTCGAATGGACCGTTGACCATTTGACTTTTGGGGCATAGATAGAGATGATAGAAACCATGGTTGTGCTTGATTTATTGCAAAGAGGAGGGTCCCAGGGAGTCCTTGAAATCCTCCCATCCCCACCCCCATGTGGGCTCTACCACACACTTGAGCTTATCTCAGCTTACCTTATCTTAAGCTACAACTTATCTTATCCTAAGTTGAAACAGTGTTGGTCCCACAAATTAAAGTGTAATATCTTTATTTTTTGCATGATGGATATTCCAAAGTCAAAATAACTCTAATCAAAACTAGATTTTTCAGTTCTATCGTGCCAAAAACCGAAATATTACATTTTGATTTGTGGGATCAACACTGCTTCAATTTAAGATAACATAAGCCAGTGGCAATCTTGTTACTCACTCACGGGCAATTTTATTTTTTTGTTCACTAGCAGATGAGTGGGTTCTCCTTGTACGTACTAGAAAGCAGTGGCAAAGATCATCCTCCGTAAATTCATTGATCAAAACTAAATATTCCATAAACACATAAGAACAAATCGCATATTATTAAAATAAGAAAAAAAAGCAATCAAAATTACGGCTTGCTTTTAAGAATCCAATCCCCATCTATGAGTCTGAGATTTAAGAATCATTGACAACACCAACAGAGAAATACGAAAAATAAGAAGAATGGTACCGGCGACGGTGACTCGCCTGTGTGCTCGGAGATGCGGTAGTCTTGTTTTGGTTTCGTGGTCGGTTTTGCATAATAGTAGGAAAGGGAAAAGGGGTTTAACAAAAATCGGATTTTTAAAGCCAGGGCAAAAGCAGCGGAGATCGAGCGCAGGGAGAGATGAGTTGCGACTTCAGAGAGCAGTAGAGAGAGATCGAGAGATCGCCGAGCTTCCATCTGCCATCTGCCGCAGCGAGAGAGAGAGAGAGAGGCGGAAACGAGGAGGGAAAATGATAAGCTCGATTAGATCTCTGCCAAGTTGCCGCCTGCCATCTCGATTAGATCTTTGTGCAGAGACGCTTCATTCCTCAAGATTGTTCGAGCTCGAGCTCAAGCTTGGTTTTTCAAACTAAAATTCAAGCTAGCTATAGCGAAGCTTGAACTTGTCGCATCTAAGCTCCTCTAAAGCCCTAAATGGCGGAGTTTGTGGCACCAACAAGTATCACCCAATATAAAAGGGCTTTGACATTGCAGTAAAAATCCTGTATATTAGACCTTACAAGTTATCCTATCTAAAGTCATAAAATAGATAGCTGAAAAAGAAATCTTACCCTCATCCATTGTTCGTCCATTAACGACTTGATAGCTCAATACATCTAATAGACATAATCCTTTTTGCTTTTTTTCTTCTTTCCCGAATGACAGAATCACTAAACAAGTTTGTGTAAACTCCCCTGAAACATTGAAATGCAGAATATAAGCTAAGCCCAAGCTAATAAGATTGGACTTGTCTTGTTAGAGCTTGAGCTTGGATTCTCAATCTCAACTAAAGCTTGTGCAAAGCCTGAGACATGGATCAACAGTTAATCTGGACCTCGTGCTTGACCAAGATTGCTCAAATCAGCTGGTTCACACCCCTAGTCATGCCCATATGTAACCATGATAATTACAACCATATATTAAAGGGGTTACTAATGTCAGAATCATAAAAGGACATTTTCAAAAATTGAGTTTTCCCCATGATGCTGAAATGCCATTAGAAGATATAATAATTAGAATGATAACAGTTATTTGAAATACACACAAAATGCTAAAAATGATTTATTAGATATAGAGTTCAACAAAATAATTCAAAAAAATCACAATAATGAATTAATTAATATCGCCAATAGATGACATTTTCCTTTTTTTTTTTTTTAATTTTCCTTTTCGTGAAGTTTTTTTTTTTTCTCCTTTTGGAAACCTATTACATTTTATAAACAAAAAAACAACTCATTACCACAATGTATTTTTATTTGTGACATTGGTAAAAGGCGATTGTCGAGTACTCTAGTTTATTTTTTGGAACTGAGGGTGTTCCAGCCCTTTAGGCCGAATAGTCCTTATGGGCCGGGGGGGGGGGGTGATTAATCTCCTGTGGCCTCAATGTGGTAGTTTAGTTTCAAACCCTCAACCTCCGGATTCAGACCAGATACTTCTCTTATCTTCTCTTGCAATAAAATTTTCAAGATTTGTCATCAGTCTCTCCAAAAGGTGGACTTTATTCCAGCAACCTCTTACTATTTATACATCTTATCCGAATCCCAGCCCAAGCTTTTCATGCCCCGGTTGTAACATTTCAGTTACTGTTGTCACATGACTTTCTGTTGTTCATCACTTCATCTTATAACCGTGACCACCACTTTTAATTCATGGCCATCATCACCGTTGTCTCTATCTCACACACACATTCATGTGAAAATCCTGTTCATTTAATTCCAGTAGCTCCCAACATGTGATATTGTACTCACACCACATTTTGATAAAGTTGAGGAAGAGAAGCTAACCCACAAAAAACCATGCTTCCTTTGTCTCAAGACCAAGAAGAATGTAATCGATGTTGGAAAAATGGTTAGAATGACCCATTATTTTGGTCATCTTTGAACCAAAATAAACGTGAGACCCACTTATCCTTTTAGGTGGGAATACATGGGAATGTAATCTACTCTATGAGTATTTTAATGACATGTATTGGGTTGCTCTAATCCATTAAGATATGAATGAGAAATTGCCTCCTCAACACCACTACTTGAATATGTTAAAATGGAAACAAAAGGAAGTGGTAAGCTTGCATCCCACATTGCTTGGGAGCAAAACATCCCTTGGGTATAAATATACTTACCTTGGTAGTATAAGATGAGCCCCAAGGGGCACCCCACTTTTGTGGGGGAGGGAGGACCTATATCAAGGTAGGGTCACCACCGCACGCGCGCGCGCGCCGCCCCGGGCCGGGCTTGGGCTTCACGCGCGACTTGGGCCTGGCTCGGCCCACTACCTATTTATATTTTTTTGGAGAAATTTTATTTAATAAAATTTTCTTTTTCCAAAATGGGGTGTGTCCCAAGTCCAAGAGGTGTGTGCCAAGAGGTGTGCCTATTCGCATCTGAAAGGGTATGTGTCCAAAGAAAAAGCATCTGTTCAAGTGAATAGTCACTGTTCTGAACAGATGCAGCCCCTATGAAGAGACCTGATTGCAGGCTATTTAAGCATCTCGTTTCATGCTGTTTTCATCATTCATTTTCACTGCTGCTGCTGCACTTGCATTGAGTCAAGTAGAGAGAGTATTTATACATAAGTTGGTTCGACAGACACAAAGTTTGTAGTGCTGCAACTGTTGTGATACAGATCATTGTATCCTGGGAGACAGATGCCATTGAAACTTGTAAGCACCATTGCGGGGGCGAATTTTGTCTTAAGGACATAGTGTTAACACTAGCCTTGATCATCAACAAATCTCTGATCTACTAACTACAGCATCAGAGCACTGTTTTCCTGCCTTCAAACAGTAAGTTCTTTTTACATTAAAAACAGAGTGTTGTTTAGTTTCATTTTAATATAAACTGCTCTCCTAAAATGCTGAAGTACTTGTACTCGAACTTACAATCGATATCTTAATTTTTACGCCATTGATTGTAGTAAAGAGTTTTTGGCTCTTTATGTTTGGCTCCAAGCTAGTTTGGAACCTGAAAAAATGTCATCCTCATTTTAGGAACCATAGTCTTGTAGGAATACCAAGTCTAAGCACTGCATTTTCGTGTGCGCTTACGACACAACAAAGCCTAATGCCTGAAATAACATTTTTCCTGATTTCTGATATTTTTGCTACTTCTAATAAGAACGATTTCCCAATAAATCAAGGGCAGACGATAATTTGCTTGAATCTCAACAAGGAGTCAAACACAACATTAACAAAATTAAAGGTAATTCAATATGCAAAAGAAAGCCAGTGATGCCAAAGATTGGATATAGATTCAATATCACATTATAAGCAGATCCACATAAAGATCTTTGCTGGATTGTTTTCTACAAATGTCAAAGGTGCACCGTGCACCAAACAAAAACACAGACAGTACTTGCATTTTATTCTTTAATTTAGCATAATCATAAATGCTACAGAAAAATTGAGTATGAACAATACTACCCTCCAAATATTCATCCACAAGATAAACTGCGCACACTAGCAAGGAAACTATTGATACCGGAAAAGTTTGGAGTATAGAAACTATAACAAGTTCAATACTTTATACAAGCAGTTCAGATTTCTGTTTTACTGTTTTCATCACTAAATCTGCAGTCAGGATATGAGATAAGTGAGATTGCAAAGTCCTATTGATGGTAAAAGAGTTTTGCCAAGGAAATTCAGATCTGGAAACTGCGGTTGCAAGCAGCCCACCTTTAGATTTGAAATTCATGTATAATATTGCTTATGGGTTTTGCAATTAAGATTCAGGTTCAGGGACTGCTATAGTGCTTTAATAAATTCACAAAAAATTAATCCCAACATCAACCGCATTGAGTATATAAGAGTGATCCAAATCAGGAAATTTAACCACATACGTAACCAAAAATCTTTTAACCATTCTGCAAGGAACTATCTTTCATGGCTTAGCTTGTGTAGGTTATTTTCAGGGTCTGCCCTATAAGGATACTGTGTGGGGGCATTTCGTAATCACGGGATGATGTGGGGCCGCTCCTCGAGCTCGGGGTATCCTTGGTCTCGGTGTTATTCAAGCTCGGCGGTAGCACCGCCTCGGGGACGCATAAGGCTCGGCTCGGCAACCATGTTCATAAGTGCTCACCTCGGTCTCAACCTTAAGGCCGATCTCGGCCCCCTGTCATTCAGCCATTAATGCAGCCATAAATGCACTGCCGTGATGGGAACGGCAAGCGGACAGGCAGAGTGGGTGCCGGACCTAGATAAGGGGCACGCCTTATCTCAGGGTCACGTCTATAGGCGTGGGATGATGGTCCGATGGGACATTCCCTTTTTACCTACCCCCACTCGAGAGATAGAAGTACATACTGATAAGACTTCCGTCCATTCATGAGGACAGTCCAATGATGACTTTCACGTCTATATATTGCATGAAGGAAAGCCATGTAAGGTACGCATAATCTCTCCCTCCCAGAGCTCTCCTTCTCCATTCCTTGCAGTTCTCACACTGACTTAAGCGTCGGAGTGCCTTCGGCTGCCTATAGCCAGGGGCTCTGACCTTTGTCTTATTCCTTTCAGGTCATCGGAGGATCGATCCTCTCCCTTTGTCTTCCCAAGATCTCCATCAAGAGCTTAATTCTCTAATAACCAAGTCCGTAATTTTTAGGCACTTACAGTTGGCGCCGTCTGTGTGAACAGGATCTGTGCCAAAGCCTCTACAGAAGCAATGCCTCCAAAGACCAGATACGGTGGCGGAGGACCATCGAAGCCCCGAAAAGCATCGTCCTTTCCGCTACCGGAGCAACCTTCATTTCCACCATTCTTGCAGCCGCAACCGTCCCAGTCGGTGCTTCCGGAACCAACCCCTGGCCTTCGTTCTGCTCTTCTTCCCCCTCCTAGACCGACGGGGGTCCCTCCCGTTAGGCAGGAGCCACCAGGGATCCCGCGCCAGAGGAGGTCTGGGGGAAAGTCGGGTGCCGCATACGTGGAGGGCATCGTCCAGTCGGACTCTTCGTCTCGGCCCATGACTACGCACCTCCGCCAAGATAACCGTCGTGAGACTCCTCACCACCCTGGTGAGCGGCCACACAAGGGCCCGCAGCAGAACGCCTCCACGTCGGATCTTCGACGACGAGGCAAAACCCCTGTCAGGGCGAGATCCCATCAGTCCCACCATCGCGCCCAGGACGACGACCAGTCTTTTCATCAAACCCATGGAGTAAGAGATGATGACACCCTGCTCAAAGAGCTCGGTGCCCAGAATCAGGTCCTCCAGGAGAAGGAGGAGTTGATCCATCATCTCCAGGAGCAGCTAAAGGCGAATGAAAGGAGATCTCATGCTCCGCCCCTCAGGCGACAGCCGAACCATCCGGGTGACCGAGATCTGAGGCAGGTCCTCAACAGCAGAAGGAGATATCGCTGCGAGGAGGAAGGCTCGAGCAGCAGTCATCTGCCTAGTGGCCTCGGGGGATCGCGGCGCGAGCCAGAATCCCCGAGACTAGATCACCAGACGGACCTCAAGGAGTTGCTGGACCACTACGTCAAGCAGGAGGTCCAAGCCCGTTTGGCCGAGATCGAGTTCGCCCGAGACCAAATGATGAACGTGAAGAAGACGATCAGGGCATGTCCCCCTTCTCACAGAAGATTAAAGATTTCTCTCTCCCCGAGAGATTCAGCGTCCCGAGGTTCAACCTCTATGAAGGGGCCTCGGACCCAGAAGCACATCTACGGCATTTCACTCAGCGGATGTCGGTTCGGAGGGACGTCGGTCTCTTGAACTGCAGGGTCTTCTCGTCCAGTCTAGGCGACCTCCCACTCTAATGGTTCTGTGCGCTCCCCCTGGTTCGGTCTCAAGCTGGCGGCAGCTCCGGAGCTCCTTTATTGGAAAGTTTCAAGCGCACCGCGTCATCCCGAAGACGGGCGGCAACCTCATGGCGATCCGGATGAAGAATGGCGAGAGTATCACTACTTTCGCCAGAAGATTCTGGACGATATATAGCCAAATCACCGACGCCAACGATGATATTGCCATCATGTGTTTCCGGCAAGGCTTACTTCCAGGGAACGAACTCCGTAAGGACCTGGTCCGGAACCCTGTGACCACGATGAAGGCACTGATGGCAAGGGTGAATCAGTACATCGAGCAAGAAGAGGACGAAGCACACGAAAAAGAGCGGTTCGGACTCCCGTAAAAGGACCAGGCCTCCAAGGGGGAAGGGGCGTTCTCCAGACCGAAGTCAGATAAAAGGAGGACCGCCCGCTCTTTCTCAATCTCCTCAGGCAGTAGCAAGAGACCGAGGTTCCAACCCCCCGAGCCAACCGGTGATCCTTACAGAGCCATCAGCGTTGTCTTCAAGGAGCCTATTTACAGAATCCTGAACAAGATCAAGGCGGAACCTTACTTCCAGTGGCCACAGCCGATGAAGGGCGACCCGTCCATCCGAGACCGAAGCAAGAACTACTCCTATCACAAGCAGCACGGGCACATGACCGAGGACTGCATGTCACTAAAGTCCCACCTTGAAAGGCTCGTCAAGGATGGGCACCTCCGGGAGTACATCAAGAAGGAAGAAAGGGTCAACCGAGCTCAACAGCGCGCTCCACCCAGTGATGACCAGGACAGTGACGAACCAGCAGGTATCATCAACGTCATCCACCTGGCTCCCGCTCTGGGTAAGGAAAGTGCCCAAGCTCGGTCAGAGGCCAAGAGGGCCGCTCATGGCAAACAGGTGATGTCGGCAGAGTTGGAAAGCGCTCCAAAGAGGGCTAGGAGGGAAAAACCCAAGATCTGGTTCTCGGACGATGACCTGAGAGGGGTCCAGCTCCCCCACAATGACGCCCTCATCCTCACCCTGCGGCTCAACAACTATACTACAAAGCGCGCCCTTGTAGATCCAGGAAGCTCATCCGAGATCATCTATTTTAGCTATTTCAAGAAGCTCGGCTTGACCGAGTCCGATCTGCAAGAAGCCCACGTACCTTTAGTGGGGTTCAGCGCCAAGCCAGTATACCCCAAGGGAAGGATTTCGCTGGAGGTCCGGATAGGGGGCGCCACGAAGATAGCGGACTTCATGGTGGTGGACGCACTGTCTCCCTACAATGTGATAATGGGGCGAAGTTGGTTGCACGCCATGGAGGTAGTACCCTCCACTCTCCATCTAAAACTCAAGTTTCCATTAGAGAAGCCTGGTGGGTTGGTCGAAATAGTGACCGTGTGGGGAGATCAGCAAATGGCCAGAGAATGCCTCACGGCCGTGGTGCCTGGAGAAACGGAGCCGAAGCAAGTGCATATGGCCGAGCTTGAGGCCGAGATCGAAGACGTCAGACAGACAGCAGGGCAGAAGAGCGTGGAAGAGCTCACCAAGGTCAAAATCGATCTCGAAGACCACGAGCGCTATTTCTTGCTGGGAAGCCAGCTTCCCGACCATGAGAGGGCCGAGCTGCTAGACTTCCTACTACAAAATAAAGATGCCTTCGCTTGGACTCCATATGAGATGCCCGGGATTAACCCCGAGGTCATGTGTCACAAGCTGAATGTGGATCCCGGACATAAGCCCATTGTGCAAAAAGCTCGTAGAACAGGAGTCCCGCAAACAGAGGCAGTAATTGAAGAGGTAGACAAGCTCCTTGAGGCTGGAGCGATCCGCGAGATCCACTATCCCGAGTGGCTCACCAACACAGTGGTGGTAAAAAAAAAAAGAATGGCAAGTGGAGGGTCTACGTGGACTTCACCGACCTCAACAAAGCCTGCCCCAAGGACAGCTTCCCCCTCCCAAAGATCGATCAGATGATCGACGCCACCTCGGGACATGACAGAATGAGCTTCTTAGACGCCTACCGAGGTTACCATCAGATCCCACTGCACAGACCTGATGAGGAAAAAACTGTATTCATAACACCTCGAGGCATCTAGTGTTACAAGGTGATGCCCTTTGGGCTGAAGAATGCCGGGGCAACATATCAGAGGCTGGTCACGAAGATGTTTCAGAACCAGCTCGGGAAGACGATGGAAGTCTACATTGATGACATGGTGGTCAAATCCAAGAAGTCGCAGGACCATCTGACGGACTTGCGCCAAACATTCGCCGTCCTCAAGAAATTCCAGCTCAAGCTAAATGCTTCGAAATGTGCATTTGGAGTCGGTTCGGGCAAGTTCCTGGGAAGCCTGGTGACTCGGAGAGGAATTGAAGCTAATCCAGAGCAGATCGCAGTTATACAGGCTATCCAGAGCCCGACCTTGGCCAAGCAGGTCCAAAGACTCACAGGGATGGCTGCCGCACTCAACCGCTTCATCAGTCGAGCATCGGACAAGTGTCGTCTTTTCTTTCAGCTCCTGAAGAAGAGTTCCAAGTTCCAATGGACCCCTGAATGTGACTTGGCGCTGGAAAAACTCAAGGAGTACCTCTCCTCACCACCACTATTGTCCACCCCGTCACAAGGCGATCTTCTCTATCTCTACCTCGCAGTCTCGGACCACGCAGTGAGCTCGGTGTTAGTTCGAGAAAACGACAAGCAGCAACACCCCAACTACTACACCAGCAAAACCCTGCTCGACGCCGAGACCAGGTATCTGTCACTCAAAAATCTAGAACTAGCACTCATCAGCGCCTCTCGTAAGCTCTCCCATTACTTACAGACATACAGTAGTGGTTGTCACGGAATACCCACTCAAGTCCCTTTTTCGAAAGGCGGACTTTTCTAGCCGAATCTCCAAGTGGGCCGTCAAACTGGGGCAATTCGATATCCGATATCAACCCAGAACGACGATCAAAGCACAGGTCCTAGCATATTTCATCGTCGAATTCACCTCTACTAGTTCGGCACCGACCTCGCTCGATACCGAACTAGGGGACTCTAAGGGCAATGACGAAGCTAAAACCGAGGTCGTGGAAGACCAATCCTAGATAAAATTCCTTGAGTCAGCTTGGAAAGTCTTCGCCGACGGATCATCAACATCCAGAAGAGCTGGCGCCGGCGTAGTCCTCCAATCACCAGAAGGACTAGTCATAGAACAAGCACTGACCCTTGACTTCAAAGCGGCAAACAATGAAGCAGAGTACGAAGCACTAATTGCGGGTCTCGGTAGCGCAAGGATACTGGGGGCACGTCGGCTGGTAGCCTTCAGCGACTCCCAGTTGGTGACGAACCAGCTGAGCGGAGATTATCAAGCCCGAGATGAAAGGATTGCGGCTTACCTGGCCCACACCAGACAGCTCCTCTCCCAGTTCAAAAAAGCTGAAGTCAGGAAAATCGGCAGGGAATCCAACTGCCATGCAGACGCCCTAGCCAACTTGGCATCGGCCGTAGAAGCAGGGAAAAGAAGAACGGTTGATGTGGGGACATTAACCAAACCGAGCATAGAGCCCCTTCCAGTTCGGCAAGTCTTGTGCACCGATCTCGGCCCGAGCTGAATGGATCCAATCGTAACATTCTTGAAAGGAGATAAACTCCCCGAAGACAAGAATGAAGCTCACAAGGTCAGGGTGAAGCCGGCTCACTTTTGGCTATCCCCGGATGAAAAACTCTACAGAAAATCATACTCAGGACCATATCTCCAATGCGTTCATCCAAGTAAGGTGGAAGACTTCCTCTTTGAAATTCACGAAGGAATCTATGGAAGCCACATCGGAGGTAGATCACTGGCGTACAGAGCTATTAGCCAGGGCTACTGGTGGCCCTACATGCAGAAAGATACCCAGCTCTACGCCAGAAAGTGTGAAAAATGTCAGAAGTTCTCCCACTCCCTGCATCAGCCAGCTCGGGACCTGAGCCCCCTCTCCAGTCCGTGGCCCTTCGCTCAGTGGGGACTGGACATCGTGGGTCCTTTTCACCGCACTCCAAGGAACAAAAGGTGGTTGATGGTGGGCACTAATTACTTCACAAAATGGATAGAGGCAGAGGCCTTATCCTCCATCACTGAGCACAACACGAAGAATTTTGTGTGGAAAAACATCGTCATAAGGTTCGGGATCCCCAGGGCTCTGGTCTCGGACAACGGGACCTAGTTCGATTCAAAACTCTTCAGAAACTTCTGCCAGGAGCACGGTATTAGGAACCTCTATGCGACTCCGGCCTACCCACAGAGCAACGGGCAAGCAGAAATCTCAAACAAAGTGGTCCTGGACGGACTCAAGAAGAGGCTTGATAAGGCTAAAGGCAGGTGGGTGGAAGAATTGCCAAGTGTCCTTTGGGCGTACAAAACCACCCCGAGGCGATCCACTTCAGCAACGCCCTTTTCATTAGCCTACGGAATGGAAGCTGTGATCGCCCTCGAGGTCGGTCTCCCGACCTTAAGGACCAATCTCTTCGATCAGGGACAGAATGATACTAATCTCGCCAGAGAGCTCGACCTGGCCGAGGAACGAAGGGAAGCGGCATCCGTGCGTTTGGCCTCCTATCAACGGGAGCTATCCAGAGGATACAATCAGAGGGTCAAAGAAAGAAGGTTCTCAGTTGGAGAACTAGTCTTAAAAAGAGCACTCCCGGCATATAGAGATCCTAACGAAGGCAAACTTGCACCGAACTGGCTCAGCCCCTTCAAGGTGATCTCGGTCTCTAGGAGGTCGGCCTACAGACTTGAGGGGATGGATGGCAAAGAGTTGCCACGACCATGGAATGTTGCGCATCTCAAAAAGTATTACTTCTAGTTGTACTCAAAATGACAAATCAATAAAGAAGGATATTTTGGAAGAAATCTGCCTAATGTCTTTCGAGTTATGAGCAAGGCGCCAGCCTCTTTGAGTTCGGTCAGAGGGCCAGCTCTCCAAGGCTCCGGCCCTCGCGTCAGCCTCTTTGAGCTCCGTCAGAGGACCAGCTCCCCAAGGCTCCGGCCCTCGCGCCAGCCTCTTTGAGCTCGGTCAGAGGACCAGCTCCCCTAGGCTCCGACCCTCGCGCCAGCCTCTTTGAGCTCGGTCAGAGGACCAGCTCCCCCTCGAAGTCGGCCACAAGGGTAGGGTTTAAAGCCCTACCGCGGCCTTGACAAGGCCATCCCCTTCGGGGCAAAGGTAATCAAATACCTCAAGTCTCAGAGCTCGGCCTACCTTCGGGTCCAGACTAACTACAAGTTCTTTCAGGTCTAAAGGCAATCCTTTCAGGAACACGGCCTCAAGGCCAAATGTTCACCAACCTGGGTTATTCAGGAAGGCTAGAAACGAATGGGGCTCGTTCTCGTCCAGCGTTGAGTCCGGCTTCTTTGCCGACCTCTACCACTAACAAGTTTTGATCATACTTTTAAATCAGGACATCCACTCACCATCACAAAAAGAGAACAGTTGGAGAATTGAAAGAAATTCGTCTTCTATTAATCAGAAGAATGATTACAAGACCTTTTCATCAGAAAGAAAAAAGAAAAGAATACATCAAAAGGAAGAGTAAAAATATATTCCCACTGTTCTACTTCTCAGGCGCCGCTCCTTTATCCTTCTGGTCTGGAGGAACAAGCGGGGCAGGAGCATCAGATGGAGGAGCCATAGGGGGGGCCTGGGCCGTTTCGACCTCGGCGGCGGTCGGAGGTAGGGGAGGTACGTCTAGGACTTCGGTAGGGGCCTCAAGAGGGTTGGAGCCAGGCTCTGACTCTGAGCTCGGTACTGCAGGTTGAAACTAAGGAAGGTTCGCAAATATGGGGTCATCCTCAGAAACCCCGTGCTTACGAAGAGCCTCCTTGCACCCCATCTCGAACAGCACCGGACTTAGATCCGTGATTTGAGCCACATACTCCTCCGATGCCCAGTCCACCCCGTCCTGGTAAGCTTTTGCGACTTGGGCTCGCAAGGTGGACTCAACATCGGCCCGCTTCATCCGGGAGGCCTCGAGCTCGGCTTTCTTCTTAGCCAATTTAGTTCGCATTTTTGCGAGCTCGGCCTCCAGTTGGATTGCCCTCCTCGCTTTGTCATCGACGGCGCCCTTCAAGTTTTTATTCTCGCCCCGCAACTTGATGATCTCGGTCTTCGCTATCTGTTGTTCCGTTGCGTATTGGACAAGCTTTTCCTCCGACCTCCTTATTTCCGCAGAGCTCGCCTCCAGCGCGGCCCCCATTTTCTTCTTCTCCTTCTCCATCTCGGCAACCTGGGCAGCTGTTTCCACCCGCCTCTCCATTATTATTTGAAGCCTCTGTACATTCTGCAAAAGGATGAAGATAGTAAGGGAATCAAACCAGGCAACCGAGAGGCAGAAATTCAAAAGCAGAAGAAGGGAAATCACCTCAAGTGACGCCCTCATCGTTTGGTGGAGCAGGCCCATCGTCCCGGCCTTTTTGTGCCTCTCCATGTCCATGGGAAGGGCACATCCCCGAGCGAGGGCCACGACCGACTCCCAGCTGTTCCCCAGCCGGTCCCCCATGGTCATGGGCTGGTTAGGGTTGAGGTCAAAGTTGGGCCTCCAGGGCGCCGGCGTGGACTGCGGGGCCGCTTCCTGGAGCCTCTCCTCCTCGGCCCCCACGCGAGGCCTTTTCTCGGGAGGAGGCCCCTCGCCCTCCTTTCCAGCCTCCGCAGTTCGAGGCCGGGTCTCCTTTTGCGGAGGAGGCGGCAGAGCCTCCTTCTCGGCCTCCACCACCCGTGGCTTGCTGTCCTTAAGCGGACGAGGTTCCTTGGGCAGCCGAATTTCCTTAGAGGGATCCATCGACCTCCCCTTCTTGGCTTTGGCAGAGGCGGCCCCAACCTCTCCCGACGCTGCTCCCGATGAGCCGGAGGAGGCGCTAGTTGCGGAGCCCGGGGCGGTGCCTGACCCGCTGAGGGTACGCTTGGCAGGGGGCTCGGCCCCCGAAGATCATAGCCCCCAAATTCTTCAAGGGAGGGCATTGTCCGTCCATCTCCTCCTCTTCTTGATCTCGAAAGGGAGGGGGGCTGTCTGTGATAATAATTGGGCCTTGGGACTCCGTGGCTTGGCCGCTGGTCTCGGCAAGCGCAAGCACGATCTCCCCTACTGGCTCAAGGGGGACCTCGGCAGTCTTCCTGGTGTATGACTGGTACCGCGGCTTGTACCCGAGCAGAGAGAAGGCAGCTCGGTCGTGGTGACCGTGGTAGCGATGGATCTTCTCTAACCACGCGTCGTTTCTTTTCCACTTGTTGAAGCTGGCCTCTCTCCTCCTTTTCTGAATACCTGCGCAGAAAACAACAAGGGCGTCAGCTCGGCATAACGACGAGCAAAGACAACAAGAGCAAAACCTAGAAGGACAGATGTTTACTGGGAGGGGTCCCAGGTCTCCGTGGGACCTGGATTCTCCGCTCCTCTTCGGTCTCGGTGCCCTTGAACTCCCAGTTCCCCGAGACCAGAATCCGGTCATCCCCGGCATATTTGCTCGAATCTTCCAGGGCGTTCACCAAGGGCCGACGCCTGGCCTTCACCCGGAGATAGTAGACGTCCTCACCCCCCGCAGCCTTACAAATGTCATAGACATCTTCTATGTCATGCACTCCGAGATTGATGTCCAGAATCCAGTTCAACTCCGCCACGCCCATTATTATTTTGAAACCATTTGGCATTAGCTGGAAGGGGCAAATCTTCCACGCGCTGAGGCAGGATCGAAAAAGCGAGTGGATAGGGAACCTGACCCCCCCTTCGCACACCGACAACAAAGGGAAGGGCATCCACTCCTTGAAAGTGGCGAAGCCCTCAAATAGGCCCTGGAAATCGCAACGCTTCACCAAGACGTCAGTCGGAATTTTAAAGGATGCCCTAAATCCCTCCAGGGCTGCAGGGCCCTCCAACCAATGGCTATAGATTCCCATTTTCTTAAAAACTAAAGGAGCAGAGAGCAAGCGAAAATGAATGAAGACCAGAAAAACCCTAAGGGACTAAAAACCTCTGAAACGAAGAGAAAAAGAGGCACAAAGAAGTAACAGAGATAGGAGATGGAACTCACAGAAAGGACGTAGGGGACTGCAAAGGACGAAGAAGCAGAAAGCAGGGAAGAAAGTCTCCGAGTTCTGTCGGTTTATCTCTCAGCAGCAAGGCGTCGTCTCCAACAAGAGCTCTTCTTCTCAGACGAAAGTCAGGGTAAGAAGGAAGAGAAAATGGGCGTCCCCATTTTATAAAGGGACGACCCTCTTAATTTGCACGCACGTGAAGCGACGCTTCGAACTCGCCACGCGCCGCCTCGATCCCGGTGACCGACCAGACAGAAGACCCCACGTGGCGGCGACGGTCTGCCTCCCGCCATGCCTCTGGTACGATATTTATCACCTCGGGCATACGGAACGGCGTCCCACGTGCTCAACAGGGCAAAGCAATTATGGTGCCTTATTTATTGCCTAAGGCAAACGAAGGGGCGTCATGATGAGAATCTCATAAAAGCAAGATACGATAAGACGGCCCCATCACACCCGAATCTTAGCTCTCGACCTCGGAGAGAATCAAAGAGGTCAAGAGCTAGGGGGCAATTGTGTGGGGGGCATTTCGTAATCACGGGATGATGTGGGGCCGCTCCTCGAGCTCGGGGTATCCTTGGTCTCGGTGTTATTCAAGCTCGGCGGTAGCACCGCCTCGGGGACGCATAAGGCTCGGCTCGGCAACCATGTTCATAAGTGCTCACCTCGGTCTCAACCTTAAGGCCGATCTCGGCCCCCTGTCATTCAGCCATTAATGCAGCCATAAATGCACTGTCGTGACGGGAACGGCAAGCTGACAAGCAGAGTGGGCGCCGGACCTAGATAAGGGGCACGCCTTATCTCAGGGTCACGTCTATAGGCGTGGGATGATGGTCCGATGGGACATTCCCTTTTTACCTACCCCCACTCGAGAGATAGAAGTACATACTGATAAGACTTCCGTCCATTCATGAGGACAGTCCAATGATGACTTTCACGTCTATATATTGCATGAAGGAAAGCCATGTAAGGTACGCATAATCTCTCCCTCTCAGAGCTCTCCTTCTCCATTCCTTTCAGTTCTCACACTGACTTAAGCGTCGGAGTGCCTTCGGCTGCCTATAGCCAGGGGCTCTGACCTTTGTCTTATTCCTTTCAGGTCATCGGAGGATCGATCCTTTCCCTTTGTCTTCCCAAGATCTCCATCAAGAGCTTAATTCTCTAATAACCAAGTCCGTAATTTTTAGGCACTTACAGATACCATGACAAGATCTCTTTCAGTTTTCTTTTGATTAGTGACTAGATCTCATTCATGATGCACCTTTTTACAGTCAGTGCTCAATCCAGGGGTCTAGACATTTAGTATTACTCTCCTATTCTATCTCATCTAGCTAATTTTGAAGTTTTGATATATGTAAGGCGAATGCATCAGCTTGATTAAGGTTTCAGAAAGTGACAAGTGTGTATTAAGGTCGGTGCCCTTCACGATCTGAAATGGTTAATTACATGTTGAGCAATTAATTGAACTACAATAAGTGAATTTAGGTTGCTGAAAAAAAAAAAAACAAAAAACACTAAGCCCCACTATAATACTTTGCCCCACAGTGCTCAACATGTTTCTATGCTTCAAGTTACCATGCACTTCAGTTTGACCAACCATCTACAGACTGCAGGTGATATGCAGTGGAATATTGAAGATTCATGCTCATCCACTTCGACAAAGTTAGCCAGAAGTCACTGATGAACTTTGTGTCTCAATCTGGCCTGATGATTGAGAATTTCATACAGCGCCAACTGTTGGAAGTTTTGTCCCTGTCGAGAATCCTGAGGGTGACCATGTTCTGAGTCATTGAAGACGTGTGAAACATAAGAATGAAGATTGGCCTGAAGATATTCCTGACCAGGATAGCGGTGGTTCTTAAGAGCTGGGTATTTCTATGGTCCTAACCATCATTGTGACCATGCATGCTCCTAATGTATTTTCTTAATCTAATTCTGACTTACCACTTACCAGTCGGATCTCAAAAAGGTAAGCAACAGTGTGCCAAGAGTTTGATTAAAAATTTTGTCTATTCAATGAGTCTCCAGATTATCATCAATTTCTTTATGCCTTCTCAACAATTACAACTCCTTCAAATGCCTAAGAGGCTCTTACCCTCTCAGTGGAAAGCAGCATCAAGCACAGACCAGATGTTTCAATTGAGAGATACAGGGAATCCCTTCTTGCTAAAGGGCTGTAACTTCCAACAGACAAGGATAGATCTTTCTGTCTGCATATGAAGAGTAACCACGTCAAGATTTGGATGTTAAAAATGCCTTTATGGTATCTTTAGGAGGAAATTTACAAGTAGACTCCTGGTTTTGTAAATCAGGGTAAGTATAGCGAGGTTTGTTGGCTAAAAAAGGCCAAAGTGAAATTCGGATGGGGTTGCTCATGGGTGGACCCAGATTTCTTTTTTTTTTTTTTTTTTTTTTTTGGGGGGGGTGGGGGCGGGGCGCTCAATGTAAAGAAAATAGTAGGAGAGCGGGCAAATGTAAAAATCTATTAATTTTCAAAATCTGGAGGTGTGTTTAAATTTATTTTTTTTCCAGGTTTGAATGGGGCTAAAGCCTCCAAACCCTTGTACTTGGGGTCCGCCCCAGGCTTGCTCAGGTTTGGGTGAAGCTTAGACCTGAAATTAAAACCAGCTTAGAATTTGGGTTGGGTTTTGTCAAGCCTTTGAATAAAATTATAGAAGGCTGGCAGTTGGAAGAAAATTGAGACAGTGGCAATGGTCAATAACTATGTTAGAGCATAGGTGCCGTTTGGTATCTCTTGTTTCAAAGTCTATATGTCTTAAAGTGGTTTGATACAGATGTTTAGGTGCCGTTTGGCATCTCTTGTTTCAAGGTCAATATGTCTTAAAGTGGTTTGATATAGATGTTTAGGTGCCGGTTGGCATCTCTTGTTTCAAGGTCTATATGTCTTAAAGTTGTTTGATACAGATCACATATTTATTATAACCACACAACAGACATTTTTCATCAATTTCATATGGGCTGAAAAATGGTGCTTTTCGACAAAGATGACAGTGTCTGAAGTGGACAGACCATGCTACTAGTGTATTTTCTGACAGTCCATTTTTTTTCTTTATTCTTTTAAAATCCCTGGCCCTAAATGATGATCAGAACCGTTTAGAATCTTCATTACGCTAAGAACGGCTAGGCGACCAAATTTGAACCGTTGATAATTTACAGATCTCTAGATATTTGTAAAAAAAATTGGACCCCTAGATTTGGATTTTTGGACTTTATGGGCCTCTAAACCAAGATTTGAACCGTTGATCCGCTTAAGAAGCCTACAAATGGTAATAATATCACATATCAGCTCTTAACTCCTTAAGGATCTCAGAGATATTCAGGATAAAGTGTGGAACATTGATACTCTTGTTCTCAATTGCTGGGATTGCACATGATGACAAAGTTGTCCTGTTTTTTCTAATATTTCTCAATGATTGGGTCTAAACCAATAATCCAGACCATTCAATCTCTATAGAGTATCTAACACAACCATAGAGTCAAATATCAGCCATTGATGATGCACCATTATTGAGATATTTGTGATAAAATGCAAACCATGAAATATGAATTCTTGATTTATGTGGGTCCCTTTAAAAAGATCTAAACCGTTGAATCTCTTTCGAATGCTTAAAATGCCTAAGAGATCAAATTCTAGCCCTAGATTCCTCATATTTCTTGAGAAATTTGTGGAGAATATTAACAGTCAAATTAATAAAGTGTCTATTTCAAACTATTTAATTCTTTTACCAAACGGTCTATTTATAAAATATATATTCTACATAGACCTATTCTACATAGATTTGTTATCTATATAGCTATTTGATATAGATAAGATTTAGATGAAGACTTTTTTGACGGGCAGCGGCGGTCTAAGTGCGCCCTTTTCTCACGCGGAATGGTGGAATCCTGATCCCCTGTTTGGTGGGCCAATCACCAAGTGCGACTTGGCGTTTTGGCCACCTCAACTAAGATGCAGGGATCTTTGGCCAAAAAAATGCCACGTAGCACGTGCTGATTGGTCCAAGTGGTGATTGGTCCAAACAGGCGCCGGTTCAAACAGGGGATCCGGATTCCCGTTGGTGATGCCTTGTGAGGCTATAAGTATGTGACAATTCAACGTTACAGAGACACAGAAAGAAAGTCATGGAACTCCCCATCTTTCCTCACCTCCTCCTACTCCTGCTACTAACTCAATTCCCTCTTTCACGACAGGGATGCCATGAAAATGAGAGAGTTGCTCTCTTAAGCTTCAAAGCCTCTCTCACTGACCCCACCGGTCGCCTTTCTTCATGGCAAGGTATCAACTGCTGTAGTTGGCAAGGAATCCACTGTTCCAACTCCTCCAATGTCATATCCATTGACCTTCGCAACCCAAAACCACTTGTCTTCGCTCGCGCCACCAATTCAAGGCTGGTCTTGCTCTCCAACTCCAATTCTACTGCTATTAGTGGTACACTCTCTCCATCACTCTTTTCTCTTCGCCATCTCAGGTACCTAGACCTCAGCTTCAACAACTTTCACCTTTCTAGAATACCCCAACAAGTTGGAACTCTCAAAAGACTTACATATCTCAACCTCTCCAATTCAAAGATTTCGGATTCCATCACGACGCAGTTCTCCAACCTCTCACTTTTGGAGTCCCTTGATCTTTCATGTTCTGTTAGGATCCTTGATTACTCACCTATTTCCTATGATTTGAAGGAATCAATGACTTCTGTGAGTAGTCCTGTAAGTAATATGTACAATGGCCATGTCTCCTCTAGGAATTTGAGTTGGTTGCGAGGGTTGGTTAATCTCAAGGAGCTTAGTCTGGATGGTGTGGATCTATCAGAAGCATCTGTGACAAATTGGGCAGAACCCATATCAGTTCTTCACAATCTAAGACAGCTTCATCTCTCCAATTGTGGAATTTCTGGTCCAATTCCAATAACCCAGTTTCTCAACCTCACCCATCTATCCTCTCTTCATATGGATTTCAATTTTATCAATTCTGGGCTTCCAGCTCAACTGGCTAATTTCTCTTCTCTTTCCTCTCTTGATCTCTCTAGCTCCCATGTCCAAGGTTTCATTGCTTACCTTCCTCGACTGCAAGAATACTATGTTGACAATAACTATGATCTGATTGTGGATCTCGATTGGATGTTCAGTCTCCAATGGCCCCAGTTGAAGAACCTATCAGTACAATTTACCAGTGTCAATGGTTCAATCCCACCTTCCATCTCAAATGTCTCTTCATTGGTAAGTCTCAAAGCATCAGGTTGTTCGATTTCAGGTACCATTCCAATTTCCCTTTCCAACCTCTCAAACCTGCAGTATCTAGACCTCCCTTTTAATGAAATAACAGGGGACCTGCATCCAATCTCTAGTCTAAGGAACCTGCAGGTCCTAACACTAACGGCGAACAAACTAAGAGGACCAATCCCAAAATCAATCTGCAAACTTTCATCTCTTAAAAAGATTGATATGAGAAACAATGGTCTTGAAGGAAGAATACCTGACTGCATTGGTGGGCTTGCGAAACTAGAAGTCTTTTACATCAATGATAACTCCTTTGATGATACTGTCTATTCATTTTTTTCATTGTTTCAGAACTCTAGTCCTCTTTACATTAGTCTAAGTGAAATAACATTAAAAATAGACCAGCACCCATCTTCGACTAAGTTGCAACTGAAATTTCTCTCTCTTAGATCATGTAATTTGAATGGAAAAATTCCAGATTTCATTTCTAACATGACAAAACTAGCTTACTTAAATTTGGCCAATAATAGCCTAAGTGGAATAATCCCTTCTTGGTTGTTCAAACTCCCAGAACTCTCTTGCTTAGACCTCTCTGATAACAACCTTGAAGGACGCCTACCTCCTGTTCTTCTTCATCAATATGTCATACCCACATTACTTGATGTATCAGGTAACAAACTTCATGGCCCTATTCCTCTTCTGCCTGACACTATTGAAGTTCTTGATCTGTCTGGAAATAAATTTACAGGAGAAATCCCAACACAGATAGGACAAATGTTACCAAATGCTAGATACATTTCCTTCTCCCAAAACCAATTCTCTGGTCCAATTCCCAGCTCTCTTTGTCAGCAGAATAATGTTCTTTTAAAGAATCTCGATTTTTCATACAACCACATGTCAGGGACAATCCCTTCTAGTTTGGGAAACTGCAAATCTCTCATGTTTCTGAATCTTGGAGCAAACTACATCATTGGAAACCTCCCAGATGAACTTGGATACCTAACAAACCTTAGGTCTCTCCAGCTGAACAACAACCATTTGGATGGCTCTTTCCCAAATGCCATCAGTCGCCTAAAGCAATTGGAGTTCTTGAACCTAGGGTATAACAACTTTGAAGGAAATATTCCCTCGTTTATCAGTGAGCTCCAGAAACTTAAAATTCTTGTACTGAAATCAAATTCATTCAATGGTTCCATCCCACAAGAGATCAAATATTTGCGTCAGCTCCAATTCATTGATTTCTCAAACAACAAACTCTCCGGTCCAATCCCCAATACATTAGGAAGTTACAGCTCTCTCATTGCGCAACCTAGAAGCGGGGTCTTGCTTGGTTACATGATCGAGCTCACATACGCTGGCGTGACAATGGAAATGGTGACTAAAGGGAAGTTGCATGAGCTTGAAGTTGTCTTCTCATACGACACCGGCATTGATCTCTCAAACAATCTATTGGAAGGAAAGATTCCCGAGGAAATTGGTTTTTTGCAAGCTCTTTACATGCTTAATCTATCACATAACAGCCTTTCTAGAGAGATTCCTGCGAGTTTAGGCAGCATGAGAAGCATGGAGTCCTTAGACCTCAGTTTCAACCACTTGACAGGAGCAATTCCAGAGACTCTAACTTCATTGGACTTCCTTGGAAATTTGAACCTCTCCTACAACAACTTGAGTGGGAGAATTCCAATGGGAGCACACTTTGACACACTTAGTGGAGATGGATCAGCTTATATGGGAAATACCTTGTTGTGTGGGACTTCTATACAGAAGAGATGTGTGAGTGATACTGATCACATTGGTTCCGGAAATGAGAAGGTCGAGCAGGAAGAGGATGAAAGAGACATGGGGCCTCTTTATGGGCTTGTGGCCTTGGGTTATGGGGTTGGGTTCTTCACATCATTTGTTTGGACCATGGCCGTGAGGGGAAAACAAACATGTAAATGAGTGCAGTAGTTGGAATCAACAGTTGGTCGAAGAATAATCCATCTTAGAGAACAGAGGCCTGCCTGACATGTCATCCAAATTACAAAATTGTGCGGGCGTGTGTATATTGTGTGTATGTATCCATATTACAAAATTGTGCGGGCGTGTGTATATTGTCTGTATGTATCCATATTACAAAATTGTGCGGGCGTGTGTATATGTGTGTATGTATCCATTTGGTTTCATGCTAATGATAAAGCCCGTTAGTATTTGCTTCCAAATAAATTCAAATTCATTCCACACCCACCCACATACACCTATACACACATAGAGACGCTACTATATTGCATCTTACTAGGATAAATTTAGGAAAATTTGGATATGAGATGACAAAGCTTTCTCTTAGATATATTGAACTTTCATCCAACCCAGAGTAATGGTATATGGCTACGATGATGATGATATAATATGAAGGCATGCTATTCTTAAGTTGCATCAACATTTTAGTTATATTGAGTGTTTGTTTTTCCCCTTCTTTTTTAAAGTTAAACTCGAGTACATGTTCGTTATCTTAATTATTAGACTGGGCCATTAAACAGGCAGAGATAGGTGGAGGCCGGCCTCGCTAGACTGGACCCCACGAATTAGGCCATTGCAAATGGAGAACGCCATGAACATTTCACATTTTGACTGTGGCACATACATGTAGATTACTGCATAATTCCTACTCCAGCCTTGTTAAGCAACATATGCATGTGCCTGCGCAATGACAAGCTTCATGGAGCAGCCAAGAAATCAGAGGACTTTGTCCAAAAGTTTGTGTTAATAGTTCAAAATAAACAAATACCAACAATAGAAAAATAAATTAGAATTTCAGATATAGATTAGTCACTTCAAAATATGGTTATACAAGCATTATAAGTACATTCATTTTGGAGAAATGTTTTGAAACAACTTTTTTTCATTTGATAATATTTCGACTTCCATGTTTGGATGTAATATAAGTTTTGTCGATCTTTTGTACAGCAATCTAAATTTTCTGATAGAAATTGATGTATTGTGTGTCGAGGGTGAAGTAGAAAATGAAAGGGAAAGAAAGAAAGAAGAGTGGAATTCCAGGGTGGGTGGTAGAATATCCCTTTGTCATTAGTTGAGTCTTGGACCGACATCAGCTGTTGGACAATCTTCTTTCTTTCCAGGGTGGGTAGTAGAATATCCCTTTGTCATTGGTTGAGTCTTGGACTGACATCAGCTGTTTTTGACAAAGAGTCTTGGACGACATCTGTTGGGCAAGCACTGCCCATATGAGTCTCCCTTTCTCGTCCAGAAAAGTTGATAGGCACGACCCATGTGATCTTCTCGACCACATGCAATATTGTCTACAAGCTTCATCCAAAAGAAGCTACTCTGTAAGGACTGCCTTGTGCACCAACCCACATCCCCGATCGACCTTGATGTGTGAAAGATGGATGGGACATGTGGACAATTTGGTAAGCCACATGCCGCCACTGACCTTAGTTTCAAAGCACTATAAATTAAATTGCTGGCTCTTTTTGTGCGTACAAGGAGTGCAAGTGATGGTGCAGTGAATGAGAAGCAAGGTGTGTAAGTGGTGAGTGCGAGAGTATTATAGGAGGGTGCCTAGCGTAATGTTTGTATAAAGTAGGGATGGCATTTTTAACCCACCCCGCCTTAACCCGGAGTGCCCGCCCCGCCCCGTACGGGTTTTCCCCACCCCGACTCTTAGACGGGGTGGGGACGGGACAAAAAACTATACCCCAAATCCGAGGCAGGGCGGGGATGGGTATGGTTCTTGCCCCGCCCCGCCCCGCCCAGAAATACCGCCACGTAACCCGCCCCGAAATTAATAATCCTCTAAAATATATATATTAGATTTCTTTTATAATAAATAAACATATTTATATGTAAATGTATATATTGATTTTATGTTGTTATTAAGGGTTAAGTAGATTGATTGAAGACTTTTTTTAAAGTTAAACATGTAATTGAATGAGACATTATAAAAGCATATAATATGATCCCATTCCCTCTAATTCAAATTTAATGAAGTTAAAGTTGTTAAAAAATCTATCTAAGCTTATTTTACTTTAATCATATATAATGTTAAATTGTGACAAGATAAATCATATTAAATAAAACGAATATAAATATTTAATAGAATGATGGATCATGCTTTAATAGCAAAGTAAATTATAGTAACTTATAATAGCAAAGTAAATTATAGTTAGTAACTTAATATGATTCTAATCATACTAACAACACTATAAATTATACTAATTTTAATTATATGTAATCAACCTCTTTATTAGTAAGTGGAGTTCATTGGTCTTAAAGTGAGGTTCCTGCCAATCAATGAGATTTAATGATATTGACCATCAACTATTAATAATTTTGACTCGACTTGATCCTCGTTAAGATCTTCCAATCTTTTTCTTACCTGTGGTTGGTATGCATATGGTTGGGGCCCACCGCCCACACCATGGAAAGTTGGGTAAGCTTGTTTAGGGAAAATTGGAACATATATCATGTAGTCAGTTCAATACCATAAATGGAGTGAAACCATGTATTGATGAAGTTCATGATATTTTAGAGAGATATTGTCTTTTTTTATAAAGAATGTCTCAAAGCATATATGATATTTTCAAGTATATGTTAGTGGCCTTCCTGGGCTTAGAGAAAATCTTATAAGAATAAATCTCACTTTAAATAGGTAAAATTTCCGGAAAAGGAAAATTTATATTATTAATATTAGATAATTTTAAAAAATTTAAACAATCTAATAGTGCCCCACACTTATAAAATATTTATGTAATCAACCTCTTTATTAGTGAGTGGAGTTCAATACCAGAAATGAAGTGAAACCATGTATTGATGGAGTTCATGATATTTTAGAGAGATATTGTCTTTTTTATAAAGAATGTCTCAAAGCATATATGATATTTTCAAGTGTATGTTAGTGGCCTTCAAGGGCTTAGAGAAAATCTTATAAGAATTATTGTTAGTAACTTAGGTAAATTATAGTTAGTAACTTAATATGATTCTAATCATACTAACAACACTATAAATTATACTAATGTTAATTATATGTAATCAACCTCTTTATTAGTGAGTGGAGTTCAATACCAGAAATGAAGTGAAACCATGTATTGATGGAGTTCATGATATTTTAGAGAGATATTGTCTTTTTTATAAAGAATGTCTCAAAGCATATATGATATTTTCAAGTGTATGTTAGTGGCCTTCAAGGGCTTAGAGAAAATCTTATAAGAATAAATCTCACTTTAAATAGGTAAAATTTCAGAAAAAGGAAAATTTATATTATTAATATTAGATAATTTTTAAAAATTTTAACAATCTAATAGTGCCCCACACTTATAAAATATTTATGCGGGGAGATCTTTTTATTCTATTTTGGGAGATTTTTTTTAATATTATTAAAGGCATAGAGACAACATAGATGAATCATTCATGTGCTTTTTACCATGTAAAATAAATTAATTTACCTTTTTTATTATAGTCAATTCAAAATTAATTTATTATATTTATGGTTGTACCACATCGGGGTGGGGCGCCCCGCGGGGCATGCCGGGGCGGGGACGGGGTATGTAACATACCCCGAATTGCGGTGCGGGGCGGGGACAGGGAGGTTCGGGGCGGGGACGGGGCAGCCCAATTCCTGCCCCGCCCCGCCCCGTTGCCATCCCTAGTCTAAAGTGCTGGGAATTTTGTAGTGTTGAGTCTGGGTCCACTGTAGGTCTTCCTGCAACATCTATCTTCAGCTTAGTCTCCCCTCGGTGTAGATAAACTATTGGCTATTTGGCTTCGTTGCTACTAGTATTGAGTTCACTAGGATATCTCAGGACACTTTAATCTTCCATAGTACCACATAGCAGAGGTCACAGGTTGATGGAGAGTTAAAAACATGGAAAGTAGCGGCTTTAGGATTGTGGGCCCCATACCTATTAATTTCTTTGGGCGACCATTCCTACCAAAACCTCAAAGTATTAGTCGATGCAATAAAAATATTTTTCAATATTCTTTCATGGATGCACCCACTCTCCAATAGATACTGCAAGCTCGAGAGGTTGGCTGGCTAACCATTCGAACCAAATGGCCGGTTGGCTCTGATATTATATGAAACATTTTTTTTTACTAACCATTCCTGCCAAAAACTTGGAGGTGTTAGTAGGAATGGTTAGCCAAAGAAACTAAATATGGTATTAGAGCCAATGGTCATGATATCGATTTTCAAGAGTAATGACTCAACCGTAAAAATAAATGCGTGTCGCAAAGCGTGCGCCGATCGAATTCCACCTGAGGGGAGTGTTGAGGAGTGGGCTCTTCCCACAGGGAGTATTGAAAAGTATTTATGATGTATCTACTAATACCTCAGGTTTTAAGCAGAAATAGTTAGCCAAAGAAACTTAATAGCAACAAGGTCACAATGTAGAGAGTACACAAGTTTTTCATTTATAATGCATTTGTACTTTATACTGTAGTATGTTTTATTTATATTCTTTTCCTTATACTACACCCTTGATCTTTAAACAAGGCAAATTATAGATAATTATAAAAGATACTATATATATTGTCACATGCGGAGATGCAAATTCTTCTCATTTGGACTTAGTATGCTCATCATAGTTATTGACCATTGCCACTTTTTCTCAATTTTCTTCCAACCGCCAGCCTTCTATAATTTTATTCAAAGGCTTGACAACACCCAACCCAAATTCCAAGCTGGTTTTAATTTCAGGTCTAAGCTTCACCCCCCAACCACCCCCCCCCCCCCCCCCCAAAAAAAAAAAAAAAAAAACTGGGTCCACCCATGAGCAACCCCATCCGAATTTCACTTTGGCCGGATCAGGTCTTGTTGATTGTGTTTTGTTTTTGCAACAAAAAAAATCACAGGGTTATGAATTCTCCAAATTTAATCTCCAATTGGTTACCAAAATACTCAAGCATAATCCAATATTAAGGAAGGTGATATCATGAGAATTCAAAAGGTCAAAAGTCACTTTTCAAGAAATTGATTTTTAGGATTCTAGAATTCAAATTGAGAATTTTAAATGCTTTATGCTAGAAAACTCTAGCAGTTATTTAGCAAAATTCGAAACTCACCAAATGCCGTCCCTTAAGAGGAATTTCAAATGCTTAAGTATATTTAAGTGTTAAAAAAATTTAAATTCAAAAAAGTAAAGAAGCTATAATAATGACTTTTATGTAGGAATACATAAACTAATCCTTTTTCTTTTTTTAATGTGACATTTATGTAGGTTGATTTCCATTGTTGTAACAACCAAATAGGTGAGAAAGTAAACGGGTTGATTCTGGTCCGGAGCCATGGTGGACCCTGAACCAAAACTATTAACAAGAAGATGGAACTGAAATCGGAAACGAAACCGATTCGGAACATGATGTTTCCTTGTTCCGAAACCATAATCGTTAATAAGTAGATGGAATCAGAAACAAAAGAAGCTCAGTATATAGTACAAATCTGGATAGAGACCCAGGTCCATAGGAGGAATTCTAAAATAATTAAGGTAATATGTCTGCTCTAGGTCCTTAGGATAGATTCGAGACATGTTTCCTTATTCCGGAACCATAATCATTAATAAGAAGATGGAATCAACACTAGAAGCGGATCTGTATATAATATAGATCTAGATAGAGACCCAGATTCATAGGTCCATAGAGAAATTTTAAAAAATTAAGGTAATATGTCGGATCCTAGATCCATAGGTCGAAATCAAGGTGGTGCTGGACTGAGACCCATTTACGTCACAGGTCCGAAAAAGGGCCCGAACCTAAACCTATTTTCTTTTTAGGGCCTAAATAAAAGACCCAAATCCAATTTTTAATAAGTCCAAACTATGAGTAATCGGAGAATTCGGAACCATTTAGCCATTTGAAATGCTTTGAGTCACTAAAATGTAGCCCAAGAACTAGAAAAAAGAAAAAGAAAAAAGGCTAGTGTTCTTCTCGGATATAGCTCAAAACAAACAGGCCCTAAAATGAAGTGAAATATTCACACAGCCGCTTAAAAACCATATAACTCCCGCCAAATCGCATTTCTATTCTATGGGTCATGAAATCTAAGACTCCATTCCTTTCAGTTGCCAAACTCTCTCGCAGTCACAGACAGAGTCCTATGGGGTTTTCTCATTCCAAACGCTATAGGCATCAGATATGGAGAAAGGTCTGATTTCTGTGGATAGGTGGGATGAACAGAGCCAGGCCTATTTCCTCACTCATCTCCACGCCGATCACACCCAGGGTTTGTCCCACAGATGGAAGTGAGGCCCTCTCTTCCGCTCTCCCATCACCTCTCGGCTCTTGCCTGCAAAATTCCCAGGTTTCAATCTGTCGTTGATTCGGGTTTTGGAGATTGGGTCGCCCCATTTGATTTCTTTGCTTTCTCCCTCTTCTGGGTCGGAGATTGCCGTTCGAGTTACTGCAATTGACGCGCTCCATTGCCTTGGTAATGACCCCGGTAATGGTTTGTTTGGATGATGCATTTCTGTGAAATATTGTGGAGGATGGAGTTGGGTTGCTGAATAGTTGGTTGGTTATGGTTTTTGTGGTTGTTTGCTTGTTTGTTTTTGAATTACTATTTTGGTAGATAACTGGGTGTTTTCTGAGTTGGGAGTTTGATTTAAGTGGGACCCACTTGATTATGATCGCCCTCTTCTTTCTTGTGGTCCCTGATCAAGTCTCCCCGAATGAAGTTTATCTGTGATCACCCATTTCAATTCACTCATTTTTTCTATGTAGAAACAGGGTTTCAACCCAAAAAATTTTATTTTATTGTGGGTGTTTTTTATTTTTATTTTTATCTTTTCGGATTTGTAGCTTGATCAAGTGAGACCCACTTGCTTCATCTCTTTCGTATGGGTCTTTGATCAAGTGGATCCCACGTTCCCTGATGGTTTTAGAACAAGATTCTTCTCAAATGAACTTTATCTTGGGTGAATCATACCAGTTAAAATGTTCGATTCTCTCATTTCTTCTTTTTTACTTTTGATACTTTTGTTGTTAGAAATATGGTTTTGTTAAATTGATAAAACCATTGTATGTTTCACACTCTTGTATGATATATTTATAGTGCAATATGGCCTCAATCAAAACCTTGGTTGAAAGGGTTGGTGTGAGGCCCCACCCCTTGTGGGCCCTCTATTTGAGTTTTTAAATATTAATTATTACTAATTGTTAGTTAATTGTGTTAATTAGTGGCTAATTGTGCTAATTAGTGGGTTAGTGAGGGTAATTAGATAGATCTTCCCTAAGTTGTAGTTAGACTAGCTTAGTGGAGTTAGTAGGGTGTCTTGTGTAATTCTAGGGTTAATTAGTGTAGGGAGGCCCTTACTAGGGTTTTGAGTGAACCATATGGGGGTTATTGCAAAAGCACCTTCTCTAGAACCTTCCAACCTAAAGACCCATTTGCCCCTAACCGTAACCCTAATCCTATGCAACCCTAAAGGGTATTTCAGACTTTAGCCACCCCGAAATCCTATAAATATAACACTATTCCCAAGAAAAACCCTAGCAACTATTCCTCTCTCATTTCCTTTTTCTTCCTCTCTCTCATTTCTTCTCCCGTAGAGCTGTGAGTGAGCTACTGTTGTGCTGGAGAAATACACTTAGGAGTTGCTACTACTTCATCTTGACGAGGAGAGGAGAGAACTAGAAGAAGCTCTGGAAGCCAGCACCCGGAATGCGAATCAGCTTGAGGCGCTGAAGAATGGGCTTGAGGCCGAGCTCGGGGATGCCAGAGCCGAGGTCGAGGCAGGGAAGGTTAAGATAGCAGATCTCGAAGCCTTTGCAAAGAGATTAAAGAGCGACCTCTAGGCCGAAACGCAGAGAGCGACCGAAGCCAAAGCCAAGGCTGAATCTGAGGGCGACGCCATTTTTTAGGACGCAATAAAATAGGCGATGACCCATTATGAGGCCAAGGTGATTCGCGTGAGGAACAGAACTTGGGAGAAGGCATGGCGTGTTGCTTTGAGGGAGGTGGGTATTCCGGCGGGCCACCCGTCCTTCGTGAATCCGCCCAACTGCCCAGGCCCGTCAACTTACGTGGTTAATGTTTCCATCGAGGCTGCTACTGGGTCTGCTCAACCCGAGATCAATGCCAACGCTCCTGCCCCGACTCCCTTTGAAGGCTCCTTGTCAATGATGTACCCCCCTTTTTTTGGTTTCTCAATTGTAATATCCAATGTAATGACTTTGAATTAATACAATTGAACTTTTGTCTGACATTGTGGATTCCTTCTCCCTTTCTTTTTGTCGTGCTTTTGTGTTTTTACTTTTACATAAGTGTTTGAGTTCGGCTTGATCTTTGATCCGGACTGGAGGGATTGGCCGAGGTGAAACACTTGGTTGAGATAGAGAGTGACGTCTATCCCTTCCCATTGCCGCTCATGCCTGATACGGCTCCTCGAATTCCAAGACACCATTTCTTCGTTAATGTCATGGTCTTCAGCGTTATCTCTTTCTCTTTTTTTTTGTGCTGAAAAGTTGTAATTTCAGTACGGTTTACAATGTATTCGGTGCGTGACCGGGGTTGATATTGTGTTACTTACTGACCTTTAACATTTCTTCTGCTTAAGTGGAAAGATTGTGTCAACCCGAGGAGTCTTTTTGGCCGAAATGGATTCGTGTTTGGGTGGAATGTACCAACCCTAGGGCAGTCTCGATGGCCGAAATGACTTCATGCCTGGGTGGTATACACCGACCCTGAGGCAATCTCATCTGTGGCCGTAATGGTTTCATGCCTAGGTGGTATATACCGACCCCAAGGCACTCTCATCAGTGGCCGTAATGGTTTCATGCCTGGATGATATATATCGACCCTAAGGCAATCTCATCAGTGGCCGTAATGGCTTCATGCCTGGGTGGTAAATACCGACCCAAGGTAATCTCATCAGTGGCCGTAATAGCTTCATGCGTGGGTGGTATATACCGACCCCAAGGCAATCTCATCAGTGGCACTGTCGCCGAGCTGTCGATAGTTGCCACCAAGTTCTATTGATTATGAATTGAGCAACAAGAATAAGAACTGCTTTCATTGATCTTGAAAATTCCGAGTACAGATTAGAAATAGAACTTTTTAAGGTGTGTCGCGTTCCATGGCCATGGTAACTGTCGGCCATCCATATCTTCAAGTCTGTAGGCTGACTGTCCGACAGCGGAAATTATTTTGAATGGTCCATGCCAATTTGGTGCTAGCTTGCCCTGATTTGGATCTTTATCGCCTGGGAGTGTTTTCTTTAGAACCAGCTCACCAACTGAGAACTTTTTCTCTCTGACCTTCTGTTTGTAGCCTTTGGCCAACTGCTGCTGATAGGTGGCCAGTCTAACAGCTGCTGTTTCTTTGCGTTCGTCAGCTAGATCTAGCTCCCGGGCTAGATTGACTTCATTCTGGCATTGATCAAAAAGTTCGGATCTCAGAGTCGGGACGCCGATCTTTAGAGGAATAACCACCTCCATCCCATAGGCAAGGGAGAAGGGCGTTGCCGAAGTGGAGCGCCTTGGAGTTGTTCTGTAGGCCCACAGGACGCTTGGAAGTTCCTCTACCCACCTTTAGCTCGGTCGAGTCGTTTCTTCAGCCCATCAAGTACCACCTTATTAGAGATCTCTGCCTGACCATTGCTCTGCGGGTATGCTGGAGTAGAGTAGTGGTTCCGGATGCCGAGCTCTTGGCAGAAGTTCTTGAAGAGGTTGGAATCAAACTGGGTCTCGTTGTCCGAAACCAGAGCTCTTGGAATGCCGAACCTCGTAATGATGTTTTTTCATACGAAATTCTTTGAGTCTTGTTCGGTAATAGAAGACAATGGTTCTGCCTCTACCCATTTGGTGAAATAGTCAGTGGCTACTATCAACCACCTCTTATTCCCTGGAGCTCGGTGAAGTGGTCCCACGATGTCCAGCCCCTATTGGGCGAAGGGCCAAGGGCTGGAGAGTGGACTCAAATCTTGTGCCGGCTGATGGAGGGAGTGGGAGAATTTTTGGCACTTTTCACATTTTCTGGCGTATAGTTGCGCATCCTTTTGCATATACGGCCACCAGTAACCCTGGTTGATAGCCCGGTATGCTAATGACCTTCCTCCGATGTGGCTTCCACAGATCCCTTCGTGTATTTCGTAGAGCAAGTCTTCGACTCTATTTGGATGAACACACTGAAGGTATGGGCCTGTGAATGACTTCATATAAAGCTTGCCTTCGGGAGACAACCAGAACCGGGCTGTTTTGAGTTTGATTCGGTGAGCCTCACTTTTGTCATCGGGAAGCTGGTCATCCTTGAGATAGGAGATGATTGGGTCCATCCAGCTCGAGCCGAGATCAAGGCATAGGATTTCCCGAGGTGGATGGAGCTCTATACTAGGCATCGCCAACGATCCTACTTCGATGGTTCTTTTTCCTGCTTCGACAGCGGAGGCTAAATTAGCAAGGGCATCGGCGTGAGAATTGAACTCCCTGCCTATCTGTCTGATCTCGGCTGCCTGGAACTGAGAGATGAGTTTTTTTGCAAGGGCTAGGTAGGTAGCCATCCTGTCGTCGCAAGCTTGGTAGTCTCCAGTCAGCTGGTTCGTCACCAGCTGCGAATCGCTGAAGATCACTAGTCGTTGAGCTCCGAGGATTTTGACGCTGTTTAGTCCTGCTACTAGGGCTTCATACTTAGCTTTGTTATTTGACGCCTTGAAATCCAGGGTTAGAGCTTGCTCGATGACCAGTCCTTCTGGAGACTGGAGGACAACACCGGCGCCAGCTTTTCTAGAAGTCGAGGATCCGTCGACGAAGACCTTCCAAGCCGAGGCAAGGAATTGATTCTAAGATTGTTCATTAGTCTCCGTGAGTGCTTCCTCATGTCCTCTGCCCCCCAGTTCGGTGCCGAGCTGGGTTGGTGCCGAACTTGGAGAGACGAACTCCACGATGAGATCTGCCAGAACTTGGACTTTGATTGCCGTCCTGGGTTGGTATTGAATATCATACTGTCCCAGCTCAACGGCCCATCTGGAAATTCTTCCTGAAAAGTCAGCCTTTTTGAAAATAGATTTTAGTGGATGTTCCGTAACAACCTCTACGGTGTGAGTTTGAAAATAATGGGAGAGCTTGTGTGAGACACTGACGAGCGCCAACGCGAGCTTCTCCAATTGCAAATATCTGGTCTCGGCATCAAGGAGGGTCTTGCTCGTATAATAAATTGGTTTTTGAAGCCTATTTTCCTCCCTAACGAGGACCGAGCTTACCGCATGATTCGAGACCGCCAAATATAAATACAGTGTTTCTCCTTGCTTTGGAGTTGAGAGTAAGGGGGGTGAAGAGAGATAGGTTTTGAGTGCTTGAAAGGCTTGGTCACACTCTGGAGTCCATTGAAATTTTAAATTTTTTCTTAGAAGTTGAAAGAAGGGCCGACACTTATCTGAGAATCTGCTGATGAAGCGATTCAGTGCGGCAGCCATGCCGGTGAGCTTCTGGACTTCTTTTGCAGTGGTCAGACTCTGCACTCTGAGGATGGCTGATATTTGATCTGGATTGGCCTCGATCCCTCTTTGTGTGACCAAGCTTCTAAGGAACTTACTGGAGCCGACACCGAAAGCGCACTTGGAAGCGTTTAGCTTAAGCTTGAACTTTTTTAAAATGTCGAAAACTTGGGTTAAATCTTCCAAATGGTTTTGTGATTGCCTGGATTTGACGACCATATCGTTAATGTATACTTCAACGATTTTGCCGAGCTGTGCCTGGAACATTTTGGTGACTAGTTGCTCCCGCGTTTTTTAACCTAAATGACATCACTTTGTAACAATAGGTGCCTCTAGGTGTTATGAAGGCGGTCTTCTCTTCATCCGGTCCATACAGCGGTATTTGATGATAACCCTGATATGTGTCGCGAAAACTCATCCTATCATGACCAGCGGTGGCGTCGATCATCTGATCAATTTTTGGGAGAGGGAAGCTATCCTTGGGGCAGGCTTTGTTGAGGTCGGTGAAGTCGTCGCTCCATTTACCAGTCTTCTTCTTGACTACCACTGTATTAGCCAACCAGACTAGATATTGGACTTCTCTGATCACTTCGGCTTCCAACAACTTGTCCACTTCCTCGATCACGGCCTCTGTTTGCAGTACCCCAGCTCTACGAGCTTTTTGCATCACTGGCTTGTAATTAGGGTCCATATTCAACTTATGGGACATGACCTCGGGGTCGATGCCAGACATCTCATAGGGCGTCCAGGCGAAGACTTCTTTATTCAGCATCAAGAATTCGACAAGTTCGGACCTTTCTGGCTCGGTAAGCCGACTTTCGAGTAGGAAGAATCTTTTCGGATCATGCGGGTCAATCCTGATCTCTGTCAGATCTTCCATGCTCTTCTTCTTTGGATCTTGGCCGACCTCGTCCAACTTTCTCTCCACTTCAGCCATGTTGACTTGTTTGGGCTCTCGCTCTCCAGGTACCACGGCCATCAAGCACTGCTTGGCCATCTGTTGGTCTCCTTTGACCGTGACTACCTCCACTCTGTAATTTTCATCTTCCCATAGGAACTTGAGCTTTTGGTGGTGAGTAGAGGAGACTGCTTCCATGCCATGGAGCCATGTCCTGCCCATTTTGGCATTATAGGGGGATGGCGCATCAACCACCAGAAAGTCTGTCATCACGAACGCTCCTTCAACTTGAACTTTGAGGGTCACCTTCCCCTTAGGGTACATTGGCTTCGCGCTGAAACCTATTAGAGGAGTTCGGGCCTCTTGCAGGTCTCTCTCTGAAAGGCTCATCCTCTTGAAGCAATCGAAGTAGAGGACTTCAGATGAACTGCCGGGGTCAATGAGGATCCTTTGTACCTTACAGTTTTTCAGCTTTAGGGTGACAACGAGCGGGTCATTATGGGGGAGCTGGACCTTTTCCAAATCTCCGTCTGAGAACCATATCTTGGGTCATTCTCTCCGAGCCCTTTTGGCAGCTGATTCGAGCTCGGCCGTCATCACCTGTTTACAGTAGGAGGCCTGTCTGGATTCGGCACGAGCTCGGTTACTCCCCCTGGGCGGGGGAGTTAGGTGAATGACATTTATAAGCCTTTCGGACTCATTACTGTCTTGGCCTTTTTCGTCTCGGTGCGGAGCTCGATCTTCATCCCTGGTAGCCACCTTGATATAGTCCTTTAGGTGTCCATCTTGGATGAGCTTCTCTAGATGTGACCTCAAGATTCTGCACTCTTCGGTTTTGTGTTCGCTTTGTTTATGGTAAGCACATAATCTGCTCTGATCACGGGCGGATGGGTCTCCCCTCATGGGCTGCAGCCAGCTGAAGTACGACTTTGACTTGATTTTATTCATGATCTTATAAATAGGTTCTTTGAAGATGGTATTGACGGCTTTGTAAGGGTCGATGGATAGCCTGGGTTTCTTGTTGCCTCCTGAGGTGGATGCTGGAGCCTTCGCCGAGCTGGCGGGCGCCCAGCGTTGGTCCGGCTTTTCTCTCCGGAACGATCCCTTATCCTTCTTGGAAGGTTGGCCACTTCGGTCTCTTTGTCCGACGCCAAAGCTTTCCCGAGCTAGGATCTGGTCATCTTCTTGAACAATAAAACGGTTCACTCTGGCCATTAGTGCTATTATAGAGGTTATAGGGTTCCTGGCCAGATCTTTACGAAGATCATTGTCTGGCAGCAGAGCATTTTGGAAGGCAAAAATCGCCACTTCGTCTTTGGAGTTTTCAATCTGGCTGTATATCGTCCAGAATTGCTTAGCGAACTGGGTGATGTTCTCTTCTTGTTTCATCTTCAGGGCCATTATATCCGCATCTGTTTTAGGCATGACTCTGTAGGCCTGGAATTTCTTCATGAAGGAATGCTGGAGCTGTTGCCAACTCGAGATAGACCTCTCTGGGTGTGCGCATAACCATTTTAGAGAAAGATCACCGAAGTTGGAGGAAAAAACTCTGCAATTCAGATGACCTCCATCCCCCCCAAACAGACATCCTTTGAGAGAAGTGTCGAAGATGTGCAGCTGGGTCCGAGGTCCCGTCGTAAGTGACGAACCTCGGGACAATGAACTTCCTTGGAAGGGGATAATCTTTGATGTCGCGAATAAAAGGGGACGCGCCGAGATCAATGGATTTGCAAACATCTCGCTGGTCTCGGGTGAGACCGGCCACTTTCAGGTTATGCTGGACCGCCTACTTAATGTGCTTGTCGAGCCACTCCTGGGTGTCGTGTCTGGCCTCTGGTATGGTTTCCGACTCTCTCCTCGAACGGTTGCGACTATTGCTTGAACCTTCATCACGAGCTCGATCGCGCCTCTTCTGGTTCAAGTGAGTTCCCAGGTCTCTCTTGGGAGGAGTGATCTGTCTACTATGAGAAGCCCTCTCCTCGTCACGTCGCCGTAAGTGTTTTCTGGTCAAGTCTGCTGCTCTCCCCTTCAGCTGCTGCTGGAGTTGATAAATCAGGGCATCTTTCTCTCGAATAGTGGCATTCTGTGCTCGAATCTCTTCAAGGGTAGAATCGAAGTCTTCGTCAGGATTGTAATCTTCGTCATCGTCATCCTCATGATGATCAGATAGACGCGGCCCATCCACCACTGGGGATTCACTTCGTCAAGTTCGACCCGGTAAAGGATCTCTTCCCCTAGGACGCTGTCGAGAATTTCCTCGCTGGGGAGATGCCATTACTGCCCTTGAGAGTGATTCTGAACGAAGATGGTGCTCCTGAACGTTGATCGGGATGAAATGACGTTCGTCGAAGTCATTTACACCGGTTTTCGTCTCAGACTTCCTCTTGGAAGGAAGGATGATCGAAGACGGTCCCGCATGGTGTGTTTTAGATGTTTCTTCGCCTTTCGCAGCTCTCTTAGTCATGGTGTCAGCGAAGACTTAACAATCGCACTTTCCCACAAACGGCGCCAATTGTAAGTGCAAAAAATGTAACTCACAAGATTATAGGGAGCCTTATAGGACTTATCTAAATGACTGTGGAAAGCTAGCTGCCTCAGGGACCTAAAAGGGAAAAAAGAACAGTCAAAGGACCCTGGCTGTGGGCAGCGCAGAGCTCTCTGATGCCTAAGTTAGTGCAGAGACTGAACTAAGGTTGAGGAAGAAGAGAGGCAGAGTAACGACTAGGAGAGTGTATGCATGCGTACTTGGTTTGGACTGGTCTTCTCTTTATAGGAGAAAAGTCTCTAGATACTTGATAGTGGGCCTAATGATTTGACTGCTAAGGTCTCATCAGCCCACAAAGTAATTAATGAGGATCCATCATAGCCCACATTGCATTAAATGATGGTCCGATCAGCCCATATTGCATTAAATGCCAGTCACATTGGGCCTGATCTTGTTTTGACTTGTTGGCAGCAAAGGTCCAATCGGATCCTTTCTTGGGCCCTGTCCTGATATGGCTGTAGCTGCTAGATGTTGCTTTGTCAGGGATTTGATAAGGATTCTGGACGGCTGGGATGGTGTATCTGTCCCATCAGCGCGTGCTTGTATCTTGCCACGTGTTCTGAGGTGGGATATGGTTGTCAGTGCCTGTCTCGATTGGCAGGTCATCATACAGCTGCAGCCGAGATGTGCGACTGAGGCCAAGGTACACAGCCGAGACCGTGGTGACCTTAGGTCAGGGCCGACCGAGGCGTTAATGTTGGTCTCGGCTAGCGCATTAGCATCCGAGCCGAAACGCACGTAGCCGGAATGAGTATAAGAAAAACTGGCATTATCGCTAGACTTAGCATAAATTTGGCATCTTAAGAATTCCCCCACACAGCCACTTTGCTGAGGTCCCCATTGAAGAAAAGCATTGTTGAGGTCGAGTTGGTGAAGTGGCCAATTGTGAAGGCAAGGCGATCTTGCTATGTGAAATCTTTCAGCATCAAATGGGCCTCGTTAGTTATACTGCTTGATTAAGCTATCTGCATGGTGCTTGATCGTGTAGTTCCATTTATGGTCTTGCAGTGCCTTCGGTGAAAGCTTTTGGCTCTGAGGTTGTCGTTATGGTTGTAACAAAAGCTTTGCAAGATAATGTTGGCTGGGAAAGGTTGTACTTGAAGACCAGTCACGAAAGATGATTTAGATAGAATAAGGAATCACACAAGCAGAGCTTCATAGTCTTCATTCACTAGATTTGTTGGGTTGCTATTATCAGCCATGGTTCACGTTAACTTTGGTTCTCATTTCATATAAGTTGTTGATGTTCAATGGATGATCCAATATGAAAAACCTATAGCAATTTTTTTCTATAGGTTACTCTCATTACTGTCATGCGAAAATTGGATGGTCATGTGAAGCCATTCTGATGCCATCACTTCCTAAACTGTGGAAGTATGTGAGGCTTGGTTCCTATAATGAATCATGATTAGTCAGTGATGTTCTCTCATGCTTAAGTTTCACTCTGTTCCGTGTTAGATCCTAGATTTGTTGGGTTGCCATTATCAGCCATTGTTCATGGTTGGTTGCTGTGCAGGTGCTGTCATGTATTTATTCTGTGGTGAATTTGGATCCATGCTATATGCAGGAGATTTTCGCTGGGAAGCAGGCAGTGACAAAGCACAAATTGGGAGGAGCCAGATCCTCAGTGTTCTTCAGGGGAATGAACTTGACTTTCTTTATTTAGACAACACTTACTGCAACCCCTTGTTCTCCTTTCCTCCCCGTGATGTTGTGGCTCAACGGGTCCACTTCTTTTACCATTTTTTTTATTTATTTATTTTTCTGAAATTGATGCTGTGTGATACTTGTAGGTTGTGATGATTCGGTTGGTATCAGGTGGATGCTGCAATGCATTCATTTTACTATGCTACACTTCAAAAGACTCTTTCATTGCTTGCTTGATAGATTTTTTATTTGATGTAAAGATAGTCACAGTGCAATGGTTTTCTCTGAGAAGGATCTTACGTTCTGGATGGAATTGCTTGAGGCCCTAAGATTCCCTTAAAACTCTACTTAACATCTGTTGTATTTTATTATCCTTTTCTTTTCGTAGAAAACAGCTTCAGAGGCTACTTTCATGCCTAAACTCCCTAAAAATCCACGAAATTGATACTATCATTGATATTTGAAGCTGTTCCTTACATAGCTTCTCTCTGCTTGAGGCCTTAAAGAAATATATTGTCTTCCGGCAGTACAGCTGAACAATCAGTTATGATAACAGTTTGGCAGCCAATATTACAGCCAAAAATATGTGTGAAATAAAATGTTCGTGTGTTCTGAATGAAGCAGTGACAACAATTTTCTTTCCCCAAAATGACAACTACTGGTGGAACCAATCTGGTGGTTACTCCTTGAGATTATAAATGGCCTTTTTTAGCCAACAAACCTCGCTATACTTACCCTGATTTACAAAACCAGGAGTCTACTTGTAAATTTCCTCCTAAAGATACCATAAAGGCATTTTTAACATCCAAATCTTGAAGTGGTTACTCTTCATATGCAGACAGAAAGATCTATCCTTGTCTGTTGGAAGTAACAGCCCTTTAGCAAGAAGGGATTCCTTGTATCTCTCAATTGAAACATCTTGTCTGTGCTTGATACTGCTTTCCACTGAGAGGGTAAGAGCCTCTTAGGCATTTGAAGGAGTTGTAATTGTTGAGAAGGCATAAAGAAATTGATGATAATCTGGAGACTCATTGAATAGACAAAATTTTTAATCAAACTCTTGGCACACTGTTGCTTACCTTTTTGAGATGCGACTGGTAAGTGGTAAGTCAGAGTTAGATTAAGAAAATACATTAGGAGCATACATGGTCACAATGATGGTTAGGAACATAGAAATACCCAGCTCTTAAGAACCACCACTATCCTGCTCAGGAATATCTTCAGGCCAATCTTCATTCTTATGTTTCACACGTCTTCAATGACTCAGAACATGGTCACCCTCAGGATACTCGACAGGGACAAAACTTCCAACAGTTGGCGCTGTATGAAATTCTCAATCATCAGGCCAGATTGAGACACAAAGTTCATCAGTGACTTCTGGCTAACTTTGTCGAAGTGGATGAGCATGAATCTTCAATATTCCACTGCATATCACCTGCAGTCTGTAGATGGTTGGTCAAACTGAAGTGCATGGTAACTTGAAGCATAGAAACATGTTGAGCACTGTGGGGCAAAGTATTATAGTGGGGCTTAGTGTTTTTTGTTTTATATACTCAATGTGGTTGATGTTGGGATTAATTTTCTGTGAATTTATTAAAGCACTATAGCAGTCCCTGAACCTGAATCTTAATTGCAAAACCCATAAGCAATATCATACATGAATTTCAAATCTAAAGGTGGGCTGCTTGCAACCGCAGTTTTCAGATCTGAATTTCCTTGGCAAAACTCTCTTACCATCAATAGGACTTTGCAATCTCACTTATCTGATATCCTGACTGCAGATTTAGTGATGAAAACAGTAAAACAGAAATCTGAACTGCTTGTATAAAGTATTGAACTTGTTATAGTTTCTATACTCCAAACTTTTCCGGTATCAATAGTTTCCTTGCTAGTGTGCGCAGTTTATCTTGTGGACGAATATTTGGAGGGTAGTATTGTTCATACTCAATTTTTCTGTAGCATTTATGATTATGCTAAATTAAAGAATAAAATGCAAGTACTGTGTGTTTTTGTTTGGTGCACGGTGCACCTTTGACATTTGTAGAAAACAATCCAGCAAAGATCTTTATGTGGATCTGCTTATAATGTGATATTGAATCTATATCCAATCTTTGGCATCACTGGCTTTCTTTTGCATATTGAATTACCTTTAATTTGTTAATGTTGTGTTTGACTCCTTGTTGAGATTCAAGCAAATTATCGTCTGCCCTTGATTTATTGGGAAATCGTTCTTATTAGAAGTAGCAAAAATATCAGAAATCAGAAAAAATGCTATTTCAGGCATTAGGCTTTGTTGTGTCGTAAGTGCACACGAAAATGCAGTGCTTAGACTCGGTATTCCTACCAAGACTGTGGTTCCTAAAATGAGGATGACATTTTTTCAGGTCCCAAACTAGCTTGGAGCCAAACATAAAGAGCCAAAAACTCTTTACTACAATCAATGGCGTAAAAATGAAGATATCGATTACATTCTTCTTGGTCTTGAGACAAAGGAAGCATGGTTTTTTGTGGGTTAGCTTCTCTTCCTCAACTTTATCAAAATGTGGTGTGAGTACAATATCACATGTTGGGAGCTACTGGAATTAAATGAACAGGATTTTCACATGAATGTGTGTGTGAGATAGAGACAACGGTGATGATGGCCATGAATTAAAAGTGGTGGTCACGGTTATAAGATGAAGTGATGAACAACAGAAAGTCATGTGACAACAGTAACTGAAATGTTACAACCGGGGCATGAAAAGCTTGGGCTGGGATTCGGATAAGATGTATAAATAGTAAGAGGTTGCTGGAATAAAGTCCACCTTTTGGAGAGACTGATGACAAATCTTGAAAATTTGATTGCAAGAGAAGATAAGAGAAGTATCTGGTCTGAATCCGGAGGTTGAGGGTTTGAAACTAAACTACCACATTGATGCCACAGGAGATTAATCCCCACCCCCCACCGGCCCATAGGGACTATTCGGCCCAAAGGGAGAGACTGATGACAAATCTTGAAAATTTTATTGCAAGAGAAGATAAGAGAAGTATCTGGTCTAAATCCGGAGGTCGAGGGTTTGAAACTAAACTACCACATTGAGGCCACAGGAGATTAATCACCCCCCCCCCCCCCCCCCCCCCGGCCCGTAGGGACTATTCGGCCTAAAGGGAGAGACTGATGACAAATCTTGAAAATTTTATTGCAAGAGAAGAGAAGAGAAGTATCTGGTCTAAATCCGGAGGTTGAGGGTTTGAAACTAAACTACCACATTGAGGCCACAGGAGATTAATCACCCCCCCCCCCCCCCCCCCCAGCCCGTAGGGCCTATTCGGCCTAAAGGGAGAGACTGATGACAAATCTTGAGAATTTTATTGCAAGAGAAGATAAGAGAAGTATCTGGTCTAAATCCGGAGGTTGAGGGTTTGAAACTAAACTACCACATTGAGGCCACAAGAGATTAATCACCACGCCCCCCGGCCCATAGGTAAAGGGAGAGACTGATGACAAATCTTGAAAATTTTATTGCAAGAGAAGATAAGAGAAGTATCTGGTCTAAATCCGGAGGTTGAGGGTTTGAAATTAAACTACCACATTGAGGCCACAGGATATTAATAACACCCCCCCCCCCCCCCGGCCCATAGGGACTATTCGGCCTAAAGGGCTGGAACACCCTCAGTTCCAAAAAAAAAAAAACAAAAGGAGTTGTTTTACCAACGTCACAAATAAAAATACATTGTGGTAATGAGTTGTTTTTTTGTTTATAAAAAGTAATAGGTTTCCAAAAGGAGAAAAAAAAAAAAAAAAAAAAGAACTTCACCGAAAGGAAAATTAAAAAAAAAAAATGGAAAATGTCATCTACTGGCGATATTAATTAATTCATTATTGTGATTTTTTTGAATTATTTTGTTGAACTCTATATCTAATAAATCATTTTTAGCATTTTGTGTGTATTTCAAATAACTGTTATCATTCTAATTATTATATCTTCTAATGGCATTTCAGCATCATGGGGAAAACTCAATTTTTGAAAATGTCCTTTTATGATTCTGACATTAGTAACCCCTTTAATATATGGTTGTAATTATCATGGTTACATATGGGCATGACTAGGGCTGTGAACCAGCTGATTTGAGCAATCTTGGTCAAGCACGAGGTCCAGAGTAACTGTTGATCCATGACTCAGGCTCTGCACAAGCTTTAGTTGAGATTGAGAATCCAAGCTCAAGCTCTAACAAGACAAGTCCAGTCTTATTAGCTTGGGCTTAGCTTATATTCTGCATTTCAATGTTTCAGGGGAGTTTACACAAACTTGTTTAGTGATTCTGTCATTCGGCAAAGAAGAAAAAAAGCAAAAAGGCTTATGTCTATTAGATGTATTGAGCTATCAAGTCATTAATGGACGAACAATGGATGAGGGTAAGATTTCTTTTTCAGCTATCTGTTTTATGACTTTAGATAGGATAACTTGTAACGTCTAATATACAAGATTTTTACTGCAATGTCAAAGCCCTTTTATATTGGGTGATACTTGTTGGTGCCACAAACTCTGCCATTTAGGGCTTTAGAGGAGCTTAGATGCGACAAGTTCAAGCTTCGCTATAGCTAGCTTGAATTTTAGTTTGAAAAACCAAGCTTGAGCTCGAGCTCGAACAATCTTGAGGAATGAAGCTCAATTTTAGTTGATCACTCTGTAATAAGCGCAAGCGAGTCAAGCTCTCAATTGACCTATCTATCTTATTGCAAAGTAGATTCCACCTAAGCATAACTTAGTGTTTTTTTTTTTTTTTCAAGTTAAGTTCTCACTAGGGGTTGATCACTAACGAGGGAAATCCATTACCACAGCCGCACTTTGTGGGGCTCTGATAGCCTCCAAACCCTTGACCACCACTTAATATTTCAAAATGGACACCACTTCTTTGCACCCAAAGCCTCGACCACCCGAAAGCCTGGACACCACCAAAATGTAAACGACTATGAGAGTGAAAATAAAACTCAATTCGTTAGTTAATTTATTTATAGGTCAGGTACTGGTTGGATTATGGGTCATAGCGCAATTAGTTGGTTTGGGTCAGGCAGACACTTCAAATGCCAATATGGACTCAACCTAACCCATTGATCACCTAGGGATGGATATAGCCTTTACGCCCTTACCTATTACGAAAGTGAGATCGGCCAGTTCATGAGATTTTAGCTCCATAGCTACATGCACTGGACCTGGGCCTGAGTTATTTAAATGACCAACTGATTATCTATCGAAACATGTTTATGCTGCCTCTACTAGCTGCTAGGGAGGGAATGTTGAGAAGTGGGTTCCACTTGATGGGGAGTATTGAAAAGTAGTTTATGCTGCCACTACTAATGCCTTGAGGTTTCAGTAAGAATGGTTAGTTAAGGAAATTTAATATTATCTAGTACAGTCTGTGCTAACCCAGATTATGAGCAACCAGCATGGGCATAAGAGCAGCCTGTAATAGAATGAAATTTGGCTTAGCTTGGGGCCATAAACTGGGAATGAGTCTAAAGACTAACCTGGTCATGGAATGGGCTTGGACCGGCTAATCACTCTCGAAAAACCCAGTAAGATCCCGACCCCAGCCACCAAATGAACAGAAGTGTGCCGGGCTTGACCAAGTCTTGAATGCAGGCCCGTGGGCCGGGTTTGGGTCTAGATATTACTCCCTATAAGTAAATGGGCTGTATTTAGTCTAGAGCTTTGGACCAGCCTGAAATATCTAACACAAGCAGTGTTGCCTATTACCCAAGACTCTCTCTGGGCCTATGATCCCCTTGGTCCGTGGACTGATTTTTAATCTAAATATCAGACCAGAAAGGTAAATGGGCTGAACTTAGACAACCTTTGGCTTGGTTCAGCCCAACCTGACTGCTATGAAAGTGGGACAATGCATCCCATGTGCCCCACTATCTTATAAAATTTTCAATTAATACTCTTATCTTTGAATAAAATCACAGAATACATGGAGCTTACTGTTTACACATGCATATGATTTAAAAATATTTCTCAAAGTTACTGTTAAATGCTTTTCTCAAATAATCAGATGGGTGATGGATCTGGGTCCAGGTAAACTGGATTGGGTTCTTGGGGATTGAGAAGCAGTCCAATCATAATAGATTCAGATCTGGAGATCCAATTCATAATGAGAGAGTGAGTTCAGATTTTCATCTTATCATGACATTTAAAATTCAGAAAGTGATGGTCCAACACTCCAACCTAAGGATATTAATTTAGTGTCGTCGAAGAAAAGAATGGTACAAAGATATTAGTGGGCCCACCTATAAAATGTGTAGACTATCCTATAATAATCAAAACCATTTAAATTATTTGTACTAATTTGAACCATTTAAAATTGCTATGAATTAACATCAAGCCAAGTTTTACTTCAATAAAATTTAAGCCCGCTCATTTGTTTTTAGTAGTTTGGATTTTTTTAAGAACCCCTGTATTGATCAAATTATCACAATTTTGAAATTAACCACTTATACACACACACATAGCTTTTGTTATCTTAAGTTGGAGCAGTGTTGGTCCCACAAATCAAAATATAATATCTCTATTTTTAGCACGATGGAACTGAAAATTCTAGTTTTGATTGGATTTATCTTGACTTTAGAATATCCATCATACAAAAAATAAATATATTATACTTTTATTTGTGGGACCAGCATTGTTTCAGCTTAAGATAAGATAAGTTGTACCTTAGGATAAGATAAGCTGAGGTAATCTCAAGTGTATGGTAGAGCCCACATGGGTGGGGGTGGGGATGGGAGGATTTCAAGGACTCCCTGGGACCCTCCTCTTTGCAGTAAATCAAGCACAACCATGGTTTTTATCACCTCCATCTGGGCCCAAAAGTCTAATGGTCAACTGTCCGTTCAAATTGGTACACAATTGATCCAATGATCCAATAAATTAGGATCTGACCAAAAGTTGGCGAACATGTGCAATTTAGAAGAGCCGTGTGTTTTGTCCATTTGGATGAACCAATGGTTGGCCCCACAAGCGTGAGCTTATAAAATTTTATCTTCAGCTTTAGCTTAGGGCTATATAATTATATATATAGGGAAATATTCATGTGCATCCATCCATCACCATGTTATGGTGAGGAACGACATAGTAGGGTTGACTTCATAACACATCCAAATCATCTACACACATGGAACCCCCTTAAGTACACTAGACACATTGAGTTTTCACATATCCAAATGGATTGGACCGTTGGATCGAAGGTCAAATTTTTTCCTTTTACATAAAGTCATTAAATTTATGGGCCACAAATGAAGTGATTAGACGCATGGAATTTACCTCAAATTTGATATATGGTCTCATCCAAGGTGTCTCTTTACATCCCTCACAAATCCCATGATCAGTGAGTCTCTTGGTGGGCCCTATTAAGTTTGTCCCTCACCATATGATGAGGGAATGATACACAGGAATATGCATATATCCCTTGCGCTAAATATTTTACAAGATACCCTTGAACTAACTCAAGAACTAAAGAAGTGCATACACTGTATATTACCACTTGTGCTACATGGGCATTTAAAAAATTCACAAAGTAATATATAAGTTAAATGCACACCGGGCAGAATGAGTAAGTAAATCTAAAACCCAAACCTAGCCTAAGTCAACGTCTAAAAACTCATATCTATTCTAAACTGAACCAACTCACTATCAACCCATCCTTGATAGAAATATTATATTTTAAACTTCTTATAAACTCTTTAGATTTTTATATTTATTTTATATTATGAATTATATTGCATGTGCTTAGCAGGGGCATATTTTGCTAGTATTATTAAATGAAAGATTGGTCTACTTATATTCACTATTAGATTCAACAAACATAATTTAGTTAGATTTTTCACATATGTGCAATCCAATAGTCAACTGAATTGGGATCATCTAAGGATTTCCCCTACAATGACCGTGAGTGGACCAATCATGGTCAACCACGTCACCGTGGGCAGCCCCTGTCCGGATGTATGCCAAGCTGCCCACGTGGCTGGTTGCCCGTGGTGACGTGGCGGACCTTGAGATTGCCACAATAAGATTGCCATGGTAGTACCTCGAAAAGCACCGAAGAGATTCCAAAATAGCTAAAACATCAGCTTCATTAGAGTCACAAACCCCCACATATTTGGAGAACATAAATAAAACGTCCTCATTGCAATTTCGAAGCACCCATCCAATACTAGCTAGTCCAAACTTCCATTGAACTAAAACACACCGATAGGAGGAGGAGACCAAAGAATAGATTGTCTTTTACAAGCTCTTTACATGCTTAATCTATCACACAACAGCCTTTCTGGAGTGATTCCAGCGAGTTTAGGCAACATGAGAAGCATGGAGTCCTTAGACCTCAGTTTCAACCACTTGAAGGGAGCAATTCCAGAGACTTGGACTTCCTTGGCCATTTGAACCTCTCCTACAACAGCTTGAGTGGGAGAATTCCAATGGGACCGCACTTTGACACACTTAGTGGGGATGGATCAGCTTGTATGGGAAATACCTTGTTGTGTGGGACTTCTATTAAGAAGACATGTGAGAGTGAAACTGGCATTGGTTCAGAAACTGAGAAGGTTGAGGAGGAAGAGGATGAAAGCGACATGGGGCTCCTTGGGCTTGTGGCCTTGGGTTATGGAGTTGGGTTCTTGGCATCATTCATAGGGACTTTAGTTGTGATGGGACTGAATACATGAATACAGAAGATTGGTATCAACAGTCGTGTTTGGTTGGTCGAAGAATAAGCAGTCTTATAGAACGGAAGCCTCAATACTACCTACTTTGTTTGTTATTCCTTTGTATACATGTCCATTTGGATTCATAATTATGATAAAGCCAGCTAGGTAGAATGTGTGAAATTTATGATATATGATCATGATGACAAAGTTTTCTCCTATTTATATTGAACTCTTTCATCCACCCCCAGATTAATAATATGGCTAAGAAGATGATGATTGTGATGATATAATGATGTGATTTGAACATGGGGGCATTCTTAAGTTGCTGTAACATGATTTTAGTTCTATCTGGCGTGAATGTTTTGGTTTCTAAAGTTATATTTGAGTCCATGCTTGTTGTTTTAATTACTAAACTGGGGCATTTTACTTTGGGAGAGACATGACAAGGCCAAGCTACAACCGAACCCCAAATTAAACCACTGCAAATGGAGAGTGTCATCAATATTTCACATTTTAACTGTTGCACACACTCATAAAGGTAACAGAAGATAATTCCTACTCCCAACTCTATTAAGAGATATGCACGTGTGCTCACTCAAGGGCAAGCTTCATGGATCTACCCAAGAAAATAGAGGACTCTATCCAAAAGTTTACGTTAGTAGTTCAAAATACCCAAGTACTAAAAATAGTCAAATAAATTAGAATTTAAGATATAAATTAGTCTCGTGAAAATGTGGTTATATATATATAAAGTTCTTTAAAGTAACCATTCCTACCAAAATCTTGGCTAAATACTTTTCAATGCTTCCCCTGGGTGGAAACCGGTTAGTGCTCATTTTACGGCACGTATATTTTTTTAACATCTAGATGTTCCACATGGGATTGATCTTGCAACTGATTGGTTTTGATACTATATTAAGTTACTTTAGCTATCCATTTCTAACAAAACATCGAGATGCTAGTAGAGGCGACATAAATGCTTTTAAAAAATATAAGTTTTATAAGTACAAGCATTGCGGAGAAATATTTTAAAACTACTTTCTTTAATATGAATTTTTGAATTCCATGTTCCAGCTTAGTCACATCTTGGCCTCAAAAACTATTGGCTTCACTACTGGATATTGATTTCACAAAGAAATATATACTCACAAATAGAAAGGCCAAGGATATGTCAAGAGACTTAAAATAAAGAGAGTTGCCGATGCCGCATCCCAAACTTCAAACTTCTCTTACCACATCTCTTTATTTTAAGACCAATATACCATATGTAAAATTTCTAAAATGGACATCATTCATAGTTTCATACTTCACTCAATTTTTCTCTACACTCACCCACCCCAACCCCAACCCCCTCCCCCTCCCCCTACCCTGTAAGGTCCCCGACCTTTATAGTATGCTTAGTTTTTTTTTATTTTATTTTGCAATTAGCTTAATCAATTTTCATATTAGTTAATTACATAGATTTAGTGCTTGAGCGGGTTTCTTTTGTCATTAGAAAGCTGTCTGCGAAGTTTCTTGTAATTCCAAGCGCGTTTGAGCATAACACGAGGGTAGGTTGTAATTAAGGGAAATTTGAGTGAATTTTCGGAAAATTCCATTTTCATCGAGTTTGAGTTCGTTGGAAATGTCTCGTTGTGCTCAACGTCCAAACAGGAATCAGGGGGCGACACGCACAGGGCCTCCGCACCCTTACATGGCGACCCCTGATTTGTCCAAACAGGGCTCCCCTGTTTGGACGAAATAAGGGATTCGAATCCCTTAGATTTGGTAAAGAAGCAACCATCAACTGGTAGTGATGGGGCTGTTGGTATTTTTATTGGCTAATTCATAGGTTGGACAAAACTCTGGGTCCATTGAGTTGTATTTTCTAATTTATTTTAGAATGGGCTGTGGTTGTGTCGCGAAAGAGCTGAAGAGAAGATAAAAGAGAAGACGGCGGCGAACACTACCAGGCCCGATCGATCAGAGCTTCAGACCAATCGATCGGTCAGAAAAAGCATCCAGTTATTTGGATGGTCTGATCGATCGGATGCACAGTCCGATCGATCGGACATGTGTGCAGATTTCGGGAAAGTCTCCAGTTTCTATACGAAATTGTTTCCTTTTGAGACTATGTTTCCCAGTTTGAGTCCTACTTGTGCACTAAGTCTAAGGCACGAATTTGGAGCTATTTCTAGGGTGTTTCTCTCAACCCTAGATAACACACACAACTCTCATTGATTTGAGTTAGAGATATCTTAGAGAGAGTTAATTCTCTAGAGCCATTGAGAGACTATTCGAGCTGCTCTAGAAGGTTGTTGCTGCTTCTACTTTTCTTATAGAAGATTTATCATCTTGGTTGACAAGGTGCGAGGAGATCAAGTAAGGAGAACGGGGCACGGTGGATGTCGTGTCAGTGGATTCTTTGCAAGAATAACTACAGTCCTTAGGTCGAGGTACAGACTGAGGTAAAGGAGTTTGTGAGTATATCTTGTAACTGTTCGTGAACTCTTGATTTCTAGTTTGTGGTTTTTCTCCCTGGATAGGGTTTCCACGCTAAATATTGTGTCTGCCTTCTTGTGGTGTGTGATTGGTAGATAGCTAGTTCTAAATTGTCTGATTAGAATATTCCCGCTGCATTGATTGGTTAAATTAGAACTAGTAATCCATTCTAGTAACCCCCCAATAAAATTTCAATTGATATCAGAGCGGGTTGCACTATTTTATTGTGTTGATTCAAATTTTGCTAGAATGGATATTTACGGCGAAAGCACTTCAACCAATAAGCCTCATCTGTTGGATGGTAACAATTATGCTTATTGGAAAGCCAGAATGGTTGCCTTTGTAAAAGTCATAGATCTGAAAGTATGAAAATCTATTGAGAAAGGCTATTCCTTGCCCACTGTCACTACTAATAGGATAACCAATTTTAAATCTGAAGAACAGTGGACAAATGATGAAGAATTGGCAGCCACTTGCAACTCTAGGGCTTTGAATACTATTTATAATAGAGTTAGCATATCTGAGTTTCATAGAATTTCTACATGCACTACTGCAAAAGAAGCTTGGGATATTCTGCAGACTGTGCATGAAGAGACTGACACTGTCAAACAGTCGAAACTTCAGATATTGTATACAGCCTTTGAAACCATAAAGATAGAGGATGATGAAACTTTTGATGAGTTTAATTCAAACATGAATACAATTGTGAATGATACCTTTACTTTGGGAGAGCCAATTCCTGAAAATAGAATTGTGAAAAAGATTATGCGGTCTCTTTCAGAAAGGTTTGATGCAAAGGTTTTGGCCATAGAAGAGAATAAAAATCTGAATATTCTCAAAGTTGAGAAATGAGTTGGCAACCTTCAGACTTTTGAAGCAAACCTAAGGACCAATGGAAAATCAAAATCCAAAGGTATTGCTTTGAAAGCCTCCAAAGAATCATTTAAGAAAATTGCTAGTGATTCTGATTCTGATTCTGAAGAGATTGATCCCCAAGTTGTTGTTGAGTTTATAAAGAAATTTCAAGGTTTCATGAAGGGGAAGAAAAGTAATGTGAAATTCCTTTAAAAATTTGTAAAGAAGAAATTTTCCAAAGGGATTCAATGTTTTGAGTGTCATGGTTATGGACACATTGCTAGTGATTGTGCTAACAAAAAGCCAAGAAAGAAGGCTTTCAATCTGATTTGGATTATGATACTTCTAAGGAAGATGATAAAAAATCTGAATCTGACAAGCCTGATGCTAGCAAAGAAAAATTCATGGCATTCATGGCAACTTCTGTTTCTGCTACTCCTCTTGTTTCTGATGAAGGGACTGATCAAGATGTTAGTGAGTCAGAGACAGAACATGATTGGCAAGCTGAATATCATATATTGTTTGCAAAGACCATGAAGATGCTCAAGATGAATGAAAAAGTGACTACAAGCTGGAAAGAATCTGAAGAGCAGAATACTTCTTTAAAAGTTGAATTGAAAGAAGCTCTTACAAAAGTGAGTCACTTAGAGGCAGAAAATAACAAATTGGCAGATGACTTGACTGCTGAAGCACTTAAGTGTGTTTTGATTGATCATGATATGAAGACCTTGAAAGCTGAAAATACCGACTTGCAAGGAAGACTCAAGATTATTCTTTCTGAGTTGGATACAAGTAAGGCTTCAATAAACAGGATGAATACTGGGTTTAAAAGACTTGATGACATCCTGTGCAGTCAAAAGGCAAAGACTAACATGCATGGCATTGGTTACACTGACGGGGCATCTACATCAAAAGCCAAAGGTATTAACTGTTTTGTTCAAACTTCAGTTGTTACTAATCTTGTTGTTCACGTTACAGCTGCCAAGACGAAGAATGTGTCACGTCCTGAACGTATATCCACTTATCATCACTGTGGAATCAAAGGACACATTCGACCCCATTGCAATAAGTTGCGAAAGTCGTCAAATCAAAAGCAATGGAAAAAGCAGAAGGAAGAGTCACCTATAAAAACCAAAGTTGTCTGGGTCAAGAAAGAAGACCTTCCATCTGTCTTGGTACACACTATGCTGAACTATCTGAAAATGCAAGTTTGTGTGCCAAAGCTTCATCACCCCTGATCTACAAGATCAAGCCCCCACCCCAGTGCTGATACGAAGATCATCTTGAGAGGGAGTCTACTTAAAAGGAGCTGTAGAATCCAAATTGACAGAAGCTGCTTGAAGAAAATTATTTGTCAATTGTGGACAAAAAGTGGGAGAATACTGAAGCTAGGGGAGAAACAAGCAAAGATCTACAGATGCTGTTTTTTTTTTTTTTTTTTGAAAATTCAATGTATTTTGGGTTTTTCTCTTGGGTAGATCATTTGTATTGTTTTAGTGAGTTTTGTCCATGAATTGCAAAAGGGGGAGATTGTTAGTATTTTTATTGTCTAATTCATAGGTTGGACAAAACTCTGGGTCCATTGAATTGTATTTTCTATTTTATTTTAGAATGGACTGTGGTTATGTCGCGGAAGAGCTAAAGAGAAGAAAAAAGAGAAGACAGCGGCGAACACTGCCAGGCCCGATCAATCGGAGCCTCAGACCGATCGATCGGTCAGAAAAAGCATCCAGTTATTTGGATGGTCTGATCGATCGGATGCACAGTCCGATCGATCGGACATGTGTGCAGATTTCGGGAAAGTCTCCAATTTCTATACGAAATTGTTTCCTTTTGAGACTCTGTTTCCCAGTTTGAGTCCTACTTGTGCACTAAGTCTAAGGCACAAACTTGGGGTTATTTATAGGGTGTTTCTCTCAACCCTAGATAACACACAAACAACTCTCATTGATCTGAGTTAGAGATATCTTAGAGAGAGTTAATTCTCTAGAGCCGTTGAGAGACTATTCTAAAGGGCTGCTCTACAAGGTTGTTGCTGCTTTTACTTTTCTTGTAGAAGATTTATCATCTTGGTTGACAAGGTGCGAGGAGATCAAGTAAGGAGAACGGGGCACGGTGGATGTCGTGTCAATGGATTCTTTGCAAGAATAACTACAGTCCTTAGGTCGAAGTACAGACTGAGGTAAAGGAGTTTGTGAGTATATCTTGTAACTGTTCGTGAACTCTTGATTTCTGATTCGTGGTTTTTCTCCCTTGATAGGGTTTCCACGCTAAAATTGTGTCTGCCTTCTTGTGGTGTGTGATTGGTAGATAGCTAGTTCTAAATTGTCTTATTGGTTTATTTCCGCTACATTGATTGGTTAAATTAGAACTAGTAATCCATTCTAGTAGCCCCCCAATAAAATTTCAGGGGCAATGTCAGCTGTCAACATAGTTTTTTATTTTGGTATGGTTATACGTGGTGTGGTTTAAAACTATTATTTGTTATTTTCCTCTCTTTACATTTAAGCACAGATGGAGTTTTTTTTTTTTTAATGACCATCGCCAAGCCCCTTAAAATGAAAATCCTGGATCCGCCACTTGGTGTGCACATGTTTCTAATTGATTTGGACCTTGAGAAAGTGAACCACACAAGTCTACTAATTTGTTTCCATCTTGACCACTCAAAGAAACTTGATAAAGTGAGCCCCACTTGCTCCATCTCTTTCGATTGGGTCTTTGGTCAAGTGGGTCCCACATTCCCGGATGGTTTTAGAACAAGGTTCCTCTCAAATTAACTTTATCTTGGAAGAATCATACCAGTTATTTTATTTTTTATTTTTTTTCCTCGGACCTAGGAGAGAGCCGACATACACATGGTAAGGTAGTCCACTCAAGTGTGAAGGAGGTCTGCACGAGTAGGAAGAAAGCCCACACAAGTGGGAAAGGAGCCCGCACAAAAGTGAATAGGTGATATTGTTGGAAAATAAGCGGGCCATTTAGATAGGTTTCAAAAACTTTTGACCCACTTGATGCAAAGATCAACTATCTAGAAGGAAATAAACTCAATCCAGGATGCAATCCCTCAAACTCATAAATCATGTACAGCAATATAACCTATTTAGAAAATAGAAAACAACACCTAAACATACAACCACGAAATCCACGACGTACAAGGATGTAGATTATACCTTTGGAGCTTAGTTGTGCTCTAATGGAGAATTTGAATTCTTTCTTTGATGATGAACACCTTCACTAATCAAATTAGAATCTCCAATACCTTTTGATCTTCCACACTATGACCCGTATCAGATTCTCTTTTCTCAAGAAGATGGTGGAATCTCCAAGAGAAAAACCCTAGAGGAAACTAGAAGAGAAACTAGAAGAGGGAAGTGATGTGCAACAACTTGCAGAAGAGAGGAAGATGATGATGGGCGTGAATCCCTAGGTGGAATCAATGCATGGGACGTTCAAGCCTCCTCTCTCTCCTTTTATAACACTTAAGCAACCTCCTCTTACTGATTGAAATAGAAGTCTTATTTCCATAACAATTAGTTGCTTACCAAATCACAATTAGAAGTCTTACTTCAAATATGATTAGTAACTTCCTCTTTTACTAATTAAAATAGAAGTCTCACTTCCATTAATAATTAGTAACTTACTATTACCACTATTAGAAGTCTCACTTCAAATAGAAATAGTAACTTTCTATTTTCTTTTAGAGTTCTACTATAATTAGTATCTTTCTAATATCTTGGGCAAGCGTGGGGACCACTAGGGATTCCTTAGAAAGCTGGCTCCAATTGGGACACGAGACCCCACATCTCATGTGCAATCCATGCCCACAGTTAATTGCAAATAACTCCACTATATAAATGCAATTGCACTCCAGTCTTATGAATAAATTACAATGAAGATCCTAAACTTCTCAATTACCACAAGTAGGCCCCTCCATCTATATCCATGGATCAATTGGACATGTCCACCAAAATAGATCCATATCTTATTATCCTTGAGCCCCAATTAATTATAATGATCATTTGGTACCGAACCAATTAACTCTTAATTGGAATGGGTGCGCACTTACCAATGATAAATCCATTAATTGGCACAAGGGGATATTAAAGATAGATTTCATCTTGACCATTGAATGTTCCCACATCTCTACTACCACGTACCCAAATCACCGAGGTGTTGACCTACAATTGGCCTCACTCATTGGTGACTCAAAGCAAATGAATAGATAGAAACTTGAGTTCATTAATGTCTCAAGATTATGAGCCTATTGATAAGGAATTATGAGAGCAGACCTTAAAGTAAAGACAGTGTATATAAGGTGTTTCTCATGGTCCTTCAATACATCTAATGTACCAGCACCATGATCCAGAATCTTACATTTTGATGATCAAGACAAATCACAATATCTCATAGTGATCAAAGTGTCGCAACCTTGTCAAATGAGATGTGCAAACTCATCACGGGTTGTGAAGATATTTAAGTATAAGATTTGCAATACATGTCTCCTGTATGTGAATCTCATCCACACACATATATTACATCTAGTATACTTGTGGACTCCGATTCATCTCATGAATCATTATGTCATTCGTATTGGTTATGTGCAAACAAGTATTAAAACAACATTCATCTCATGAAAGGAAAGCAATAATATATATATTGATAAATAAAGAAATTAATCAATTTATTCATCATATACTGGTATTGAGACCATAAAACTAACAATCGATATATCCCAGGCTGCCAGGTAAAAACTGCCGCTCCTTACCGCTCAAGTAAGGAATCATAGCAACTGAAATGTTCAATTCTCTCATTTCTTTCTTTTTTTTTCCTTGTAATACTTTTGTTGTTCGAAACTTGGTTTTGTTCAATTGATAAAACTATTGTATATGTTTCACTCTCTTGTATGATAAGTTTATAGCAGAGATGAAACTGAGATCGCTATTGTTGATGACAATGTCATCAATATAAAACAAACATGAAGGTGCATTTTCTGCCATTGATATAGGAGGAGTAAGCAATCTGCCTTGGATTGTCAGTAACCACCTTCATGTAGAACTGTGGGGAACTTAGGAAACCGGTTGGAAGATGCTTGCTTAAACCCCACATAATAGATACCTCTTTCTTTTTCTACAGCCGTGGAGAAAGAGAAGAAAAGAAAAAAAAAAAAAAAAAAAGCACAAAACAGGGGTCTTATTCAGAGGGTTCTATATAGGAACTAGGAATTCTCAAGTGGAAAAGGACATGGCTCTGTGTATCATCCCTCATTCCCTCTCCGACCATATGAGCCTAGTGTGGCCAAGAAAGGAAAAAGAAGAGCAGCATATTGCATGTGAAGTCAAAGTACATGGACCCACTTGCCTTTGCTTTTGGCCCGTGCAACTCCTTTCAAACTCCTATCCCTTTGATCTGGATCATGTTCAATTTTAAGTTCATTGAACCTTTAGCTCACCCTTTAATGGAATCACTCAAGAGAATTTATAGTTTAAAAGACCATTAAGATTTTAGGTTGTTAAATCAAGGGCTATGATAATCTTTTGGAAACTTAGATCCAGTGAGTCTTAAGACTTAGAGAGTGAGACTGCACAATGGTGCCCACAAGCTGAAAATCCGAGCCGCTAAAGAAAAATGCAAACACATGCATGCAGCGGATGCTTGGTTTATTTTGAGTTGATCCCACTAAAGGTTGACCGGTTGATAGAAAAAGGGATTAATGAATATGAATAGAATAGTATTAATCATGTTTATAACCAAACAGTCAATCTTATTATGCTTGCATGGCTACCAATTTTGGAACATGGAAGGTATTTAAATGAAAATTTCAGGATGTATCATTACACACCAAAATAAGATAGGTTAGGCACAAATACTAGAAACCTAAGGCCATATAAGAAAAAAATAAAAAAGAATTAAGCTCTTTTATTTACACTTTGCAGGGGAAAGTAAGTAGGGCTGTCAAAGGGTCTGGTCGGGCTTGTGGTTGTCATTACCTTACCCTTTATATATGCCCGGCCGTGCTCGAGTAGGCGAAAGCCCTCAAAGGGCCTGCACTACCCAGACCATTATCCAACCCTCAAGGGCCAAGGTTGGGCCAGGGCAGGGCTAAGGGCCTCAAAATGAGAAAATCATTATTTATTTATTTGATACTATACCTAAGAATCGAGTGTTGATTGATGTTATCTTGTTAAACCTCTCTTGCAAGGTACCATTAAGAAACGTTTGGAGGATGGAAGTGGTCTCATAAAAAAATTCTCACAAAGTCAAATGTGCTTAGTGACTTGAGTTCTAGATGTACTGTTTTATTTATTTTGTCAAAAAATAAAAGGAAAAAGGGTTAAAGAGTCTATTCTATCTCACACATTTCATAGGAAATTTCACATACCAAATCATCCCACGGAGTCTTATCTTTGAGGAATTTAAACATTTACCTTCACATACCTTTTATGAATTAGCATTATTTTCAATTTAACATTGATCTTAATATCAAGTGTTGTCGGATTTCGGTTACAGAATATAAATGCACCTAAAATGTCACTATTAGTTTAAAGTTTAAAGAACTGGGAGTCATAATTATCTAATTAAAAGGGTATTTGAATCACCTCATATCCTCTCAATTCCACACACATACGAAATACATTTATGAATTGGTTAGTGTCCCAAATCCCTCCGTGATCCTTATTAACATTGGTATACCCCACTTTGCACTAGCAATAATATATAAAAATAATTTAAAAATCTTAAATTAGAAGCAATAAACCTTGAAGAAATGAATGAGAAGCAACTGTGCAACACGTATTTCTTATGCATTAAGTATAACACGCAACTTAAATAACTATATAGAGATAAAATTAATTGAGTAAGCATGTGTATTGGTTTTTAAGGCATTTTTAATGGGTGTGGAATTTAAAATTACATTGAAATCCTCATTTTATCACTAGTAAATAACTATTAAAAGGGCATTTTAGTATATATTTATAGGAGGATATTCATGTGCATTCATTCCTCACCATAGGGTGAGAGACATTTATATAATTGAAAATATTCATGTGCAAAATAGGAAAAATCATATATGGTCATATGCAGAAAAAGAATGTTCATGTGCAAAGAGGGAAAGCCATGAAAGTATCCCTCACCGATGTACATGAATGTCCCCCATACATACATATATATTTGGGAGGTGCTCTTGTGAGAGACACTTTCACCTTACTTTGAGAGATAAAGTGGGGGCCCTGACAATTAAGTTGTTGGCATTGGATATGGATGTCAGGGCATCTACTTAACGTGAGAGATATCTTTCATAGTAACATGAGAGATATCTCTCATAAGAGCATCTTCATCTATATATAAATATATATATATAAGGCTGGCACCGTCCAAGTCTACCCTGAGGTATTTTTTTAGGTGTCATTTGGCATCTCTTGTTTCAAGGTCTATATGTCTTAAAGTGGTTTGATAGATGTTTAGGTGCCGTTTGGCATCTCTTGTTTCAAGGTCTATATGTTTGGACCAATCGGTGGGTGCCACATGAGGGAGATGATTTTTTTTTATTCATTGAAGGAGATGGGATTTGACATCTCCTCCATGTGTCACCCCCTGATTGATTCAAACAGGAAACCTGTTTGAATCAATCAGGGGTGACACATAGGGGAGATGAACATTGAAGGAGATGGGATTTGACATCTCCTCCATGTGTCACCCCCTGATTTATTCAAACAGGGAAACCCTGTTTGGACCAATCGGTGGGTGCCACATGGGGGAGATGAATTTTTTTTATTCATTGAAGGAGATGGGATTTGACATCTCCTCCATGTGTCACCCCCTGAGTTATTCAAACAGGGTTTCTCTATTTGGTTCAAACAGAGGATCCGGTTCCGTAGTGGGGGATCCGCATTTGGGGAGAGTGCATTGCAGCATTTTATTCAGGTGGCAGCAAGGGATAGGCCGAAACGGGGAATACTGTTTGAACCAATCCCCAAATGCCACCCGGACAAAATGCCACGTCACTCTCAATTTCTAGGAATGAAAAAAAAAAAAAAAAAGATGTTTCTTACAAATACCGGAAAAAGTAGTCCCATCGTCTTCTCCAGGGAAACCCGGCCAAAAATTGACTGTGGTTGTTGTAATGGCTGTCTAATTTTATCATCTTAAAGGGTTAGGATTTATCATCATCAAAGACACTTTTATGTAAGTGGGTCATCCCCAATGGACCCATCAAATAAAAAAAAAAACAACAGGAGTAAGCCCCACCAGTGAAAAGTGAATATCAAGACCCAAACTCGTCACAATCCAATACGCATCCTTGTAAAGTACTTTATAAAAGAAGAGCAATTCCACAAAAATATGTGGATATAGGGCAGGGAAAAACTGTTGACTGGAGAAGAGTGTGGTGGTCTTTTGCTTTCGGCTGTCTCTCACTCTTGGGCATTGAATGGAAGGCGTTCATTGCCTTAACTACACCTTTACTAGAACCCATAAATGCAACACCGCACTAACCCTGGTTAAACTGCAGTTAGGCCACTCTCCCTAGTCTCTAGCCCCCCCCACCCACCATGGGGGACCACGGATTTATGGTGACCTGGCAGTAATTGGATATTTAAAGCTGGCCCCACGGGTAGGTGTAGGACAGATACCTTTATCGGTCTTTTGGCTAGGATCAAGGGTGGGTGTAGGACACCGAACCGAGTGCGGATCCTCTGCTGCACTACAGCCTTCTTTTTACATTTTTTTTTCAACAAGGGCACATGATGTGGCATGTTTGAACAGCCATGGCCCATAACATGATCCAATGAGTTTGTCTCGTCATTAATTTGATTGGATGTTATCACACATTCAATTTATATGGAATACATTAGCAGCTAAACAGGCACTTAAAAATTTAGTATCATCATCCATACATTGCAAGGCTCACAATTAGGAATTCAGACTGGTGTCAAAAGTTGCCACAATTTAATGGAATACATTAAGGTGCCGTTTGGCATCTCTTGTTTCAAGGTCTCTATGTCTTAAAGTGGTTTGATATGCAAGGGCGGACCCACATTGTTATGTCGCCCCAGATCAAATCTGGTAATCTGCATAGAGTTGAAACAAGCCCTGACCCATGCACTACATCCATGTGACTAGTCACCCCATGTACACAGGAAGGCTGCCCCACGTGCCCCTCTGCTGGTGTAAAGGAACTTCCCCTCCAATTCAATTAAAGGAGAAGATCCACTGCCTTGAGTTCATGGGTTTGGTGAGGGAGTGCAACATAGACTTACAGTGTTATGTGAGTGTGTGGAGTAGAGAGCATCTAATGGTATAATGATAATACATGAGTATCTTGTGGCGTGACTTGTTTGATATGTAGTGTGACATGTGCTTTGTAATGCAATGTTTATAGCAGGTGCCCCTTGTATAAATATGATTAAATAAAAATTATTGTGAGCTGCGTTGTGTAGGGTCTCACTCCATCTTAGTTTTCTTATACTTCCCATGTATATAGTCTGAAAAGATCCTCTTTGCCGATCTAGCTTCTACATACTATTGCCGATTTTGATTGTAATCCCTATCCCGTCCTACCCAAATGAAAATTCTGGGTCCGCCACTGTTGATATGGATGTTTAGGTGCCCTTTGGCATCTCTTGTTTCATGGGCTATATGTCTTAAAGTGTTTGATACAGATGTTTTAGAAATTAAGACTGTTTGGATGGTGCACATCACATATTTATTATAACAAGACAGCAAACATCTTTCATTTATTTCATATGGGCTGAAAAATGGTGCTTTTTGACAAAGATGGCAGTGTCTGAAGTGGACAGACCATGCTACTACAGTGTATTTTCTGATGGTCCATTTTTTATTTATTCTTTTAACATCCGTGGCCCTAAATGATGATCAGAACCGTTTAGAATCTTCATTACACTAAGAACGGCTAGGGGACCAAATTTGAACCGTTGATCATTTACAGATCTCTAAATATTTGTAAAAAAAAAAAAAAAAAATTGGACCCTAAGATTTGGGTTTTTAGACTTTATGGGCTTCTAAATCAAGATCTGAACCGTTGATCCGCTTAAGAAGCCTACAAATGGTAATAATATCACATATCAGCTCTTAACTCCTTAAGGATCTCGAGATATTCAAGAGAAAGCGTGGAACATTGATACTCTTGTGTCTCAATTGCTGGGATTGCACATGATGACAAAGTTGTCCTGTTTTTTCTTATTTTTCTCAATGATTGGGTCTAAACCAATAATCCAGACCATTCAATCTCTTTAGAGTATCTAACACAACCATAGAGTCAAATATCAGTCATTGATGATACACCATTATTGAGATATTTGTGATAAAATGCAAACCATTAAATATGAATTCTTGATTTATGTGGATCCCTTTAAAAAGATCTAAACCGTTGAATCTCTTTCGAATGCATAAAATGCCTAAGAGATCAAATTCTAGCCCTAGATTCCTCATATTTCTAGAGAAATTTGTGGAGAATATTAATAGTCAAATTAATAAAGTGTTTATTTCAAACTATTTAATTCTTTTACCGGTCTATTTATAAAATATCTATTCTACATAGATCTATTCTACATAGATTTGTTATCTATTTATCTATTTGATATGGATAAGATTTATCAAACAAGCCCTTAATGAATGAAGACTTTTTTGAAGGGTGGCGGCGGTCTAAGTGGGCCCTTTTCTCACGTGGAATGGTGGAATCCTAATCCTGATCCCCTGTTTGGTGGGCCAATCACCAAGTGCGACTTGGCGTTTTGGCCACCTCAACTAAGATGCAGGGATCTTTGGCCACCTCAACTAAGATGCAGGGATCTTTGGCAAAAAAAAAAAAACGCCACGTAGCACATTGTGATTGGTCCAAGTGGTGATTAGCCCAAATAGGATCCGGATTCGGGATGGTGATGGCTTCTGAGGCTATAAGTTGGCGACAATTCAACGTTACAAAGACACAGAAAGAAAACCATGGAACTCCCCATCTTTCCTCACCTCCTCCTACTCCTGCTACTAACTCAATTCCCTCTTTCACTACAGGGATGCCATGAAAATGAGAGAGCTGCTCTCTTAAGCTTCAAAGCCTCTCTCACTGACCCCACTGGTCGCCTTTCTTCATGGCAAGGTATCAACTGTTGTAGTTGGCAAGGAATCCACTGTTCAAACTCCTCCAATGTCATATCCATTGACCTTCGCAACCCAAAACCACTAGTCTTCGCTCGTGCCACCAATTCGAGGCTGGTCTTGCTCTCCGACTCCAATTCTACTACTATTAGTGGTACACTCTCTCCATCACTCTTTTCTCTTCGCCATCTCAGGTACCTAGACCTCAGCTTCAACAACTTTCACCTTTCTAGAATACCCCAACAAGTTGGAACTCTCAAAAGACTTACATATCTCAACCTCTCCAATTCAAAGATTTCGGATTCCATCACGACGCAGTTCTCCAACCTCTCACTTTTGGAGTCCCTTGATCTTTCATGTTCTGTTAGGATCCTTGATTACTCACATGTTTCCTATGATTTGAAGGAATCAATGACTTCTTTGACTTCTCAAAGCTATATGTACAATGGCCATGTTTCCTGTAGGGATTTGAGTTGGTTGCGAGGGTTGGTTAATCTCAAGGAGCTTAGTCTGGATGGCGTGGAACTATCACAAGTATCTATGACAAATTGGGCAGAACCCATATCAGTTCTTCACAATCTAAGACAGCTTCATCTTTCCAATTGTGGAATTTCTGGCCCAATTCCAATAACCCAGTTTCTCAATCTCACCCATCTGTCCTCTCTTCATATGGATTTCAATTTTATCAATTCTGGGCTTCCAGCTCAACTGGCTAATTTCTCTTCTCTTTCCTCTCTTGATCTCTCTAGCTCTCATGTCCAAGGTTCCATTGCTTACCTTCCTCAACTGCAAGAATACTATGTTGACAATAACTATGATCTGATTGTCGATCTCGATTGGATGTTCAAGCTCCAATGGCACCGGTTAGAGACACTATCAGTTCAATATACCAATGTCAATGGTGCAATCCCACCTTCCATCTCAAACTTGTCTTCATTGGTAAGTCTTTCTGCATCAGGTTGTTCAATTTCAGGTACCATTCCAAGTTCCTTTACTAATCTCTTGAACTTGGAGTATCTAGACCTCTCTCTTAATGCTATAACAGGGGACCTCCATCCAATCTCTAGTCTAAGGAACCTGCAGGTCCTAATCCTAACGGCGAACAAACTAAGAGGACCAATCCCAAAATCAATCTGCAAACTTTCATCTCTTAAAAAGATTTATTTGAGAAACAATGGTCTTGAAGGAAGAATACCTGACTGCATTGGTGGGCTTGCGAAACTAGAAGTCTTTCGCATCAATTATAACTCCTTTGATGATATTGTCTATTCATTTTTTTCATTGTTTCAGAACTCTAGTCCTCTTTCCATTAGTCTAAGTGAAATAACATTAAAAATAGATCAGCACCCATCTCCGACTATGTTGCAAATGAAATTTCTCTCTCTTAGATCATGTAATTTGAATGGAAAAATTCCAGATTTCATTTCTAACATGACAAAACTAGCTTACTTAAATTTGGCCAATAATAGCCTAATTGGAATAATCCCTTCTTGGTTGTTCAAACTCCCAGAACTCTCTTGCTTAGACCTCTCTGATAACAACCTTGAAGGACGCCTACCTCCTGTTCTTCTTCATCAATATGTCCTATCCACATCACTTCTTGTATCAGCTAACAAACTTCATGGCCCTATTCCTCTTCTGCCTGACACTCTTGAAGTTCTTGATCTGTCTGGAAATAAATTTACAGGAGAAATCCCAACACAGATAGGACAAATGTTACCAAATGCTAGATACATTTCCTTCTCCCAAAACCAATTCTCTGGTCCAATTCCCAGCTCTCTTTGTCAGCAGAATAATGTTCTTTTAAAGAATCTCGATTTTTCATACAACCACATGTCAGGGACAATCCCTTCTAGTTTGGGAAACTGCAAATCTCTCATGTTTCTGAATCTTGGAGCAAACTACATCATTGGAAACCTCCCAGATGAACTTGGATACCTAACAAATCTCAGTTCTCTCCAACTGAACAACAACCAGTTGGATGGCTCCTTCCCAAATGCCATCAGTCGCCTAAAGCAATTGGAGTTCTTGAACCTGGGGTATAACAACTTTGAAGGAAATATTCCCTCGTTTATCAGTGAGCTCCAAAATCTTAAAATTCTTGTGCTGAAATCAAATTCATTCAATGGTTCCATCCCACAAGAGATCAAATATTTGCGTCAGCTCCAATTCATTGATTTCTCAAACAACAAACTCTCCGGTCCAATCCCCAATACATTAGGCAGTTACAGCTCTCTCATTGCGCAACCTAGAAGCGGGGTCTTGCTTGGTTACATGATCGAGCTCACATACGCAGGCGTGACAATGGAAATGGTGGCTAAAGGGAAGTTGCATGAGCTTGAAGTTGTCTTCTCATACGACACCGGCATTGATCTCTCAAACAATCTATTGGAAGGAAAGATTCCCAAGGAAATTGGTCTTTTGCAAGCTCTTTACATGCTTAATCTATCACATAACAGCCTTTCTGGAGAGATTCCTACGAGTTTAGGCAGCATGAGAAGCATGGAGTCCTTAGACCTCAGTTTCAACCACTTGACAGGAGCAATTCCAGAGACTCTAACTTCATTAGACTTCCTTGGAAATTTGAACCTCTCCTACAACAACTTGAGTGGGAGAATTCCAATGGGAGCACACTTTGACACACTTAGTGGGGATGGATCAGCTTATATGGGAAATACCTTGTTGTGTGGGACTTCTATACATAAGAGATGTGTGAGTGATACTGATCACATTGGTTCCGGAAATGAGAAGGTCGAGGAGGAGGAGGATGAAAGAGACATGGGGCCTCTTTATGGGCTTGTGGCCTTGGGTTATGGGGTTGGGTTCTTCACATCATTTGTTTGGACCATGGCCGTGAGGGGAAAACAAACATGTAAATGAGTGCAGTAGTTGGAATCAATAGTTGATCGAACAATAATCCATCTTAGAGATCAGAGGCCTGCCTGGCATGTCATCCAAATTACAAAATTGTGCGGGCGTGTGTATATTGTGTGTATGTATCCGTATTACAAAATTGTGCGGGCGTGTGTATATGTGTGTATGTATCCATTTGGTTTCATGCTAATGATAAAGCCTGTTAGTATTTGCTTCCAAATAAATTCAAATTCATTCCACACCCACCCACATACACCTATACACACATAGAGACGCTACTATATTTAGTAAAATTTGGATATGAGATGACAAAGCTTTCTCTTAGATATATTGAACTTTCATCCAACCCAGATTAATGGTATATGGCTACGATGATGATGATATAATATGAAGGCATGCTATTCTTAAGTTGCATCAACATTTTAGTTATATTGAGTGTTTTTTTTTTCCTTTCTTTTTTAAAGTTAAACTTGAGTACATGTTCGTTATCTTAATTATTAGACTGGGCCATTAAACAGGCAAAGACAGGAGGAGGCCGGCCTCGCTAGACTGGACCCCACAGATTAGGCCATTGCAAATGGAGAACGCCATGAACATTTCACATTTTGACTGTGGCACACACTTGTAGATTACTGCATAATTCCTACTCTAGCTAGCCTTGTTAAGCAACATATGCATGTGCCTGCGCAATGACAAGCTTCATGGAGCAGCCAAGAAATCAGAGGACTTTGTCCAAAAGTTTGTGTTAATAGTTCAAAATAAACAAATACCAACAATAGAAAAATAAATTAGAATTTCAGATATAGATTAGTCACTTCAAAATATGGTTATACAAGCATTATAAGTACAATCATTGTGGAGAAATGTTTTGAAACAACTTTCTTTCATTTGATAATATTTCGACTTCCATGTCTGGATGCAATATAAGTTTTGTCGATCTTTTGTACAGCAATCTAAATTTTCTAATAGAAATTGATGTATTGTGTGTGGAGGGTGAAGTAGAAAATGAAAGGGAAAGAAAGAAAGAAGAGTGGAATTCCAGGGTGGGTGGTAGAATATCCCTTTGTCATTAGTTGAGTCTTGGACTGACATCAGCTGTTGGACAATCTTCTTTCTTTCCAGGGTGGGTAGTAGAATATCCCTTTCATTGGTTGAGTCTTGGACTGACATCAGCTGTTTTTGACAAAGAGTCTTCGACGACATCTGTTGGGCAAGCACTGCCCATATGAGTATCCCTTTCTTGTCCAGAAAAGTCGACAGGCACGACCCATGTGATCTTCTCGACCACATGCAATATTGTCTACAAGCTTCATCCAAAAGAAGCTACTCTATAAGGACTGCCTTGTGCACCAACCCACATCCCCGATCAACCTTTATGTGGACAATTTGGTAAGCCACATGCCGCCACTGACCTTAGGTTCTTTTTGTGCGTACAAGGAATGCAAGTGATGGTGCAGTGAATGAGAAGCAAGGTGTGTAAGTGGTGAGTGAGAGAGTATTGTAGGAGGGTGCCTAGTGTAATGTTTGTATGAAGTGCTGGGAATTTTGCAGTGTTGAGTCTGGGTCCATTGTAGGTCTTCCTGGAACATCTATCTTCAACTTAGTCTCCCCTCGGTGTACATAAACTATTGGCTATTTGGCTTCGTTGCTACTAGTATTGAGTTCACTGGGAAATATATAAACACAAATACAAAGCCAAAGGATATCTCAGGACACTTTAATCTTCCATAGTACCACATAGCAGAGGTCAAAGGTTGATGGAGAGTTAAAAACATGGAAAGTAGCGGCTTTAATTAGTATTGTGGGCCCAGTACCTATTAATATCTTTGGACGATCATTCCTACCAAAACCTCAAAAGTATTAGTCAATGCAACATAAATATTTTTCAATATTCTTTCATGGATACAACCAATCTGCAATAGATACTGCAAGCTCGAGAGGTTGTCTGGCTAACCATTCGAACTAAACGGGCGGTTAGCTCTGATATTATATGAAGCATTTTTTTTTACTAACCATTCCTACCAAAACTTGGAGGTGTTAGTAGGAATGGTTAGCCAAAAAAACTTAATATGGTATTAGAGCCAATAGTCATGAGATCGAATTCCAACAGGAATGACTCAACCGTAAAAATAAATGCGTGTCGCCAAGCGTGCGCCGACCGAATTCCACCTGAGGGGAGTGTTGAGGAGTGTGCTCTTCCCACGGGGGAGTATTGAAAAATATTTATCATGTATCTATTAATACCTCAAGTTTTAAGTATGAATAGTTAGCCAAAGAAACTTAATAGCACCAAGGTCACAATGTAGAGAGTACACAAGTTTTTCATTTATACTGTATTTGTACTTTGTACTGTAGTATGTTTTATTTATATTCTCATTTGGACTTATGCTCATCATAGTTATTGACCATTGCCACTGTCTTAATTTTCTTCCAACTGCCAGCCTTCTATAATTTTATTCAGAGGCTTGACAAAACCCAACCCAAATTCCAAGCCGGTTTTAATTTCAGGTCTAAGCTTCACCCAAACGTGAGCAAGTCTAACCCAAGTACAAGGGTTTAGGGGCTTCAGCCCCATTCGAACCTAAAAAAAAAAAAAAAAAATCAAATTAAACACACCTCCAGATTTTGAAAATTAATAGTTTTTTACATTTGCCCTCTCTCCTACGATTTTCTTTACATTGAGCCACCCCACAAAAAAAAAAAAAAAATCTAGGTCCACCCATGAGCAACCCCATCCGAATTTCACTTTGGCCGGATGAGGTCATGTTGATTGTGTTTCGTTTTCGCAACAAAAAAAATCACAAGGTTATGAATTCTCCAAATTTAATCTCCAATTGGTTACCAAAATACTCAAGCATAATCCAATATTGAGGAAGGTGATATCATGAGAATTCAAAAGGCCGAAAGTCACTTTCCAAGAAATTGATTTTGAGGATTCTAGAATTCAAATTGAGAATTTTAGATGCTTTATGCTAGAAAACTCTAGCGGTTATTTAGTAGAATTTGAAATTCACCAAATGCCGTCCTTTAAGAAGAATTTTAAATGCTCAAGTATAGTTTAGTGTTAAAAAAACTTAAATTCAAAAAGGACAAGAAGCTATAATAATGACTTTATGTAGGAATACATAAACTGATCTTTTTTTTTTTTTTTTAATGTGACATTTATGTAGGTTGATTTCCATTATTGTAACAACCAGGGATGTAAATGAGTCGATTCTGGTTCAGAGCCATGGTTGATCTGGAATCGAAATCATTAACGAGAAGATGGAACTTAAATCGGAACCGAAATCGATTCGGAACATGATGTTTCTTTGTTCCACATCATGTTCCAGAACCATAATCGTTAATAAGAAGATGGAAACAGAAACAGAAGGAGCTCCGTATATAGTACAAATCTGGATAGAGACCTATGTCCATAGGAGGAATTCTAAAAAAATTAAGATAATATGTCTGGTGCAAGTCCGTAAGACCGATTCGAAATATGTTTCCTTATTCCGGAACCATAATCGTTAATAAGAAGATGAAATCAGAACCAGAAGCAGATCCGTATATAATACAGATCTGAATAGAGACCTAGATTCATAGGTCCACAGGAAGAATTTTAAAAAATTAAGGTAATATGTCGGCTCCCAAATTCATAGGTTGAAACCAAGGTAGTGCTGGACAAAGACCCATTTACGTCACGGGTCGGAAACAGGGCCCGTACCTAAACTTATTTTCTTATTAAGGCCTAAATAAAGACCCAAATCCAATTTTTAATAATTTGAAACTATGAGTAATCAGAGAATTATGAATCATTTACATCCCTACAACAGGCCATTTGAAATGCTAAGAGTTGTGTGTAAGTGGGAGTGCGTGACTTTGAGTCACTGAAATATAGCCCAAGAACTAAAAAAGAAAAAATAAGACAAAAGGCTAGTGTTCTTCTCGGATATAGCTCAAAACAAAGAGGCCCTAAAATGAAGTGAAATCATCACACAGCCGCTTAAAAACCATATAACTCCCGCCAAATCGCATTTCTATTCTATGGGTCATGAAATCTAAGACTCCATTCCTTTATAAGTTGCCAAACTCTCTCACAGTCACAGACAGAGTCCTATGGGGTTTTGTCATTCCAAACGCTATAGGCATCAGATATGGAGAAAGGTCTGATTTCTGTGGATAGGTGGGATGAACAGAGCCAGGCCTATTTCCTCACTCATCTCCACGCCGATCACACCCAGGGTTTGTCCCACAGATGGAAGAGAGACCCTCTCTTCTGCTCTCCCATCACCTCTCGGCTCTTGCCTGCAAAATTCCCAGGTTTCAATCTGTCGTTGATTCGGGTTTTGGAGATTGGGTCTCCCCATTTGATTTCTTTGCTTTCTCCCTCTTCTGGGTCGGAGATTGCGGTTCGAGTTACTGCAATTGACGCTCTCCATTGCCCTGGTAATGACCCTGGTAATGGTTTGCTTGGATGATGCATTTCTGTGAAATATTGTAGAGAATGGAGTTGGGTTGCTGAATAGTTGGTTGGTTATGGTTTTTGTGGTTGTTTGCTTGTTTTTTTTTTAATTACTGTTTTGGTAGATAACTGGGTGTTTTCTGAGTTTGGAGTTTGATTTAAGTGGGACCCACTTGATTATGATTGGCCTCTTCTTTCTTGTGATCCTTGATCAAGTCTCCCCAAATGAAGTTTATCTGTGATCACCCATTTCAATTCACTCATTTTTTCTATGTAGAAGCAGGTTTTCAACAAAAAAAAAATTTATTTTTTATTGTGGGTGTTTTTTTTTTTTTTTTTGGGATTTGTAGCTTGATCAAGTGAGACCCACTTGCTTCATCTCTTTCGTATGGGTCTTTGATCAAGTGGGTCCCACGTTCCCTGATGGTTTTAGAACAAGATTCTTCTTAAATGAACTTTATCTTGGATGAATCATACCAGTTAAAATGTTCAATTCTCTCATTTCTTCTTTTTTTTTTTTTATTACTTTTGATACTTTTGTTGTTAGAAATTTGGTTTTGTTAAATTGATAAAACCATTGTATGTTTCACACTCTTGTATGATATATTTATAGTGCAATATGGCCTCAATCAAAACCTTGGTTGAAAGGGTTGGAACTACATGATTTTGAGCCACAATCAGATCCCTTTATTTGAAGCGATTACTTTCATATGATTTTAGGAAATTTGATGGAGCAATTTAAACAACCTCCAAGAGAACTGGTTACCCAAGTCAAAACAATCCTAATGGCACCTGAATTGTGATAAACTGATAATACTCCACCTGCCTATTAAAAGGTGGAATTGTTTTTGTCCAAGAGGGTTAGGGATGTCCAGATAATACTCTGCTGGATTATTTCTCATACCAGATGTCATAGGCTGCTGATGTGAAACTATAGCATCATTGAGAAGATGGCCTTAACCAAGTTAGCTCGCAGCCGGCGGCGGTCATAGCCTTCAGCAAGGGACTTGACACTGTGGTTTGTTCCTTGTTTTTCCAAGAGATGGGGCTGTCTAGAAGAATGTCATATTAGCCAGTGACTGAACACCTCATCATTTGGCTACTGCGACTAGTCCAATCAGATCACAATAATCAGAGGGGTGGACCATGGATGTCACTGGTGGGGGACACGAGAATTCTCTGTGCTGGGGTACCTTTAAGAGACTGTAGAACTTGAAGTGCTGAAAGCTGTTGCATAAATTGGATGCAGATATGAATGAAATACATAGTTGTGAGGTAAATCGAGTAGCCTACCAGCCTTAAATAAATGGTTGCATCTTGTAAGAGCGCATCTAATTAGTAGTAACTAGTAAGCTTAATATTTTGCTCCATTGGAAATGTTTAGTGGTTTTTGCCGCAAAAAGACCCATGTCATTTAAAATCTCGAGTGTGTTCTTCAGTTGGGTCCAGAAGATCCATATCTGAGATATCACTTCTATGCTAAGAAAAAACGATATAGTAACAAATTTTTTTTTTTCTTTTGAAATTTGATTTGTAGAAATCTTTTTAGAGCAGAGATGAAACTGGGATCACTACTGTTCACGACAATGTTAACAAACATGAAGGTGCATTTACTGCCATCAATATAGGAGAAGAGCAAGTAATCTGCCTTGGATTGGCAGGAACCAGCTTCCTGTTGAACTGTGGGGCACTTAGGAGACCAGCTGGAAGATGCTTGCTTAAACCCACATAATCATTTTTTTTTAACCCGCAACTATTATCTTTTATCAGTAAAATCCTGGGGGTATGTGCTTATATAAACCACTTTGCTGAGGTCCCCACTGAAGGAAAGCATTGTTGAGGTCGAGTTGGTGAAGTGGCCAATTGTGAAGGCAAGGTGTTCTTGCTGTGTGAAATCTTTAGGTACCAAATGGGCCTCGTTAGTTATACTGCTTGATTAAGCTCTCTGCATGGTGCTTGATCGTGTAGTTCCATTTATGGTCTTGCAGTGCCTTCGGCGAAAGCTTTTGGCTCTGAGGTTGTGGTTATGGTTGTAACAAAAGCTTTGCAAGAATGCAAGGGGTAGAAAGCTTATCAGAGAAAGATAATGTTGGCTGGGAAAGGTAGTACTTGAAGACCAGTCACAAAAGATGATTTAGGTAGAATAAGGAATCACGCATGCAGAGCATTCATAGTCTTCATTCACTAGATTTGATGGGTTGCTATTATCAGCCATGGTTCACGTTAACTTTGGTTCTCATTTCATATGAGTTGTTGATGTTCAATGGATGATCCAATATGAAAATACCTATAGCAATTTTTTTCTATAGGTTACTCTCATTACTGTCATGCGAAAATTGGATGGCCATGTGAAGCCATTCTGATGCCATCGCTTCCTAAACTGTGGAAGTATGTGAGGCTTGGTTCCTATAATGAATCATGATTAGTCAGTGATGTTCTCTCATGCTTAAGTTTCACTCTGTTCCGTGTTAGATCCTAGTTTTGTTGGGTTGCCATTATCAGCCATTGTTCATGGTTGGTTGCTGTGCAGGTGCTGTCATGTATTTATTCTGTGGCGAATTTGGATCCATGCTATATACAGGAGATTTTCGCTGGGAAGCAGGCATTGACAAAGCACAAATTGGGAAGAGCCAGATCCTCAGTTTTCTTCAGGGGAATGAACTTGACTTTCTTTATTTAGACAACACTTACTGCAACCCCTTGTTCTCCTTTCCTCCCCGTGATGTTGTGGCTCAACAGGTCCACTTCTTTTACCATTTTTTTATTTTATTTATTTATTTTTCTGAAATTGATCATGTGTGATACTTGTAGGTTGTGATGATTCAGTTAGTATCAGGTGGATGCTGCAATGCATTCATTTTACTATGCTACGCTTCAAAAGACTCTTTCATTGCTTGCTTGATAGATTTTTTATATGATGTAAAGATGGTCACAGTGCAATGGTTTTCTCTGAGAAGGATCTTATGTTTTGGATGGAGTTGCTTGAGACCCTAAGATTCCCTTAAATCTCTACTCAACATCTGTTGTATTTTGAAAACAGCTTCAGAGGCTACTTTCATGCCTAAACTCCCTAAAAATCCACTAAATTGATACTATCATTGATATTTGAAGCTGTTCCTTACATAGCTTCTCTCTGCTTGAGGCCTTAAAGAAATATATTGTCTTCAGGCAGTACAGCTGAACAATCAGTTATGATAACAGTTTGGCAGCCAATATTACAGCCAAAAATATGTGTGAAATAAAATGTTCATGTGTTGTTCTGAATGAAGCAGTGACAACAATTTTCTTTCCCCAAAATGACAACTACTGGTGGAACCAATCTGGTGGTTACTCCTTGAGATTATATATGGCCTTTTTTAGCCAACAAACCTTGCTATACTTACCCTGATTTACAAAACCAGGAGTCTACTTGTAAATTTCCTCCTAAAGATACCATAAAGGCATTTTTTTAAGATCCAAATCTTGAAGTGGTTACTCTTCATATGCAGACAGAAAGATCTATCCTTGTCTGTTGGAAGTTACAGGCCTTTAGCAAGAAGGGATGCCTTGTATCTCTCAATTGAAACATCTGGTCTGTGCTCAATGCTGCTTTCCACTGAGAGGGTAAGAGCCTCTTAGGCATTTGAAGGAGTTGTAACTGTTGAGAAGGCATAAAGAAATTGATGATAATCTGGAGACTCATTGAATAGACAAAAATTTTAATCAAACTCTTGGCACACTGTTGCTTACCTTTCTGAGATCCGACTGGTAAGTGGTAAGTCAGAATTAGATTAAGAAAATACATTAGGAGCATGCATGGTCACAATGATGGTTAGGAACATAGAAATACCCAGCTCTTAAGAACCACCGCTATCCTGGTCAGGAATATCTTCAGGCCAATCTTCATTCTTATGTTTCACACGTCTTCAATGACTCAGAACATGGTCACCCTCAGGATTCTCGACAGGGACAAAACTTCCATCAGTTGGCGCTGTATGAAATTCTCAATCATCAGGCCAGATTGAGACACAAAGTTCATCAGTGACTTCTGGCTAACTTTGTCGAAGTGGATGAGCATGAATCTTCATTATTCCACTGCATATCACCTGCAGTCTGCAGATGGTTGGTCAAACTGAAGTGGTAACTTGAAGCATAGAAACATGTTGAGTACTGTGGGGCAACATATTATAGTGGGGCTTATGATATTTTTTTTTTGGGGGCAACCTAAATTCACTTATTGTAGTTCAATTAATTGCTCAACATGTAATTAACCTTTTCAGATCGTGAAGGGTACCGACCTTAATACACACTTTTCACTTTCTGAAACCTTAATCAAGCTGATGCATTCGCCTTACATATATCAAAACTTCAAAACTAGCTAGATGAGATAGAATAGGAGAGTAATACTAAATGTCTAGACCCCTGGATTGAGCACTGCCTGTAAAAAGGTGCATCATGAATGAGATCTAGTCACTATTCAAAAGAAAACTGAAAGAGATCTTGTCATGGTATCCTTATAGGGCAAATCCCGAAAATAACCTACACAAGCTAAGCCATGAAAGATAGTTCCTTGCAGAATAGTTAAAAGATTTTTGGTTACATATGTGGTTAAATTTCCTGATTTGGATCACTCTTATATACTCAACGCGGTTGATGTTGGGATTAATTTTCTGTCAATTTATTAAAGCACTATATAGCAGTCCCTGAACCTGAATCTTAATTGCAAAACCCATAAGCAATATCATACATGAATTTCAAATCTAAAGGTGGGCTGCTTGCAACAGCAGTTTTCAGATCTGAATTTCCTTGGCAAAACTCTCTTACCATCAATATGACTTTGCAATCACACTTATCTCATATCCTGACTGCAGATTTAGTGATGAAAACAGTAAAACCGAGATCTGAACTGCTTGTATAAACTATTGAACTTGTTATAGTTTCTATACTCCAAACTTTTCCAGTATCAATAGTTGCCTTGCTAGTGTGCACAGTTTATCTTGTGGATGAATATTTGGAGGGTAGTATTGTTCATACTCAATTTTTCTGTAGCATTTATGATTATGCTAAATTAAAGAATAAAATGCAAGTACTGTCTGTGTCTTTGTTTGGTGCACGGTGCACCTTTGACATTTGTAGAAAACAATCCAGCAAAGATCTTTATGTGGATCTGCTTATAATGTGATATTGAATCTATATCCAATCTTTGGCATCACTGGCTTTCTTTTGCATATTGAATTACCTTTAATTTTGTTAATGCTGTGTTTGGCTTCTTGTTGAGATTCAAGCAAATTATCGTCTTCCCCTTATTTATTGGGAAATCGTTCTTATTAGAAGTAGCAAAAATATCAGAAATCAGAAAAAATGCTATTTCAGGCATTAGGCTTTGTTGTGTCGTAAGTGCACACGAAAATGCAGTGCTTAGACTTGGTATTCCTACCAAGACTACGGTTCCTAAAATGAGGATGACATTTTTTCAGGTCCCAAACTAGCTTGGAGCCAAACATAGCCTAGGTGGAAAGAAAATTGCACCCATGATTTCTCTTCATTCATGACTGTTTAACAGGTTGTTGATATCATTGCTTCCCATCCTGACTATGACATCATCATTGGCCTTGATACTCTTGGGAAAGAAGAGCTCTTGCTTCACATTTCACGTGCTTTAAACACAAAGGTTTCTTTCTTCCAGTGCATTTGATTCTTTCTACTCCTAGTTAGTTGAAATTCCTAGTATCGTATTCTTCTTCTTTGCTTAATGATGCAACTTAGGGGCCCTTGAGTATACCCAGGCCCATTAAAACCAAGTGAGGGCCAGGTCCACGAGGTGCAGATAGCCTAGGCATGCACAGGCCCAGATGGGCAGAACCAGGTCCACTCAGAAAAAGGCCTTCAGTCCAGCTGAGTGCAGTCAAGGCCTGCCAGGTGTAGACAAAGCCCTTCCACATCTGCCAGACCAAGCCGAACGCAATTACGAGCCTTACTGGCTTACTGGTCCACCTGGAAGGCCCAGTCAAGACTCATTACTTGCTTTGAGATGGGCACAAATTGTAAAATAAGAGGGCCTTGGACCTCCTGTAGGCAAATTCCCCAGTTGGACCTAGGGCCCATTGTGGATTTGGGACAAACCTTGGCTGGATTCACCTCCATCATCTTGAGAAATCCACCACCTATAATTATCAATATTCTTTCTATTTTATTTTTATCTAGACCTGAGCATTTGCTATACTACTACTGTACTACTGCAGTTGGCTTGAATGTAATATCAGAATGGATGGTAATTTATTCTGCTGAAATCTGAATTAACAGTTAGGAAAGATATTGATTACTAATAGTGATTTCAAGTGACAGTGAGCAAAAGAAAGGTGAAAACAGTATCTTATGTAATTGAATTGAAATTTTAGTTTGTGCCATCCAAATGGAGCAGAAAGGCGGCCATCCATTTTGCTAAAATATTTGAAACAGCTGCTATTTTGCGTTTTATGTAAACACCTTTTCATATTCATACTAAAAATCAGAAATAGCTTTTACTTTTCCATGTTTGTATGTTTCAATTCCTCATTTTTTGTGCCATTAGTTATTCTAAATTGAGTTTGCATATCTGTTCCTTAACTTCTGTTCTAAATTTAGTTTGCATATCTGTTCCTTAACTTCTATCTAATAACTGTTAAAGATCTGGGTATGGCCGGAACGTCTGCAAACCATGCACCTGCTCGAGCTCAGTGACGTCTTCACAACAAACACAGCCCTTACAAGAGTGAGAGCTGTTCCCCGTTACTGTCTTACCATTAAAAACCTGGAGGGACTAAACTCAGTACACCCAACTATTGGAATTGTGCCTTCTGGTCTTCCATGGGTGAGACCTGTGGAGGGAAAAGACTCTTCTGTTGGTTCTGATCTCTCTGTTTGTTTTACGAGTAAAAGGAGTCGAAAGAATAGAGTAGTTGTTGATGTAAGTCAGGTGGTTGCTTCAAAGTTCCCCAAATTACTCCATGAACGTCTCTATTCAGTTCCATACTCGGATCATTCATGCTTCAGTGAACTACAGGAGTTCATCAAGTTTATCAAGCCTGCAAAGATGAGAGGCATTGTATCTTCATCAGTTTGTTATGTCAATCCCTCTTACTACTTCCGTGACCTTTGTGAAGACAGTCAAGACCATCAGCAGGTCGATCAGTCATCGGAGAGTGTTGGAGTCATCCAATCTGAATCTGTCAGTGGGTGTAATAAGTCCAATGTAGCAAGAGGGAGGAAAAGCAGTGACAAGGTTAGTGGTTTAGGCATGCGTAAGAGGAGGGTTAGCATTTCACGGAGAGAGAGAATTGGTGCAAGGATTGCTGAGATGGATAGCACTTCTTGATTTGATTTGGGTGCTTGGATTTTATTAAGTTCAAAAGATGAAGATGATAATTGAGGTGGTGTGGTGTTCGGACATTATTGCATAAGTATTTGCCAAATTATTACTCAAATTATTTTAAATTCAAAGTATCTGCAGTAATTGTGGCACTTGATACTTATAGTTGTATGGTTATACTTTGGGAGTTGAGTTTGATGGATCTTCATCATCCTAGAATGGGCTAGGAGGCATAGATTGTCATATTCATGCGAAAAACATGCATCATAGAGAAAACAGGGGTTCTAACTTTGTATTATCTGCCCATGCTGTCATTTTCTGTTTTGTTCCCTATTTTTGAAAATATTTCTTTTGAGATATAGAGGATGAAAGATTGGAATGTTGAAGAGTGGGCTCCACCCAAAGGAGAATATTAAAAAGTATTTCCGCTGCCTCTACTGACGCCTCGAGGTTTTGGTACAAGAAGATTTTCACTTTTAATTTTTTCTTTTTTGGGTTACATGGAGGACTTGAACCAGAGCCAAGGGACCTTTTTGTGATGAATCATCATCATTAGAGGCTTACCCGTCAATATGAGGTTGGCTTGCCTATTTGTTTCTTCAACAATTATTATAAATACTTGCTTCTCCAACTATGGAAACTAACAGTCCCTAGGCTTTTACTTCAGATATTTGTGTTATCATTGAACAAGATAGGTCTCTCCAATTATTTCTCAACGATGTATCCCACGTATCCTATTATAAAAGCAGGAGGTAACTTAGTCACAAGGCGAGCCTACTTCTTTATTGGAATTCATAGAATTTCTATCTGGAGAATTTTGAGATTTTCAGACAAAGACAAGGTGAAGAATTTTGAGATTTTCAGACAAAGACAAGGTGAAATTCCTGAATGCTCCCTTTTACTTGTGCACCCATAAATTCCACACAAAAAAAAAAAAAAAAAACAAAGGGTTTGGGATTCCTGATTTCTCAAAGGTCATTTGGGATCTTTCAGGTGGCGGGAATTTTAAATGCTTATGGAGAAACATGACATTTACAAATAGCATGGGACAAGATGTCACATTATATAAAAAAAAACCAACATGGCAAATTTTTGTTAAAAATCCTAAAAAAGAAATAGGCCCGGGCTTGTTTGGTTAGAAGAATTGTGAGAATTCTTGTATGGGGGAATTCTGAGAATTCTAAATGCTGGCCCCTAAAGTCATCAGTCACGTGCTCAGTCTTATTGTGGGAACAACTCATATTGAAGTAAAATTTGAGAGTATATCATTGGTTGGGATGACATTCATTTAAAAATTGTTCATATTATTAATATGTAGGCCTAATTGTGGAGTTCCACAATTAACACTCATAGTGGGGAGACTCTTAAGGAATTTGGACTCATTTAAGGGAGATTTAGTACGTGAGTTGATAGTATAGGTTCCCTTATTACCTCCCACACGCTTCCAGTGAGTGGGATGTGTGGAACTCTATCATAGGATTACCTATTGATAATTTGGACCATTCAAAATGAATGTAATGTACTCTATAAATAAATCCAAAAATTTTACTTTATTAGAAGTTGGTCCCACCATAAAATTGAGCACATTACTACTAATACAATCAACACTTATAATTAATTGGGCTCCAATATCAAAACATTATAATGAAGAATGGGACCCATTAGAGGGACCCACGTTGGATGTCTAAGTGGGACGACCATCCCTTAGGATTGTTTTCATGTTAGAATCCTTCTTCTCCAAGAGTTCAAAGATTTTAGTGAACTACAGGGGTTTATAAAGCTCATCAAGCATCGAAGATGAGAGGTATTGCTCAATTTTATGGTGGGATCATGAACTCAACTAAAGTAAAATTTGAGGGCATATCATTAGAGGAATCGCATTCATTTAAAAAACAATTCAGACTATCAATAAATGTGCCAAAAGATGGACTTCCACATGTCACACTCGTAAGAAGCATGCGGGAGACTTGGAGATTTGCACTTAAGTTAAGTGATTTAGTATGTTAACTGCGGATACATCGAGTGAATGGGATGTGTCGATCGAACTGCCATGTAATCAACACCTATTGATAATCCAAACCATTCAAACTAAAAGAAAGTCATACCCTCTGTTAACAATTTTAAATCTTACCAAAATAGAAGTTGGACCCACTATAAGAATAAGCACACAACTAACAACATAATTAGCACTTGTTACTAATTGGGCCCCAATATCAAAATATTGTAATAAAAATAGAACCCATTAGGGGTTTCTTGATGGACGCCCAAACTTTCAAAAGCCTTTGGCATACATTTATGAGCTTTCATTTTCAAATTGATTGAGGACATCATACATACACATTATGCATTCATCTTTGCATTTATAGTGTGTGTGTGTGTATGTGTGAATTAGATTTTCACTTTCATATCCGCCTAATTAAGAGGCATTGTAATGAGCTATTAATTGAATCTCCATCAAGTGTATTTTAGACACTACTTAGAGAGATAACCAACCTTTTGGTTGAAGAGGTTATTGCTTAGCCTAAGAAAAGCATAGTGTAATAGGTTGATGTTAAGCCTTGAAAAACATCATTGTAAAGGTTATTGCTTAGCCTATTGAAAAGCATAAATAGTGGAAATCCGGTGGGGGTGTTGGATCACAAGCCGGTAGTGGATGTAGGCATTGAGGCCGAACCACTATAAATCCTTGTGTGATGGTGCATGCTATGTGGTGATTGTTTTTGTAAGCTTCCGCATTTATTTACTTAATCACCACTTGTGACTAGTTTAATTTAAAGAAGTTCAAATTGGTCAAAATTGGTCACATATTGTAGCTCACCCTATTCACACCCCCCCCCCCCCCCTCTCGGGTTAGGATCCCAGGACTTTCAGTTGGTATCAGAGCGAGGTTACTCCATTTTAGGGCTTAAGAACTCGGGGAAGGTCTTACTGTGACTTTCTCGGCATCGAAGTGGATTCTTCACCTCAGGGATATATTCTATCGCAAGTTAAGTATGCTTCCGATCTTATTGCTCGTGCTAGTCTCTCCGACAATAAGATTGCGGATACTCCTTTGGAACTCAATGTCAAGCTTCGGCCAACTGATTGGGAACCTCTTCATGGATCCAATCTCCTATGTGCTGCTTGCTTTTTTTCCTAGCGTTGTTCCTTCGCTGCTTTATTGTTCGCCTAAGTGCGCTATTGCTTCCTTCCCCGCCCACCACCCTTTTTTTAAGCCGTTACTTTGCTTTGTCCTTTATCACTCTTAAGGATTCAATCCAGCCGCAGGTGCCCTTCCCCTCCCTACGGCTACCTTCTTTTGCCACCTAGATTGACTCACCGATCATTTCTAGATTAGAACCCTAGTGTTGTGTTTTATTGCATATTTTTTAAGTGATTTCCACTATGATCGAAAATGAAATTTCCCCAAAGAACCATTTCACCACTCTAAGACTTTTTCGAGTTATATCTCCAAGAGTTGGTGGGTCCTCTATGTGAACTCTCAAGGACGTACATCCTTATCAAGACCTTAGGTGAATCTTCATAGGTACACATTTAGACTAACCTTAAGGCATTGATTCTCTCTAGATCAACCTATCTTTTTTAGCTATATCTAATTGTTGGTCATGTTACATTTGCATTTTGTTTCTTTATAGTCACATCTCTTAAAATGCAATGTTTCTTTGTGATCATTTGATTTTGTCTTCAAGAACTTTTAAATTATATCTCATGGTTTTCAAAATCCTTTGATTGCAATATTTTCATGATGGATTTGCATTTTGTTCATATAGTTATATCTCTTGTAGTGCATATCTATTGATGATCAATTGATTGTGATTACAAAAGCTTTCATAGCTAGATTTTTCATGATCAATTGATGTTGGAAAATCATTTGATGAATGTCATACTTAGATCTTTTTTATAAATCAAATGATTTGAAGCAATTTAAGTTTTCCATTGATTTTTCAAGTTATATCTCTTGGTATGGAAAACATGTGTTCAATTTGTATGAGTGTCTATTGTCATTTTTAGAATACAAATTGAAATTTTATTGTAGTACACTTCTTGTTTTTTCAAAATCGCTTGCTCATAATTTTATAAATGATTCATTGTTGGAATTCTAAATATTGAGGTGATTTGAAAAACGTTAGAAAATGTTCTAAGCTTTATTGGTTGTATTTTTAGAATCATTTTCCTTGAATTTATTTCCTTGTGCGTAATTATGATTATATCATTTGGAATGAAATAATTTTTACAAACAATTTGCATCTTTGCTCTTTTAGTTACATTCTTTTTATGCAAATTGATTTTGATGTCTTACGTTGCGTGGTTGGATATGGTTTCATTAATTTGCATATTTGTGCCTAACTTGGTATATATTTTCATTAATGCAAATTGATGATTGTTTATGTGCTTTATAGTAAAATCTTTTGTTTTATTATCATTTGAGCCTATTAAGTACATATGTGATTTAGTGTGCTAAGCTCATTTGGTATAATCATCATATCCATTTTCCATTGCATTGTAAGCTTAGTACATTTGCTAAGAGTGGAGATGTTGCATGATAGATTAGTGGATCATTTTAGATGAATTGGAATTAAACCATTGTTCTTAATAGGTATATCCATATATGTGATCCATCTTCATCTATTGAGATATCGACGAGATATTTTCTACATTATCTCATCGATTCAAAAATCTAACACCCCCTCACGGTACGCCCTTCTCTTCATCTTCCTCCCTTTCTTAAGGAACACCCCTATTTTAATACCCGGAGGAGACTTACCCATCATCACATCAAGGGAAAGAATCAAAATGCTAGGTTTTCACCATTGGGTCCACGATTGACAACAGGATTTATAGTATGATACAGGTTTTCACCCATGCCAATTCCATTTCCTTATGAATTATATATAATGACCTCTTTTGTATTGCCATAATGATGTGGCCCCGTTAATGATCTCTCAACTCCAAGTTCAACTTTAATTTGTTTGTTGAAATTTTTTTTTATGATCTATTCTTTTTTACCTTATATTTATTTATTTTTTATTATTTTTTTTAGGTTTCAATTTTCTAAGTTTATTACAAGTTGCAAGTTGCAAATTGCAAAGAGGGTTGATTTATGATTTATGATCTTCTTTCGCCTCATGGCATGAATTTATAAATTTTTTTTATATATCAACAACCAAATGTTCATCAAAAAGTTCCAAAAGAAGAAAAAAGCTTATACAAAATGTTCATCATTGTTAATATATGCCAGTGCATATATTAACATATGTTCATCACTGTTAATATGTATACAAAATGTTTCAAATGTTTCTATAGGTGGAATTCTTTGTATCCTAACTGGCTTCAAAAGACACAAAAGAAGAAAAAAATAATAAAATAAATAAGACAGAGATACATACAAGGTGGGAAACATGGAATGAATACCATAGATAAAGATGTGGCAGGAGATTCACTTGCAATATATGACAATGGCCTGAAGTTGACTTGCAGAGAATGTGGCAGGAGATCACTTGCTATATATGCAAGTGCATCCCAGCTTAACTTGCAGAGAATGGAAGCAGAAAACCCAGTCCAGAGACGAAAGCAACTGAACGGAAACAAATTATAAACAAAAATACATTCGTTGACTTTTAAAGTAATACCTTTTGCGATAGCACAACATAAATTGCAGTATCGCAACTTAATAACTTGTAGTATTGCAACATAAATTGTGATATTGGAACATTTGTTATGATATCGCAAATAATTAAAAAAAAAAAAAAAACGCCTTGGCCAGCACAGGGTACGGACTGTACGGAGAACGTCTGGATAAAATAGCCAACTTTGGTGACAATGGGGAGGATTTGATGACTTTTAGGTTCCCATACTGAAAAAAAATCCCTTTTTGCATCCCCATATTTGGGACAAATAGATATTGCTGAAATTCAATATTGGGAGTCGGTTTTTTTCATTTTTGTTTTGAATGATTTGAGGAGAAGATCTCCTTTTTGTGCTCTACTTTTGTTGTTATTGAATTGGGGTCGTGGCCAAAACCTCTCTTTTTTCCTTCCATGTTTGGAGAAATCGAGATTTGGGGCAAAACCTCTTGGTCGGTTTTCTTTTTCCGAATTCATATCTTATGTGGAGCCATGGAAGGTCGTGGTTGATGAGCCCATTGCTAAAGAGAGCTGCAAGAGTACCATGGAAGGTTCATCTTGGTTGTACCATCCTGTTGCAAAATACTGAAATGGTAAGGAGAGAGGAAATGGAAAAGGCGGTGAAACAATTTCTGGATTTGTAATAGAGACCCTCCTTTTTTCTTTTCTTTTCTTCATTCCAAGGAAGTAGTTGTACGAAACGGATCCCTAGTTTGGACCAAACAGGTTTTGGTGGGTGTAGGAGATGATTTTTTTTTATTCATTAAAGGAGATGGGATTTGATATCTCCTCCATGTGTCACTCCCTGATTGATTAAAAAAGGATTTCCCTATTTGGTCCAAACAAGGGATCCGGTTTCGTAGTGGGGGAAACGGATCCCCTGTTTGGTCCAAACAGAGAAACCATGTTTGGACCAATCGGTGGGTGCCACATGGGGGAGATGAATTTTTTTTATTCATTGAAGGAGATGAGATTTGACATCTCCTCCATGTGTCACCCCCTGATTTATTCAAACAGAGTTTCTCTATTTGGTCCAAACAGAGGATCCGGCTAGTGGGGGATCCGCATTTGGGGAGAGTGCCACCCATGCAGCATTTTATTCAAGTGGCAGTAAGGGATAGGCCGAAACGGGGGAATACTGTTTGAACCAATCCCCAAATGCCACCCGGACAAAATGCCACGTCACTCTCAATTTCTAGGAATGAAAAAAAAAAACAAAAAAGATGTTTCTTACAAATACTGGAAAAAGTAGTCCCATCGTCTTCTCCAGGGAAACCCGGCCAAAAATTGACTGTGGTTGTTGTAATGGCTGTCTAATTTTATCATCTTAAAGGGTTAGGATTTATCATCATCAAAGACACTTTTATGTAAGTGGGTCATCCCCAATGGACCCATCAAATAAAAAAAAAAACAACAGGAGTAAGCCCCACCAGTGAAAAGTGAATATCAAGACCCAAACTCGTCACAATCCAATACGCATCCTTGTAAAGTACTTTATAAAAGAAGAGCAATTCCACAAAAATATGTGGATATAGGGCAGGGAAAAACTGTTGACTGGAGAAGAGTGTGGTGGTCTTTTGCTTTCGGCTGTCTCTCACTCTTGGGCATTGAATGGAAGGCGTTCATTGCCTTAACTACACCTTTACTAGAACCCATAAATGCAACACCGCACTAACCCTGGTTAAACTGCAGTTAGGCCACTCTCCCTAGTCTCTAGCCCCCCCACCCACCATGGGGGACCACGGATTTATGGTGACCTGGCAGTAATTGGATATTTAAAGCTGGCCCCACGGGTAGGTGCAGGACAGATACCTTTATCGGTCTTTTGGCTAGGATCAAGGGTGGGTGTAGGACACCGAACCGAGTGCGGATCCTCTGCTGCACTACAGCCTTCTTTTTACATTTTTTTTTCAACAAGGGCACATGATGTGGCATGTTTGAACAGCCATGGCCCATAACATGATCCAATGAGTTTGTCTCGTCATTAATTTGATTGGATGTTATCACACATTCAATTTATATGGAATACATTAGCAGCTAAACAAGCACTTAAAAACTTAGTATCATCATCCATACATTGCAAGGCTCACAATTAGGAATTCAGACTGGTGTCAAAAGTTGCCACAATTTAATGGAATACATTAAGGTGCCGTTTGGCATCTCTTGTTTCAAGGTCTCTATGTCTTAAAGTGGTTTGATATGGATGTTTAGGTGCCGTTTGGCATCTCTTGTTTCATGGGCTATATGTCTTAAAGTGGTTTGATACAGCTGTTTTAGAAATTAAGACTTTTTTGATGGTGCACATCACATATTTATTGTAACCAGACAACAGACATCTTTCATTTATTTCATATGGGCTGAAAAATGGTGCTCTTTGACAAAGATGACAGTGTCTGAAGTGGACAGACCATGCTACTACAGTGTATTTTCTGACGGTCCATTTTTTCTTTATTCTTTTAACATCCGTGGCCGTAAATGATGATCAGAACCGTTTAGAATCTTCATTATGCTAAGAACGGCTAGCGGCCAAATTTGAACCGTTGATCATTTACAGATATCTAAATATTTGTAAAAAAATTGGACCCTTAGATTTGGATTTTTGGACTTTATGGGCCTCTAAATCTAAATCTGAACCGTTGATCCGCTTAAGAAGCCTACAAATGGTAATAATATCACATATCAGCTCTTAACTCCTTAAGGATCTCGAGATATTCAGGAGAAAGCGTGGAACATTGATACTCTTGTGTCTCAATTGCTGGGATTGCACATGATGACAAAGTTGTCCTGTTTTTTCTTATTTTTCTCAATGATTGGGTCTAAACCAATAATCCAAACCATCCAATCTCTTTAGAGTATCTAACACAACCATAGAGTCAAATATCAGCCATTGATGATGCACCATTATTGAGATATTTGTGATAAAATGCAAACCATTAAATATGAATTCTTGATTTATGTGGGTCCCTTTAAAAAGATCTAAACCGTTGAATCTCTTTCGAATGCTTAAAATTCCTAAGAGATCAAATTCTAGCCCTAGATTCCTCATATTTCTTGAGAAATTTGTGGAGAATATTAACAGTCAAATTAATAAAGTGTCTATTTCAAAGTATTTAATTCTTTTTCCAAACGGTCTATTTATAAAATATCTATTTTATCTACATAGATTTGTTATCTATATATTTATTTGATATGGATAAAATTTGTCAAACAAGCCCTTAATGAATGAAGACTTTTTGAAGGGCAACCGCGGTCAAAGTGCGCCCTTTTCTCACGCGAAATGGTGGAATCCTGATCCCCTGTTTGGTGGGCTAATCACCAAGTGTGACTTGCCGTTTTCGCCACCTCAACTAAGATGCAGGGATCTTAAGCCAAAAAAACGCCACGTAGCACGTGGTGATTGGTCCAAACGGGCGCCGGTTCAAACAGGGATCCGGATGAGGTTTGGTGATGCCTTGTGTGGCTATAAGTAGGTGACGATTCATTGTTACAGAGACATAGAACGAAAGCCATGGAACTCCCCATCTTTCCTCACCTCCTCCTACTCCTGCTACTAACTCAATTCCCTCTTTCACTACAGGGATGCCATGAAAATGAGAGAGCTGCTCTCTTAAGCTTCAAAGCCTCTCTCACTGACCCCACTGGTCGCCTTTCTTCATGGCAAGGTATCAACTGTTGTAGCTGGCAAGGAATCCACTGTTCCAACTCCTCCAATGTCATATCCATTGACCTTCGCAACCCAAAACCAGTTGTCTTCGCTCGCGCCACCAATTCAAGACTGGTCTTGCTCTCCAACTCCAATTCTACTGCTATTAGTGGTACACTCTCTCCATCACTCTTTTCTCTTCGCCATCTCAGGTACCTAGACCTCAGCTTCAACGACTTTCACCTTTCTAGAATACCCCAACAAGTTGGAACTCTCAAAAGACTTACATATCTCAACCTCTCCAATTCAAAGATTTCGGATTCCATCACGACGCAGTTCTCCAACCTCTCACTTTTGGAGTCCCTTGATCTTTCATGTTCGGTTAGGATCTTTGATTACTCACCTCTTTCCTATGATTTGAAGGAATCAGTGACTTCTGTGAGTAGTCTTGTAAGTAATATGTACAATGGCCATGTCTACTCTAGGAATTTGAGTTGGTTGCGAGGGTTGGTTAATCTCAAGGAGCTTAGTCTGGATGGTGTGGATCTATCAGAAGCATCTGTGACAAATTGGGCAGAACCCATATCAGTTCTTCACAATCTAAGACAGCTTCATCTTTCCAATTGTGGAATTTCTGGTCCAATTCCAATAACCCAGTTTCTCAATCTCACGCATCTATCCTCTCTTCATATGGATTTCAATTTTATCAATTCTGGGCTTCCAGCTCAACTGGCTAATTTCTCTTCTCTTTCCTCTCTTGATCTCTCTAGCTCTCATGTCCAAGGTTCCATTGCTTACCTTCCTCAACTGCAAGAATACTATGTTGACAATAACTATGATCTGATTGTCGATCTCGATGGGATGTTCAAGCTCCAATGGCACCGGTTAGAGACACTATCAGTTCAACATACCAATGTCAATGGTTCAATCTCACCTTCCATCTCAAACATGTCTTCATTAGTAAGTCTTTCTGCATCAGGTTGTTCAATTTCAGGTACCATTCCAAGTTCCTTTACTAATCTCTCGAACTTGGAGTATCTAGACCTCTCTCTTAATGCTATAACAGGGGACCTCCATCCAATCTCTGGTCTAAGGAACTTGCAGGTCCTAATCCTAGCGGCGAACAAACTAAGAGGACCAATCCCAAAATCAATCTGCAAACTTTCATCTCTTACAAAGATTTATTTGAGAAACAATGGTCTTGAAGGAAGAATACCTGACTGCATTGGTGGGCTTGCGAAACTAGAAGTCTTTCGCATCAATTATAACTCTTTTGATGATACTGTCTATTCATTTTTTTCATTGTTTCAGAACTCTAGTCCTCTTTCCATTAGTCTAAGTGAAATAACATTAAAAATAGATCAGCACCCATCTCCGACTATGTTGCAAATGAAAGATCTGTCTCTTAGATCGTGTAATTTGACTGGAAAAATTCCAGATTTCATTTCTAACATGACAAAACTAGCTTACTTAAATTTGGCCAATAATAGCCTAAGTGGAATAATCCCTTCTTGGTTGTTCAAACTCCCAGAACTCTCTTGCTTACACCTCTCTGATAACAACCTTGAAGGACACCTACCTCCTGTTCTTCTTCATCAATATATCATACCCACATTACTTGATGTATCAGGTAACAAACTTCATGGCCCTATTCCTCTTCTGGCTGACACTCTTGAAGTTCTTGATCTGTCTAGAAATAAATTTACAGGAGAAATCCCAACACAGATAGGACAAATGTTACCAAATGCTAGATACATTTCCTTCTCCCAAAACCAATTCTCTGGTCCAATTCCCAGCTCTCTTTGTCAGCAGAACAATGTTCTTTTAAAGAATCTCGATTTTTCATACAACCACATGTCAGGGACAATCCCTTCTAGTTTGGGAAACTGCAAATCTCTCATGTTTCTGAATCTTGGAGCAAACTACATCATTGGAAACCTCCCAGATGAACTTGGATACCTAATAAACCTTAGGTCTCTCCAGCTGAACAACAACAATTTGGATGGCTCTTTCCCAAATGCCATCAGTCGGGTAAAGCAATTGGAGTTCTTGAACTTGGGGTATAACAACTTTGAAGGAAATATTCCCTCGTTTATCAGTGAGCTCCAAAATCTTACAATTCTTGTGCTGAAATCAAATTCATTCAATGGTTCCATCCCACAAGAGATCAAATATTTGCATAAGCTCCAATTCATTGATTTCTCAAACAACAAACTCTCCGGTCCAATCCCCAATACATTAGGCAGTTACAGCTCTCTCATTGTGCAACCTAGAAGCGGGGTCTTGCTTGGTTACATGATCCAGTTCACATACACAGGCGTGACAATGGAAATGGTGACTAAAGGGAAGTTGCATGAGCTTGGAGTTGTCTTCTCATACAACACCGGCATTGATCTCTCAAACAATCTATTGGAAGGAAAGATTCCCAAGGAAATTGGCCTTTTGCAAGCTCTTTACATGCTTAATCTATCACACAACAGCCTTTACGGAGAGATTCCGACGAGTTTGGGAAGCATGAGAAGCATGGAGTCTTTAGACCTCAGTTTCAACCACTTGACAGGAGCAATTCCAGAGACTCTAACTTCATTGGACTTCCTTGGCAATTTGAACCTCTCCTACAACAACTTGAGTGGGAGAATTCCAATGGGAGCACACTTTGACACACTTAGTGGGGATGGATCAGCTTATATGGGAAATACCTTGTTGTGTGGGGCTTCTATACAGAAGAGATGTGTGAGTGATACTGATCACATTGGTTCCGGAAATGAGAAGGTCGAGCAGGAAGAGGATGAAAGAGACATGGGGCCTCTTTATGGGCTTGTGGCCTTGGGTTATGGGGTTGGGTTCTTCGCATCATTTGTTTGGACTATGGTCGTGAGGGGAAGACAAACAAGTAAATGAGTGCGGTAGTTGGAATCAACAGTTGGTCGAAGAATAATCCATCTTGGAGAACAGAGGCTTGCCTGGCATGTCATCCAAATTACAAAATTGTGAGGGCGTGTGTATACGTGTGTATGTATCCATTTGGTTTCATGATAATGATAAAGCCTGTTAGTATTTGCTTCCAAATAAATTCAAATTCATTCCACACCCACCCACATACACCTATACACAGGCATGCTATTCTTAAGTTGCATCAACATTTTAGTTCTATTGTGTGTGTGTGTTTTTTTTTTTTTTTTTCCTTCTTTTTAAAAGTTAAACTTCAGTACATGTTCGTTATCTTAATTAATTATTAGACTGGGCCATTAAACAGGTAGAGACAGGAGGAGGCGGCCTCGCTAGACCGGACCCCACAGATTAGGCCATTGCACATATTGGAGAACGCCATGAACATTTCACTATTTGACTGTGGCACACACATGTAGATTACTGCATAATTCCTACTCCAGCCTTGTAAGCAACATATGCATGTGCCTGCGCAATGACAAGCTTCATGGAGCAGCCAAGAAATCAAAGGACTTTGTCCAAAAGTTTGTGTTAATTGTTCAAAATAAACAAATACCAACAATAGAAAAATAAATTATAATTTCAGATATAGATTAGTCACTTCAAAATATGGTTATACAAGCATAATAAGTACAATCATTGTGGAGAAATGTTTTGAAACAACTTTCTTTCATTTGATATTTCGACTTCCATGTGTGGATGCAATATAAGTTTTGTCGATCTTTTGTACAACAATCTAAATTTTCTGATAGATATTGATCATTGAGGTCTTGTGTGTGGAGGGTGAAGTAGAAAATGAAAGGGAAAGAAAGAAAGAAGAGTGGAATTCCAGGGTGGGTGGTAGAATATCCCTTTGTCATTGGTTGAGTCTTGGGACTGAAATCAGCTGTTGGACAAAGAGTCATGGACGACATCTGTTGGGCAAACACTGCCCATATGAGTCTCCCTTTCTTGTCCAGAAAAGTCCACAGGCACGACCCATGTGATCTTCTCGACCACCACTAGTAGAAAATTGACTTTTAGCAGCCGCCACTTGCCGTCGCTAAAAGTCAATTGGCGGTCGCTAATACTCTTTAGCGACCGCCAAGCGACCGCCAAGTGACGGCCGCGAAAACCTCGTCGCTAAAGGTATTAGCGACCGCCAATGGCGGTCGCAAATAAATTTAAAAAAAAAAAAATTTGGACTTTTAGCGACCGCCATTGCGGTCGCTAATACTACATATAGCGGTCGCTAATGCCTCTTTTTTTTTGAATTTTTTTTATTTTTTTATTTTTTTATTTTTTTTAAGTATTAGCGGCCGCCAAAGCGGTCGCTAATACTCATCTGGCGGTCGCTAATACATTATTTTTTTTTAAATTTTTATTATTTTTTTAATTTTTGAAACTAATAGCGACGGCTAAAAGTACTTTTAGCGGCCGCCAGTGATTTTTAAAAAATAAAAAATAAAATTTCCGTATTTTCTCAAATTTTCCCTTTTTTTATACATGTACCTGTACCTGTACCTGAGTATATACAACTACAGCCATCAATTAAAATTACAAATAACAAAGCCTAAATATATACAACTACTACCATCAATTAAAATTACAAATAAAAAAAGAAAGTCTTATATTAATTGCATTCAAAACATTACAAAAGTTTCAATAAAATATATCCATTACAATTACAGGAAAATGATTGGAGAAGACATGAGAATAATACAACTGTACTACAACAGCTGAAGTTGCACAGGCTCAAGATATTCCTATGCATCATTTTCAGAATACCCGCTCTCTTCCTCTTCACTCTCCATCATGTTTGTTATGGCATTTTCAATAAGTCTTCTAATCTCAGCCTTCCGATGGGACAAACTAGTGTTGAAGTGAGCCTCTGCAATAGGAAGAGAAAATAGTGTTACTTTTCAAACAGAAACAGCCACAAATACAGAAGCAGTATACAAGAAATGCCCAAGTATTCCAGACTGAAGTGCTTGGTTCTGAGCAAATGAATGAAAAATGGGAAGCCTTAATTTGTTAACAAGCGTCTAGGGCCATTCAACTAGGAAGGTGGGACTTGAATCCACATTAACAAATCACATCTCCCCTATGCTGCAATATTTTTGGAAGTAAGACTGGTAGTACACTGAATGTTAGATAACAATATGGTTGGTTATTGAACACCAGCACTCAGGAAGCATTGAAAAAAAATGGTCAGCAAAATTTCTAAAAACAGAGAGAAATATAACATTTTGAGCAGATTTTATATATTGACCATTAGCAATGATATCCATTGCCATGAGAACATTTAATGCATCATACACTCGTCGCCGTATGTTCTTTTCATCAAACTATAGATGAGAGTAAAAGGTATCACTAGACGCTACTACCTTAATGACAAATCTGTAATGAAATATGGGAATTGCAATGTTATTATCTAAAAATGTTTTGGCTTGAGTCAAACCTCATTCAGAGGTACAGGATTAACATCTGGGGCTGCTAACTCTGCAATGATCTCATCTGCAACCTGAAACCAAAGACCATGCATGCACATACATAACTTTTCATGAGGATTCGCATAAAACAAACTGAACTCGTTTCCCATCTACTAACATCAGCATTATTAAACTGGGACCAACACTCACAGCCTTTCCATGCTCGAGTATGATACTAGTCACATTTGCCTTGTAAAGAATTTCACTGCCCTTATCAACTAAGCCTTTTGCCAAAGCCTTCGCGATTCCACCAACAGGGTAGTTGATCCCTCCAAAATGACGGTCACATAGAACCTAGTGCCAACAAGTTATCATATGAGACGATGAGGGAATAACAAATAAAAGACAGGCTCGAAGCTAATGAAAGTGTAACAATCAAGAGAACACCATGAGAAAATTTTACCATGCTTGCATTGATCATTGGTGTCTGCAAAGCATTGACTATGCTCACTATAAAACACTGCAGATACACAATGACTTCAATTTTGTTACTTAGGTCCCTCAGGCGACCTGGTTCCAGAAGCAATAGAAAAAATCACAAGTACTAAACAAAGTAAAGTTTTCAATATGCACATCATGTCAGTAAATAAAAAAATAAAAAATTTGTCCCACACCTCTGCTTCTATGAAAGACAACAACTGAGGATCCTGTATGTACTTCCGTGCTATGGCTCCTGCATTCTGGGGCAAATAATATGCTGCAAGAGAATTCCATTTTAATGAAAATTACTTTCAGGAATGGTAAAAGCTGATGCCAGCATTGAGGGGAGTTCTCTCCAGAATTTGAATATAAAGGACATGTTCTCAACTACATGTCACATAGATAAGATGCAAAATATTGGAACTTGCTATCAATTACCAAGAGTCAAGCACTCCAAAGGCTTCTTAAAGAATTGCCCAAAAAGGTAGATTGGCTCCTCAAGTGACTTTAGTTCCAAAGAATTCAATGCATTGAAGACCTATGCATGTAAGCAATTACTGTCAATAAAGGGAGACAAGCATGATTTGAAATATCAGACATGTATCAGTTTTGGGCCTGGCAAGTGGCAAAACATCAGTGTGGGCTTGCCAACACATATAACCTTTGGACCCCACTAATACAGCTTTTTATACCAGTATTTCAAACCAGAGTTACAAGTAAAAAGCTAAAGGAGCACAGAGGGTTGCTGTAAATAATTATCTTTAACAGACCTTCCAACACTCGTCATAAAACTCGAGGATTCCCCCCTTTTCATGAGGGAATTTCTTGATAAGTTCCTTGATAAAATCATCATATTCTCTGTGTACACGGACTGAGAGATCATTTGGTAGATGGAAATGGACAGTGGTTGGATCAGGTATGACCTGCATCTTACATCCAACTGCTTCCAATGCTTGTGTGATTAAGTTTAGGTTACCCTGCTCACCAGAATGTGGAAGAAAACTTGTTAGAAAATAAAAATTAATGCAAAAGGTTATATATCAGGATTGTTACAATTTCATCATTTTGTTACTGGGAACAGTTGTAATGCCAAAAAAGAAAAATAAAATGTCGAGGCCTTTCCATTAGAAAGTGACATAAACAATGGGGGGCAAAATTTTAATGCAGATCAAATCCAAGAACAATTGCTCTCCTTCACTAACATCATTGGAGACGTCAAGAGCCCATAGCACAGTTGGCAGGTGCTTGCGCCACAATCTCAAGGCTGTGGGTTCAAGTCATTTTATCTACTAAAAAAAGTATTGAAGACTTCACTAATTTTTTCTGTTTTTCTTCATATCTCATTTTTCTTTTTTCTAGTATTGAAACTGCAGACAAAATGCATTTATTTATTCACAAAAAAAAAAAGTTTGCATACCTCTCAGGCGAGTTCATAATCTCATAATAAAACACTGAGAAGTTCAATGCCAATCCCAATCGGATTAGATGCGTAGGAGAAAGCTCTCCCTCTGCTGTGGTGGAAGCTTTCTGCAGATGATGCATGTAAACATATTTAGAACCAACTGTAGAGGCTGGAAAACAACATTATTCCGTATATACCAAGGAAATTGACATAAAGGAGTAAGGTGGAGAGAATGGATATCCCAAGTCAAAATTTCAACACAATAAGAATTAAAAAAAAAAAAAAAAACCACATAATAACCATATGATTCACTCATATGAACCATGTGCATCAATGCCAGCACAGAATCCCATTTATTAATCATCAACAGACATAATGACAATATTTTTCTCATAAACCTACAATGGAAAAAAAGAATGCAAGAACATGTGCCAAAGAAATTGGGAACTTAATTCAGGCATCCAGCTGATATGAGGCATCCTCAGACTTCCAATCCTATATACTGCATCCAAACCATTGATTTTGAGTCAATCTGGTGGACCCATATTGTTTTTTCATTAACAGAGCTTGTGGTCTGCAAAATCCCAAAAAGACAGGCCATTATTTATCCCTAAATGCAATTTCACCAACAAAAAAGTTACAGAGCAGTAAAAAAACAAAAATATCAAACTTCTCTAAGATCTCCAACAGCAAAATCTCAAATGCAGCATAACCAACGATTCCTTCCATTAAAAACCCAAACCCAGCCTTCAAAATCAACGCCACCACCGACCAAAACAATAGAAACAAAGCAGAAACCGATGTTTCATCAAAACATCAGAAACCCATCTCCGAATAAACAAAAAGGTAGTGAAAAGAAGAGTCTCATCGCACATTTTCCAGATTCAAGTGAGAGAAAGAACTCAAAACAGAGCATTTCCATGATCGAAACCAGTCCGAAATTCAATCAATAGAACATGAAAAGGTTCTAACCTAAATAAAAAAGAGTGGAAGGTTGAATTGAAAGTGATGAAAATGGAAGAATCACATCCAACTTTTCCAAATTCAAGTGATTGAGTGAGAGAGAACTACGAACAAAACTTTCCAAGATCCAAACAGTTTGAATTGAAATCAAGAGAAGATGAAAAGTTCTAATCTTTAATAAAAAAAAAAGAGGGGAAAGTTGAAATGAAAGTGATGAAAATGGAAAAGATTGAATTTTTTACATTCCTTTCTCGGTTTTTACTTTACCTGAAAAGCAGAAGTGGCGACTCCAAACACAAAGTTTGGGGGAAAATCTCTTCTGGAAACCTGTTTGGGGATTTCTTCTCCTGGATTCCTGGTATTCTCCATGGATGATGAGGAAAATCAGTTGCTGTGGTAGTTGCCGAATGTGGCAGTTGTGGCGGTGGCACTTATAGAGTGGAAGGAAGTTTGCAAATGCACAGGCGGGAAAGAGAGGCGGTGGCGTGGCTGGTGCGGCTCCGGCGGGACAGTGCAGAGCGCGAGAGAGAGAAATAGAGAGGGAGAGGGAGAGAACCGGTGGAGACGGGCTTCGGCGGGGGCGGGGCTAGTGCGGCGGGACAGGGTAGGGAACGGGAGGAAGGAAAACCAGCGTGGGAGGAAGAAAAAATAGGAGGAAGAAAAGGGGGTTTAGGAAGGAAACGTGGGTGGGAGGAAGAAAAACCGCGCTGGTTTCACATTAGGCGCGGGCGCGGGAGGAAGAAAAAGTAGAAGAAAAAGTGGGCGGGAGGCGTGAAACGTTTAGCGACCGCTGTTGCGGCCGCCATAGGCGGTCGCTAATTCATCTTTTGCCACCGCCACTGACGGCCGCCCGCGTTTTGGCTCCGCAGAAAGCTAAATTTCTAGTAGTGCACATGCAATATTGTCTACAAGCTTCATCCAAAAGAAGCTACTCTCTAAAGACCGCCTGGTGCACCAACCCACATCCCCGATCGACCTTGATGTGTGAAAGATGGATGGGCCATGTGGACAATTTGGTAAGCCACATGCCGCCACTGACCTTAGTTTCAAAGCACTATAAATTAAATTGCCAGCTCTTTTTGTGCGTTCAAGGAATGCAAGTGATGGTGCAGTGAATGAGAAGCAAGATGTGTAAGTGGTGAGTCAGTGAGTGAGAGAGAGTATTGTAGGAGGGTGCCTAGTGTAATGTTTGTATAAAGTGCTGTGAAATTTGTAGTGTTGAGTCTGGGTCCACCGTACGTCTTCCTACTACATCTACCTTCAGCTTAGTCCCACTCGGTGTAGAAAAACTATTGGCTATTTGGCTTCTTTGCTACTAGTATTGAGTTCACTGGGAAATATATAAACCCAAATAGTACCACATAGCATGGGTCAAAAGGTTGATGGAGAGTTAAAAACATGGAAGGCAGCGGCTTTAGGATTGTGGGCCCAGTACCTATTAATTTTCTTTGGACGATGATTCCTACCAAAACCTCAAAAAAGTATTAGTCGATGCAACATAAATACTTCTCAATATTCTTCCATGGATGCACCCACTCTTCAATGGATACTGCAAGCTCGAGAGGTTGGCTGGCTAACCATTCGAACTAAACGGCCGGTTGGCTCTGATATTATATGAAACATTTTTTTTACTAACTATTCCTACCAAAATCTGGAGGTGTTAATATGAATGGTTAGCCGAAGAAACTTAATATGATATTAAAGCCAATGATCATGAGATCAAATTCCAAGAGGAATGACTCAACCGTAAAAATAAATGTGCGTCGCCAAGCGTGCGCCGAATTCCACCTGAGTGGAGTGTTGAGGAGTGGGCTCTTCCCACGGGGGAGTATTGAAAAGCATTTATGATGTATCTACTAATACCTCAGGTATTAAGTAGGAATAGTTAGCCAATGAAACTTAATAGCACCAAGGTCACAATGTAGAGAGTACACAAGTTTTTCATTTATACTGTATTTGTACTTTGTACTGTAGTATGTTTTATTTATATTCTTTTCCTTATACTACACCCTTGATCTTTAAATAAGGCAAATTAGAGATAATTATAAAAGATACTATATTGTCACATGCGGAGATGCAAATTCTTCTGATCTGGACTTAGTATGCTCTAACATAGTTATTGACCATTGCCACTGTCTCAATTTTCGTCCAACTGCCAGCCTTCTATAATTTTATTCAAAGGCTTGACAAAACCCAGCCCAAATTCCAAGCCGGTTTTAATTTCAGGTCTAAGCTTCACCCAAACCTGAGCAAGCCTGATCCAAGTACAAGGGTTTGGAGGCTTTAGCCCCATTCGAACCTATAAAAAAAATCAAATTAAACATACCTCCAGGTTTTGAAAATTAAAAGTTTTTTACATTTGCCCTCTCTCCTACGATTTTCTTTACATTGAACCCCCCCCCCCCCCCCCCCCCCCCCCACAAAAAAAAAAAAAAAAAAAAAATCTGGGTCCACCCATGAGCAACCCCATCCATCCGAATTTCACTTTGGCCGGATCAGGTCATGTTGATTGTGTTTTGTTTTCGCAACAAAAAAAAAAATCACAGGGTTATGAATTCTCCAAATTTAATCTCCAATTGGTTACCAAAATACTCAAGCATAATCCAATACTAGCAAAGCATGCCTGCGCTAAGCCTGGGCCCATAAATAAAAACACGTCCAATTTGTGGCTATTTTATGAGATATTAATTAGTGATAAAATAAATATTAAACAAACAAATATACCATTTATTACGGTTCGAAGTGTGGCCCAACCCAAAATTTGTACAATGTAAATATTATTTTTTTATATAAATGAGTATGAAATTTCAAGTCTTATGTTGAGATTTCAAGTCTTATGTAAATTAACATCAATGTTTATGTATTTATTTTTGTAATTTCAATCAATTGCAAAATTGCATGTGACACTGTCTTTAGGAATTAAAATATGAGGCACACTTTAAAAAAGTTTATTGTATGTGGAGCCCATATGTATAAATCACTAACAAGGATCCACTTTTAAAAATCACAAACATTAAGGATTTTCTAACCATAATAGATATATTAAGATTCTAAATCCACCTAAAGAAGACTCATTTTAACTTTGTTGGATAGAGTCATTGAGCAAGATGGATTTTTTCATCCGGACTCTTTAATCACCTATCCATAATAAATATATATTAAAATTTGAATTCACGTAAAGAAGCTTAACAAAAATAGACTCTGAATTGATTGATAGAACTTATCTCTTAAGATTGATTGGGATCTAATTTCTCAAATTGGTTTGAGATTAGAGTCAAATTTTGCAATCGATTAGCAAATCGGACTCCAATTTCGAAATTGATGCCTACGTCTATAATATATATTAGTTGAGGAAGGTGATATCATGAGAATTCAAAAGGCCAAAAGTCACTTTCAAAGAAATTGATTTTGAGGATTCTAGAATTCAAATTGAGAATTTTAAATGCTTTATGCTAGAAAACTCTAGCGGTTATTTAGCATAATTCGAAATTCACCAAATGTCGTCCTTTAAGAAGAATTTCAAGTGCTCAAGTATATTTTCTTGTTAAAAAAACTTAAATTAAAAAAGGACAAGAAGCTATAATAATGCCTTTTATGTAGGAATACATAAACTAATCTTTTTTTTTTAAATGTGACATTTATGTAGGTTGATTTCCATTATTGTAACAACCAAGGATGTAAATGGGTCGATTCTGGTTCGGAGCCATGGTAGATCTGGAACCGAAACCATTAACGAGAAGATGGAACTAAATCGGAATCGAAACCGATTCGGAATATGATGTTTCCTTGTTCCAGAACCATAATCGTTAATAAGAAGATGGAATCAGAAACATAAGCAGCTCCATATATAGTACAAATTTGGATAGAGACCAATGTCCATGGGAGGAATTCTAAAAAACTTAAGGTAATATGTCTGGTCCAGGTTCGATAGGACCGATTTGAAACATGTTTCCTTGTTTCGGAACCATAATAGTTAATAAGAAGATGGAATCAGCACCAGAAGCGGATCTGTATATAATACAAATCTAGATAGAGACCCAGGTCCATAGGTCTATAGGAGGAATTTTAAAAAATTAAGGTAATATGTCGGGTTCCAGATCCATAGGTCGGAACCAAGGTGGTGCTGGACCGAGACCCATTTACGTCACGGGTTTGAAAAAAGGCCTGGACTTGAACCTATTTTCTTATTATAGCCTAAATAAAGACCCAAATCCAATTTTTAATAAGTCAAAACTATGAGTAATCGGAGAATTAGGAACCATTTACATCCCTATAGACTAGGGATGGCAACAGGGCGGGGCGGGGGCGGAATTGGGTTGCCCCGTCCCCACCCCGAACCTCCCTGTCCCCGCCTCGCCCGGCAATTTGGGGAATGTTACATACCCCGTCCCCGCCCCGATATGGTGCAACCATAAACATAATAAATTAATTTTGAATTGACTATAAAGAAAAAGGTAAATTAATTTATTTTACATGGTAAAAAGCACATGAATGATTCATCTATGTTGTCTCCATGCCTTTAATAATATTAAAAAAAAAGATCTCCCAAAATAGAATAAAAAGATCTCCCCGCATAAATATTTTATAAGTGTGGGGCACTGTTAGATTGTTTAATTTTTTTAAAATTATCTAATATTAATAATAGAAATTTTCCTTTTCCTGAAATTTTACCTATTTAAAGTGAGATTTATTCTTTTAAGATTTTCTCTTATAAGCCCTTGAAGGCCACTAACATACACTTGAAAATATCATATATGCTTTGAGACATTCTTTATAAAAAAGATAATGTCTCTTTAAAATATCATGAACTCCATCAATATATGGTTTCACTTCATTTCTGGTATTGAACTCCACTCATTAATAAAGAGGTTGATTACATATAATTAAAATTATTATAATTTATAGTGTTGTTAGTATGATTAGAATCATATTAAGTTACTACCTGTAATTTACATTGTTATTTCTAATCATATAAGTTATTATAAGTGTATAGCATGATATATCTTGCAATGTTATATCAAATTAGTATAATTTATATTGTTATTAGTATGATTAGAATCATACCAATTATAATTTACCTTGCTATCTCTAATCATATATGTTATTATAAGCTTAAAGCATGATCTATCATTCTATTATATATTTATATTCGTTTTATTTAATATAATTTATCATGTCACAATTTAACATTATATATGATTAAAGTAAAATAAGACTAGATACTTAGATAGATTTTTTAACAACTTTAATTTCATTAAATTTGAATTAGAGGGAATGGGATCATATTATATGCTTCTATAATGTCTAGGGTTCATTCAATTACATGTTTAACTTTAAAAAAAGTCTTCAATCAATCTACTTAACCCGTAACAACAACATAAAATCAATATATACATTTACATATAAATATATTTATTTATTATAAAATAAATCTAAAATATATATATTTTAAAAAATTATTAATTTCGAAGGGGGTTACGGGGCGGGGCATGGAGCGGTATTTCGGGCGGGGCGGGGCGGGGCGGGGTATGTTTCGTGGTATAATTTTTTGCCCCATCCCCGCCCCCTCTAAGAATTGGGGCGGAGAAAATCCGTACGGGGCGGGGCAGGCACTTCGGATTGGGGCGGGTCAGATTAAAAGTGTCATCCTACAACAGACTGGCCATCTGAAATGCTAAGAGTTGTGTGTAAGTGGGAGTCCGTGGCTTTGAGTCACTAAAATGTAGCCAAAAAACTAGAGGAAAATAATTAAAAATAAAAAGGGCTAGTGTTCTTCTCGGATATAGCTCAAAACAAAGAGGCCCTAAAATGAAGTGAAATCATCACACAGCCGCTTAAAAACCATAGACCTCCCGCCAAATCGCATTTCTATTCTATGGGTCATGAAATCTAAGATTCCATTCCTTTATAAGTTGCCAAACTCTCTCACAGTCACAGACAGAGTCCTATGGGGTTTTGTCATTCCAAACGCTATAGGCATCAGATATGGAGAAAGGTCTGATTTCTGTGGATAGGTGGGATGAACAGAGCCAGGCCTATTTCCTCACTCATCTCCACGCCAATCACACCCAGGGTTTGTCCCACAGATGGAAGAGAGGCCCTCTCTTCTGCTCTCCCATCACCTCTCGGCTCTTGCCTGCAAAATTACCAGGTTTCAATCTGTCGTTGATTCGGGTTTTGGAGATTGGGTCGCCCCATTTGATTTCTTTGCTTTCTCCCTCTTCTGGGTCGGAGATTGCCGTTCGAGTTACTGCAATTGACGCGCTCCATTGCCCTGGTAATGACCCTGGTAATGGTTTGCTTGGATGATGCATTTCTGTGAAATATTGTAGAGAATGGAGTTGGGTTGCTGAATAGTTGGTTGGTTATGGTTTTTGTGGTTGTTTGCTTGTTTGTTTTTGAGTTACTATTTTGGTAGATAACTGGGTGTTTTCTAAGTTTGGAGTTTGATTTAAGTGGGACCCACTTGATTATGATTGCCCTCTTCTTTCTTGTGGTCCCTGATCAAGTCTCCCCAAATGAAGTTTATCTGTGATCACCCATTTTTTCTATGTAGAAACAGGGTTTCAACCAAATTTTTTTTATTTTTTATTGTGGGTGTTTTTTTTTTTTTTTTCCTATTCGGATTTGTAGCTTGATCAAGTGAGACCCACTTGCTTCATCTCTTTCGTATGGGTCTTTGATCAAGTGGGTCCCACGTTCCCTGATGGTTTTAGAATAAAATTCTTCTCAAATGAACTTTATCTTGGATGGATCATACCAGTTAAAATGTTCAATTCTCTCATTTCTTCTTCTTTTTTTTTTTACTTTTGATACTTTTGTTGTTAGAAATTTGGTTTTGTTAAATTGATAAAACCATTGTATGTTTCACACTCTTGTATGATATATTTATAGTGCAATATGGCCTCAATCAAAACCTTGGTTGAAAGGGTTGGAACTACATGATTTTGAGCCACAATCAGATCCCTTTATTTGAAGAGATTACATTCATATGATTTGAGGAAATTTGATGGAGCAATTTAAACAACCTCCAAGAGAACTGGTAACCCAAGTCAAAACAATCCTAATGGCACCTGAATTGTGATAAACTGATAATACTCCACCTGCCTATTAAAAGGTGGAATTGTTTATGTCCAAGAGGTTTAGGGATGTCCAGATAATACTCTGCTGGATTATTTCTCATACCAAGTGTCATAGGCTGCTGATGTGAAACTATGGCATCATTGAGAAGATATGGCCTTAACCAAGTTAGCTCGCAGCCGGCCGCAGTCATAGCCTTCATCAAGGGACTTGACACTGTGGTTTGTTCCTTTCTTTTCCAAGAGATGGGGCTGTCTAGAAGAATGTCTTATTAGCCAGTGACTGAACACCTCATCATTTGGCTACTGCGACTAGCCCAATCAAATCACAGTAATCAGAGGGGTGGACCATGGATGTCACTGGTGGGGGGACATGAGAATTCTCGGTGCTGGGGTACCTTTGAGAGACTGTAGAACTTGAAGTGCTGAAAGCTGTTGCATAAATTGGATGCAGATATGAATGAAATACATAGTTGTGAGGTAAATCGAGCAGCCTGCCAGCCTTCAATAAATGGTTACATCTTGTAAGAGCGCATCTAATTAGTAGTAACTAGTAAGCTTAATATTTTGCTCCATTGGAAATGTTTAGTGGTTTTTGCCGCAAAAAGACCCATGTCATTTAAAATCTCGAGTGTGTTCTTCAGTTGGGTCCAGAAGATCCATATCTGAGATATCACTTCTATGCTAAGAAAAAACGATAATGTCACAATTTTTTATTTCTTTTGAAATTTGTTTTGTAGAAATCTTTTTAAAGCAGAGATGAAACTGGGATCACTACTGTTCACGACAATGTTATCAATGTTAACAAACATGAAGGTGCATTTGCTGCCATTAATATAGGAGAAGAGCGAGTAATCTGCCTTGGATTGGCAGGAACCAGCTTCCTATTGAACTGTGGGGAACTTAGGAGACCCGCTGGAAGATGCTTGCTTAAATCCACATAATCATTTTTTTAACCCACAACTATTATCTTTTATCAGTAAAATCCTAGGGGTATGTGCTTATATAAACCACTTTGCTGAGGTCCCCACTGAAGGAATGCATTGTTGAGGTCGAGTTGGTGAAGTGGCCACTTGTGAAGGCAATGCGTTCTTGCTGTGTGAAATCTTTAGGTACCAAATGGGCCTCGTTAGTTTTACTGCTTGATTAAGCTATCTTGCATGGTGCTTGATCGTGTAGTTCCATTTATGGTCTTGCAGTGCCTTCAGCGAAAGCTTTTGGCTCTGAGGTTGTGGTTATGGTTGTAACAAAAGCTTTGCAAGAATGCAAGGAGTAGAAAGCTTATCAGAGAAAGATAACGTTGGCTGGGAAAGGTAGAACTTGAAGACCAGTCACGAAAGATGATTTAGGTAGAATAAGGAATCACACAAGCAGAACATTCATAGTCTTCATTCACTAGATTTGATGGGTTGCTATTATCAGCCATGGTTCACGTTAACTTTGGTTCTCATTTCATATAAGTTGTTGATGTTCAATGGATGATCCAATATGAAAATACCTATAGCAATTTTTTTCTATAGGCTACTCTCATTACTGTCATGCGAAAATTGGATGGTCATGTGAAGCCATTCTGATGCCATCACTTCCTAAACTGTGGAAGTATGTGAGGCTTGGTTCCTATAATGAATCATGATTAGTCAGTGATGTTCTCTCATGCTTAAGTTTCACTCTGTTCCGTGTTAAGATCCTAGATTTGTTGGGTTGCCATTATCAGCCATTGTTCATGGTTGGTTGCTGTGCAGGTTAACTAATATGAAAATTGATTAAGCTAACTGCAAAATTAAAGAAAAAAAAAACTAAGCATACTATTAGGGTCGGGGACCTTACAGGGGAGGGGGTTGGGGTTGGGGTTGGTGTAGAGAAAAATTGAGTGAAGTATGAAATTACGAATGATGTCCATTTTAGTAATTTTACATATGGCATATTGGTCTTAAAATAAAGAGATGTGGTAAGAGAAGTTTGAAGTTTGGGATGCGGCATCGGCAACTCTCTTTATTTTAAGTCTCTTGACATATCCTTGGCCTTTCTTACGTGTGACCGCATTTAATTTTCTGTAGTCTATGCAAACCCTCCAACCCGTGGGTACTCGGGTGGGGACAAGTTCATCTTGAGCGTTCTTGACTACAGTAATACCGGCTTTTTTCGGGACGACCTGGGTGGGGCTGACCCATTGACTATTCGAGATTGGATAGATGATACCCACGTCCAGGAGTTTAAGTACCTCAGCCCTTACCACTTCCTGCATGGAAGGATTGTGCCGGCGTTGCATCTGTCTACATGGTTTAACATCTTCTTCAAGGTAGATGCGATGCATACACACTAAAGGGTCAATTCCCTTAATATCCGTCACATTCGAGGCAATTGCACTTTTATGCTGTTTGAGTATTTTCAACAGTTGCCCCTCTTGGTCCTCAGTAAGAAGTGAATAAATAACCACAGGAAATGTTTATGCATCCCCAAGGTAAGCATATCGCAGGTTCGATGGGAGGGGCTTCAACTCAGGCTTGGGTGGATTCACCTGAGATGGAAGAGTTGGCATACCAGATGGTACAAGCTCCTCAAAATGGGGTTTCCATACTGCATGGGCTTCCTCAACAGTGTCATCTTGAAAGTCCTCAAGATAGCCCATGTCCTCTCCAGTCAAAAGTAGCGCAACATGAGAGTTAATGCACTCCTCAAGATCATCCACAACCAATGTATCAATAAAATCCACATCGTGGTAGTCAGTTTCGCAATCCCTCGGCTGTTTGCACATTTGAAAGATATCAAGGTCCAAGGTCATGTTCCCGAAAGACAATTTGAGCCTTCAACTCCGGCAATTGATTAATGCGTTGGAAGTGGCCAAGAATGGTCTTCCCAGAATGACTGAAATTTCACCACTTTCATTCCGTACTGGCTCAGTGTCTAGTACGTAAAAATCCACTGGGAAGTAAAAGTGCTCAATTTGTACCAAAATATCTTCTATTACCCCTCTCGGTTTCTTAATAGATCGATCGGCGAGTTGAAGAGTAGTTCTGGTTGGTTTTAACTCGCCAAGCCCCAGTTGCTCATAAACTGAGTAGGGTAATAGATTTACACACTCGCTCCAAGGTCTAGTAGAGCTTGACCTATTCGGTGGTTTCCAATAACACATGAGATGGTGGGGCATCCCGGATCTTTGTATTTGGGAGGAGTGGTCTGAGTCAAGTATGCACTTACCTGCTCAGTGAGAAACGCTTTCTTTGGAACATGAACCCTACGCTTAGTAGTGCAAAGATCTTTCAAGAATTTAGCGTAGGTGGGGACCTGTTTAATGGCATCTAGCAGAGGAATATTGATCCTGACTTCTTTGAAAACATCCAAAATCTCTTGGTTTGGGATCTTCTGTCTAGGATGGGTTAACCTTAGAGGGAAAGGGGCAACGGGTTTGGTAGTCATGGGGTCAGGACCTTTTTCAATGTCAACAACAGTCTTTGCATTAGTGCTATCCTTTTCTTTTTCAATTTTCTCATTCAAATCCGAGGAGACATGTTGTTTATGTTTTTTCGGAATATCTTGAAGTTCTTTGCCACTTCGTAGAGTGACAGCCTGAACATGCTCCTGATAATTAGGGTTAGTTACATCGGACACTTCAAATTGGCCTTTAGGGTTTGGCAGGGGTTGGGCCGGAAAGGTTCCTTTCCCCTGACCTTGAAGGCTGCGTTTGATTTGCTCGACAGAGGTTTCTAACCTTTGGATAGCCTGTTGATTGTTTTGAATAGCCTGCTGGTTATTCTGAATAATCTGTTGATTATTATGCAGGCTTTGCATAAACTGCTGCTGAGATTGTATCAATGTATTGAGTGATTCCTCCAGTGACCTATTCTGGGCCTGTGGTGCATAAGATGTATTATGCTGTGGGTTCACATATGCACCAGAATTTGATGGTCTTTGGGGATTATACTCAGGAGTAGCATTTGGTCCATTCCTCCAGCTGAAATTTGGGTGGTTCCGCCACGAAGGATTGTATGTGTTTCCCATGGTATTTGCATTGAACGGCTTTTGAAAAGAATTCAAAGCGTTAGCTTGTTCCTGAATTGCTTCTTGTAAGGCAGGTCCAATTGGACAATCTACCGACATGTGATTTTCAGAAGGACAAATACCACAAACCATGAATGTATCCTTGTTCTTTCCAAGTTTCAGGGCTTCGACTTCTCTCGTGAGTGCCGAAAGTTTGGTTTGGATGTCTATCTGATTGTTCACATGATATAGACCTCCACTCTTAGACTGATTCAATCCCCTGGAATGATCTACCCCTTCAAAGGATGCCCATTTTTGTGCATTTTCTGCCATTAATTCCAAAAATTCCCACCCTTCCTCTGGTGTTTTTTGGTCGAATTGACCATTGCACATCATCTCAATAAATTGACGTCTCTCAAGAGTGAGGTTTTCAATGAAGATCTCAATGAGACGGTGTGTTTCATATCCATGATGTGGACATGCAAGGATCAACTCGTTGAAGCGTTCCCAACACTTAAAGTAGGGTTCTTTTTTATTTTGCTTGAACATTATAATTTCCCTCTTTAAGGTGTTGGTTTTGTGCTGTGGGAAGAATCTTTTTAGGAATTCGGTGACACAAGCAGTCCAGGTATTAATTGAATTAGGCCTAAGTGTGTGGAGCCAAGCCTTAGCCTTTTCCTTTAAAGAAAAAGGAAATAATTTGAATTTGATCACATCGGGCACCACGTTTTGCAGTTGAAGTGTAGCACATACTTCATCAAATTCCTTCAAATGTAGGTATGCACTTTCAAATTCTAGTCCGTAAAACTTGGGCAGAAGTTGGATCATACCAGGTTTTATTTCATATTGACCCGCAATGGCGGGTAATACAATGCATGATGGTGTGGTGTGTCGTGCTGGGTTCAAAAGATCACATAATTTCCTTGGTGGCTGGTTCACCTCCACCCCGTTGTGGTCCCCATTTGGATTTGGGGTAGGCCCACCATTGTTGGGGTTGCTACCGGACCCACTCGCCATGTTAGACAATCTCGATGGACTGGGAGATTGAGGAGAGTCGTAGATTCTTATAAGTTCTTTGATTGGGGACTCTCTTCTTTGTAACCGATGCGCTGAGACTCTTTGCCAACTGGACTTCTTGCTCATGCAAAAATGGTGTGAGCAAGTTGGAGAGGGCCTGTACTTTCTTTTTGGATTTTTTCTTTTTCGGGTTTTTTTTTTTTTTTTTATATATAAATGAGAAAAACCTAGCCTACACAAGAAACAACTGAGTTAAAATCCTAAGGTTGAAAAGTCTCCCTAAGTTCACCAACCCGGCCCTATGAAACCAACCCGGCCAGTTCAGCCCCCAGGTAAGGGTAGGAACACGAATGGACCCGTTTGAAGGACCCTTGCCTAGAACAGTCTAGCTGTCTCCACACTCTGGACAAGGCTTTGCTTCGGTACCGAGATGATTAAGGACAGTGATTAGGTCACTTTCAGTTTACTTTCTTCCAAAAGGATTTAAAACAAGTTTGGGAAATAAAGTAACTTTGCCAATTCTTAGAAAGTTTCTAAAAATTCAATGATGTGTATTTTCTAATTAGCAATCCATGCACTTTCCTAATCAAATTTAGGGCGGTTTAACATTCCATGCATGCACCTCCTAATCTAGAAAGATGCCAAAAATAGCACACCCATAAAGCAATGTAAATAAGGAAAGTCAGAAAAGTTACCTTAAATGACGCTCCCCGGCAACGGCGCCAAAAACTTGACCGGACCCCAAGTGTAGGGTGCGATTGTAGTAATAAAACTAGTAAGACCAGGTCGATCCACATGGAGCTTTAGAAATAAGGCTTTCCAACTTTGTCACCTGCCCTAAATATAATCTAATTTTAGCCTAAAATCTAGAAAAGTACATTCATCATTCCTACTTTAAATTAAAATTAAATACATTTCCAAGAATAAATTTTTTTTATTAAATCTAAAAACTTAATCTAAAATGAATCACAAGTTGCTACAAAAGAACACACAAATTAGAACATCAAATTAGAAACAATCCAAAAATAAAACTTACCAAAAAATAAATAAATTAAGAAGCTAAATTATAAAAAAATGAACCTAAGTTAGAAACCAAATCAATCAAAGATTAGTAACAAATCAAATCACTCAAAAAGAAAACATCATACTTACTAAAATTAGCATGAAAACCTTACTAGATTCGTTTCCTAAATTATAAACTACGTTAGTCAATAAGGGTTGATATATTTCCTAAGTTAGTGAACTGAGTTAATCAACTCCCTAAAGTTAAGGACTTTCCAAATAAATAAAAATTTTCAAATCATAACAAATTTAGAAAGCATTAAGTCAATCTTAACTTATGTTAGAATTTCCAAATCTCAAGAAACTTCCTAAGTTAAAATCTTCAATTAACAAAAATTAGAAAGATCTTTTATTTCTAGAAATTATCTAGATAATCTAAAACACAAAATTAGAAACTAATATGAAGATATATGCAATGAACTCTAATCTCAACCCTAAACTATGCATAAAAGTCATATAATTGCATAAGAAGCATAAGAGGAAAAGAAAACAACAAGTGCTTGAATTTAAATGTGTGTAGTGCAAAAACATTAAATGTGTGGATTGCAATAAAATTAAATGTGTGGCATTGACAAGAAATTAAATGTGTGGATTTTTCAATAAATGTAAATGTGTGGGAATTGCAATAAAAATAAATGTGTGATAAGTGTGCTCTTCTTTTTTTTTTTTATTCTCAAATCGGGTTCATAAGTACTTATTTCATGTCCTTAGGATCTTGGGTTGTCAATCCAAGAACAACAACAAAGAAAACACAATTCAAGCATTAATCACCTAAGAAAAAAGATAAAAAAATCACACTTTTACTAATATGCAATGTTTTTACATAAAAGATGAAGAAATAAAATTCCAAAAAAAACAACTACATACTAGGATGAAAGGAACCTCTCTAGTTGAAGCTTCAAGTTGGGATAAGCCTTCTTGAAGAGAGATGAGCTATGGTAGAGAAGGAGATGGGTAGAATGATGGAGGGATTATACTAGTGAGGGGGTCTTTTCTTTCATGAGAGGAGAGGGATGCTTATGCCTTCAATTTATAGATTTTTTCCATCTTTCTTTCCTTCTTTGCTCCAAGTTTGTAGCAAGCAGTCTTCTTTGCATGACAAGTCCCTTCCTTGGCCAACAAGTCTTCAAAGAATTAGCAAGGTGAGTGAGATTTTTGGTGCTTTCCACGTGCAAAATTGCAATCACGAGTAGAAATTATAGCACCAACTTCCAGAGGCCATATCTTTCTCGTTTTAGTTCCGATTGACACAATCTTGGATTCTAAAGATATCTACTCGAAAAGAGCTTTCCAACGGTGTATAGATTGCACCAATCCGACGGTTGGATTAAGAGTTATGACCATTTTAATCTTGCTGCCTCTGAAAAATCCGAAAATAATTGTGCACATATGGAATGATAATTGTGCAATGGCATGTGTGGGACCCATGTGGACTTCCAAAGGCATCTTGGGATATCTCTTTCCTTGTTTCTTGACTCCCCTTCCATCTTTGATTTGCTTCCAAGCTTCTTTGATTGATTAGTCAACTCTTTTAGTACACCTTCCTTTCTTGGATTTCTTTCTTGATTTTCAAGTTTTCAAACTTAGTAAGAATTAGATCTTACCAAATCTGAAATTTCCTTTCTTGATCTTGAAATCACAAATCTAGCTTTCCATTGTTGACTTTTCAAACTCTCCAAAAATACCAAGATATGTGGGTCCACCTTGAAATATGTCCTACCCTTGATCTCTCTCAAATCTCACCAATGTAGGTTCCATTCTTGATTTCTCCTACACAATTTAAAACAAATGGATTCAAGAATAATTTTATGTAAGAAATTTAAATGGACAATGCATGGGACCCTACTTGATGCACCGAAAATAATTGGCTTTCCAAAAATAAGTCTAAAAAAATGGCAGGTTTCATGAATTTATGCAAAAAGTGTGATTTTTTAGCAAGTTATGCATGAATGCACTACAATGGATCAAAAATGCATAAAATCATGATTTGTCACTAAGCAAAGCTCTTTAATATCAATAAGCCCTTAAAATGGTCCAAAATGTGTATGAAAATGTGCGCTTTTTAGGATTCATCAGTTGCCATTATCAGCCATTGTTCATGGTTGGTTGTTGTGCAGGTTAACTAATATGAAAATTGATTAAGCTAACTGCAAAATTAAAGAAAAAAAAAAACTAAGCATACTATTAGGGTCGGGGACCTTACAGGGGAGGGGGTTGGGGTTGGGGTTGGTGTAGAGAAAAATTGAGTGAAGTATGAAATTACGAATGATGTCCATTTTAGTAATTTTACATATGGTATATTGGTCTTAAAATAAAGAGATGTGGTAAGAGAAGTTTGAAGTTTGGGATGCGGCATCGGCAACTCTCTTTATTTTAAGTCTCTTGACATATCCTTGGCCTTTCTATTTGTGAGTATATATTTCTTTGTGAAATCAATATCCAGTAGTGAAGCCAATAGTTTTTGAGGCCAAGATGTGACTAAGCTGGAACATGGAATTAAAAAGTTCATATTAAACAATGTTGTTTTAAAATATTTCTCTGCAATGCTTGTACTTATAAAACTTATATTTTTTAAAAGCATTTATGTCGCCTCTACTAGCGTCTCCAGATTTTGTTAGAAATGGTTAACTAAAGTAACTTAATATGATATCAAAACCAATCGGTTGTAAGATCAATCCCATGTGAAACATCTAAACGTTAAAAAAATATACGTGCCGTAAAATGCGCACTAACCGGTTTCTACTCAGGGAAAGCATTGAAAAGTATTTAGCCAAGGTTTTGGTAGAAATGGTTACCTTAAAGAACTTATTATTATATATATATATATATATATAGAGAGAGAGAGAGAGAGCAAGGCTCTCCTAAGCTCTAGCTTACGATAAAATTTCGTAAGCTCATACTTATGGGGCCCACATTTGGTCCATCCAAATGGACCAAACACATGACTTCCCTAAATTGCACATGTCCACCAACTTTTGGTCAGATCCGAATTTACTGGACCGTTGGATCGACTATGTATTGATCCGAATGAACTGTTGACCGTTAAACTTTTGGGCCCATATGGAGACGATAGAAATCGCATTTGGGACTAGTTTTTTGTAGAGAGGAAGAGTCGAGGGAGTCCTTGAAATCCCCCTCATACCCTCATCCCCATGTGGGTCCCCAAGTGGGCCCCACCACACACTTGAGCTTATCTTATCCTAAGCTCAAGCTTAGGAGAGTTGGCCTCATATATATATATATATATATATATATCTATATATAACCATAATTTCACGAGAGTAATTTATATCTTAAATTCTAATTTATTTTACTATTTTCAGTACTTGGGTATTTTGAACTACTAACGCAAACTTTTGGATAGAGTCCTCTGTTTTCTTGGGTAGATCCATGAAGCTTGCCCTTGCGTGAGCACACGTGCGTATCTCTTAATTAGAGCCATGAACACCCCCTAAAGCTTCTATACTAGATTTGTCTACATAAGAAGAAAGACATGCGGGCCTAAGTTTGTCCTTGATGGGGACTTTGTTGGGTGACTTGGGTCACAACCGACAAGAAAGGCTGCCCCTTCAAAGGTAGCAATAGGACCATTTCTGCACTGTGGGACCCACATCTTGATCTACCCCTGCCATGCTATTTAATGAGTGGGTGGGTGGGTGTGGTGGGGCCCTCCCAACCACTGCAAAGTAGCAGATGCCACATGGTAGGTGCAGGTTAATTAGTGGAGAGAAACCTGCAAAACATGCACATGCAGTGCACGTAAATGAGGATGACTCGGAGGAGTAAACTGTTTCAGTCAAAATATCCCTCTTCTGTAAGACTTTGGATCCCCTTTGTTTAGAACTTAAATTCAAAATCTAGAATGCATAACAACTTTTAATCAAATGTGTGAAGCCAGTATCATATGAGATGAGTGGTTAAAGATATGACGTAGCAATGTAGATGTGATTTTGGATTACTAAGGTGACAACTCAGTATTCGATTTTAATTTTTTCTTGATTCACTTTTCGCTAGAGAAGAAGTTTTTTTTTTTCTATAATTATTTTTATATATTCGTAAAAATTCTTATGTATTCAATTTCTATATATTTATACAAACAAACAAGCTCTTTAATAAAATCGAATTCATGGGATCCTACCCTACGTCAAGTCTAATCAGACTTGAACAGTATTCTAAAGAAAGCTATTTCTTTTTAGATGCAACCTTAATAGAATACAGGAGTCTACATAGCAATCTATAAAAACTATAAGATGTATAAGACGTTGATGGTGGCCCAATCTTGGGATGTCAAACGGGCCGGGCAGGGCCGGCACGACTTGCCATGGGACGGGTTGGCACAGCCCGCCAGGGGAAAACCCTAGCACGGCACGGCCCACTGGCCATGGCGGGCTGGAGCGGGCCGGGCCAGGCGGGCCTGTTCTAATTTTTTTATTTTTTTTAATATATATATCTTATGGTCTATTGTGAGACAATGTATTGTCCACCTAATTATCTTCCGTTACCTTTATGATTGTGTGCAACAGTCAAAATGTGAAATATTGATGACACTCTCCATTTGCAGTGGTTTAATTTGGGGTTCGGTTGTAGCTTGGCCTTGTCATGTCTCTCCCTAGTTTAGTGATTAAGACAACAAGCATGGACTCAAATATCAACTTTAGAAACCAAAACATTCACGCCAGATAGAACTAAAATCATGTAACAGCAATTTAAGAATGCCCCATGTTCAAATCACATCATTAGATCATCCCAATCATCATCTTCTTAGCCATATAATTAATCTGGGGGTGGATGAAAGAGTTCAATATAACTAAGAGAAAGCTTTGTCATCATGATCATATATCATAAATTTCACACATTCTAGCTGGCTTTATCATAATTATGAATCCAAATGGACATGTATACAAAGGAATAACAAACAAAGTAGGTAGTATTGAGGCTTCCGTTCTATAAGACTGCTTATTCTTCGACCAACCAAACACGACTGTTGATACCAATCTTCTGTATTCATGTATTCATTCCCATCACAACTAAAGTCCCTATGAATGATGCAAAGAACCCTACTCCATAACCCAAGGCCACAAGCCCAAGGAGCCCCATGTCGCTTTCATCCTCTTCCTCCTCAACCTTCTCAGTTTCTGAACCAATGCCAGTTTCACTCTCACATGTCATCTGAATAGAAGTCCCACACAACAAGGTATTTCCCATATAAGCTGATCCATCCCCACTAAGTGTGTCAAGTGCGGTCCCATTGGAATTCTCCCACTCAAGCTATTGTAGGAGAGGTTCAAATGGCCAAGGAAGTCCAAGTCTCTGGAGTTGCTCCTGTCAAGTGGTTGAAACTGAGGTCTAAGGACTCCATGCTTCTCATGCTGCCTAAACTCGTTGGAGTCACTCCAGAAAGGTTGTTGTATGATAGATTAAGCATGTAATTAAAGAGCTTGTAAAAGACAATATATTCTTTGGTCTCCTCCTCTTATTGGTGTGTTTAAGTTCAATGTTGATGGGGCCGCAAGAGGGAAGTTTGGACTAGCTGGTATTGGATGGGTGCTTTGAAATTGCATCGAAATTGCAATGAGGACGTTTTATTTATATTCTCCAAATATGTGGGAGTTTGTGACTCTAATGAAGCTGAGGTTTTAGCTATTCTGGAATCTCTTCGGTGTTTTTCGTGGTACTACCATGGCAATCTTATTGTGGTAATCTCAAGGTCCGTCATGTCACCACGGGCAGCCTGCCACGTGGGCAGTGTGGCGTACATCCGGACAGGGGCTGCCCACGATGACGTGGTTGACCATGATTGGTCCACTTATGGTCATTGTGGGGGAAATCCTTAGATGATTCCAATTCAGTTGACTATTGGATTGCACATATGTGAAAAATCTAACTAAATTATGTTTGTTGAATCTAATAGTGAATATAAGTAGACCAATCTTTCATTTAATAATACTAGCAAAATATGCCCCAGCTAAGCACATGCAATGTAATTCATAATATAAAAAATATATAAAAATCTAAAGAGTTTATAAGAAGTTTAAAATATAATATTTCTATCAAGGATGGGTTTGACAGTGAGTTGGTTCAGTTTAGAATAGATATGAGTTTTTAGACGTTGACCTAGGCTAGGTTTGGGTTTTAGATTTACTTACTCATCCTGCCCGGTGTGCATTTAGCTTATATATTACTTTGTGAATTTTTTAAATGCCCATGTAGCACAAGTGGTAATATACAGTGTATGCACTTCTGTAGTTCTTGAGTTAGTTCAACGGTATCTTGTAAAATATTTAGCGCAAGGGATATATGCATGTTCCTGTGCATCCTTCCCTTACCATATGGTGAGGGACAAATTCAATGACTTTATATTAAAGGAAAAAATTTGACATTCGATCCAACGGTCCAATCCATTTGGATACGTGCAAACTTAATGTGTCTAGTGTACTTAAGGGGGTTCCATGTGTGTAGATGATTTGGATGTATTATGAAGTCAACCATACTATGCCGTTCCTCACCATAACATGGTGATGGATGGATGCACATGAATATTTCCCTATATATATAATTATATAGCCCTACGCTAAAGCTAAAGATAAAATTTTATAAGCTCACGCTTGTGGGGCCAACCATTGGTTCATCCAAATGGACAAAACACATGACTCCTCTAAATTGCACATGTTCGCCAACTTTCGGTCAGATCCTAATTTATTGGACCATTGGATCAATTGCGTATCAATTCGAACGGACAGTTGACCATTAGACTTTTGGGCCCAGATGGAGATGATAGAAACCGTGATTGTGCTTGATTTACTGCAAAGAAGAGGGTCCTAGGGAGTCCTTGAAATCCTCTCATCCCCACCCCCATGTGGGCTCCACCATACACTTGAGATTACCTCAGCTTATCTTATCCTAAGGTACAACTTATCTTATCGTAAGCTGAAACAGTGCTGGTCCCACAAATAAAAGTATAATATATTTATTTTTTACATGATGGATATTCCAAAGTCAAGATAAATTCAATCAAAACTAGATTTTTCAGTTCCATCGTGCTAAAAATAGAGATATTTCATTTTGATTTGTGGGACCAACACTGCTCCAACTTAAGATCACAAAAGCTGTGTGTGTGTGTGTGTGTGTATAAGTGGTTAACTTCAAAATTGTGATAATTTGATCAATACAGGGGTTCTTAAAAAAATCTAAACTACTAAAAACTAATGAGAGGGCTTAAATTTTATTGAAGTAAAACTTGGCTTGATATTAATTCATAGCAATTTTAAATGGTTCGAATTAGTACGAAGAATTTAAATGGTTTTGATTATTATAGGATAGTCTACACATTTTATAGGTGGGCCCCCTAATATCTTTGTACCATTTTTTTCTTCGACGACACTAAATTAATATCCTTAGGTTGGAGTGTTGGACCATCACTTTCTGAATTTTAAATGTCATGATAAGATGAAAATTTGAACTCACTTTCTCATTAAACCATGACATTCTGGAAAATAAACAAACACATTTCCCAGTAGATTCATCACAAGTAAGTGAAATGCCTAATGCTTTCCTGAAAATTACATAATAATCAGGTTAGGAATTGGATCTTCAGATCTGTATCTATTATGATTGGACTGCTTCTGAATTCCCAAGAACCCAATCCAGTTTACCAGGACCCAGATCCATCACCCATCTGATGATTTGAGAAAAGCATTTAACAGTAACTTTGAGAAATATTTTTAAATCATATGCATGTGTAAACAGTAAGCTCCATGTATTCTGTGATTTTATTCAAAGATAAGAGTATTAATTGAAAATTTTATAAGATAGTGGGGCACATGGGATGCATTGTCCCACTTTCAAAGCAGTCAGGTTGGGCTGAACCAAGCCAAAGGTTGTCTAAGTTCAGCCCATTTACCTTTCTGGTCTGATATTTAGATTAAAATGCAGTCCACGGACAAGGGGATCATAGGCCCAGAGAGAGTCTTGGGTAATAGGCAACACTGCTTGTGTTAGATATGTCAGGCTGGTCCAAAGTTCTAGACAAAACACAGCCCATTTACTTATAGGGAGTAATATCTAGACCTAAACCCGGCCCACGGGCCTGCATTCAAGACTTGGTCAAGCCCGGCACACTTCTGTTGATTTGGTGGCTGGGGTCGGGATCTTACCGGGTTTTTCGAGAGTGTTGAGCCGGTCCAAGCCCATTCCCTGACCAGGTTAGTCTTTAGACTCATTGCCAGTTTATGGCGCCAACCTAAAGCCAAATTTCATTCTATTACATGCTGCTCTTATGCCCATGCTGGTTGCTCATAATCTGGGTTAGCTTAGACTGTACTGGATAATATTAAATTTTCTTAACTAACCAATCTTATGGAAACCTCAAGGCATTAGTAGTGGCAGCATAAACTACTTTTCAATACTCTCCATCGAGTGGAACCCACTTCTCAACATTCCCTACCTGGCGGCTAGTAGAGGCAGCATAAACATGTTTCGATAGATAATCAGTTGGTCATTTAGGTAACTTAGGCCCAGGTCCAGTGCATGTAGCAATGGAGCTAAAATCTCATGAACTGGCCCATCTCACTTTCGTAATAGGTCAGGCTATATCCATCCCTAGGTGATCAATGGGTTAGGTTGAGTCCGTATTGGCATTTGAACTGCCAGCCTGACCCAAACCAACTATTTGCGCTATGACCCATAATACAACCAGTACCTGACCTATAAATTAACTAACGAATTGAGTTTTTGTTGACTCTCATAGTCGTTTACATTTTGGTGGTGTTTAGGCTTTCGGGTGGTAGAGGCTTTAGGTGCAAAGAAGTGGTGTCCATTCTGAAACATTAAGTGGTGGTTGGAGGTTTTGTAAAGATTTTAGTTGGCTAATTCATAGGTTATTGGACAAAATTGAGTTTCTTTAAGCATGTATTGAGTTTAGGAAAGGACTGCCAGAGTTCCAAATAGAAAGATTTTCAAAGAGTCCGAATTCTGAAGGTTTACAATGGTCGCTCGAGCGAACCTTCCTTTGCTCGAGCGGACCAAACAGAATCTAGTTCGCTTGACCATCAATGCGTGCGCTCGACCCATCCAGGTCGCTCGATGATCGCTCCAGCGAACCCCTCACAGAGAGTTGTTCGCTCAATCGCACTTCTACTTTCGCTCGACCCATGAAGCAATGCGCTAAACGTCTGTTTCCAGAGAGCAGTTCGCTCGAGCAAACCCCATGTCCGCTCGAGCGAACCTAGGAATTCTAAATCGTGGTCGGGGGTTTGAAGGCTACCAGAGCCCCATAAAATGCTGTTGTGGTGATGGATTTCCCTCGTTAGCGATCAACCCCTAGCAAGAACTTAACTTGCAAAAAAAAAACTAAGTTTCACTTCGGTGGAATCTACATTGCAATAAGATAGATAGGTCAATTGAGAGCTTGACTCGCTTGCGCTTATTACAGAGTGATCAACTGAAATTGAGCTTCATTCCTTAATCTTGTTCGAGCTCGAGCTCAAGCTTTCAAGCTTGGTTTTTCAAACTAAAATTCAAGCTAGCTATAGCGAAGCTTGAACTTGTCGCAGCTAAGCTCTTCTAAAGCCCTACATGGCAGAGTTTGTGGTACCAACAAGTATCACCCAATATAAGAGGGCTTTGACATTGTAGTAAAAATCATGTATATTAGGCCTTACAAGTTACCCTATCTAAAGTCATAAAACAGATAGCAGAAAAAGAAATCTTACCCTCATCCATTGATAGTCCATTAATGACATTAGATTTGATAGCTCAATACATCTAATATACATAATCTTTTTTGCTTTTTTTCTTCTTTCCCGGATGACAGAATCACTAAACAAGTTTGTGTAAACTCCCCTGAAACATTGAAATGCAGAATATAAGCTAAGCCCAAGCTAATAAGACTGGACTTGGCGTGTTGTCTGTATTAGAGCTTGAGCTTGGATCCTCAATATCATCTAAAGCTTGTGCAGAGCCTGAGCCATGGATCAACAGTTAATCTGGACCTCGTGCTTGACCAAGATTGCTCAAATCAGCGGGTTCACACCCCTAGTCATGCCCATATGTAACCATGATAATTACAACCATATATTAAAGGGGTTATTAATGTCAGAATCATAAAAGGACATTTTCAAAAATTGAGTTTTCCACATGATGTTGAAATGCCATTAGAAGATATAATAATTAGAATGATAACAGTTATTTGAAATACACATAAAATGATAAAAATGATTTATTAGATATAGAGTTCATATTAGTTAATTACATAGATTTAGTGCTTGAGTGGGTTTCTTTTGTCATTAGAAAGCTGTCTGCGAAGTTTCTTGTGATTCCAAGCGCGTTTGAGCATAGCACGGGGGTAGGTTGTAATTGAGGGAAATTTGAGTGATTTTTCGGAAAATTTCGTTTTCATCGAGTTTGAGTTCGTTGGAAAGGTCTCGTTGTGCTCAACGTCCAAACAGAAATCAGGGGGAGACACACACGGGGCCTCCGCCCCCTTACGTGGCGACCCTTGATTCGTCCAAACAGGGCTCCCCTGTTTGGACGAAACAAGGGATCCGGATCCCTTAGATTTGGTAAAGAAGCAACCATCAACTGGTGGTGACGGGGCAATGCCAGCTGTCGGCATAGTTTTTTATTTTGGTCTAGTTATACATGGTGTGGTTTAAAACTATTATTTGTTATTTTCCTCTCTTTACATTTAAGAACAGATGGAGTTTTTTTTTTTTTTTTTTTAATGACCATGGCCAAGCCCCTTAAAATGAAAATCCGGGATCCGCCACTGGGTGTGCACATGTTTCTAATGGATTTGGACCTTGAGAAAGTGAACCATACAAGTCTACTAATTTGTTTCCGTCTTGACCACTCAAAGTAACTTGATAGAGTGAGCCCCACTTGCTTCATCTCTTTCGATTGGGTCTTTGATCAAGTAGGTCCCACATTCCCGGATGGTTTTAGAACAAGATTCCTCTCAAATTAACTTTTTCTTGGAAGAATCATACCAGTTATTTTATTTTTTATTTTTTTTGCTCGGACCTAGGAGAGAGCCGGCATACATACGGTAAGGTAGTCCACTCAAGTGTGAAGGAGGTCTACACGAGTAGGAAGAAAGCCCACACAAGTAGGAAAGGAGCCTGCACATTAGTGAAGAGGTGATATATCCTAGGCTGCTAGGTAAAAACTGACGCTCATTACCACTCAAGTAAGGAATCTTAGCAATTAAAATGTTCATTTCTCTCATTTCTTTTTTTTTTTCCTTGTAATACTTTTGTTGTGAGAAACGTGGTTTTGTTCAATTGATAAAACCATTGTATATTTTTCACTCTCTTGTATGATAAATTTATAGCAGAGATGAAACTGAGATCGCTATTGTTGATGACATTTGTCATCAATATAAAACAAACATGAAGGTGCATTTTCTGCCATTGATATAGGAGGAAGCAATCTGCCTTGGATTGTCTGTAACCACCTTCATGTAATGCTGTGGGGAACCTAGGAAACCGGTTGGAAGATGCTTGCTTAAACCCCAAATAATATATACCTCTTTCTTTTTCTGCAGCCGTGGAGAAAGAGAAGAAAAGAAAAGAAAAAAAAAAACACAAAACAGGGGTCTTATTCAGAGGGTTCTATATAGGACGTAGGAATTCTCAAGTGAAAAAGGACATGGCTCTGTGTATCATCCCTCATTCCCTCTCCGACCAATTTTGAAACATGGAAGGTATTTAAATGAAAATTTCAGGATGCATTATTACACACCAAAACAAGATAGGTTAGGCACAAATACTAGAAACCTAAGGCCATATAAGAAAAATATAAAAAAGAATTAAGCTCTTTTATTTACACTTTGTAGGGGGAAGTAAGTAGGGCTGTCAAAGGGTCTGGCCGGGCTTGTGGTTGTCATTACCTTACCCTTTATATATGTCGGGCCGTGCTCGAGTAGGCGAAAGCCCTCGAAGGGCCTGCACTACCCAGACCATTACCCAACCCTCTAGGGCCAAGGTTGGGCCAGGGCAGGGCTAAGGGCTTCAAAATGAGAAAATCATTATTTATTTATTTTATACCATACCTAAGAATCGAGTGTTGATTGATGTTATGTTGTTAAACCTCTCTTGCAAGGTACCATTAAGAAACGTTTGGAGGATGGAAGTGGTCTCATAAAAAAATTCTCACAAAGTCAAATGTGCTTAGTGACTTGAGTTCTAGATGTACTATTTTATTTATTTTGTCAAAAAAAGGAAAAAGGGTTAAAGAGTCTATTCTATCTCACACCTTTCATAGGAAATTTCACATACCAAATCATCCCACGGAGTCTTATCTTTGAGAAATTTAAACATGTACCTTCACATACCTTTTATGAATTAGCATTATTTTCAATTTAACACTGATCTTAATATCAAGTGTTGTCGGATTTCGGTTACAGAATATAAATGCACCTAAAAAGTCACTATTAGTTTTAAGTTTAAAGAACTGGGAGTCATAGTTATCTAATTAAAAGGATATTCGAATCACCTCATATCCTCTCAATTCCACGCACATGCAAAATACATTTATGAATTGGTTAGTGTCCCAAATCCCTCCGTGATCCTTATTAACATTGGTATACCCCACTTTGCACTAGCAATAATATATAAAAATAATTTAAAAATCTTAAATTAGAACAATAAACCTTGAAGAAATGAATGAGAAGCAACTGTGCAACACGTATTTCTTATGCATTAAGTATAACACGCAACTTAAATAACTATATAGAGATCAAATTAATTGAGTAAGCATATGTATTGGTTTTTAAGGCATTTTTAATGGGTGTGGAATTTAAAATTACATTGAAATCCTCATTTTATCACTAGTAAATAACTATTAAAAGGGCATTTTAGCATATATTTATAGGAGAATATTTATGTGCATTCATCCTTCACCATAGGGTGAGAGACATTTATATAATTGAAAACATTCATGTGTAAAATAGGAAAAACCATATATGGTCATATGCAGAAAAAGAATGTTCATGTGTAAAGAGAGAAAGCCATGAAAATATCCCTCACCGATGTACATGAATGTCCCCCATACATACATATATGTATATATATATATATATATATATATGAGATGTGCTCTTGGAAGAGACACTTTCACCTTACTTTGAGAGATAAAGTGGGGGCCCTGACAATTAAGTTGTTAGCATTGGATATGGATGTCAGGGCACCCACTTTATCTCTCATAGTATTATAAGTGATATCTCTCATAAAAGCATTTCCATCTATATATATATATAAGGCTGGCACTATCCAAATCTACCCTGAGGTATTTTCTTAGCCGTTTAGCATCTCTTGTTTCAAGGTCTATATGTCTTAAAGTGGTTTGATTGATGTTTAGGCCGTTTGACATCTCTTGTTTCAAGGTCTATATGTCTTAAAGTGGTTTGACTGTTTGACAACTCTTGTTTCAAGGTCTATGTCTTAAAGTAGTTGGATACAGGTGTTTTAGAAATTAAGACTGTTTGGATATGGTCACATCACATATTTATTATAACTAGACAAGTAGTTGGGTACAGGTGTTTTAGATATTAAGACTGTTTTAGAAATTAAGACTATTTGGATATGGTCACATCACATATCTATTTCATATGGTCTGAAAAATGGTGCTTTTTGACAAAGATGACAGTGTCTGAAGTGGACATACCATGCTACTACAGTGTATTTTCTGACGGTCCATTTTTTTCTTTATTCTTTTAACATCCGTGGCCCAAAATGATGATTAGAACCGTTTAGAATCTTCATTACGCTAAGAACGGCTAGGAGATCAAATTTGAACCGTTGATTATTTACAGATCTCTAAATATTTGTAAAAAAAAATGGACCCTTAGATTTGGGTTTTTGGACTTTATGGGCCTCTAAATCAAGATCTAAACCGTTGATCCGCTTAAGAAGCCTACAAAAGGTAATAATGTCACATATCAGCTCTTAACTCCTTAAGGATCTCGAGATATTCAGGAGAAAACGTGGAACATTGATACTCTTGTGTCTCAATTGCTGGGATTGCACATGATGACAAATTTGTCCTGTTTTTTCTTATTTTTCTCAATGATTGGGTCTAAACCAATAATCCAGACCATTCAATCTCTTTAGAGTATCTAACACAACCATAGAGTCAAATATCAGCCATTGATGATGCACCATTATTGAGATATTTGTGATAAAATACAAACCATTAAATATGAATTATTGATTTATGTGGGTCCCTTTAAAAAGATCTATACCGTTGAATCTCTTTCGAATGCTTAAAATGCCCAAGAGATCAAATTCTAGCCCTTGATTCCTCACATTTCTTGAGAAATTTGTGGAGAATATTAACAGCCAAATTAATAAAGTGTCTATTTCAAAGTATTTAATTCTTTTACCAAACGGTCTATTTATAAAATATCTATCCTATCTACATAGATTTGTTATCTATACATTTATTTGATATGGATAAGATTTTTCAAACAAGCCCTTAATGAATGAAGACTTTTTTTGAAGGGCAGCTGCGGTCTAAGTGCGCCCTTTTCTCACGCGGAATGGTAGCACATGGTGATTGGTCCAAGTGGTGATTGGTCCAAACGGGGATCCAGATGAGGTTTGGTGATGGCTTGTGAGGCTATAAGTAGGTGACAATTCAACGTTACAGAGATACAGAAAGAAAGCCATGGAACTCCCCATCTTTCCTCACCTCCTCCTACTCCTGCTACTAACTCAATCCCCTCTTTCACTACAGGGATGCCATGAAAATGAGAGAGCTGCTCTCTTAAGCTTCAAAGCCTCTCTCATTGACCCCACTGGTCGCCTTTCTTCATGGCAAGGTATCAACTGTTGTAGTTGGCAAGGAATCCACTGTTCAAACTCCTTCAATGTCATATCCATTGACCTTCGCAACCCAAAACCACTAGTCTTCGCTCGTGCCACCAATTCGAGGCTGGTCTTGCTCTCCGACTCCAATTCTACTGCTATTAGTGGTACACTCTCTCCATCACTCTTTTCTCTTCACCATCTCAGGTACCTAGACCTCAGCTTCAACAACTTTCACCTTTCTAGAATACCCCAACAAGTTGGAACTCTCAAAAGTCTTACATATCTCAACCTCTCCAATTCAAAGATTTCGGATTCCATCACGATGCAGTTCTCCAACCTCTCACTTTTGGAGTCCCTTGATCTTTCATGTTCTGTTAGGATCCTTGATTACTCACATGTTTCCTATGATTTGAAGGAATCAATGACTTCTTTGACTTCTCAAAGTTATATGTACAATGGCCATGTCTCCTGTAGGGATTTGAGTTGGTTGCGAGGGTTGGTTAATCTCAAGGAGCTTAGTCTGGATGGCGTGGATCTATCACAAGTATCTGTGACAAATTGGGCAGAACCCATATCAGTTCTTCACAATCTAAGACAGCTTCATCTTTCCAATTGTGGAATTTCTGGCCCAATTCCAATAACCCAGTTTCTCAATCTCACCCATCTATCCTCTCTTCATATGGATTTCAATTTTATCAATTCTGGGCTTCCAGCTCAACTGGCTAATTTCTCTTCTCTTTCCTCTCTTGATCTCTCTAGCTCTCATGTCCAAGGTTCCATTGCTTACCTTCCTCAACTGCAAGAATACTATGTTGACAATAACTATGATCTGATTGTCGATCTCGATTGGATGTTCAAGCTCCAATGGCACCGGTTAGAGACACTATCAGTTCAATATACCAATGTCAAGGGTTCAATCTCACCTTCCATCTCAAACATGTCTTCATTGGTAAGTCTTTCTGCATCAGGTTGTTCAATTTCAGGTACCATTCCAAGTTCCTTTACTAATCTCTCGAAATTGGAGTATCTAGACCTCTCTCTTAATGCTATAACAGGGGACCTCCATCCAATCTTTGGTCTAAGGAACCTGCAGGTCCTAATCCTAACGGCGAACAAACTAAGAGGACCAATCCCAAAATCAATCTGCAAACTTTCATCTCTTAAAAAGATTTATATGAGAAACAATGGTCTTGAAGGAAGAATACCTGACTGCATTGGTGGGCTTGCGAAACTAGAAGTCTTTCGCATCAATTATAACTCCTTTGATGATACTGTCTATTCATTTTTTTCATTGTTTCAGAACTCTAGTCCTGTTGCCATTAGTCTAAGTGAAATAACATTAAAAATAGATCAGCACCCATCTCCGACTATGTTGCAAATGAAATTTCTCTCTCTTAGATCATGTAATTTGAATGGAAAGTTTCCAGATTTCATTTCTAACATGACAAAACTAGCTTACTTAAATTTGGCCAATAATAGCCTAAGTGGAATAATCCCTTCTTGGTTGTTCAAACTCCCAGAACTCTCTTGCTTAGACCTCTCTGATAACAACCTTGAAGGACGCCTACCTCCTGTTCTTCTTCATCAATATGTCTTATTCACATCACTTCTTGTATCAGGTAACAAACTTCATGGCCCTATTCCTCTTCTGCCCGACACTCTTGAAGTTCTTGATCTGTCTGGAAATAAATTTACAGGAGAAATCCCAACACAGATAGGACAAATGTTACCAAATGCTAGATACATTTCCTTCTCCCGAAACCAATTCTCTGGTCCTATTCCCAGCGCTCTTTGTCAGCAGAACAATGTTCTTTTAAAGAATCTCGATTTTTCATACAACCACATGTCAGGTACAATCCCTTCGAGTTTGGGAAACTGCAAATCTCTCATGTTTCTGAATCTTGGAGCAAACTACATCATTGGAAACCTCCCAGATGAACTTGGATACCTAACAAATCTCAGTTCTCTCCAACTGAACAACAACCAGTTGGATGGCTCCTTCCCAAATGCCATCAGTCGCCTAAAGCAATTGGAGTTCTTGAACCTGGGGTATAACAACTTTGAAGGAAATATTCCCTCGTTTATCAGTGAGCTCCAGAATCTTAAAATTCTTGTGCTGAAATCAAATTCATTCAATGGTTCCATCCCACAAGAGATCAAATATTTGCGTCAGCTCCAATTCATTGATTTCTCAAACAACAAACTCTCCGGTCCAATCCCCAATATATTAGGCAGTTACAGCTCTCTCATTGCGCAACCTAGAAGCGGGGTCTGGCTTGGTTACATGATTGAGCTCACATACGCAGGCGTGACAATGGAAATGGTGACTAAAGGGAAGTTGCATGAGCTTGAAGTTGTCTTCTCATACGACACCGGCATTGATCTCTCAAACAATCTATTGGAAGGAAAGATTCCCAAGGAAATTGGTCTTTTGCAAGCTCTTTACATGCTTAATCTATCACATAACAGCCTTTCTGGAGAGATTCCTGCGAGTTTAGGCAGCATGAGAAGCATGGAGTCCTTAGACCTCAGTTTCAACCACTTGACAGGAGCAATTCCAGAGACTCTAACTTCATTGGACTTCCTTGGCAATTTGAACCTCTCCTACAACAACTTGAGTGGGAGAATTCCAATGGGAGCACACTTTGACACACTTAGTGGGGATGGATCAGCTTATATGGGAAATACCTTGTTGTGTGGGACTTCTATACAGAAGAGATGTGTGAGTGATACTGATCACATTGGTTCCGGAAATGAGAAGGTCGAGCAGGAAGAGGATGAAAGAGACATGGGGCCTCTTTATGGGCTTGTGGCCTTGGGTTATGGGGTTGGGTTCTTCATATCATTTGTTTGGACTATGGCCGTGACGGGAAGACAAACAAGTAAATGAGTGTTGTAGTTGGAATCAGCAGTTGGTCGAAGAATAATCCATCTTGGAGAACAGAGGCCTGCCTGGCATGTCATCCAAATTACAAAATTGTGCGAGCGTGTGTATATTGTGTGTATGTATCCATATTACAAAATTGTGCGGGCAAGTGTATACGTGTGTATGTATCTAGTTGGTTTCATGCTAATGATAAAGCTTGTTAGTGTTAGGAATTTTCTAGATTGCAATTTGATGGATGCATTTCATTCTAGCATCATTTGATTTACACACTTGCATTGGTTTTAAATAAACTTGAAATCTTGTTTTATTCATGCATTGCTTTTAAGATTTGTAAAAGTATTGATTTATGCATGATTTGTTTTTTAATCTTGGATGCATTTGATTTAGAAAAGAGTTTTCAAGAAATCAAGCAAGCCTTTGTTTTAAAAGTTTTGAATCTTTTTAGGCTTTTTATGTCATGTTTTAAAAACCATTAGAATCTTTAAAACATGTTTTCCTAGCTTGATTTAGTTGCCAAAAGGTCCCCCAAAGAAATAACTTTGAAATGGCAAAAGTTGGATTTTTTGTCAAAAGGGGGTTGTCCCGGCAGTGTCGCCGGTCGACCGAGATACAGGTCTCGGTCGACCGAGACAACTGCAGGCAAAATTTTCCTGGGAGCACCAACGGTCAGAAATATGACCGTTGTGTGTTCTCGGTCGACCGAGGCCTGTTTGCCGGTCGACCGAGGACTAGCCGTTGGCAACTTTTTGCTATAAATATGAGTTCTTTCCCTTGCCAAAAGTTGGGATTTTTAAGCCCCTCCTTGAGAGGTATTGAGGCATATCAAAAGGGAAAAGAACCAAGGGATGAAGGGGAAGATTAGGAAAGCTAAAGCTTGGATTAATGAAGTTAAACCACCAAGTAGGCTCTTCCTTTCTCAATCATATGTTTTCATGCTTTGTTTTATTTTTGGTAAATCATTTCTAGCATGATAAACTATGTTTGTGTTGTGTCCTTAACATGTGTTATGTTTTGAGTTGATTTATTGTTTTGGATACAACACCATATGATTCAATTCAAGTAGTACTTAACTTTGGTAAATCTAAGTAGATCATGTTAATGTAAAAACCTTTGAAATCATATGTAACATGATCCATATACTTGGTTGAATCTTTGGTTGTTGTTTTCCATCATAAGAAAATCACTTTCAAAACTATCTTATGTTTTGGACTCAACCTCTTTACAAATCATATGTTTTCATGTTTTGTTTTATCATTGGTAAATCTTTAGTAACATGATAATATATGATGTGTTGTATCCTTAGCATGTTTTATAATTTGAATTGATCTATTGTTTTGGATGCATCACCATTTGATTCAATACAAGTAGTACTTAATCTTTGGTAAATCTAAGTAAATCATGTTAATGGAAACATCTTTGAAATTAGATGTAACATGATTCATATACTTGGTTGAATCTTTGGTTGTTGTTTTCCATCATAAGAAAATCACTTTCAAAACTATCTTATGTTTTGGACTCAACCTCTTTACAAATCATATGTTTTCATGTTTTGTTTTATCATTGGTAAATCTTTGTAACATGTTAATATATGATATGTTGTATCCTTAGCATATTCTATATTTTGAATAGATCTATTGTTTTGGATACATCACCATTGATTCATCAAAGTAGTACTTTATTGGTAAATCTAAGTAGATCATGTTAATGAAAGATGTAACATGATTCATATACTTTGTTGAATCTTTGGGTGTTGTTTTTCCATCATAAGAAAATCTCCTTCAAATGTATCTTATGTTTTGGATTCAACATCATTACAAATCATATGTGTATTATTGTTTTAATGCTTCACAACTTGCCTTACTTTGATTGGTAAATCTTTTTCAAGTTGTCCTTATAATTACATATGATTTGTCCCCTCTTTTCAATCAAATCTATTTTTATGTTTTGAGCTTCATTGATGATTTGATTGACATCCCTATGCATCACATGTTTAGAGCTAATCCATTTCATACAACTTGTGTAACTTTGATATCATTAACAAGTTGTTACTTTTAACATGTGATTGCGTTATATCCTCAATCATAAATGTTTTTGAGCTAAAACTTTCAAAAGCCTTAGGCATACATTTATGAGCTTTCATTTTCTAAATGATTGAGGACCACACACACACACTTCATGTGTTTTCATCTTTGCATTCATAGTGTGAGTGTGTATTTGTATTTCACTTCCATATCCGCCTATTTAAGAGGCAATGTAATGAGCTTAATAGAATCTCCATCAAGTGTATTAAAGACACTAAATTAGAGAGATAACCAACCTTGTGGTTGAAGAGGTTATTGCTTAGCCTATAAAAGCATAATGTATAGGTTGATGTTAAGCCTTGAAAAACATCAATGTAAAGGTTATTGCTTAGCCTTGGAAAGCATATTGTAAAGGTTATTGCTTAGCCTATTGAAAAGCATAAATAGTGGAAATCCGGTGGGGTGTTGGATCACAAGCCGGTAGTGGATGTAGGCATTGAGGCCGAACCACTATAAATCCTTGTGTAATGGTGCTTGCTTTGTGGTGATTGTTTATATTAGCTTCCGCATATTGTTTGATAATCATCACTTGTGACTAGTTGGTTTTTAAGAAGTTAAAATTAGTTAAAATTGGTCATAAAAGAAGCTCACCCTATTCACCCCCCCTCTAGGGTTCGGATCCCCATGGACTTACAAGTGGTATCAGAGCTTGGTTACTCCATTTTAGGGCTTAACAACCCGGAGTTGATCCTTGCTAGATTTGAACCCTAGTGTTGTGTTTTTAATGCATATCTTTATGTTGATTTCCACTATGTTTGAAAATGTTTTTCCCTAGCCTCTTTGCACCACTCTAAGACTTTTCTAAGTTATATCTTCTAGAGTTGGTGAGTCCTCAAAGTGATCTCTCAAGGACACATTTTCAAGACCTTAGGTTTATTTTCAAAGGTAGACTATTTGAGTAACCTTAAGGCCTTGATACCCCTAGACCAACCTATGCTTTTTAATTATATCTTTTTGTTGGTCATGTTACATTTGCATTTTGTTTCTTTAAAGTCACATCTTTTAAAATGCAATGTTTCTTTGTGATCATTTGATTTTGTCTTCATGAACTTTTATAGTTATATCTCATGGTTTTCAAAATCCTTGATTGCAATTTTTTCATGATGGATTTGCATGTTGTTAATATAGTAATATCTCTTGTTGTGCATATCTATTCATGATCAATTGATTGTGATTACAAATGCTTTCATAGCTAGTTTTTCATGATCAATTGATGTTGGAAAATCATTTGATGATTGTCATAGTTATATCCTTTTTGAATCAAATGATTTGAATCTATTTAAGTTTTCCATTGATTTTCAAGTTATATCTCTTGGTATGGAAACTTTGTGAGTGTCTATTGTTTTACAAATTGAAATTTTACAATAGTACACTTCTTGTTTTTCAAATTCACTTGCTCATAATTCTATAAATGATTCTTTGTTGGAATTTCATATATTGAAGTGATTTGAGAAACTTTGGAAAATGTTCTATGCTTTATTGGTTGTATTTTTAGAAGCATTTTCCTTGAATTTATTTCCTTGTGCCTAATTATGATTATATCATTTGGAAGGAAATATTTTTTACAAACAATTTGCATCTTTGCTCATTTAGTTATATTTCATTTATGCAAATTGATTTTGATATCTTACTTTGCTTGGTTAGATATGATTTCATTGATTTGCATGTTTGTGCCTATTTTGGTATATAGTTTCATTAATGCAAATTAATGAGTGTTTATGTGCTTTATAGTAAAATCTTGTATTTGAGCTTTATAAGTGCATATGTGATTTTATGTGCTAAGTTCATTTGGTATAAACCTCATATCTTTTTCCATTGCATTGTAAGCTTAGTGCATTTGCTAAGAGTGGAGATGTTACATGATAGATTGATCTTTTAACTTCATACCTTCTTGTGTTTACAATAGTTATATTCTTTTTGATGATTGGTATGAGTTAGATCTTGAGTGTTGATTAATCCTCTCTATGCAAATGTCAAATTGTTCTATGTATGGTTGTGATCTTAGTTATATTTGTTGAAACCATACTAGAACTCAAATCCATCATCTATGCCTTATAGTCATTTCTATTTGGATGGTTATGATGTTGATTCATGTATATTCACTAAGTGATAACATCCTTATACATGTCTCAACCTCATAGTAGTGCCTTGATCATATGAAACTCTTTGAAATCCATTCCTCATATTTCTATGTGTTTGATGGATAACTTAGATGTTGAATTCATATGATTTAGTCACTTTATAAATTGCATGCATTTCAAAGTCATATCCTTGTGCATTGCAATTTATCTTGTTCATCACTATACTCAATAGTTATATCTTTAAAAGTGATGAATATGCATTTATGATGCTTGATGGAATTTTGTCACATTCTTGCTCTTTATCATGTTATCAAATTCAATTGGATTCAATTGGTATATTGTTTGATTGATTTGATTTCTTGTGAATGTGATAAAACTTGTGTGCATTGGATTGAACTTGATAAGTAATATGATTGTTCCATGTCACACACCATTAGCATCATAATGCTCATGTTGCCACCTCTTTTGCTCATATAGGTATATCTCATGACCACCATGTTTATGTGTTCATAATATTGGTTGGTTATTAGTTGAGGTTGGCTTCATGTTTGAATTTCATTTCACTCATCTTGCACTTTAATAGTCACATTTTTTTTTATTGAATGAAATGAGTTCAAGATTGTCATAGCATATGCTTTCCATAGTTAGATTATTTGATGCTATGATTAATAAACCCCATTGCTTCATGGATAGCTCTAATTTGGATTTTCCCTAATAGTTATATTTCTAAATCCATTTTAGAGTGATTGATTTATTAAGTCATATCCTAAATCTCAATTGGTATTCTTTGTTTGTCCAATTGATATCCATGATTGCTTTTCTCATTTGACCTAGCTCTCTTTTGGTAATTTGATCATATGTGCTTTTATAGTTAAATGAATCTAATCCTTTCTTTGAAGTTGACCCTCACTTGGTTAAACCATCTTCTTCTTGTACCTAATAGTTAAATCTTTGTCAAGAGTTTGACAAAAGGAGAGAATGGATTGAGGGGGAGTGTAAACCTTCATAAGAAGTATTAGTTTTGATCAAATTGACCCTAGGATTGCCTTTGAGCCCTTAGAGACTACTACCACACATGATAGCCTGTTATGTATTTCATTTTCGATTTCATTTGTTAACAGGTGCTACTAAAGGTATTTTCTTTGTTTCATGTGTGTAGGTACCTTTGCAATTTAATGGCAAAGGGGGAGAAATTATGCAAGTTCTCAAAAAGGTAAAGAGAATGTCCAAGCTTCCTAAGGGGAGAGTTGTGTATGATCTTCTACAAGGGGAGAGAATACATACCTTGCCAAAAGGAGAAAGAGGCATGGTCAAAGGGGGAGAGCTAATAGAAGAAAGAAAGCTTGGAAGCTAAAGAAGATGCTTGGCTAAAGAAAGAAAGATTGAAGAATGATCAAGCTCCAAGCATCATGAAGAATGAAGAGAAGAAAAGAGCCCAAGCTAAGAGAAGCATCCAAGAAGATTTCAAGACTTGTCCAGCTGAGGGGGAGCTGAAGACTAAGTGTGTAATCTCAGTGGTGAGTGTGTTTGCCATCAAATTGCAAAGGGGGAGATTGTTAGGAATTTTCTAGATTGCAATTTGATGGATGCATTTCATTCTAGCATCATTTGATTTACACACTTGCATTGGTTTTAAATAAACTTGAAATCTTGTTTTATTCATGCATTGCTTTTAAGATTTGTAAAAGTATTGATTTATGCATGATTTGTTTTTTAATCTTGGATGCATTTGATTTAGAAAAGAGTTTTCAAGAAATCAAGCAAGCCTTTGTTTTAAAAGTTTTGAATCTTTTTAGGCTTTTTATGTCATGTTTTAAAAACCATTAGAATCTTTAAAACATGTTTTCCTAGCTTGATTTAGTTGCCAAAAGGTCCCCCAAAGAAATAACTTTGAAATGGCAAAAGTTGGATTTTTTGTCAAAAGGGGGTTGTCCCGGCAGTGTCGCCGGTCGACCGAGACAACTGCAGGCAAAATTTGCCTGGGAGCACCAACGGTCAGAAATATGACCGTTGTGTGTTCTCGGTCGACCGAGGCCTGTTTGCCGGTCGACCGAGGACTAGCCGTTGGCAACTTTTTGCTATAAATATGAGTTCTTTCCCTTGCCAAAAGTTGGGATTTTTAAGCCCCTCCTTGAGAGGTATTGAGGCATATCAAAAGGGAAAAGAACCAAGGGATGAAGGGGAAGATTAGGAAAGCTAAAGCTTGGATTAATGAAGTTAAACCACCAAGTAGGCTCTTCCTTTCTCAATCATATGTTTTCATGCTTTGTTTTATTTTTGGTAAATCATTTCTAGCATGATAAACTATGTTTGTGTTGTGTCCTTAACATGTGTTATGTTTTGAGTTGATTTATTGTTTTGGATACAACACCATATGATTCAATTCAAGTAGTACTTAACTTTGGTAAATCTAAGTAGATCATGTTAATGTAAAAACCTTTGAAATCATATGTAACATGATCCATATACTTGGTTGAATCTTTGGTTGTTGTTTTCCATCATAAGAAAATCACTTTCAAAACTATCTTATGTTTTGGACTCAACCTCTTTACAAATCATATGTTTTCATGTTTTGTTTTATCATTGGTAAATCTTTAGTAACATGATAATATATGATGTGTTGTATCCTTAGCATGTTTTATAATTTGAATTGATCTATTGTTTTGGATGCATCACCATTTGATTCAATACAAGTAGTACTTAATCTTTGGTAAATCTAAGTAAATCATGTTAATGGAAACATCTTTGAAATTAGATGTAACATGATTCATATACTTGGTTGAATCTTTGGTTGTTGTTTTCCATCATAAGAAAATCACTTTCAAAACTATCTTATGTTTTGGACTCAACCTCTTTACAAATCATATGTTTTCATGTTTTGTTTTATCATTGGTAAATCTTTGTAACATGTTAATATATGATATGTTGTATCCTTAGCATATTCTATATTTTGAATAGATCTATTGTTTTGGATACATCACCATTGATTCATCAAAGTAGTACTTTATTGGTAAATCTAAGTAGATCATGTTAATGAAAGATGTAACATGATTCATATACTTTGTTGAATCTTTGGGTGTTGTTTTTCCATCATAAGAAAATCTCCTTCAAATGTATCTTATGTTTTGGATTCAACATCATTACAAATCATATGTGTATTATTGTTTTAATGCTTCACAACTTGCCTTACTTTGATTGGTAAATCTTTTTCAAGTTGTCCTTATAATTACATATGATTTGTCCCCTCTTTTCAATCAAATCTATTTTTATGTTTTGAGCTTCATTGATGATTTGATTGACATCCCTATGCATCACATGTTTAGAGCTAATCCATTTCATACAACTTGTGTAACTTTGATATCATTAACAAGTTGTTACTTTTAACATGTGATTGCGTTATATCCTCAATCATAAATGTTTTTGAGCTAAAACTTTCAAAAGCCTTAGGCATACATTTATGAGCTTTCATTTTCTAAATGATTGAGGACCACACACACACACTTCATGTGTTTTCATCTTTGCATTCATAGTGTGAGTGTGTATTTGTATTTCACTTCCATATCCGCCTATTTAAGAGGCAATGTAATGAGCTTAATAGAATCTCCATCAAGTGTATTAAAGACACTAAATTAGAGAGATAACCAACCTTGTGGTTGAAGAGGTTATTGCTTAGCCTATAAAAGCATAATGTATAGGTTGATGTTAAGCCTTGAAAAACATCAATGTAAAGGTTATTGCTTAGCCTTGGAAAGCATATTGTAAAGGTTATTGCTTAGCCTATTGAAAAGCATAAATAGTGGAAATCCGGTGGGGTGTTGGATCACAAGCCGGTAGTGGATGTAGGCATTGAGGCCGAACCACTATAAATCCTTGTGTAATGGTGCTTGCTTTGTGGTGATTGTTTATATTAGCTTCCGCATATTGTTTGATAATCATCACTTGTGACTAGTTGGTTTTTAAGAAGTTAAAATTAGTTAAAATTGGTCATAAAAGAAGCTCACCCTATTCACCCCCCCTCTAGGGTTCGGATCCCCATGGACTTACAGTTAGTATTTGCTTCCAAATAAATTCAAATTCATTCCACACCCACCCACATACACCTATACACACATAGAGACGCTACTATATTGCATCTTACTAGCATAAATTTAGGAAAATTTGGATATGAGATTGTTAAGGAGAAACAGTCAATGCATGTTCCCTCTCTCCAGAATTGAACTAACAACTCACTCTTATCCATATCTCAACAGATGATCTTATCCCTTATTTGTTGTAACAGCATTCACTTAATGTATATATATGATTGCTCTCACAGTTAGTTATTGTGAGAAAGATATTAATACAAAAAAAACTCTTTAGAATTCAAGTTGGTATCAGAGCCTTATCCACCATGGCCAGTTCTTCCTCTTCCTCTTCATCAACAACTGTCCCATCATCACCATTTTCTTCCTTCACCTTCTCTCCTTTTACTCCCAATATTTCCCATGCTCTTCCAGTCAAACTTGATCGCACTAACTTCCTACTGTGGCGGTCTCAATTTCTTCATGTTCTGTGTCTTCACAATGCCATGGGCTTTATTGATGGCTCCTCCCCATGTCCCTCTCAATTTGTTCTTGATCGACATGGAAACCCAACCGATACCGTTAATCCCGAGTTTCTGAAATGGCAAACTCTAGACCAGACTCTGCTTAGCTGGTTCATTTCATCTCTCACTGAGCCTGTGCTTGCTCAAGTGGTAGGTTTGTCTACAGCCAGAGAGGTTTGGCAGTCTCTTGAGAAAATGCACTCGGCTCAATCTCGAACCAAAATCATGACTCTAAAGTACCAGCTGCATACCCTTAAGAAAGGGTCTCTCTCTATGTCTGATTATGTTCAAAAGAAGAAGTCCATTGCTGGCAATCTTGCTGCTGTGGCTCAGCAAGTTTCTGATTTTGATATGGCTTCTAGTCTTCTTAGTGGTCTTAGCTCTGACTATGAGGCTTTTGTCACCTCCATAACCACTCGTGTAGAACCCATTTCTCTTCATGACTTAATTGGGTTTCTATTCTCTCAAGAAGCACGAATTGAAGAAACATCTGCCACAGTTGAAGTTCCCACGACGAATTTGGCAACACATTCTATTGGTACAAATAGAGGAAGAGGGCGGTCTCCTAGTAATAATCGAGGCCGCGGACGTGGCCGTGGTCGTGGCCGCCATCAATATGACCAACAAAGACCTTCTGGTCGATCTTTTAGTGGTCGTCCAACTTGCCAAGTTTGTCACAAGTATGGTCATTCAGCCATTCAATGCTATCACAGGTATGACCTAGACTATCAAGGTGAAAATCCAGCACCTGCTGCACTGCTTGCTGGTTCTCCCATTGGTTCTGATGCTGCATGGTATCCGGACTCCGGTGCGACTCATCACCTGACTGCTGACATGGCCAATTTGTCCACTCATTCCGAGTATCATGGTCCTGACCAGGTTCATGTTGGTAATGGTAATGCCCTATCTATTACACATGTTGGATCCTCTTTGCTTCATACTCCTTCACAATCCTTTCGTTTGACTAATCTATTGCGTGTGCCCACTATTACTAAAAATCTTCTTTCTGTTCGACAGTTCACCAAAGATAATAATGTTGTTTTTGAATTTCATCCCTCTTGTTGCTATGTTAAGGATCCAATGAGCGGCCAAATCCTTCTACGCGAGACGCTTAAGGACGGTCTCTATGCTCTTGACCTCTTGGATTCTGCTCCTCCAACTGCACTTATCGGTGAGCGTACATCTGTTGATGTCTGGCATGCTCGTCTTGGTCATCCCTCTCCAAAGGTTCTTGCAAGAGTTCGGTCCCAGTATCATTTACCATTTTCTTCTTCCATTAGTTCTTTTTGTGATGCTTGTCACTGTAATAAAAGCAAGAGATTGCCATTTACTTCCTCTTTATCCACTTGTAATCGTCCATTGGAATTATTACATTATGATCTTTGGGGACCCTCTCCAGTTACTGCTATTAATGGACATCGTTATTACATCCATTTTACTGATCATTTTAGTCGTTTTATGTGGGTTTTTCCATTGCACCGCAAATCTGATGCCCTTTCTGTTTTTATTTTATTTAAATCACAAATTGAAAAGTTACTTAGGCTACCAATTAAGCAGCTCCAAACTGATGGTGGCGGTGAGTTTAAGAAATTTTCTTCCTTTTTAGCATCTTCTGGTATTTCTCACCGGTTCTCTTGTCCTCATACTCATGCCCAAAATGGACTCGCTGAAAGGAAGCACCGCCACTTGGTTGAAACTGGCCTCACCCTTTTGGCCCGTGCCTCCATTCCATTGCACTATTGGGTCGATGCTTTTGCAACTGCTGCATACTTAATTAATCGGATGCCAACCCCTATTTTATCTAATAAATCTCCCTATGAAAAACTTTTTTGTAAAACTCCAGAGTATTCTTTCCTTCGTGTTTTTGGTTGTGCATGTTATCCAAATCTCAGGCCTTATAACAAAAACAAATTGCAACCAAGGTCTATCCGCTGTATTTTTCTGGGCTACTCCAATATGCATAATAAAGGATATAAATGTTTACATCAAGAAACTGGTCGGCTCTATATATCCAGAGATGTTTTTTTCAATGAAGACAATTTTCCTTTTTCTAAGCCTGTTCTTTCTTCTTCCTCCCCTCCACCTTCACCTCGTTTTGTCTCTCCATTTCATACAACTGCACCTCTGATTGAGGGGGTCGGTTTTTCCCCTTCTCCCACTGGTGCTAACTCAATTCCGCATCCAGCACCCACATCAACATCTCCTTCCAATGCAATTTCTACTGTTCCCCCAGTTTTATCTCCAATCTTGCCCAATACATCTGAACCACTACTTCCATCTCATCCAATGGTCACTCGAACTCGTGATCACACCAGACGACCTAAGACATATCTGGACTTTGTTACTCGGCACCCCCTCCCTCATGGACTGCTTGCCCATTGTCATCAGGATGAGGTTGAACCCACATGTTTTACTCAAGCCAACAAGCATCCAAAATGGAGGACTGCTATGGAGGAGGAGTTCAATGCACTCATGCGCAATGGGACTTGGCTGCTTGTACCGTCGCATTCTAACATGAACTTGGTTGGCTGTAAGTGGGCCTTTCGAATTAAGCGGAAGGCCGATGGCTCGGTTGAACGATATAAAGCTCGCTTAGTTGCTAAGGGGTTTCACCAACAGCCAGGGGTGGATTTTCAGGAGACCTTCAGTCCAGTGATAAAACCTGTTACAATTCGTCTCGTTTTGAGTCTCGCTTTAACATTCAGGTGGCCCTTGCGACAGCTGGACGTCCAAAATGCATTTTTGCATGGCTACTTACATGAAGATGTCTACATGGTTCAACCGCCAGGCTTTCAAAACAAACACTTTCCTACTCATGTTTGTAAGCTAAAAAGGGATTTATATGGTCTCAAACAAGCCCCTGATGCTTGGTATCACAGGCTAAGCTCTTTTCTCTACTCTATTGGTTTTTCTACTTCTCGATTGGATACATCTCTCTTCTATAAGAGAACAGGGGATCTCATTCTTCTTATTTTGATATATGTTGACGATATTATCATCACTGGGAATGACATGCATCAGCTTAATACCTTGTTAAGATTGTTAGGTGCTGAATTTGCTCTCAAGGACTTGGGGTCCCTTACTTTCTTCCTTGGCATTGAAATCTTGCCTCAACAAAAAGGGCTTTTGCTATCTCAGTGCAAGTACATCCATGACCTACTACTTAAGACAAAACTGGATGGTGTAAAACCTGTTAGCACTCCAATGGCAACAGGAAGTCAACTCAGTCGCTTCTCTGGTTCACCTTTCTCTGATCCATCCCTCTATCGCAGTACAGTAGGCGCACTCCAATATCTTACCATTACTAGGCCCGACATAGCCTACTCTGTCAGCAAAGTTTCTCAGTTTATGCAATCTCCAACTGATGTTCACTAGATTGCTGTGAAACGCATCTTATGGTATCTCAAGCATACTATCATGTATGGTCTCCTCTTGCAGCCTATTTCTCATTTTCAACTCCATGGTTTTAGTGATGCTGATTGGGCTGGTTGCCCAGATCATCGCAAATCCACTAGTGGGTATGGTGTTTTTCTTGGTTCAAATCTTCTCAGCTGGAGCTCGAAGAAGCAAGCTACTGTATCCAGGTCCAATACCGAGGCTGAATATCGCGGTGTTGCACTTGTTTCTTGTGAGCTACTTTGGCTTCAACAACTGCTCTATGAACTTGGTTTTTCACTCCGACGTCCTGCTGTAATTTGGTGTGATAATATCGGCGCTATTTATCTTTCCACCAATCCAGTCTTCCATGGTAGAACCAAGCATGTTGAAGTGGATGTGCATTTTGTCCGTGATCTTGTCCGGAAAGGTCGACTGCAAGTACTATATCTTTCTACTACAGATCAACTTGCAGACATTTTTACAAAACCGCTACCCTTTACTCGTTTCTCTACTCTGCGCAACAAGCTCACTGTTCATGCTGACCAGTCTCGCTTGAGGGGGCGTGTTAAGGAGAAACAGTCAATGCATGTTCCCTCTCTCCAGAATTGAACTAACAACTCACTCTTATCCATATCTCAACAAATGATCTTATCCCTTATTTGTTGTAACAGCATTCACTTAATGTATATATATGATTGCTCTCACAGTAAGTTATTGTGAGAAAGATATTAATACAAAAAAACTCTTTAGAATTCAAGTGAGATGATAGCTTTCTCTTAGATATATTAAACTTTCATCCAACCCAGATTAATGGTATATGGCTACGGTGATGATGATATAATATGAAGGCATGCTATTCTTAAGTTGCATCAATATTTTAGTTCTATTGAGTGTTAATGTTTTTTTTTTATTCCTTCTTTTTTAAAGTTAAACTTGAGTACGTATTCGTTACCTTAATTATTAGACTAGGCCATTAAACAGGCAGAGACAGGAGGAGGCCGGCCTCGCTAGACCGGACCCCACAGATTAGGCCATTACAAATGGAGAACGCCATGAACATTTCACATTTTGACTGTGGCACACACATGTAGATTACTGCATAATTCCTACTCCAGCCTTGTTAAGCAACATATGCATGTGCCTGCGCAATGACAAGCTTCATGGAGCAGCCAAGAAATCAGAGGACTTTGTCCAAAAGTTAGTGTTAATAGTTCAAAATACACAAATACTAACAATAGAAAAATAAATTAGAATTTCAGAGATAGATTAGTCTCATCAAAATATGGTTATACAAGCATTAAAAGTACAATCATTGTGGAGAAATGTTTTGAAACAATTTTCTTTCATTTGATAATATTTCGACTTCCATGTCTGGATGCAATATAAGTTCTGTCGATCTTTTGTACAGCAATCTAAATTTTCTGATAGATATTGATCATTGATGTATTGTGTGTGGAGGGTGAAGTAGAAAATGAAAGGGAAAGAAAGAAAGAAGAGTGGAATTCCAGGGTGGGTGGTAGAATATCCCTTTGTCATTGGTTGAGTCTTGGGACTCACATCAGCTGTTGGACAAAGAGTCTTGGACGACATCTGTAGGGCAAGCACTGCCCATATGAGTCTCCCTTTCTTGTCCAGAAAAGTCCACAGGCACGACCCATGTGATCTTCTCGACCACATGCAATATTGTCTACAAGCTTCATCCAAAAGAAGCTACTCTCTAAAGACTGCCTTGTGCACCAACCCACATCCCCGATCGACCTTGATGTGCGAAAGATGGATGGGCCATGTGGACAATTTGGTAAGCCACATGCCGCCACTGACCTTATAGTTTCAAAGCACTATAAATTAAAGTGCCGGCTCTTTTTGTGCGTTCAAGGAATGCAAGTGATGGTGCAGTGAATGAGAAGCAAGGTGTGTAAGTGGTGAGTGAGAGAGAGAGTATTGTAGGGTGCCTAGTGTAATGTTTGTATAAAGTGCTGTGAATTTTGTAGTGTTGAGTCTGGGTCCACCGTACGTCTTCCTGCTACATCTACCTTGAGCTTAGTCTCCACTCGGTGTAGAAAAACTATTGGCTATTTGGCTTCTTTGCTACTAGTATTGAGTTCACTGGGAAGTATATAAACACAAATACAAAGAGAGAGGATATCTCAAGACACTTTAATCTTCCATAGTACCACATAGCATGGGTCAAAAGGTTGATGAAGAGTTAAAAACATGGAAGGCAGCAGCTTTAGGATTGTGGGCCCAGTACCTATTAATTTTCTTTGGACGATGATTCCTACCAAAACCTCAAAAAAGTATTAGTGGATGCAACATAAATACTTTCCAATATTCTTTCAGGATGCACCCACTCTTCAATAGATACTGCAAGCTCGAGAGGTTGGCTGGCTAACCATTCGAACCAAACGGTCAGTTGGCTCTGATATTATATGAAAAAGAAATTTTACTAACTATTCCTACCAAAATCTGGAGGTGTTAGTAGGAATGGTTAGCCAAAAAACCTTAATATGGTTTTAGAGCCCATGGTCATGAGATCGAATTCCAAGAGGAATGACTCAGCCGTAAAAATAAATGTGCGTCGCCAAGCATGCGCCGACCAAATTCCACCTGAGGGGAGTGTTGAGGAGTGGGCTCTTCCCACGGGTGAGTATTGAAAAGTATTTATGATGTATCCACTAATACCTCAAGTTTTAAGTAGGAATAGTTAGCCAAAGAAATTTAATAGCACCAAGGTCACAATGTAGAGAGTACACAAGTTTTTCATTTATACTGTATTTGTACTTTGTACTGTAGTATGTTTTATTTATATTCTTTTCCTTATACTGCACCCTTGATCTTTAAATAATTAATATATAAGGCAAATTAGAGATAATTATAAAAGATACTATATTGTCACATGCGGAGATGCAAATTCTTCTCATTTGGACTTAGTATTCTCTAACATAGTTATTGACCATTGCCACTGTCTTAATTTTCTTCCAACTGCCAGCCTTCTATAATTTTATTCAAAGGCTTGACAAAACCCAACCCAAATTCCAAGCCGGTTTTAATTTCAGGTCTAAGCTTCACCCAAACCTGAGCAAGCCTGACCCAAGTATAAGGGTTTGGAGGCTTCAGCCCCACTCGAACCTATAAAAAAATCAAATTAAACACACCTCCAGATTTTGAAAATTAATAGTTTTTTTACATTTGCCCTCTCTCCTACGATTTTCTTTACATTGAGCCCCCCAACAAAAGAAAAAAAAAATCCTGGGTCCACCCATGAGAAATCCCATCCATCCGAATTTCACTTTGGCCGGATCAGGTCATGTTGATTGTGTTTTGTTTTCGCAACAAAAAAAAAAAAATCACAGGGTTATGAATTCTCCAAATTTAATCTCCAATTGGTTACTAAAATACTCAAGCATAATCCAATACTAGCAAAGCATGCCTACGCTAATTAAGCCTGGGCCCATAAATAAAAACACTTCCAATTTGTGGCTATTTTATGAGATATTAATTAGTGATAAAATAAATATTAAACAAATAAATATATCATTTATTACGGTTCGAAGTATGGCCCAACCCAAAATTTATACAAAGTAAATATTATTTTTTATATAAATGAGTATGAAATTTCAAGTCTTATGTAAATTAACATTAATGTTTATGTATTTATTTTTGTAATTTCAATCAATTGCAAAATTGTATGTGATCGTGTCTTTAGGAATTAGAATATGAGGCCCACTTTAAAAAAGTTTATTGTATGTGGAGCCCATATGTATAAATCACTAACAAGGATCCACTCTTAAAAATCACAAACATTAAGGATTTCTAACCATAATAGATATATTAAGATTCTAAATCCACCTAAAGAAGACTCATTTTAACTTGGTTGGATAGAGTCATTGAGCAAGATGAATTTTTTCATCCGGACTCTTTAATCACTTATCCATAATAAATATATATTAAAATTTGAATTCACATAAAGACGCTTAACAAAAGTGCACTCTGAATTGATTGATAGAACTTATATCTTGAGATTGATTGGGATCTAATTTCTCAAATTGGTTTGAGATTAGAGTCAAATTTTGCAATTGATTAGCAAATCGGACTCCAATTTCGAAATTGATGCCTACATCTATAATATATATTAATTGAGGAAGGTGATATCATGAGAATCCAAAAGGCCAAAAGTCACTTTCAAAGAAATTGACTTTGAGGATTCTAGAATTCAAATTAAGAATTTTAAATGCTTTATGCTAGAAAACTCTAGCGGTTATTTAGCATAATTCAAAATTCACCAAATGCCGTCCTTTAAGAAGAATTTCAAATGCTTAAGTATATTTTAGTGTTAAAAAAAATTAAATTAAAAAAGGACTAGAAGTTATAATAATGACTTTTATGTAGGAATACATAAACTAATCTTTTTTTTTTAAATGTGACATTTATGTAGGTTGATTTCCATTATTGTAACAACCAAGGATGTAAATGGGTCAATTCTGGTTCGGAGCCATGGTAGATCTGGAACCGAAACCATTAACGAGAAGATGGAACTAAAATCGGAATCGAAACTGATTCGGAATATGATGTTTCCTTGTTCCAGAACCATAATCGTTAATAAGATGGAATCGGAAACAGAAGCAGCTCCGTATATAGTACAAATTTGGATAGAGACCAATGTCCATAGGAGGAATTCTAAAAAACTTAAGGTAATATGTCTGGTCCAAGTTCGATAGGACCGATTTGAAACATGTTTCCTTGTTACGAAACCATAAAAATAGTTAATAAGAAGATGGAATCAGCACCAGAAGCGGATCTATATATAATACAAATCTGGATAGAGACCCAGGTCCATAAGTCCATAGGAGAAATTTTAAAAAATTAAGGTAATATGTCGGATTTCAAATCCATAGGTCGGAACCAAGGTGGTGCTGGATCAAGACCCATTTACGTCACGGGTCCGAAAAAGGGCCCAGACCTAAACCTATTTTCTTATTAAGGCCTAAATAAAGACGCAAATCCAATTTTTAATAAGTCAAAACTATGAGTAAATGGAGAATTAAGAACCATTTACATCCCTATAGAAAGGCCATTTGAAATGCTAAGAGTCCGTGGCTTTGAGTCACTAAAATGTAGCCAAAAAACTAGAGAAAATAAAAATAAATAAAAATAAAAAATAAAAAATAAAAAGGGCTAGTGTTCTTCTCGGATATAGCTCAAAACAAAGAGGCCCTAAAATGAAGTGAAATCATCACACAGCCGCTTAAAAACCATATAACTCCCGCCAAATCGCATCTCTATTCTATGGGTCATGAAATGTAAGACTCCATTCCTTTCAGTTGCCAAACTCTCACAGTCACAGACAGAGTCCTATGGGGTTTTGTCATTCCAAACGCTATAGGCATCAGATATGGAGAAAGGTCTGATTTCTGTGGATAGGTGGGATGAACAGAGCCAGGCCTATTTCCTCACTCATCTCCACGCCGATCACACCCAGGGTTTGTCCCACAGATGGAAGAGAGGCCCTCTCTTCTGCTCTCCCATCACCTCTCGGCTCTTGCCTGCAAAATTCCCAGGTTTCAATCTGTCGTTGATTCGGGTTTTGGAGATTGGGTCTCCCCATTTGATTTCTTTGCTTTCTCCCTCTTCTGGGTCGGAGATTGCCGTTCGAGTTACTGCAATTGACGCGCTCCATTGCCCTGGTAATGACCCTGGTAATGGTTTGTTTGGATGATGCATTTCTGTGAAATATTGTAGAGAATGGAGTTGGGTTGCTGAATAGTTGGTTGGTTATGGTTTTTGTGGTTGTTTGCTTGTTTGCTTTTTAATTACTGTTTTGGTAGATAACTGGGTGTTTTCTGAGTTTGGAGTTTGATTTAAGTGGGACCCACTTGATTCTGATTGCCCTCTTCTTTCTTGTGGTCCCTGATCAAGTCTCCCCAAATGAAGTTTATCTGTGATCACCCATTTCAATTCACTCATTTTTTCTATGTAGAAACAGGGTTTCAACAAATAAAAAAAATTATTTTTTATTGTGGGTGTTTTTTTTTTTTTGGGATTTGTAGCTTGATCAAGTGAGACCCACTTGCTTCATCTCTTTCGTATGGGTCTTTGATCAAGTGGGTCCCACGTTCCCTGATGGTTTTAGAACAAGATTCTTCTTAAATGAACTTTATCTTGGATGAATCATACCAGTTAAATGTTCAATTCTCTCATTTCTTTTTTTTTTTTTTTTTTTACTTTTGATACTTTTGTTGTTAGAAATTTGGTTTTGTTAAATTGATAAAACCATTGTATGTTTCACACTCTTGTATGATATATTTATTGTGCAATATGGCCTCAATCAAACCCTTGGTTGAAAGGGTTGGAAGTTGGAACTACATGATTTTGAGCCACAATCAGATCCCTTTATTTGAAGGGATTACATTCATATGATTTTAGGAAATTTGATGGAGCAATTTAAACAACCTCCAAGAGAACTGGTAACCCAAGTCAAAACAATCCTAATGGCACCTGAATTGTGATAAACTGATAATACTCCACCTGCCTATTAAAAGGTCGAATTGTTTTTGTCCAAGAGGTTTAGGGATGTCCAGATAATACTCTGCTGGATTATTTCTCATACCAAGTGTAATAGGCTGCTGATGTGAAACTATAACATCATTGAGAAGATGGCCTTAACCAAGTTAGCTCACAGCCGGCGGCAGTCATAGCCTTCATCAAGGAACTTGACACTGTGGTTTGTTCCTTGTTTTTCCAGGAGATGGGGCTGTCTAAAAGAATGTCATATTAGCCGATTGAACACCTCATCATTTGGCTACTGCGACTAGCCCAATCAAACTGCCTTGGATTGGCAGGAACCAGCTTCCTGTTGAACTGTGTGGAACTTAGGAGACCCGCTGGAACATGCTTGCTTAAATCCACATAATCATTTTTTTAACCCGCAACTATTATCTTTTATCAGTAAAATCCTGGGGGTATGTGCTTATATAAACCACTTTGCTGAGGTCCCCACTGAAGGAAAGCATTGTTGAGGTCGAGTTGGTGAAGTGGCCAATTGTGAAGGCAAGGTGTTCTTGCTGTGTGAAATCTTTAGGTACCAAATGGGCCTCGTTAGTTATACTGCTTGATTAAGCTCTCTGCATGGTGCTTGATCGTGTAGTTCCATTTATGGTCTTGCAGTGCCTTCGGCGAAAGTTTTTGGCTCTGAGGTTGTAGTTATGGTTGTAACAAAAGCTTTGCAAGAATGCAAGGGGTAGAAAGCTTATCAGAGAAAGATAATGTTGGCTGGGAAAGGTAGTACTTGAAGACCAGTCACAAAAGATGATTTAGGTAGAATAAGGAATCACGCAAGCAGAGCATTCATAGTCTTCATTCACTAGATTTGATGGGTTGCTATTATCAGCCATGGTTCACGTTAACTTTGGTTCTCATTTCATATAAGTTGTTGATGTTCAATGGATGATCCAATATGAAAATACCTATAGCAATTTTTTTCTATAGGTTACTCTCATTACTGTCACGCGAAAATTGGATGGTCATGTGAAGCCATTCTGATGCCATCACTTCCTAAACTGTGGAAGTATGTGAGGCTTGGTTCCTATAATGAATCATGATTAGTCAGTGATGTTCTCTCATGCTTAAGTTTAACTCTGTTCCGTGTTAGATCCTAGATTTGTTGGGTTGCCATTATCAGCCATTGTTCATGGTTGGTTGCTGTGCAGGTGCTGTCATGTATTTATTCTGTGGCGAATTTGGATCCATGCTATATACAGGAGATTTTCGCTGGGAAGCAGGCAGTGACAAAGCACAAATTGGGAGGAGCCAGATCCTCAGTGTTCTTCAGGGGAATGAACTTGACTTTCTGTATTTAGACAACACTTACTGCAACCCCTTGTTCTCCTTTCCTCCCCGTGATGTTGTGGCTCAACAGGTCCACTTCTTTTACCATTTTTTTTTTTTTTTTATTTTTATTTTTCTGAAATTGATGCTGTGTGATACTTGTAGGTTGTGATGATTCGGTTGGTATCAGGTGGATGCTGCAATGCATTCATTTTACTATGCTACTCTTCAAAAGACTCTTTCATTCACTACAAGAAAAATTACATTTAGTGGCGGATAAAAACCGCCGCTATATGTATGAAAACTGCCACTAAATCCTTTAGTGACGGAAAAATATCCGTCGCTACTTTTGTCGTAGAAGATCTTGTCGCTGATTGTATTTGCAACGGAATAGTAGTTGTCGCTAAAAAATTATCAATAGCGGCGGTTATAAACCGCCACTAATTATCAATAGTGAGACCCACTTGCTTCATCTCTTTCGTATGGGTCTTTGATCAAGTGGGGTCCCACGTTCCCTGATGGTTTTAGAACAAGATTCTTCTCAAATGAACTTTATCTTGGATGCATCATACCAGTTAAAATGTTCAAACATCTGTTGTATTTTCTTATCCTTTTCTTTTCTTAGAAAACAGCTTCAGAGGCTACTTTCATGCATAAAATCGCCAAAAATCCACTAAATTGATACTATCATTGATATTTGAAGCTGTTCCTTACATAGCTTCTCTCTGTTTGAGGCCTTAAAGAAATATATTGTCTTCAGGCAGTACAGCTGAACAATCAGTTATGATGACAGTTTGGCGGCCAATATTACAGCCAAAAATATGTGTGAGGTTAAATGTTCATGTGTTGTTCTGAATGAAGCAGTGACAACAATTTTCTTTCCCCAAAAATGACAACTACTGGTGGAACCAATCTGGTGGTTACTCCTTGAGATTATATATGGCCTTTTTTAGCCAACAAACCTCGCTATACTTACCCTGATTTACAAAACCAGGAGTCTACTTGTAAATTTCCTCCTAAAGATACCATAAAGGCATTTTTAACATCCAAATCTTGAAGTGGTTACTCTTCATATGCAGACAGAAAGATCTATCCTTGTCTGTTGGAAGTTACAGGCCTTTAGCTGTAAGTCCTTGGGATCCTAACCCTAGAGGGGGGGTGAATAGGGTGAGCTACAATTGTGACCAATTTAGACCAATTTTAATCAAATTTAACTTATTAAAAACAAACTAGTCACATGTGATGATTTATCATACAAGATGCGGAAGCTAACAAAAGAATTACCACAAGGCAATCACCATCACACAAGGATTTATAGTGGTTCGGCCTCAATGCCTACATCCACTACCGGCTTGTGATCCAACACCCCACCGGATTTCCACTATTTATGCTTTTTACTAGGCTAAGCAATAACCCTTACAATGTTGTTTTTCTAGGCTAAACAACAACCTCTCAATGTGCTTTTATAGGCTAAGCAATAACCTTTACAAAATGCTTTTCTTAGGCTAAGCAATAACCTTTACAAGAGATGATTTCTCTAAGAAAGCGTCTTCACAAAAGATCACTCTAAGAGATACAATTTTAGCACAATTGAATTGCCTCTACATAGGCTAATATGAAAATGAAAACTAACTCACACAAACACTCAAAGAAATGCAAAGATGTATGCTTATGAAGTGTGTGTGTGAAAACTTCAATCAAGTTTAAAAGTAAGCTCAATCAATTTATGCTTAATGCAATTTGAAAGTTTAAGGCACAAAAAGATATGATTGAAGTTCTATGCAAATCACTTGAACAATTACACACTTGTGAATGATATGAAAATCTAAAGATCACAAGTTGTAAGAAAGTGTTTAAGCCTAATCAAGTGATGCATGTGTAATGTTGTTTTCAAAACTAATTTGACTAAAGATTAAATGAATGAAAACAACAAGGGAAGTTTCAACCAAGTGAAATAATCATGCAATAAAAGAAATCAAAGATTTAGGCTAAGCATGATTAAGAAAGTGTAAAACAAAACTTAGGTTGAAATCAAAGTGATGAATCCAATCTTGAATATCAAAGATGAAGGGAAGAATGGATTCAACACATCATTGTTATCATGCTTGAAATCATTTTCCAAAGTTTCAAATAAAGCACATAACAAATGATTAAATAAAAGTAAAACTTACTTGGAGATTTAACTTAGTTGATCCAAGCTTAAGCTTCACTTAATGACCCCTTTGGTCTCTCTTAGTTCATCCCCTTTGTCTCGTCTCAAAGCTCCTCAAAGAAGGCTTAAAAATCTCCAACTTTGGACAAAGGAAAGAACTCATTTATATAGCAAAAAGTTGCCAACGGCTAGTCCTCGGTCGACCTGCAAAGGGGTCTCGGTCGACCGGGAAGGCACAACGGTCATATTTTTTACCGTTGGCAGGTTTCAGTTAAAAACCTGCACACTCGACTGACAGTGTTCCCGGTCGACCGGGACACAGGTCTCGGTCGACCGGCGACACTGCCGGGACACCCCCTTTTTTTTGCAAAAATTCCAACTTTGCATATTTTGAAGGTATTTCTTTGGGGGACCTTTTGGCCACTAAATCAAGCTGGAAAAACATGTTTTAAAGATTCTAATGGTTTTTAAAACATGAACATAAAAAGCCTAAAAAGATTCAAAACTTTTAAAACAAAGGCTTGCTTGATTTCTTGAAAACTCTTTTCTAAAACAAATGCATCCAAGATTTAAAAGCAAATCATGCATAAATCAAAACTTTTACAACTCTTAAAAGTAATGCATGAATAAATCAAGATTTCAAGATTAACTAAAGCAATGCAGGTGTGTGTGAATCAAATGATGCTAGAATGATAATGCATCCATCAAATTGCAATCTACAAAATCCCTAACAATCTCCTCCTTTGCAATTTGATGGCAACACACTCACCACTGAAAATACACACTTAGTCTTCAGCTCCCCCTCAGCTGGACAAGGCTTGAAATCTTCTTGGATGCTTCTCTTAGCTTGGGCTCTTTTCTTCATTCTTCATGATGCTTGGTGCTTGATCATTCTTCAATCTTTCTTTCTTTATGGCCAAGCATCTTCTTTAGCTCCAAGCTTTCTTTCTTCTAGTTGCTCTCCCCCTTTGACCATGCCTCTCTCTCCCTTTGGCAAGATATGCATTCTCTCCCCTTGTAGAAGATCATACAAAATCTCCCCTTAGGAAGCTTGGACATTCTCTTCACCCTTTGAGAACTTGAATATTTTCTCCCCCTTTGCCATTAAATTGCAAAGGTACCTACACACATGAAACAAGAAAAATACCTTTAGTAGCACCTGTTAACAAAAGAAATCGAAAGTGAATTACATAACAGACTATCATGTATGGAAGAAGACTCTAAGGGTTCAAAGTCAATCCAAGGGTCAAATTGATCAAAACTAATACTTCCTATGAAGGTTTACACTCCCCCTCAATCCATTCTCTTCTTTTGTCAAACTTTTGACAAGATTTAACTATTAGATTCAAGAAGTAGATGGTTTAACCAAATGAGGGTCAACTTCAAGGAAAGGATTAGATTCATTTAACTATCAAGCTCAATATGATCAAATTACCAAAAGAGAGCAAGGTCAATGAGAAAAGCAATCATGGATATCAATTGGAAAAACAAAGAATACCAATTGAGATTTAAGGATATGACTATTAAATCAATCACTCTAAAATGGATTTAAAAGTATGAATATTGGGAAAAATCCAAATTAGAGCTATCCATGATTTGGGGTTTATTAATCATAGCATCAAATAATCTAACTATGGAAAGCATATGCTATGAAGGTTTTGAAAATCATTTCATTCAATGTATAAATATGACTATTATGTGCAAGAATGAGTGAAATGAAATTCAAGCATGAAGTCAACCTCAACTAATAACCAACCAATATTATGAACACATAAACATGGTGGTCATGAGATATACCTATAAGAGCAAGGGAGGAGGCAACATGAACATTATGATGCTAATGGAGTGATAATGCATCCATCAAATTGCAATCTACAAAATCCCTAACATTAGCAAGAAGGGATGCTTTGTATCTCTCAATTGAAACATCTGGTCTGTGCTCGATGCTGCTTTCCACTGAGAGGGTAAGAGCCTCTTAGGCATTTGAAGGAGTTGTAATTGTTGAGAAGGCATAAAGAAATTGATGATAATCTGGAGACTCATTGAATAGACAATTTTTAATCAAACTCTTGGCACACTGTTGCTTACCTTTTTGAGATGCGACTGGTAAGTGGTAAGTCAGAATTAGATTAAGAAAATACATTAGGAGCATGCATGGTCACAATGATGGTTAGGAACATAGAAATACCCAGCTCTTAAGAACCACCACTATCCTGCTCAAGAATGTCTTCAGGCCAATCTTCATTCTTATGTTTCACACGTCTTCAATGACTCAGAACATGGTCACCCTCAGGATTCTCCACAGGGACAAAACTTCCAACAGTTGGCGCTGTATGAAATTCTCAATCATCAGGCCAGATTGAGACACAGTGTTCATCAGTGACTTCTGGCTAACTTTGTCGAAGTGGATGAGCATGAATCTTCAATATTCCACTGCATATCACCTGCAGTCTGCAGATGGTTGGTCAAACTGAAGTGGTAACTTGAAGCATAGAAACATGTTGAGCACTGTGGGGCAACGTATTATAGTGGAGCTTAGTGTTTTTTTTTTTTTTTTCCGGCAAGCTAAATTCACTTATTGTAGTTCAATTAATTGCTCAACAAGTAATTAACCTTTTCAGATCGTGAAGGGCACCGACCTTAATACACACTTGTCACTTTCTGAAATCTTAATCAAGCTGATGCATTCACCTTACATATATCAAAACTTCAAAACTAGCTAGATGAGATAGAATAGGAGAGTAATACTAAATGTCTAGACCCCTGGATTGAGCACTGCCTGTAAAAAGGTGCATCATGAATGAGATCTAGTCACTAATCAAAAGAAAACTGAAAGAGATCTTGTCATGGTATCCTTATAGGGCAGATCCTGAAAATAACCTACACAAGCTAAGCCATGAAAGATAGTTCCTTGCAGAATGGTTAAAAGATTTTTGGTTACATATGTGGTTAAATTTCCTGATTTGGATCACTCTTCCATACTCGACGCGGTTGGTGTTGGGATTAATTTTCTGTCAATTTATTAAAGCACTATAGCAGTCCCTGAACCTGAATCTTAATTGCAAAACCCATAAGCAATATCATACATGAATTTCAAATCTAAAGGTGGGCTGCTTGCAACAGCAGTTTTCAGATCTAAATTTCCTTGGCAAAACTCTCTTACCATCAATAGGACTTTGCAATCACACTTATCTCGTATCCTGACTGCAGATTTAGTGATGAAAACAGTAAAACCGAGACCTGAACTGCTTGTATAAACTATTGAACTTGTTATAGTTTCTATACTCCAAACTTTTCCGGTATCAATAGTTGCCTTGCTAGTGTGCGCGGTTTATCTTGTGGATGAATATTTGGAGGGTAGTATTGTTCATACTCAATTTTTCTCTAGCATTTATGATTATGCTAAATTAAAGAATAAAATGCAAGTACTGTCTGTGTCTTTGTTTGGTGCACGGTGCACCTTTGACATTTGTAGAAAACAATCCAGCAAAGATCTTTATGTGGATCTGCTTATAATGTGATATTGAATCTATATCCAATCTTTGGCATCACTGGCTTTCTTTTGCATATTGAATTACCTTTAATTTTGTTAATGCTGTGTTTGGCTTCTTGTTGAGATTCAAGCAAATTATCGTCTTCCCCTTATTTATTGGGAAATCGTTCTTATTAGAAGTAGCAAAAATATCAGAAATCAGAAAAAATGCTATTTCAGGCATTAGGCTTTGTTGTGTCGTAAGTGCACACGAAAATGCAGTGCTTAGACTTGGTATTCCTACCAAGACTACGGTTCCTAAAATGAGGATGACATTTTTTCAGGTCCCAAACTAGCTTGGAGCCAAACATAGCCTAGGTGGAAAGAAAATTGCACCCATGATTTCTCTTCATTCATGACTGTTTAACAGGTTGTTGATATCATTGCTTCCCATCCTGACTATGACATCATCATTGGCCTTGATACTCTTGGGAAAGAAGAGCTCTTGCTTCACATTTCACGTGCTTTAAACACAAAGGTTTCTTTCTTCCAGTGCATTTGATTCTTTCTACTCCTAGTTAGTTGAAATTCCTAGTATCGTATTCTTCTTCTTTGCTTAATGATGCAACTTAGGGGCCCTTGAGTATACCCAGGCCCATTAAAACCAAGTGAGGGCCAGGTCCACGAGGTGCAGATAGCCTAGGCATGCACAGGCCCAGATGGGCAGAACCAGGTCCACTCAGAAAAAGGCCTTCGGTCCAGCTGAGTGCAGTCAAGGCCTGCCAGGTGTAGACAAAGCCCTTCCACATCTGCCAGACCAAGCCGAACGCAATTACGAGCCTTACTGGCTTACTGGTCCACCTGGAAGGCCCAGTCAAGACTCATTACTTGCTTTGAGATGGGCACAAATTGTAAAATAAGAGGGCCTTGGACCTCCTGTAGGCAAATTCCCCAGTTGGACCTAGGGCCCATTGTGGATTTGGGACAAACCTTGGCTGGATTCACCTCCATCATCTTGAGAAATCCACCACCTATAATTATCAATATTCTTTCTATTTTATTTTTATCTAGACCTGAGCATTTGCTATACTACTACTGTACTACTGCAGTTGGCTTGAATGTAATATCAGAATGGATGGTAATTTATTCTGCTGAAATCTGAATTAACAGTTAGGAAAGATATTGATTACTAATAGTGATTTCAAGTGACAGTGAGCAAAAGAAAGGTGAAAACAGTATCTTATGTAATTGAATCGAAATTTTCGTTTGTGCCATCCAAATGGAGCAGAAAGGCGGCCATCCATTTTGCTAAAATATTTGAAACAGCTGCTATTTTGAGTTTTATGTAAACACCTTTTCATATTCATACTAAAAATCAGAAATAGCTTTTACTTTTCCATGTTTGTATGTTTCAATTCCTCATTTTTTGTGCCATTAGTTATTCTAAATTGAGTTTGCATATCTGTTCCTTAACTTCTGTTCTAAATTTAGTTTGCATATCTGTTCCTTAATTTCTATCTAATAACTATTAAAGATCTGGGTATGGCCGGAACGTCTGCAAACCATGCACCTGCTCGAGCTCAGTGACGTCTTCACAACAAACACAGCCCTTACAAGAGTGAGAGCTGTTCCCCATTACTGTCTTACCATTAAAAACCTGGAGGGACTAAACTCAGTACACCCAACTATTGGAATTGTGCCTTCTGGTCTTCCATGGGTGAGACCTGTGGAGGGAAAAGACTCTTCTGTTGGTTCTGATCTCTCTGTTTGCTGTACAAGTAAAAGGAGTCGAAAGAATAGAGTAGTTGTTGATGTAAGTCAGGTGGTTGCTTCAAAGTTCCCCAAATTGCTCCGTGAACGTCTCTATTCAGTTCCATACTCGGATCATTCATGCTTCAGTGAACTACAGGAGTTCATCAAGTCCATCAAGCCTGCAAAGATGAGAGGTATTGTATCTTCATCAGTTTGTTATGTCAATCCCTCTTACTACTTCCGTGACCTTTGTGAAGACAGTCGAGACCATCAGCAGGTCGATCAGTCATCGGAGAGTGTTGGAGTCATCCAATCTGAATCTGTTAGTGGGTGTCATAAGTCCAATGTAGCAAGAGGGAGGAAAAGCAGTGACAAGGTTAGTGGTTTAGGTGTGCGTAAGAGGAGGGTTAGCATTTCACGGAGAGAGAGAATTGGTGCAAGGATTGCTGAGATGGATAGCACTTCTTGATTTGATTTGGGTGCTTGGATTTTATTAAGTTCAAAAGATGAAGATGATAATTGAGGTGCTGTGGTGTTTGGACATTATTGCATAAGTATTTGACAAATTATTACACAAATTATTTTAATTCAAAGTATCTGCAGTAATTGTGGCACTTGATACTTATAGTTGTATGGTTATACTTTGGGAGTTGAGTTTGATGGATCTTTATCATCCTAGAATGGGCTAGGAAGCATAGATTGTCATATTCATGCGAAAAACAAGCATCATAAAGAAAACAGAGGTTCTAAATTTGTATTATCTGCCCATGCTATCATTTTCTGTTTTGTTCCCTATTTTTAAAAATATTAAAAAGTATTTCCACTGCCTCTACTGACGCCTCGAGGTTTTGGTAGGAGAAGATTTTGATTTTTAGTATCTTTATTATTATTATTATTATTTTTGGATTACATGGAGGACTTGAACTAGAGCCAAGGGACCTTTTTGTGATGAATCATCATTAGAGCCTTACCCGTCAATATGAGGTTGGCTTGCCTATTTGTTTCTTCAACAATATTACAAATGCTTGCTTAGAAGAGAGATAGGTCTCTCTCCAACTATGGAAACAAACAGTCCCTAGGCTTTTACTTCATATATTTGTGTTATCATTGAACAAGATAGGTCTCTCCAATTATTTCTCTACGATGTATCCCACGTATCCTGTTATAAAAGCAGGAGACAAGTTAGTCACAAGATCCTCTAAGGCATGCCTACTTTTTTACTGGAATTCATAGAATTCTTATTCGGAGAATTTTGAAACTTTTAGGCAAAGTGAAGTTCCTAAATGCTCTTTTTTACTTGTGCATCTAGAAATTCTACTAAAAAAACAAAGGGGTTGGAATTCCTAAATTTTTAAAGGTCATTTGGGATCTTTTAGGTGGCAGGAATTTTAAAAATATTTAAATATTTGTGAAGAAACATTACATTTGTAAATGGTAGGAAATAAAATGTCACATCATATATATATATATATAAACCCAACATGGCAAATTCTGTCAAAAAACCTAAAAAAGGAAAAGGCGGGCCTGTTTGGTTGGAAGAATTGTGAGAATTCCTGTCTGGGGGAATTCTGAGAATTCCAAATGCTGCCCCTAAAGCCATCAGTCATGTGATCAGTCTTATTGTGGGAACAACTCACATTGAAGTAAAATTTGAGAGTATACCATTGGTTAGGATGACATTCATTTAAAAATTGTTCATATTATCAATATGTAGGCCTAATTGTGGAGTTCCACAATGAGGAATCTCAACTCATTTAAAGGAGATTTAGTATGTGAGTTGATAGTATGGATCCCCTTATTATCTCCCACACGCTTCTTGTGAGTGGGATGTGTGGAACTCTCTCGTAGGACCACCTCTTGATAATTAGGACCATTCAAAATGAATGTAATGTACTCCATAAACAAATCCAAAAATTTTACTTTATTAGTAGTTGATTCCATCGTAAGATTGACCACATAACTACTACTACAATCGACACTTATAATTAATTGGGCCCCAATATCAAAACATTACAAAGAAGAATGGGACCCATTAGAGGGACCCATGTTGGATGTCCAAGTGGGACGACCATCCCTTAGGATTGTTTTCATGTTAGAATCCTTCCTCTCCAAAAGTTTAAAGATTTTAGTGAAATTTATCAAGCTCATCAACCGTTGAAGATGAGTGGCATTGCTCAATCTTACGGTGGGATCATGAACTCAACTAAAGTAAAATTTAAAGGCATTTCATTAGAGGGAATCGTATTCATTTAAAAAACAATTCAGACTATCAATAAATGTGCCAAAAGATGGACTTCCACATGACACACTCGTAAGAAGTATGCGGGAGACTTGGAGATTTGCACTTAAGTTAAGTGATTTAGTATGTTAACTACGGATACATCGAGTGAATGGGATGTGTCGATCGAACTCCCGTGTAATCATTACCTATTGATAATCCAGACCATTCAAACTAAAAGAAAGTCATACCCTTTGTTAACAAATTTAAAATCTTAAGTTGGACCCACTCTAAGAATAAGCACACAACTAACAACATAATTAACACTTATTACTAATTGGGCCCCAATATCAAAATATTGTAATAAAAATAGAACCCATTAATTAAGGTCAAGATAATTAAGGTCTTAGACTTGTTTTCATGTTAGAATCCTTCCCAACAAAAGTTCAGAAAGCTTCCTTTTTATTGTCAATGTGCACTAGAATTACAGGATGATAATAGCAGGTATAATTTAAGTAGGCACCCAAAACCAGAAACTTTTCGAACCAGCAATCGTTCCGGATCCAACAAGGAAACTCAAAAAAACAAAAGAGCAGCTCGTGTCGGCACCGAAACGCAGACTCCTCCCCCAATCCGGACTCACCACGTGTACGTCTATAAACAGCCCAACCCAAAATATATACAAGCATTCAATGCCGTTAATCCGTCTCTCTCTCCACCACCAACAGAAAGCACCCCCTCTCCCTCCCCCCACTTACTTCTTCTCTTTTGTTTCTCTCTTTCTCTCTCATCACGTACGCAATTCCCATTCTCTCTTTCTCTCTCTAGATCTCATACTTTCTCCCCTCCTCCGACTGAGCATCAATGGCTCCAGGTGTCATGTGCTGCTTTGGCCGGCGGGGATCGTGGAGCTCCGTTAGAGATCCATCGCCGGAGAATGTGACGGAGGATCAGGCATCGGTGGAGGAGCAGATGGGCGGGGCCGTGCTGGTGGAGCTGTTTGCTTCGCAGGGCTGCGCCACCTCGCCCGAGGCGGAGCTGCTACTGTCGATGCTCGGGAGGGGAGATTTCGTGATGGAAGTTCCGATTGTAGTGCTGGCGTACCACGTGGACTATTGGGATCATCTCGGGTGGAAGGATCCGTTCGGATCTAGCATGGGGACAGTAAGGCAGAAGGCTTACGTGGAGGCACTGAAGTTGGACACGCTGTACACGCCGATGGTCGTGGTTCATGGTAGGGCCCAGTGCATGGGCACTGAAAAGAATCAGATCATCTCAGCCGTCCAGTCTGCGTATCGGTTCGTGGCTCCCGCTTTTGAGGTTGGTGATTTGATATTATCTTTAGGATTTTACAAAAAAAAAATATTTCTAGGTTTAGTGAAGATATAAAAGTCCCTCAAATTTTAATATCATGATTGTGAATTTGAAATCAAAAGTCATATTCATAGGTCTAATTAGAGATCCCAAGGATTTCCATCGTGGCCCACATTAGGGATAATTCAGACGGTTCAAGATGAATCTCATGCCTGAATCCACTTATAGAATTTACTATATAATTGAAACATCACTTGGCGTTGATGTGGCATTAATCATGTTTTCGGACAGTTGAAAGTTTTGACCATATTTGGAAGGAGCCAGGATCCTCATAGAGTGTTTCCCGCATGGTGTTCGTGAGTGGCGCCAAGTCACCGCGGACAGTCACGGTCGAACGGTTAAGATCCGTCATGTCACCACGGGCAGTTAACTATACATTCGGCTAAAGACTGTCTACGATGACATGGAAGGGGATGGGATTCATCCTCAACTGTCCAAATTATCTCCATCTGGAGCCTTTCAATCTGTGCTCAATTTTACAGCAAAGACCAGTCCTATTAAAGTGAAATCTAAGATATCTCAAAGGAAGGGATGGAATTTATCTTAGAACAGTGTGAATTTTCTAATCAAATAAAGCATGGGTTTTGTTTTTAGAAATGCCTCATCTCTAAACTTCCCTTCTAAGTCTGATGGGCCCCACTAGTGCTCCACTTGTCCCACCATCAGATGGTCACACTGTGGTCATATTTGATGAGATTGTCAAATCATCAATCTGAAACGTATATCGATGCTGTGTCGGTTCTGTTTGATTCATTCAATCAGAGAAACACACCTTCCTTGGCACTTGGTGGTGTAAAAAAATAATAATAATAAAATACTGCTTGCATCATAATCATAATCATAATGCAAGTGCAGCCTGGCACATGAAGATTTGCTTCAATTACTTGTGGACTAGTCTGTGTGAGTTGGTATAAGTGCATCACAACATATTTTAATGTCTCACCCCCTCAACTCGCTAAATCATAAGTGGGGCCCATCTTTGATAATTCTAAAAAATTTATTCTCATTATGAATTTCTCAGCGTTTGTCTTCTCACCAATGTGTTGGTTTTGGGTGGCACACTCCTGTCGCTTGGTTGGGCCTTACCTGCAAGTCATTGACTTACAACCTAACTTCAAAATTCCATAGAATGACATCATCATCAACTTTATTAATGTTCCCTATTATTAGGGTTAGGTAATAATTCGGGTAAAAGTGGGTTGCGTAGAAGCTACATGGGAGTTTACCGACTTCCTCTTATCTGGAGAGATTAGTCTCCTAAGAAAAAAAAACTATAATTAATGATTAGAACACATTTTCAACAATGAGAAGTCATCACCAACTCTGGATTCTAGGAAATTGGTTTCATGTACTTGTATTTGCATGTAATTGTACTTAACTGTAACTCTTCTAACCTATTAGTGTGGGCGGCTTGACTCGAGATCTATATGGCTCTAGCCCATGGTCATGCCCCCACATGTTTAACAATAATACATTGAATTTTGTACTGAAAGAACGAATGAAGTGTATAAAATATCCACCATTATCAACCTGTCGGAATTGTTGCTTTGTTTTGTGCTCTTTCCTCTGGGTGGACTTTGTATTCCCTTCTGTTTTCTTTTTGGCTTTTCCGTGTCGGCCATTATCTTCCTTTTCACTGCATCACTGCATCTAGTTCCCTTGAGCATTTCTATATGTTTTGCTTAGCTAATTAACACAGCTAACCCACTTTACTGAAAGGCAACATGCAGGTTGGTAAAACCCAACTAGACCCCATGTTCTTTTTTGAATCCATAAGCCCGCCCTGACCATCTATATATCTTGTGTATCGACTTTCCTTTTGTGTGGGAAGCAGGTGTCTTTCCTACGTCTCGCACCAGACTCACTTCGGGTGGGCATAAAAGGAACCCTGCGTACAAAGGTGGACAACAAGGGATTGGACATCATGGTCGCCCTCTATGAGACCGGGCTCGTGACGGACTGCACGAAGGGTGAGAACAGAGGCCGTGTTCTCTCCAATGACTTCGTTGTGAGGAGGCTCGAGAAGCTCTGCACTGTCAGGGACTTCTCTGCTAAGAAAGCTGTCACAGGAGGTGTCAACTTTTCCCTGTGGGACGATTTCAATAGCAGCAAGTGTGGGGTCGTAGTCTTCCTTCAGAACAGCTCCCTTCATGTGTTCGGCTTGCAGCGTTTCGAGTTGCCAGACAACCTAATTTGCAAATGAAAAGCTCTTGTTGTGTACAGTGATTCTTCTTCTTTATGAGATGTCTTTTGGGCGAGGGGGAGATGGACATCTTGAGTTATGGGGGGTTTTTTTTTCTTCTCGAGTTTGGATTTTGATTGTTTTGTGGTGAGTTGGGATTGTATTATATTTGGAGATAATCACCCCAGTAGCACTTTCATGCTAATGAGGATTTATTGTTTAGTAGTGGTCTTTTGAATGATTGATTGACCGAATGATTTTGCACTTGGACCTATCATTCGCCCTGTTCAGTCGAAGTTTGAGTACCTCCCACGTAGCTATTCATGCAATATTCTAGGGCTGTGGGATATGTTAACCAAGTTGCTCCTTGCTAGGCCTGTCAATGGGCCAGGTCGAGCGTGGGCTTGGACTGTTCAATCACTTCTCGAATATTGGGCGGGCTTGCCGGGAGTTGTCCAATCTCAGCCCTAAATTGAATGGGGCCTATGTTAAATCTCGTCTCCTGTGAGCCAGGGCTTAGCATGATCTTGAATATAAATTAAACATTCTTTAATTTTTATTCTATTTTGCTATAATGCCAGTGTCGCGACCCCGAAACGGATTACTGACCCAATCTGGGATCGGGACTAAATGGTTGGAATAATAGATGATAATGCCATAAAACATATATATTTATTTTGGGCCATTACGTACACGAGTCAACAAAATTAGGATATCACCCGTGTACGCGACTTCCCACAGTATTCGCGGTGAGGATTTCACATCAACAAAAATATTTTGTTTAATTGAGGAAGAGTGTGGCAAATCAATTTCATGAATTCATCTCATAATAAGAAAAATGACAAATCATATGATCAACTAGATGTCAGAGTGAGCAATGATCAATAGCATTTCCCCAAAGTAATATTAAAGTTTATACAAAAGATCATTTAATTATCATTCCAAAAAACAAAGGCCAACAAAGGCCAATACAACCCAAAACAATATCCCAAAAGAATGAGTTAATCACAACTTCAAAATGTCACGTCTCTCAAGCAACCAAATGTCTAAACAACATCATCGGCTTGCATTCACCTATTCGTTGTGGCTCTCCGACCGCCTCCGCAAACACATCCTCGGGGTAACCAACGTTTGGAACTGAATACAAAAGAGTGGGTCAAACACAACGGTCTGACAGGTGGGTGGAGAGATAAAACAATAAAATGATAAATGAATTTACCTTGGAAAACATTTAAATCTGTTTAAACAATAATTTCCATGAAAGGAGTAAATCATTTATTCAAAAACATATATACAATGTAAAAGCATGTAAGTGTATCAAGGAATGGGAAAACAAGCAAGATGACAACCACACAAAGCTAAGTCCTCTATCACCAAAGTGACAAGAGCATATCGGGACGTTGATCTCTAACACACGAGGTGGTGAGATTCAGCGAAAATATACATATACATATAATTATACAGGATGTGACCACGGTAGCGAGCCGGGTATCGGGAACCACGGTGGCGAGCCGAGCATCAGGAACCACGGTAGCAAGCTCGGTATCGAAACGGGACCACGATAATAAACCGGGCATCCGGATCCAAACTGTAGCTGGCGGGATGGGAGGGGGATCTCCAAGTCGGTGGATTAAACCAACAAGGTCATCCAAGCTTAGTGGTGCCGACTCATAGGTCACATAATAGAAATCGGGACATGTATAAAATACATATGATGCAATTATAGAAACGGGCGGGACGGGAGTGCTCAAAGGCACAATTATCACTTTATTTCCGGCAATGCATAATCGGGACTAGCATAGAGCTACAATTGCAATTTCAATGTTTTTCGAGCAAGACAAAGTCATAAAATATGAATCTCGGGAAATGCATATTAAAATTCGGGAAACAATAATATATCATTGGATTTCCAAATCTCATGGCCAAGTGTCAGGATTTCAAGATTAGTTCAAGGTAAATAGGGGTCCCGTATGTCGATTTCAGCATAGACTTAGTACTCTTTGAGTTTTGGAGACATTCCGAGCTCCTTTATATACCTTGGAAATTTTAAAACTTCGATGAATCTTCGTGATGTGGTTTCTTTCTCAAACTGCTTCAAACATTGCCTATTAAATCTCCCCGACACAAGGGAGTTCTCAATAAACCTCTCCCGAACATTTAAACATTTCATTACTACTCCAAACATGGCCACAGGTGAACAGTACACATCGCTCGAGCGGACAAGAAGTTTGCTCGAGCTAAGTGACTTCTGGGAGGGTTCGCTCGAGCGAAGTTGTTTAGTTTGAGTTGGTTCGAGCGAAGTATCAGTTTGCTAAAGCTAACTATCCTCTGTGAGGGGTTCTAGGAGGGTTCGCTCGAGTGAAGTTGGGTTCGCTCAAGCGAACTATGCTCTGGATCGATTTGCTCGAGGAAACTGTCATGTTCGCTCTAGCGAACTGTCCAGAAACTGATTCCGGGAACAATTCAACTCTTTCCTTTTTCTTTTCTTGTAAAACCCTTTGAGCCTCATTTCTACACCTAAATGAGGGGCTCAAAACCTCCTTCAAACCCCATTCAAATCCCCAACGAAACTTCTATAAATATTCATCCAATCACCTCCTTTCCATCCATGTTCAATCACGAGAGAAGGAAAAGAAACCACCATTCACAAAGACTCATTTGTGCTATATCCAAGAGATAAATAAAGACTATAAACCAATGTTTTCAAGACATTAAATGAGCTAATAAGACTCTTTCATGTGCATTTATTTCAAAATCAATGCAAGTCAAGAATAAGCATGGATAGAAATAACAAAGTCAATCACATTTCTCATAAAAATCATTTAATGCTCAAACTATCTATTCATCCACTTGCCTTAGGTCTAAGCTAGCAACTCAAGCTATTAACCACACTCTTCTCAAGGATAACCTACAACACATCAAAACCCCAAAAGCAAACCGTAAAAGGGTCAAAACAAAGAATGGGGAAGAAAAAGCTTGAAACAATGGAAATAGAGTTCCCTAGGTGAGGAAGAAAACATATCTAGAAGATTAGAGAGGAAGCTTACAAGGAAGTTCTTCAAATAGGCCAGATGAGCTTCAAGGTCTTGAAATGGGTGGTCTCCTTCACAAATAATATCAATAGAGAGCTCTCAAGGAGAGGAAGAAGGAGATAGCATTCATTCCTCCATTGGCAAGGGTTTGGTAGTGAATTGAGATGGAGAAGCTAGAAGTAGAAGAGGGAAAGAAACCCTAGCTTGGGTGTTACTATTAAGCTAGAAAAGGAAGAAGAGAGAAAAGGGTTCCCCTTATATAACAAGTGAGAGTGGGCTCCACTACTAGCAATCTTATTGGGCTGAAATCATGGCTTTTGGGACCTCGGATGAGTTCGACGAAGAAGGAAAAAATGATCGCCAAAATATCTAGTTTCCAAAAAATATATATTTCAAGGGTTTCGGGAATATCGGATTTTGTGTACAGATTTGGTGTGAAATGATTGTTTTACCCTCAATGTTAGGAAAGTCGGGTTTTGGGGTTTCTAACGGAGACGGGATTAACACGAAAGTTGTAGAGATTAACGAGATGAGTCAAATGGGGTCAAAACATGAATTATTAGGGCCTCGAATAATCCCCCAAGTAAACGCAAGGTCACAAAAGGAACCTCCAAAGGGTTCTACTAATTACAAAGGCACTCAAAACTCCCCAAAGATATATCTAAAGCTATTCTATTCCAAACTTAACCAAAATCCACTAATCACGCTTAGAGTTAACACACGACTTAGTTAACGCTAATCGAGGTCACTCGGGTCGGGGTCTTACAGCTAGTGCATAATTAAATTGTTGAGCTGGCAAAATAAAAAATTTCGTAGATATGAAGAATGTGTTTTATATTTCTGACAGAATAATGTTGGGCAGACCTTAAAAAATAAGCATATTAAAGACAAGCATGCATGCAAAATTCGATAGTTGGAAAAAAAACATTATTATTTAACAATTTGAAAGGTATATATCATCAATAATCAGCTGATTGAAAATAAATGAATCTATATAAAGAATGAATCAATACAAGGCAGAAAAGTACAATGCAATAAACTGTCCATGTACTTGAAATTTGTCCATAATAATCAAACTCTGACATACACTGGATATTCACATTAGTGAACTAGTTTACTGGGTTTGGATTTGGTCGAGATGTTCAAACCTCAATGATTAATTGGATAGTAGAACCCTCAATCTGGTCTAGCTTCATTTTCCTTACGAGCAGGTCAGGTCGGGCCGGGCTTGAACGGTTTGGGTTTGTTCTACTCACTCCAAGTCCCATTTTGATCAGGCTTTAAAATCCTTACCCAAGTCCAACCTGCTGAGTTCAATTTCTTTTTTAAAAGCCCTGTATTTTCGGGCTTGGACAGGGCCAAGTACCCATTTCAATAGGCTCAATTGACGGGCCTATTCCTTGCTACCGTAAAGCTTTAAAACAGGCTCTTTTTTAATATTTATGTATATCTGTTCATTCTTTTTTTATAATATATACAAAACTTACCTTCCAAAATAAATAAACAAAATTATACCAGGCTTCATCATAATAATGGACATTCTCAAGGAAAAAAAAATACATAACTGTAAGTTGGATGATTAGTTAGCTTGTGGTTTTGTACAATGGAGGCTTCTGTTTTCTAAGACTGCTAATTCTTCAACCAAACAAACAAAAAAAATGCTGACTCCAACCCTCTGCACTCAACTACTGATTTCCTTCATGTTTTTTTCGTGATTGCTTAATTCATTGGGTTTAGGACCAAAGAGTTTGTTGTTTGAGAAATCAATGAATTGGTTGTTACCCCTTGTGGGATGGACCCATTTAATGAATTTGACTTCAACACAAGAATTCTAAGTTTCTTAAGCTCAATGATAAAAGTGGGAATATTTCCTTCAAAGTTGTTGTTTCCAAGGTTCATGTACCCCAAATGTGTAACGTCCCCAGAATTCTAAGGTTGTAATTAGTTTAGTTAATTATGTTTTTAGATAATTAAGCTCATTTATAAGCCAAGGTCCGATTAATCATAGGATCGTGCGTGCAAAGTTGGGTTGGGATCCGAGCTTGTTTGGATACAGTAGGGGTGTGTGTTGCTATTTGCAGAAAGTGCAGAGGGCTTTTTAGTATTTTTCTCTTTTCGAGATTTTAGCATCATCGAGTGGATTACCTAATTTTTCGGGCTTTATCCTTCTATCGCATCCCGAGCCAGACCCTCGAACCCAACCCAAAACCTGATCTCACCTTACTTGAACCCATCCCTTGTTACCCATCTCATTTCCCCATTTACCCTCCCCTTCATTTTTAGGTCACAATGACCATCCCCACATTCTCATTCCACAAACCACACAACAGCCCCCTCCCTCTCATCTCTCTTGTTCTCTCTCTCCCTCCCTCACTCTCCTCGCTTCCTCACCGCCGCCAGACGACGCCGTCGCCACCATCACCACCATCGAGCTTGTAAGACCTCGACCCGAGTGAACCCGATTAGTGTTAATTAAGTTGTATGTTAGTCTTAAGCTTGATTAGTAGTCTTTGACTAAGTTGGATTTAGAATAGCTTTTGATATAGTTTTGGGGAATTTTGAATTGCTTGTGATTAGTGGGGCCTTTGGGGGTTCCTTCTTTATGACTTTGCATGTGCTTGAGGATTTATCGAAGATTCTTGCATTCGTTGTTTTAATCCCGTTTTATTTGTATTGTTAATCCTTACGACTTTTATGTTGATCCCGTGCCCATTCGAGACCCCGAAACCCGATTTCATAGCCTTGAGGGCAAAACAATAATTGTACACTAAATCTGTACCCAAAACTTGATATCCCCAAAACTCGAGAAACATATACTTTTTGGAAACTAGATATTTCGGCGATCATTTCTTCCTTCTTCGTCGAACTCATCCGAGATCCCGAAAGACATGATTTCAGCCCAAAGAGTGTCTTAAGTAGTGGGACCCATTCCCATTAGCTTATATAAGGAGAACCCATCTTCCTCATTTCCCTTTTCCAGCATAAAAGAGAACGTAAGGTTTGCTTTAGCAACTTTTTCTTCTTCTTCTTGCTCTCTCCATCTCAATCTCCCACCAAACTAGCACCAACATCAAAATGGACTTCACCATTCTCTTCCTCATCTTGAAGGCTACCTTTTGATACCATTTGTGAAGAAAACCTCCCATTCCAAGACTCCCTTTGAGCTCACATTGCCCATTTGGAGAACTTACAAGTAAGCAACCTTCCCCATCTCTTATATTTGTGTTTCTTTGATCTTGAAGAAGTCCCATTCTCATTATTGTAAGGTTTCCCTTTCTATTTCATTGTTTGACCATTTTAGGGTTTGTTTTTAGGGATTTTGTTCATAGCTTGGATCTTTGGCTTGGAAGAGTATAAGAGCTTGATTTCCTTGATTAGAAGACCCAAGGCAAGTGGATGAGTTAATATTATGAGCTTTCAATGGTTTTCACGAGGAATGTGGTTGATTTGTCATTTTCATTCATAATTATTGGCTTGCATTGATTTTTGAAATAAATGCTTTGAATGAACCTTGCTAAATCATTTAATGTTTTGGAAACATATTGGTTGTAGTACTTTTTGTCTTTTGGATATATCTTAAATGAATGTTTGTGATTTGATTTCGTTGTTGTGGTTAAGAAGGAGGTGATGGAATGAACACATATTGGAGTTTTGGAGAAGTGTAGATAGAGGTATTAGAGGAGTTCTTAGCTCAGTTTTATTGCAGGGATTAAATGAAAGTGGGGAGAGTGGTTTTGAGGAGGAAAAATGGCTCAAATCTGAACACAGTGGGTGTTTCCCGCACCTGGCGGTCACCTGTCGGCTAGCCGTTTGGTAACTGGCTGCTAACCGTCAGCTAGCCGAACAGTCGCGGTTACTTTTCCAGAGAGCAACATTTTCCTCCTGAAAGCACGGTCAGCCTCACGGTTAGCAAGTGGTTAACCGCCTAACCCAGCGGCGACTAACCGCCAGCCAACCGAACCATTTCGGTTACATTTCCAGTAACCTGTTTTTCTGTCAGGCCAACCGCGGTCAGCTAGCGGCTAACCGCCATCTGACTGCTAGGTAACCGAAATCACCCAGACAACCATTCCGGTTCGCTCGAGCGATGAGCTTTGTCGGTCGAAGGCTATGTTTGGGACAATGACGAATTGTTTAAACATTTTGGAGTTGTTCATTGAGAACCCCTTTATATCAGGGAGACTTACTAGACAATGTATGAGGCCATTCGAGAAAAAAAAAACCATATTACGAAGATGTCATTCGAAGTTTTAAAAATTCAAAGTGTATAAGGAGCCCGAGATGTCCCCAAACTCAAAGAGTACCAAATTATTATTAGATCGACATACGGGATCCCTATTCACTTCAAATAAATCTTGAACCTGATACTTTACCCGAAATTTCAATTGTTTATTGTACTTTATCAATCCCGAGATTTAAACTACATGCCTTGTTTTCTCGAAAGCATTGAAGTACACTTATAATGGTTACTTGTCTTGAAGTGCATTGCACCACATGAAACGACAGTGTGCCCTTGAGCACCCCCATCCTGCCCGTTTATTTATTTGTACTTGATTGACTTGCACATGTCTCGATTTGTTATTTGACCTGTTAGTCGGCACCACTAAGCTTGGATAACCCTGCTGGTCTGATCCACGGACTTGGAGATCCCCCTCTTGTCCCGCCAGCTGTAGTTTGGATCTCGCTACCCTGTTATTACCGTGGTTTTGTCCCGATGCCGCAGATTGCTACTGTGGTTCTGATGCCTGGCTCGCTACCGTGGTCATGTATAGTATATGTATATGTATATGTATTTATAAGATCCACTGTTTCTCCTCACCTCGAGTGACTGAGATCAGTGCCTAGTTATTGCTCTGTCACTTTAGTGATAGAGGACTTAGCTTCGTGTGGTTGTCATCTTGCTTGTTTCCCGTTTCGTTGGTTACCTTACATGTTTTATAATGCCTACTTATATTTGAATAAATGTTTTATCTCGTTTATAGAAATTATTATTTAAACAGGTTTAAATGCTTTTGAAGGTAAATTCATTTATTATCATATTACCATTGTATTTTACCCATTTGCCAAACCGTCGTGTTTGACCCACTTTTTGGTACTCAGGTCCCGTTGTTGGTTATCTCGAGGACGAGCACGAGGAGGCGGTTGGAGAACCGCAACAGTTAGTCGAGTGGCATGCTAATGATGTCATTTAAACATTGGATTGCTAGAGAGAGATAACATTTTGGGAGAACTTTTAACTATTCTTTTGTGGGTTGGTATTTTGTTTATATTGGCTTTTGTTGGCCTTTATATTTGGGTAATGTAATTAAATGATCTTTGTATAAACTTTAACTTACCTTTGGGTAACATGTTAATGATCATTGCTCATTCTGATACTTGGTTATACATGCACTATTATCTTGTGGCATGACTTGAGTTATCAATTTGATTTGCTACACGCTTCCGCACTTAATAGAAATGTTCATATATGGTTGTGATATCCTCACCGCGGACACCTGTGGGAAATTAAATAAATGCATGGCATTAAACGATGTAGTACATCATTAGTCCCGATCCCGGATTAGTCCTTCGGGCCCGGTCTGGGGTCACGACAGAGCTCCTCTCCCTTCTCCACTCCCTCACCTCACCTCACTCACTGTCCCACGGTCCCGACGCCATCACCGTTCCCGCCGGACCCACCTGCGCCACCGCCATCCACCACCAAACCCACCTGGCCATCTCTCTCTATTTTCCCCATTTTCCCTTTCTCTCTCTCTCTCTCTCTCTCTCTTTTCCTTTCTTCCTTTCCTTTCCTATTTCTCTCTTTCTTTATCTGTTTTCTGTCTTTCTTTTCTCGCTCTCTCACTCCACTCACTACCAACGTGAGGTACCTCCCCAACCCATCTCACCATTTCACTCTCTCTCTCTATCTCTCTGTGTGTGTGTGTGTGTGTTTCTTTCTCGTTTCCTTTCTTTCTTTCATTCTGTCTTCTTCCTTCTTCTGGCCAATGGACCACCGAGACCCCCTCCATCACCACTATTCAAGTGAGCCACCGATCATGTGGCCCCACCGCCCCATTCACCTCAATTTCAGTCTCCTTTGAATCTTTTTCTTTCAATCTTTCTCAGCCACCTTGTTAGAAATGGACTGCAAAGGCAACCCCACCTCCAATCATCACCATCACCTTCATGTAGACCCCACAATCTCCATCATCCACAATTTCAAGCTTCACTGTTTGGTAAGCTCTTCTTATCCCTAGGTTTGGTTTATGTGCTTTGGGTGTAGTAGTGTGATAAGATAGCTTAGAGGTTTCCATTCTTTTAGTTTTATATTTTAATTTAGTTTTATTTTGCTATTTCCCTTAGGTTTGGATTTTGGGCACTATGGAGTTAGGATTTGTGGATTTGGGCATTTTCAACCAAAGGGAAGTAGATATATATATATATATGCTTGGATATGTTTATCTCTTCTTTGATTTGATGATTGATGATGATTTAGATGACCACATGCTCATTGATGTCTTCGATTTTGAAAAACATGATAATTATGTTTATATGTTTAATGAAATGGATTTTTAATTGGATGGTTAGATTGGTTGGATTGGATGTATCTTGAATGGATTTGAGGAGGAGGATATTTGATGTATGTAAAGAAGGCAAGGGCTTATTTTCTCTGTTTGTAGGTGTGAATGAAGGAGGGGAGTGAAACTCCCCATTTATGAATTAATCTCAGAATTCGCTTCAGAATTCTGGGAGCAGTCGGTGAATCGAACCTGGGTGTCGGTTGACCGAACTGCATCTCGGTGACCTGTCAGTTCTAACTCCAGAATGATGCATTTTTAGAGGAGTTAGGCATTTGGTCCCTTGTCGGTCAACCCCCCAGTTGACCGAGCTGTCGGTCCTATTTCTAGAGAGCATTGTTCTGGATGAGTTGTGCGGTCGGTCACATTTTCGGTCAACCCCTCGGTTAACTGAATTGGTCGGTTAACCGACTATGGTGTTTTTCTCGATTGAATTTCCCTTTCTGGAAAGGGATTGTCCCCTTGGTCTATGGACTTATGTGGAACATTGACTACCCTTTTTGGACTCATTTGACTATAAGTGAGGATATTTTGAGCCGGTGTTCTTCATGGTTATTCTGGTCGTATCAAGACTTAACATAGCTCGATCGTGGATGGTATGGGGCAATGGGATACCCTCCTTTATATCTATGCACAGAGATGATTTGTCTGGGTATCGCGAACCCTAATCCCTTTCGTTGACTGAGTAGGTTGTACGATACTTTGGGACTGACACTATACATAGATTTGGATTGTTTCTCTCTTTTGATTATGAATTATAGTACTCCAATGCCTAGAAAATGTTGTTCACACGACCTTCACCTACATGCACCTGAACAACTCAAATATCATCTTACTAAGTGACAGAGATGCAAAGATCCCGACGAGAAGTGCAAAAGGGACATGGTTACCAGTGGGGCAAAAGAATTTGGTTTTGGATCTTTAAATCTCATTGTGATGAACTAGTATTTAATCACTTAAATGATCTAGTCACCCGCTTACGGTTTAGTGTTGTGATGCAATTCTAGGGTTAGGATGCAAGTGCCGGGGCACAATTGGGGTTCCCAAGGAACAATCTCACGTGGAATACACTGTCCAACAAAAAATTCACACGGGGAATTCTATTAATCAATTCTAATCTCTAAGAAATATTCTCTACAAGCCATATAAATAGTAAAAGAAACTTAAACCCTAAGAAATCAATCCTAATAAAATTAGGAAACACAATAATAAACCTATCCAAATTAAAAACTAATTCTAAATACAATTTAAATAAATTTTAAAAGCTACTAATAATTAAGAAAGAGTTCCTAAACTTCCTTGGGTCCCACATGTGGACCATGAGTATATGGCAACCGTGTGCTACTGCATCAATTCTCCCCAAGTCGGAAAAGAGTTCGTCCTCGAACTCAGCTCTTCTTCTTGATGTTACTTCTATAGATAGTGTGCACATGAAGCGCATCCTTGGTGAGATGAGAACTTGACCCTTTCTTTGGGGGTGTAGGCTTCAGAGGACGGAGTGTGACTTGCGTTGCACCATGCATAAATGTGTATGTGTAGTCACGCATGCCATTAGTGCCATTCTTGTCATACATCTATGGACGACCCAATAAGATATTATAATTATCCATGATTGGTACATTACACCACACAGTATCTGTATAATCTGCACCAATGGAAAAGGTAACTGGACATGCATATTGGACTTGCACTTCATCACCTGTCATTAACCATCTAGCAAAATAAGGACGATGATACTTCCGAACTTTCAATTATAAACGATCCATAAAAGCCTGGGAAATAATATTCTGACAACTTCCTTCATCAATGTCGACTATGCATTCTTTACCATTGACAATTCTTTTGGAGAGGAAAATATTTTCTCGCAACCACTTCGTCTCAATAGTTGAGGGAGTGTCGGTGAGGATCATGAGGGATTCAACTTCAACTGCATGGTAGATCTCTAAGTCTTCTGTATCAGTTGCAACCTCTTTCTCTTTAGAATCATCTGGAGTATCAAGCTCATCACTTTCATTCTTAATGAAGTGGAGGTGTTTGGGACATTCTGCTGCACAGGGCCCTTATTGTTTACAATTAAAACATGTGAGCCTATTTTGACCCTCAGGCTCGGTGAAAACTTTCTCCGATGACGCACTCGGTTTAGAACCACTAATGGAGAAATTCTTCTACATAACCCATTTAGCCGCATTAATTTTTTGGGCTTGATGATGTGCAATTCCCTTAGCTTTGATAGCATGCTGAATAATCTTATCAACATTATCAAAATGCTTGAATGCGAAAATATCTTGAATGTCAAGTGTAAGCCCATTAAAATATCTGTTAACTAACACCTCATCATCTTTATTCAAACCACAGCGGGCTTGCATGGTTATAACTCTTCAGAATACTCAACAACTGTCTTAGATCCTTGTTTCAAGTATTGAAAACGTGAACGCAGATCTCTGAAGTAATTGACAGGCAGGAATTTCTACTTCAACAGATTTTTCATCTCGGCCCACGTGTCAACAGGGTTAATTTGCCGGTATCTCCTCTTCTTTTGCAACTCGGCCCACCATATTGCAGCATAACTGCGAAAGCGAGTTGCCACCAGAGTAATTTTATGACCATCCATCATTGGTTTATGTGCAAAAATATTTTCAACACATACTAACCAATCCAAGAACTTATAAGGCTTAAATTTCCCATCATATTCGGGAATCATGAGTTTAATACCTAAATCACAATCAACATTTACGCGTAGTTCTCGTTGATTCCGAGTATGTACTCTATTATCTTGATGGTTATCTTCATGCCGATTAGTTTCCAAATTGGTTAATCGGGTCTCAATCCGTGCAATAGTCTCTTGCATTTGAACCATCATGGCGGATAGTTGCTCAACAGTTTCCCTCAAATCATCATCATTATGAGAGGACTCCACTGCTACCTGCTTCTTGTGAGGCATTTTTGTGTAAATCAAATTTAAAATTTCTGACTGACTTAATGTGTAGATCTGCTTTCTACGAGCACGGTGGTGAAAACGGATTGAAAATCTGATGCGAGATGGTCCCACAATTCACAATTGTGAAAGGAAATTCTGGGCTTCTTCAACGGGTCGGATCCACCTGTGGGCCGAACTAGGAACCAGGCCCAACTGATGCAGGCCCACAGAACCTAAGCCCTGCACGTGCTCATAGTGGCTCCTTGGGTGTGCTGAATCAAGATAAAAAGAAGTTGCCCTACCCGGTTCGTGTTGCTACTTGCTAGGCTTAGGAGAGGGAAGAGATGGGCGATGGGAGAGAAGGGCAGGGGCGGATCCGGGACTTATAATCTGGGGGGGCTGCACTTAAGTCACACTAAAAAATTAGGAATAATGTCTCACAAAAAACTATAAAAAATAGCAACAATGTCCCACCAAAGATAGCAACAATGGGCCCTTGATAATGCGACATTATAACCTAAGATAGTAAATAATCATCAATATACAATACATAAGACCGGTTTTAAATTTTTTTCCTAAGTTTTTTTTTTTCTTTTCATTTTCAACTCACAATGAAGTGATAAACAAACAAAGTTACAGAGGTACTGTAAATGAGAAACTCAATCTCATAACATGGCAGGCTGACAGCTTCTAGTAACACAAACAAACCCATGTAATAAAAACACTCCAAATTCGTACTTGAGATCCAAAGGGCACAACCACAAAGAATCAAGATGAAGAATAGAAAGAAACTACAAAACCTCTATTTCAGAAAACCAGAAAAGAAGAAAAAAAAACCAAAAAATGAACAAACACATGTAATAAAAACACCATAAATTCGTACCTGAGATCCAGAGGGCACAACTATAAAAAATCAAGATGAAGAATAGAAAGAAACTACAAAACCTCCATTTTAGAAAACCATAGAAGAAAAACAAAAAATCAGAAAATATGAAAAATTAGTTTTTTTTTTTTTTTTAAGGCTGAAAGCTGGGGTGGCCCCAGCGCCCCCCCCCCCCAGATCCGCCCCTCAGAAGGGTCGTGGCGACTGGCACTGGAGCTTGAGCTCGGCGACTTCAACGAGATGACGGCGGAGTAGGCGACGGCGAACAGACGAGCGTGGCAGCGACGATGTACGATGGTGGAGGCGACGCTGCTGCTGCTTGGACTCGTCGTCAATGAAGAGCAGAGTTCCAAATGGTGCACGGTATGCTTTCTTTCCAGATACTTCTTCTTTCTGCTCTTTCTTTTTGTTTTTCTCTTTTCTGTGTTCTTTTTTCTGCTCTTCTTTCTGATTTTTTTTTTTTTTGCTCTGGGTTCGAGATTTGATCGAAGAAGGGGGAAGGGTTTCTGGGTTCGGGTATGGGTATGGGTATGGGAATTTGGAAAAGGGTGTTTGGCTGGGTTCGGGAGGATTTGGTGTGGCTAGGGTTCTGCTTGGATTTTTTTTTTTTTGGGTTTTCGATTGGGGATTCTGGGTGGGGTTTTGGGTCAAGGGTTTTGGACGAGTGGGACTGGTTGGAGATCGGCAGGGGTTTGGAGTGGGCGATTGGAAAATTCAAGATGGGTCCATCAGGGATGGATGGGGATTCGCAGTGGGTCGGTGAGAGGCACGGGTATCCTCTGGGTGCGGAAAGGGTCGTGAGAAGATGGTGGGGTTGGTTTCTGCTTAATGGTGCGACGGGTCTGGGGAGGGATTTTTTTTCTGATGGTGAAGGGACGGTGATGGTGGACGATCGAGGGATCCTCTTTGAGAGAATGCATAAAGAAGGTTAGTCATGCCTCATGACCTATGAACACCAGATACTAATACATGACTAGCATACCTGTATATGAAGGAGACGACACTGGTTCTCGTACTCAACACTGTACCAATACTTGTAGATGTAGTTTCAGGTATCCTACTTACTAATCTACTATTTCATAGAGTTTATTAGCTTTCTTGCTTATTGAAGTAAAAATGTCAGAATGGAATGTAAATAGCCACAAATTTTATTTTTTTAGAAAGAAAGTAGCCACAATTTCGTTAATTTAAAAATGCATCATAGGCAAAACAAAGTAGTACTAGCTATAAAAATCTCGCTATGAACTATATAGTATTAAATTTCATTTTATGGACCTGATAGCCAGCATGACATAGATTTCAGAAAGTCAGAAGTCATATCCATAAACCTCATATTCATAACCATATGAGTGCCCACATCTGGGCATCATAATTCAGAGGTCATCTGCCCAATGGCAGCATGACTTCTTTGAGCTTACTCCAAAAGAATGAGTCCCCAGGGCATGCTTGTGTGCAGAAATATTTCACAAAATTTTATTTCCACTTATTTTTTGTTTCTGGAGGATTGGAACTAAAGACTTTAGCTTCTATTAATATTTCAGTTGCTATAATGTTATGTCACGAAACATCTTTCATAAAGGAAATGTGTTTTCCAAAAATTGCAGAGTACACTTTCACCTCAGAAGATGAAAACCACAGAAAGTTTTAACAACATAAAATCATCCCCACTCTGAAACCATTTGCATTTTCCATGGAAAATGCTATGCACAAACAAACTGGTGTGCCTGTTGAATTCAATAATACTCATCAGGAGCAATTAGTGTGCCTATTGGAGTCTCTTTTTTTTTTTGATAATGCAGGGTTCCCCGCCGTTTGGGCCAGAATAATCCCTACGGGCCAAGGAGAGAAAGTCAGGTAAAATTCCCTTGTGGCCCCCCGTGTGATAGTGCAGTTTCAAACCCACAACCTCCGGGTGCGAACCGTGGTCCTAGGCCAACTGAGCTACCCCTCGGGGTTGCCTATTGGAGTCAATGATACTCAACATAGAATTTGTTTTTAGATTTGGCTTCATTTTCATAAGAAATAGCAGCTTGTATTGGAGAGTTGTTGATCAGATCCTGGCGAATGCGTGATCAAAGCTGAGTTTTTCTGTCTATCACACTATTCCCTGCATTCTATTAAAGAGATCATAGATCTTCCGCAATGGCATGATAATCACACGGCTGAATCAGTATTCCACTCTTGTCCACATCACATCGGGGCCAGCCACCCCAGTTGCATAGTTGGCAAAATATATATCTTTATTTTATAGGGGACACAAATAAAAAAAATTTCTCCATCAAATATTGCACTCAAATTTTCAGCTGACCTTTTTTCGCTTGAGAAAAAGAAAAACATAAATGACCGAGAATGGTAAAATAGAAGACAAACGTTAAAAAAAATCAAATTTGTCAGAATATATCACAGAACATATGTCAGGATAACATGTTGAACAATAACTTAAGACAACACTGTGAACACAAATATGGGTGCATCAGGTGTTCTTAAGTTCCATAATACCTGTACAATGGAGATAACTCGCTATCTAGACTCTAGAACCACAAGTTCATTAATCTAAGTGCATGACAAAATGTAGAAATATATTGTTAGCATAATACATACCAATTTAAGCTTGTGTTGATATTGCAAAATCCGATTTTGGCTTATTTTCCTCAGCATAAGTTAAGTATCTGCTGTATCAACAAATATCGTGATTTTTCTGTAGTCTATAACATCTTCGAAAGGCAACTCAATATAGTCACTAACGATCACCGGAATGCATAAGCTTACTATAGCATCAAATAGTCTGCAAGCCAAAGGAGTGTGTCTAGCGGGATGCAAACAGAATTTGGATGAGTGCATCCCCTGTGTTGCCATTCGTTGACATTCCCTTGACTGCTCCTCACTAGGCAGTCCCCACTGTAAGACCGTGAGGAACTATATATATATATATATATATATATATATATGCCACATCTTTTTTTTTAAAGCATTAAAGAAATTTGTAACCTGATAATAAACCAGGAGAACTTTCTCCTATGAGCATTTGCATGTACAGTTCTCTGGTTTATATATAGTGCTCACTTGACCCACTTTTGATTAGTGGAGCTACTTTCATACTCTTGTTCTTTTGTGATCTTGCATCGAATCTGATTTTATACTCATCAAATGTTTGCTCACCATTAGATTGAATCTCACAAGACCTATGATGCCCGGATACAGACACGGGTACGGATACGGGACACGGGAACGAGCGTCCGATACGCCAACTTCAAAATTGTAGGACACGGATACGGGTACGGCATTATTAAAAATATATAAATATAAATATTTAATTGGGAGTTTATTTTAAATGGAATATTTTTTTTTAAAATTTTGATGGAGCTGTCAAATTGGAGAAAAGATCTTTAAAGAGTAAAGCGTTTCTTATTTTGCTGCTGTTTATTTTTAATATAGTTGGGCCGAGCTGGACTTGATCTCAAGCCCACAAGATGGACCTTGCCTCACTTGAAATTGGAGTGGGGACACATAGGCCATGCCTCACTGAAATAAGAGTGGGACTGTGGGATGTAGGAGACACGTGGTGCTTGACTTATTTGAATTTGGAGTGGGTAGGGAACATACCCACGTGATAGAGAGATGGTGTGAAGGAAAGATAAAAGAAAAAAATTGGAGTGGGAGACAAGTGACAGAGAAAAGATAAAAAAATGGTGCTCTCTCTGCCCTTGATGAGAAGAGAAACATGAGAGGGAGAACTGGAGAAGAGGGCAGGCGACGATGATGGTGGAGGTGAGGAGATCTTCGTGCCTGATGGTGGCGGACGATGGAGAGGGGAGTCGGCTGTGGCGACGTCGGTGCAGGTACGCTGCATTTTTTTTTTCTCCTCTTCTCTCTGTTTTTTTTTCCTTCTCCTCTGGTATGGGGGATGGAGGTGAAGGTGAAGGGGAAGGGGAAGGGGTTCGGCAAAGAGTAGGGGCTGAGGTTGTGGGTGGTCGGGGAGGCTAGAGTTCCTCTGTTTTTTATTTTTTATTATATAAAATACGAGACAGCCGTATCCCATTTTTTTGCACCGTATCCCTACCGTATCTTGCGGTCTCCGTGTCTGCACCGGTACCATGAGTAAGTTGCCGTATCTGGGTATCATAGCACAAGACAATGATTAAAAGACTATTAAAATATCGATCTATTAAATCAAAGGGAATGATAGACTCAGGTCAAGTTAAATGTGCCGTAATAGTTTAAAATTTCAAATCTACCCTATTTGGATGAGCTTGGCCATAGAACCACAATATGTGGTCTGTTTGTCCATGAAGATTTTCTAATAAAACAAAGGGAATGGATAAACCGATTTGTTGGTAGCCATAGATTATATTGTTTGCAAAAGCAGTAACAGCCACCCATGAGTTATATAGTTCACACTACAATGTGGTTATGGCCACCATCAAATCAATTAAAATATACACCTCTTGTTTTCTTGTGTTTCATAGATGATGATTTTGGCCAGTCATCTTCAGTCTTCATCTTTGTCTTCCTCCTCATCCCGGCTGTTCTCATTGCTGTCCTCAATGCTATCTTTCTATTTCTCTTTCTTACTGCTGTCCTCACTGCTATCTTTCTTTCACTTCCCCTTTCTTGCTGCTGTCCTCACTATTGTCTCTGTCTCTCTTCTTCCTCCTGAACTATTTTTCTTCCTCTTCATCGTGCTCTTGTTCAGTTTCTTCCTCATCCTCTTGTTTAGTTTCTTCCTCATCCTCATATTGATTTTCCTCTTCCTCCTGTTCAATTTTTCTTCCTCTTCTTCATTGTTTTCATCCTCTTGTCCTGTTCGCTTTCTTCTTGGTTATTCTCCCTGCTTTATTCTTCACTGTCTTCTCCCTCTCTCTCTCTCTCTCTCTCACTTTCCTCTTCATCTCCCCCTTCCCTTTTATCCCCCCTTCCCCTTCCTCATGATTTTGAGAACCTCCTCCATCCTCTCCTTCAGGTTCACCGAAACCGTTCTCAATCAGCCAGTTGTAGCGATTTTGAAGGAGGTAAGTCGGTCTAATTCTTCCCGCAGCTTTGAAGCGTGAGTTCAAATATCCATAAGCTAGGCTGAGCTAGAATTTGCCGATCCTCTTCGGGAGTGAAAGGCATATGGTAATTTCTCAGATAAGACTTGTTTATCGACTTACATGCAGCCGGGGTGCGATGGATATAGTCATTGGCTAGCAAATTCGAAATCATAATCCATCTGGAAAAAAAAATACATATCAATTATATCAATTTAAAACAAAAAACTTTCACAATTAAAAAAAAATAGTATATACTGGTTATTATGTCCAGCATGATGTTGTAGCAGTTGGAAGTCGTCATTTTTTGTCCAACTATTATCATCCTAATGGTAAACAAAGGTAGAAATTTCAATGGAAATGACCAATCATTTGGAACGAATTTATAGCATTTCCTAAGAATGCTCACAAGAAAAATGCCTGCACGGCAATGCTTCAACGGTGGCATGTAGCAGATTCCTTGCCCATCTGACGGTTGCTTTAAGGAAGTCGGAGAAACGAGGCCTTCGCAAGGAGACAATCAGTACGATAACAGACAATCACGCCTTAATTCTAAATGTTAAGCTTGTGGGCCGGCCCTAGGGTATGGGCTATCTAATCCTGTCTCAAATATTGGGAATCTTGGCCCCTAAATTGGCATGCGTCAAATCTCATCTCATGTGCGGCTGGGTTGGGTCAGGGCCTGAGATCATGCTAAACCCTGGCCCGGCCCTGACCCAGCTCAACCACGCATGGGATGAGATTTGTCGCAAGCTTGTTCAATTTAGGGCTGAGATTGGACAACTCCCAGTAGGCCCTCCCAATATTTGAGACGGGATTGGACAGCCCATGCCCATGGGCCCGGCCCATTGATAGGCTTAATATTCAGAATTAAGGTGTACTTGTCTGTTATCCTGTGACCGTATTGATCGTCTCCCTGCGAAGACCTCGTTTCTCTAACTTCCTTCTAGCAACCGTCGGATGCCACCGTTGAAGGCTTGCTGTTCAGACATTTTTGCTGTGAGCATTCTTAGGAAACCCTATAAATTCATTCCAAATGATTGGCCATTTCCATTGACATTTCTACCTTCGTTTACACTCAATGGCCATTATACGATGGAGGATAATAGTTGGACAAGAAATGAAGACTTACAACTGCTACAACACCACGTTGGACATAATAACAAGTATATGCTAATTTCTTTTTTTTAATTGTGAAAGTTTTTTGTTTTAAATTGATCTAATTGATATGTATATTTTTTTTAGATGGGTTATTATTTCGGATTTGTGAGCCAATGACCATATCCATCGCATCTCGGCTGCTTATACAAGTCTGATATGAGAAATTACCACCTTTCACTCCCGAAGAGGATCGGCAGATTATAGCTCAGCATGGAAACCTGGCTTATGGATATCTGAACTCATGCTTCAAAGCCGCGGGAAGAATTAGATCGACTTACCTCCTTCAGGATCGCTGCAACTGGAAACGGTTTTAGTGAAACTAAAGGAGAGGATGAAGGAGGTCCTCAAAATCATGCGGAAGGCGAAGGGGGAGAAGAAGAGGTGAAAAGGAAAGTGAGAGAGAGGTGGAAGACAGTGAAGAAGAAAGCAGGGAGAATAACCAGAAAGTGAACATGAATATGAAAACAATGAAGAAGAGGAGGAAGAAGAAACTAAACAGGAGGAAGAGGAAGATCAAGATGAGGACATGGAAGAAACTAAACAGAAGTACGAAGAAGAAACTGAAACAGAAGGACGAAGAAGAAACTGAATAGGAAGAAAATGAAGACCAGGAGGAAGAAGAGAGAGACAGAGACGGTAGTGAGGGCAGTAGCAAGAAAGAGGAAGAGAAAGATGGCAGTGAGGACAGCAGCAAGAGAGGAATAGAAAGATAGCAGTGAGGACAACAATGAGAACAGCTGGAATGAGGAGGAAGACAAAGATGAGGGCTGAAGAAGATGATTGGCCAAAATCATCATCTATGATTCACAATTTACCACTGGTCCTATATATTTGTGGGTTTGAGTCTATTAGGAACTCTAGTTACTAGTGGGTTTATATATTTGTGGGTTTGATTATATTAGGAACTCTAGTTTACTGCTGGTTATGTTACCTACATACTTGTGGGTTTGAGTACATTACAAACTCTAATCTAGTCGTGCTCATATATTTATGGTTTGAATCTAATGTGTTTGTATTTTAAATTTAGCAAAGTTGAGTCTACTGTGTTTGCGTTAAAAATTTAACAAAGTTAAAGCAATCAACTTTGCAGATATGTGGCAATATTTGTCTGTTATTTAATTCTGCCCTTCAAGAAAACAGTATGTCACAGTTAGAGAAGTACATAATATTGAAAACAGTATGTCCTTTGGACTTGCAAGTTCCTTAGATGAGAGACTGGATAAAGGTCACCTGTAATCGCATTAAAAGAGAGGTCTAGAGACTCTTAGGTAGTGTTTGGTTTGCTGGAATGAAGGTCGGAATGGAATGATTATTCCTGCGTTTGGTTCGCAAAAAAGTGGCGGAGTGACCATTACCTCCGGAATCACCATTCCTTTATGTAAGGGAATCATCATTCCACTGGGGAGGGGAAGGAATGGTCATTCCATTCCTTTATACTTTATCCTTGAGACCAAAATGCCCCTTTTATATAATTCTTCTTCTCATTCTACAACTTCTTTCGAAAACCCTCCAACAAGAACGAGAACATTCGAAAGCGGACACTAGACACCACAGATGCCGACGCCGAAGCCGAAGATTGGAGTTTGCAGGCAAAGAGAGCGAAAGAGCTGATGGGTGGTGGTGATGGAGAGTGCAAGGAGATTAGAGAAGATAGAGATTCCTTATGCTACAAGGAGAAAAAGAAGGAGAACTTGGAGGAGACTATATCAGTCTAGGTAGTGGAGTAGAACAAATTAATTTGCTGACTGCAGATTTAGAGATGAAATCATCTAAAACCAAAATCTGAACTGCTTGTATAAACTATTGAACTTGTTAAAGTTTCTATACTCCATACTTTTTACGGTATCGATATTTTCCTTGCAAGTGTGCGCAGTTTATCTTGTGGATGAATATTTGGAGGATAGTATTGTTTGCTCCCAGTTTTCTCTACCCTTATATATATTAAAGCAATATAATTTGTTTTGCCACGTCATCACTTATGGAGCTCTCCTTTCAAGAAAATACCAAAGAAAAAAAATATATAGAGACCTCGGCTTTGATGTGGGCCACTGCACTCTCCAGATTTATCTCCATATTTAAATTCAAACTGTTTTTTCCATCTTTATCCTTTCTTAAACCCCACTCTATGTATAGTTTCTGAACTTTTATCTTTATCCAATCCTTGATCATCTATATCCCTAAAGTCTCTATTTTCTCTTTCGGTCTTCCCTAAAATTTCTCTAAACAAGACGAGAGAGGGCCCTCTTTAAAGATCTCTAGCCATAATAAATTACTTATCTCATATTCATTTTCCATTTTCTTCTTTTTGATCCCTCATCACGGGCCCTCAATATCTGATTGCTTCTTATAGTTAAAATGAAGTTTACACTTTTTTTTTTTGTGTTATTGAGTAGGGTTTAGGATTTTTTTTTTTTTTTTATTTAATTTTGTAGGTTCAAACACATGTGATTTTGGATTACTGATACGCTGTCATTAGGTGGATTTGATGGATGGGGCTCAACGATAGCCTAATCACCACTCTCTCTCATGAATATAGTATGTGTACTTCTATGTTGTCTGTGTGCATGCTAACAATTTTACCATTATGTAGGGTTGATCTTTGTATGGGAAGCTTATTTTGCGCAATTTAATGGCCTACACAATTTTCTTGGATTGTCCATTACCTTATCTTGATTTGAACTTATGTGTGACACTTATGATGCCTGGTGGCAAATGGGGAGTACTTATTGGGTTAGTAGAGGAAAAATATATCATAACTTACAAATGAATTTATATCATGTATTAACTGTGGAATGAATGTGAATTGGATGTGGAATATGAATCTGGTGTGAGTGATGGCTGTCAATTCACTCTACACAATGGCTTGAGCGATGATTCCCATGCGACATTTGGGTCCATTCTATATCCACTACAGATTCGGAGTTTCCTCTTTTTTCTTTCCTATACATTTAGAGTTCCATCTCTCCATTTTTTGAATTGTGCGAGAGAGCAACCCAAGTTTCTCTTTTAAGATTTGGATTTTATTTTAGGATTTGATTGAGTTGAATTTAAGTTTGAACAACCTACCTAATTTTTTTTCATTGTATTCTTTCACATGTGTAAGTTTAGTTCTTTTGTTCACCTTTATATCTTGATATATAGAATTTTAAGAATAATAAATAATAGCCTTTTATTTTAGATTTATTTTTTCTACTAATATGTATCCAAACTATAATATAAATAATTTTTTGAGCCCAGGCACAGGGGTTTGTTGCTAGTTTATGATTATGCTGAATTAAAGAATAAAACACAAAACTCTCATGCAATAATCAATATCACAATAATATGACAAATGTATGAAATCTGGGGTTGGGTCCCAACAAAACTAACCAAAAAGTGTGGGGTCCACTTATGATAGATCCTACGGTCAAAATCAATCTTATTTAGGTTTTCAGGATCGGGTTCTTACAAAAAAAAAAAAAAAAACCTCCACTTGCAATTATGTTGCACGATCACAACATAAAGGGCCTTGAGATATAATGGAATCTTCCATCATTTTTAAGAATTCAATATTTCTACCATGTTTAATCATTTTTTATAGCAAATATTCCAATTATTAATATGGGGTTTGATTAAAGAGGGGATTCTTACGAGAAAAAAAAGGCCTCAAATATCCCTATTTCTCAAAATCAATTCTCAAATACACATTGTCCAAATCAATCATATCTCTTATTGCCCTTTTTTCTGAGGCCAAATTGCCCATGGTTTTTTTTTTTTTTTGCGAGTTTGCGAGTAATGTCTCGAGCTCGCGAGTGTCAACGAAATTGCTCCACTTGTTTACTCGTGAGTTCCCAAGTAATATTTGGAGTTCGCAATTAGGTCTATGCAACGATTATAATTGTAATTGCAATCTCTGAGCACGTTTTTCCCTTCACTTCCTTCGAGGTCTATACTAGTCTTCCCTTTTTTCTATTTTTGAACTTGTAGGCTGGAGAGTATATTTGCGAGTTCAAGAGTTAAGCTTTCACCAAGTAGGATGGTCTAAGTTGCATCATGTTGGATATTTTATTTCAAAATCAAGCTACATTATAAAATATGATATTGGTTGAAGATCTTAAATTTTTTAGCTAGCCATTTCTATCAAAAACCTCGAGGTGTTAGTAGAGGCTGCATATATGCTTTTCAATACTCCCCCTTGGGGGGAGCCCACTCCTCAACACTTAGGTGGAAACCGATTGATGTACTTTTGGCAACACATTTTTTTTTCCATGCTGAGTCATTCCTATTGGGATTTGAACTCACGACCGGTTGGCTCTGATACCATCTTAAATCTTTTTACCTAGCCATTTCTACCAAAACCTCGAGGCGTTCGTAGAGGTGGCATAAATTCTTTTCAATTTCCCCCTTTGATTAGGGATATAAATGGCCTCTCGATTCTCTGATAATCCGGAGGTTCTGACCCGTTAAAAACTGAGTTTGGGTATTTATTTAGGTCCCAATAAATAAACTGGTCTAGGTTCCACTTTGGTTCCAACCTATGGACTCGGGACCTGACATATTACCTCAATTTTCAAGAATGCTTTATAAATTTTTTTTTTCCCATATCATTTTCTAACTAAAGCCGCACCCGTCCCATATATGGAACCAGTTCCGCACCAGCACCTGCTCATTTCACACAGACAACTCTGTATGGGATATCAAATTTCACTTCAAATATAGGGACATTGCTGTTAGATTGATTACGAGTATAAGATATAACTATATTTCTTGTGTGATCATTTTAATAGTCTCACTCTGATCGGGCTCAAATTTGAAATGAATTTTCTTAGGGCGCGCTCGTGCACAGCAGCTGCATTCCCTCTTCTGTGGCACTTGCTTACCAATGGGGGAGTTAGGCTGGATGTCATGCTGGAGAGGAAAATATCAGCAAAACAAAGGGCCGAAAATCATGGAAGGTCGAAATTGTTTCTGCACCAAACAGGTACAGGACGGTGCCAGAAAATCCAGCGCCTTATCTCCCTTTTCTGTGGCAACATTTCGTTGCACAAACGCACCCTTAATCTCTTGGATGGGAATATGATTATCTTTGATTTCTTGAAAGCGGCTTTGTACATATGTAAGATAAATAAAATACAGAAATGGCAATTTGGATGATTAGGCTAAGGCTTGAGGTTATGTACAATGGAGGCTTCTGTTTTCTAAGACTACTCATCCTTCAACCAACCAAGCACAGAACTGTTGACTCCAACCTTCTGTACTCAGTAACTGATTCCCTTCATGTCTTTTTCTTTATGGCTAAAGTCCCAATAAACGATGCGAAGAACCCAACCCCATAGCCCAATGCCACAACACCATAAAGAAGCCACTTGTCTCTTCCTTCCACTTCTTCTTCCTTTACATTTTTAGCTCCAATGCTACCATCAGTCTCACATCTCTTCCTAACAGAAGGCCCACACAATAGGGTATTTCCCAAGTAAGCTGACCCATCACCACTCAAAGTGTCAAAGTGCTCTCCCATTGGAATTTTCCCACTCAAATTGTTGTAGGAGAGGTTCAAATCGCTGAGGAAGTCCAATGAAGTTAGACTCTCTGGGATTAACCCAGTCAAATGGTTGAAACTGAGGTCTAAGGACTCCATGCTTCTCATTCTGCCCAAACTCACTGGAATCTCTCCAAAAAAGCTGTTGTGTGATAGATTAAGCATGTAAAGCCCTTGCAAGAGGTCAATTTCCGTTGGAATCATTCCCCCCAGATGATTATTTGACAGATCAATGCCGGTGTTATATGAGAAGACAGCTTCAAGCTCGTGCAATGTCCCTTTGCTCACCATTTCCATACCCACGCCTGCATATGTGAGCTGGATAATGTAACCGAGCAAGAACCCGCTTTTGGGTTGTGCAGTTAGAGAGCTGAAATTGCCTAATTGGTTGGGTATAGAACCAGAGAGTATGTTGTTTGAGAAATCAATGAATTGGAGCTGTTGCAAATTTGTTATCTTTTGTGGGATGGACCCATTGAATGAATTTGACTTCAGCACAAGAATTCTAAGCTTGTAGAGCTCACTGATAAAGGTAGGAATGTTTCCATCAAAGTTGTTGTTTCCCAGGTTCATGAACTCCAAGTTCTTTAGGTGGCTAATAAGATTTGGGAAGGGCCCATCCAAGTGGTTGTCATTTAGCTGGAGAGAACTGAGATTAGTTGCATATTCAAGTTCATCTGGGAGATTTCCAGTGAAGTTATTTTCTCCAAGGTTCAGAAAAATGAGAGATTTGCAGTTCCCTAAACTTGAAGGGATTATACCTGATAAGTGGTTGGATGAAAAATCGATATTCTTTAAAAGAACATTGTTCTGTCGACAAAGAGAGCTCGGAATTGGACCAGAAAGTTGGTTTTTAGATACGGAAATGAATATAGCATTTGGTATCATTTCTCCTATATGGGCTGGTATTTCTCCTGTAAAATTGTTTCCACACAGATTAAGAACTTCAAGGGTCTCTGACAGAAGTGGAATGGGGCCTTGAAGTTTGTTATCTGCTACATTAAGTGTTGTAGGTAGGAGATACTGCTGAAGTAGAATAGGAGGGAGGTGTCCTTCAAGGTTGTTATAGGAGAGGTCTAGGTAAAAAAGTTTGGGGAGTTGGAATAGCCAAGAAGGAATTGTTCCAGTTAGGCTATTGTTGGCCAGGTCTAAGTACGCAAGTCGGCTCAGATTAGAAATGAAATCTGGAATTTCACCAGTCAAATTGCATGATCGCATTCCTAAATACTGTGGCTGAAACTTGGACAGAGATTGATGTTGATCTATTTTCAATGTTATTCCACTTGAGCTTAGACTAACGGAATCAAGAGTGGAGCTCTGAAACAAAGAGAACAAGGAAGAGACAGCACCCTCCATGGGATTGTTATCGATGAAAAAGGTATTTAGTTTTGTAAGCCGATCGAAGCAATCAGGTATTTCTCCTTCAAGACCATTCCTTGACAAATAAAAGACTTCAAGAGATGACAGTTCACAGATTGATTCTGGGATTGGTCCTCTTAGTTTGTTCTCCAATATCCTTAGGACTTGTAAGTTCCTCAGACGAGAGATTGGATAAAGATCACCTGTTATTGCATTAAAAGAGAGGTCTAGAGACTGCAAGTTTGAGAGATTAGAAAAAGAGGCTGGAATGGTTCCTGAAATTGAACAACCTGATGCAGAAAGACTTACCAATGAAGAGACGTTTGAGATAGTAGGTGGCATTGATCCGCTGACATTGGTAAACTGAACTGATAGTGTCTCTAACCGGGGCCATGGGAGTTTGAACATCCAATCGAAATCGACAATCAGATCATTGTTATTGTCAACCACGTATTCTTGCAGTTGGGGAAGGTAAGCAATGGAACCTTGGACATTGGAGTTGGAGAGGTCAAGAGAGGAGAGAGAAGACAAATTAGCCAGTTGAGCTGGAATCCCAAAACTCATAAAATTGAAATCCATATGAAGAGATGAGAGATGGGTGAGGTTGAGAAACTGGGTTATTGGAACTGGGCCTGAAATTCCACAAATGGAGAGATGAAGCTGCTTAAGATTGTGAAGAACTGATATGGGTTCTGCCCAATTTGTCGCAGATGCTTCTGATAGATCCACACCATCCAGACTAAGCTCCTTGAGATTAACCAACCCGTGCAACCAATTCAAATTCTACTAGAGATATGGCCATTGTACATATAAGTACTCTCAGAAGTCATGGACGCCTTTGATGACGACAGGTTGTAGGAAACAGATGAGAAGTCAAAAATACTAACAGAACATGAAAGATCTAGGGATTCCAAAGATGATAGATTGGTGAACTGGGTCGTGATGGAATCCAAAAACATTGAATTTGAAAGGTTGAGATAATTGAGGCTTTTGAGATTTGTGACTTGTGGTGGGATTCTGGAAAGCTGAAAGTTGTTGTAGCTGAGATCAAGATACCTGAGATGGCGAAGGGAGAAGAGAGGTGGAGAGAGTGTCCCATTGATGGCTGAGGAATTGGAGTCGGAGAGCAATACAATCCTTGAATTGGTGCTGCGGGCGAAGACTTCTGGTGCTGGATTCCTGAGGTTGATGGAGATGACATTGGAGGTGTTGGAACAACTGATTCCTTGCCATTTGCAGCAGTTTGGGCCTTGCCACGAAGAAAGGCGACCTGTGGGGTCAGTAAGAGAGGATTTGAAGCTAAGGAGAGCAGCTCTCTCGTCGTCATGGCAGGCCTGTGTTAGGAGATGGAATTGAATTAGGAGGAGAAGAGGAAAGAGAGGGAGTTTCATGGCTTTGTAATGGTGGTATATCTGTACTGTTTGAATGTCTCTTTATGTATGGTTTGAGAAGGCAAGGCCATGAAGAGAGTTGACTTTTGCTCTCTTTTCTACCGTTTGTGTATTTAAGAAAGGTTTTGGTGTGTTTGAACTTTGAAGTATAGTTAGGTAGCATCTGGGTGTTCATACCGTGTTCAGCTCCATTGGGGCCCACCTAGATGAACAACAATGGATGGAGGGCTTAAGGATGGAGAGATTTGGACTTGGATTAGAGGTGGCCATGATATCACATCAGTCAGATGAAATAGTCCTACCCCTAGTTTTAAGCTGTCAAAATTCAATGACTCGAAATTCTGTGAATTTGTTGTGAGATTAGGACCAGTGACATTTTAGATCAGTATGCATACATGAAAGGATTGGAGTGGACTAAGCATTTGTGGGCCCTATATAAAAATGAGCATGAAGGCATTTGAAAATTGTCCATTGGAATTCAAAAAATCTTACTCATCTTACAGTGACATGAACTCTAATTAAAGTGAAATTTGTCGAAAATTCATTTTGAGCGGTTTAAATTTTTATTAAGCAAGCAAGCCCAAACGAAAAACGAAAATTTCTGCTTGTCACACGGATGGTTAGAACATAACATCATAGGATCCAGACCCCTTATTATGCGACTTGTGTTAGCGTGAAAGATTGTTGATAATTTAAACAATAGCTACTGATGTGACACTCCATTCTTCCTCCATATAGTCAAAGTTTTAAGAAATAGGTGATGGTGTTTCATCTGAAAAAAAAAAAAACAGTTGATGAAGTTTCATGTCGCTGCCTTGTGTTGACTGGTTCCTGTCTTTTGCCTGGGTTTTTACATGCATAGAACCCCAAGAGAGGCCTGATGTTCACACGCACATAGGCAGAGTCTTTGGACTGCATTATGTAATTTGTATGGACGTGGCTTAAATGGAGCTTACACCACATTGTGATGGAGGGTTTGGATTTGCCAGCATATTCTCTCCATACCCAGATGAAGTTTCTTATAGTGGAAGAGAACTAATATGATTGTTTTACCCCAAAAAAACTTGAACAATGAGAAAAATATCCCAGACTTTTGACTTTTTCTATGCTTACTTCATTGCAGCTCATTAGGGTTTCATGCAATTGAACTCCTAAAAATTCTAGAACATAATATTTTTGTAAGTAGTTAGAAATGGAAAAACAAAGTCGAATCTTAAAAAATAAACATTAAATAACCTCCCACTTAATGAAAATTGAACAAGGAAAGATGGAAAATAATTTATTGCCCTAGTACATCAATTCTTAGAGAAGTTGTATATGATGCCTTACATCCTACACCATTCACCTTTTACCCTTTAATAATCTTCTATAGAGCTCATTTCACTATTAATCAGTTGTACTCTATACAATCTAAAATGGATCTCATAGGAATTCTAAGAAATGTGTTTATAAGAAAAAGGGCTAAAATTGGATAATAGAGATTAAGACCCATAATTGTCATTAAATGGTCTTCCATTTAATGGAAATGAATGAAGGGAAGAAGATAAATAAATAAACAACCATCATTCTAGTTATTCAAATCCCATAAAATGTCCACCTTATATACCCTTCACCTCATACCTCTAATTTAGTCATCCTTTCCTTGAATCCATTTTACCATGAATTTCTAGGAATTCAATTCCATGCAAATAAACTAGCCATAAGATTTCAACTAGCTTTTTTTTAGTTTGTCTTTGTTTTTATAGAATAAAAATACCTGATTTATAAAAAAAGATAGAATTAGGACCTGACCAAGGCTACTATATTTTTTTGGTTCTGGTTATTAGTTGATCTGTTTGTACCAGCTGTGGGGTTCAACAGTTGAACTCTTCAAGCCAGTTGACTTTTTAAGAACCAGCCAATGAGACAAGAGAAAAACTATATTTCAAATCAAATCTATTACTTTTAGTTGTTACTTAAAAAAAAAACTTTAAAATATACATTTTTTTACATTTATTTGAAAATATCTATTTTTCGATTTTTTGTTTTCATTTTTTTTGTCTCAACTTTTCCATGTACTTTAAAAATTTTAACTTTTAATTTTACCTAGTTAAATTATGGCATCATGCTGATCTCACTGTTTGGCTTCTGTTTTTAATATATTGGTCAAACTTGGTATGAATAAATAAGAAAACAGAAACTGGATAGGGACAAATGATTTCATGCTGCCGTCACAGTGATACAGAGTCTTTATGTCCCAATGTGAGGCCCATTGGAGCATGATCAAACCAGCTCATTTAACCAGGCAACTTGACACAGGATTCGTATGAACAAGTTTCTTCACCTGTAAAATATCCTCAAAAGAAGTAAAAAAGAGCTTTTTTTCTTCAGAGGGTCTACAGACCCTGACTCCCGGACTGGGATCCAACGGACCCCAGGGGAGTCATGCCCGTGCCCGCCCCCCCCCCCCCCCAAGGGGAGTCATGCCCCCCCCCCCCCACTCCCGGACTGGGATCCAACGGACCCCAGGGGAGTCATGCCCGCGCCGCCCCCCCCCCCCCCCGCGGGGTCCGGGAGTCAGGGTCGCCAGACTTTTTGTTTTTTCTTTATGATTTTCAAGAAATTTTGTTCAAGTAGATGAAGGGCCAAAACAATTGATATATCACTGCAGTACCAATATATCAGCCAATATGAACAGGTCCAGAAGGATCTGGATCCTCTGTTTGGACCAATCAGAGGAAGACACATTTGTTTTGTACTTTAAAGACGGTGTTGTCCCCTTTTTTGAACTCAAAAAGTTCACGTGTCATGCCTTTATTGGTCCAAATAGAGGATCTGGTCCGGTCCAAACCAATTCAGCATCTAAAACCATGATAACAACAGGAATGCAAGAAAGATTTTTAAGAGTTAAGTAGCTAAACTACAAAGAACTAATCCCTTCATAATTAACTCAGTTTCCCATTCTTTCTGATTGTTCATTTCCAACCATCTTGTAGAAACATGTGTGAAAGTCAGTGTTGGAGTCTCAACGCATCATCTGCTCTTCTGTGTATATATGAACTTCAGTTGGGTCCCCAGCAGCTCAAGTAAACTACCATCCTCAGTGACTCCTCTGCTGCATTGCGCCTCTCATCAGAATTCTTGTTCTTCTTTGTTGTTGCTCCAAGACCACTCGGGAGAAATCTTACATGAGTCAGTGATCCAATCGTCGCCGTTGAATTCCCCGTAAAAGCCCATGATTTCGGCTTGATCTCTGAGTCCAAGAGCAAGCCCAATGGTCAAAGTTCACCAAGCCTTGTTAGTGAACCCCATTTTCCCATAACAAATGAACACTGCAGCTTACAAAGCTTATGCACTGAGTAAATTTGTGAATCATTTGAACTGTAGAAGATGAACATTTATGAGATTCAAAAGTGCATGAGATGAGTATGGGCAATGATGGATAAAGAAGGTGGTTTTCACAAAACCAATGGCAAAAACTAGGGATCCCTCAACTGGGAATTGGATGGGAGTATTTTTTTTTTTTCTGCCTCTAGTAGTTCCCACTTGGGTTGGTAATTGGAGATGGGGCTGTGTCTAAATTTGGTAATCATTTGGCTTTGGCCATACATTGGAGATGGGGCTCTGTATCCAGTCCCCATTCATCTCCTTTGGTTGTTGCGTGCTTTTCAGCCATTGTATTCATTGCTTCTGCTGGGTTTGCCCTACTCTACCCCACCACCAATCAGAAAGCAACAGATTTAACATAACTTGGCAGTGAATGGTGGAAGTAGCCATGGATGAATGCACTGCACATTTGGTATAAATGTGCTCGATCGATCCATGTAGCTAGTGGACTGAGCCAACTAAGAGACTCAGCTGAGTCTGACTGACTAGAATGTTGGAACTGAGTCTTCATAATGGCTTTTCAGATCCGTATATGCTCATCTAAACAATTTTCAGTCAATTAATAAGAAGGTGGTGACCAAAAGATCTGGATGTGACACGCTTGTGTGAAAATTCTCGAGTCCAACAGATCATTTTAACCCATGATCTATTATTCCCGAGTTTAACAGTTTTAGAAAACATCATTTATTTATTTTTTTCAATCCAACAAGTCACATCCTATATGGGATAAGTGACTTCAGGAGGGGTGGTTGTTTGCATTCCATTTGGATTGAACATGTGAGATTGGCTCACAAGGGTCGTGCGCATCTAAGCTATTTACGATTGAGCTCACCTGAAAATTCATATAAATATAGAAACGGCAACAGTATAAATGAGGAACTTGAAATTTGACATGAGGGTTGGTCCCATTTGGATTAATTTGATGGTGCAATGAAATCACCTGGGCCCACCTGGGGCGATGATAGTCATGGTGAAGGTGGGGTATGAAAAGGTCTCATAGAGACCTATCGTCGTAGAAAATATCAACCCCATTACATCTTTCAAACCCCATGATCTATGACCCTCATGTTTAATTGTTATAAAAAATATCACTACTTTGGATTTTCAATCCAATGATGAGTAGAGTAAAAGATGGATTAGTAACAAATTTGGGCTTGTGTGAATTCATAGAGGCAGTGTTCGTGAGAGGGGTAACTTAATTAAATGTGGGCCCAAGTGTGTTCACCCCATCTATTTAACAGTCATCCAATTGTTATTCACAGTTACATTGAAATCCTAAAATAATGATGTCTTCTAAAACCATTAAACTTGATGGCTACGGATCAAGGGATCAGGATAATTTTGATGGAGTTGAAATCTTGCTAAAAAAATAGAGGGGATTTTTAAAAAAGTATAAAACTTTTGGCTCATTCTAAAAAAAGTATATGAGGATTTGAATATTTCAAAAAAGTATAAAAGCTTTCCATATTTCTTTCAATCAAATTCTCTCCATAAAAATTTTAAAAAATGACAAAAATACCCATATGAAAAAAAACTTCTACCATTTGGAACAGGGGTATTCATGGGATGAGCTAAGGCATATCCAGGCCCTGCCTCTCTTTAGAAATATTTGCCCAGGCTCGGCCCAGACCCGACACGGGCCATAAAAGTTAGGCCCGAGCCCGCCCATTTAATCAATTGGGTCGGGCCGAGTTGGGCTTTTCATTACTTTTGTGGGAATTAGAAGACTAATTAAATTAAATTACATGCATTTCTTAGATAAGTTGGGCAGGGCCGGGCTATGGGCTTTCTATCACTTAATATAAGCCCGGCCCAATTATTAATCAGGCTATCATTACATATCCAAGCCTGACCCAAAGCGGGCTAGTTCTTGATCAGGCTCGGGCTGGCCCAGCCCATGAACACCCCTAATTTGGAATCCATATAAATCCTTTTTTTTAACCATCAATGTATAATAGATGAAGTGGACCCCACCAGGTAGTTTGAGTTGGACTTGATTATTTCTCTTTAAGTGTTTTATCGAAGGAAAATTATGAAGAATGATATAAGTGTGTTTTTGTCATTTTTTAAAACTTTTTATGGAAAGGACTTGATTCAAAGAAAAATGGCACGCTTGTATACTTTTTTGAAATATCCAAACCCTCATGCACTTTTTTGAACTTTTCCCCAAAAAAAACAATGTACCTGAATAATATAACTAAGAAACTGACCCAAATAATTTTTTTGTAATTTATACTTCATTAAATTATGTGCTATTTAAGTCTTGATCATGAATCTATGACTCAGACCCAAATACAATTGGGTCTGGTATGGGTCATAGGACCCGAACCTCAACTAAGGGTTGGGTCTGGGTCTGGGTCTGGGTCTGGACCCTTTTACTGCCATGGTCCCAATTCAAATAAACTTAAAAAGAAAAATGCTCAACAATGAAGAACCAACAGCAATGTCCTTTGGAACATTTACAAGAGCATACACGATCAATTTGTGATCACTGCGTCATATCTAATGCAGTCATCAAGATTGATAATCCAGCATGGAGGATGTGTGGACTGGTATTGTGCTACATGAAAGTGACAAGATAATAACACCTACTATATGCATTATTGGGGTTTAAAGGAATATTGTAATGGCTCCAACTGTCCAACAAACCCAGTGAAAGAATAATTCCCCCATGTATTTTTTGGGTGGATTCATAAGCTAAGCTTCTGGTTCTCCTTTTCTCCTCCAGTGGGAGAAAGGACCCTTGCTATTCCCATCACAGGGGAATAAACTAATAAAATAGTAGAGGAACCTGAGTAGGTTTACCTGTTTATTTTAGACCAATGGTGCATGCCCCTCTTTAGTAGATTTCAACTTTTTGGCTAAAGTAATGGATTTAAGAAGGTTAATGGGTTTCAGGAGGAGGTTATGGGAACCTTCCTAGACATATTGTATGGCTATGATGGAGATATGGAGACAAGATCCTAGGCTAAAGCATCCCAAATATTTCTCTTAGATCTTTATTCTCTGTAGTTGGCAAGAGTGTAGCCATCCAACTCAATATGCACAAGAAACTAAAGACAAGAGGATTTATTTACTGTTGTGGACCACAATATCATATATTGATCTGGATTGACATTCCATTAACTTAAATTAATAACAAAATAAACATGTCTCTGGTCTCCTAGAACTTGAGTAAGCAAAAAAGTGGTTAGAAGAAAGCAATTTTTCTTTCTTTCTCTCTCTTTCATTCTTTCACACAATGGGGGACGAATGCGCACACTCTTAACACACAAGGAAAGCAAATTATTGTCTTAATATTCTAGTATGGTTGTAAACAGTGTAGAGTGGACGAGTTGAACTTACACAACCAAACCACAAGTAGATAGGATAAAGCTTGAGGACTATGATGATAATTGGTTACAGCAGGCAGCTTGGTGGTAAAGAATGCAATAAAGTATAGATTTTCTAATAGGTGGAAGAAAAAGCAAGGCAACTTCTGAGTCACCTCCAAAACAAAATAGGCAAGACTATGGATTCAGCCTTTTCCGAAACCATGGATTATTATTGTATTAGCATAATACAGTTACCTGTTGTAAGTTTAATAATGTTAAAAGGACACAAATCAATCTGACAAGTATAGAATAAAATGCAGGAGTACAACAAAACAATGTTAAATAAACGACGTTGCTGACTGCCAGCGTGTAGTGCAATGGCGAGCTCCATGCTTGCATCTATGTGATAGCGTAATAGGACTTAGTAGGATTTTGGGAGAGTTTAGGGGGGTGAATATGGGCTTAAGGTCAACATTTTATTCACACAGCCTGCAAAACTTCCATGTTCTATAAAAGAATTCCAATCATACTAAAGAAACTAGACAATGGTATGGGGTACTGTTGTTGTTTAATTAAATCACGCAGGTCTCACTTGGATCACACTGATGAAAACTAGACAATCATGGAAGGTGGAGTTAGTATTTTCATAAATCAGGCATGTAAGTATTAAGATAGGTCATCTAAATAAATTTTAAGAAGTATATCAAAAGGATGGGTTTCTTTTTCTTCTTATTTTTTTTCCTCAATAAGTCTTGTCATGGTGGAATCTAATTTTCGCTCTAGGATAGGTAGGTTGTTTCATAATTAATATGTTTCTCTTAAAGTTGTATAAAGAAATGTAAATTTCATAAATTTTACAAGTGGATTTAAAGAAGAATTAGTAAATTAACTGAAGCCAAAATCTGCAACAATTTAAAAGCATCTGAGGTCCTTCCAGACAAGTTCAACAACCCATATGCACAGAGAGAGATCAGGGGCAGCCACATTCCTTTACAGAAAAAGATGCACCAAACAACGTGCAAGTATTACACCAGTGGCACCTTAGTTTCACACACATGCACAGGAGGGATGAATCCCTAGGTCTTCGAGTTGAAGTACCAGTAATGTAGCCAAAATAAATTAATAAGCATTACAACTGCAGCACACAAGAATGACCTGGATAAAACAAAACACACTTGGGGTTATCCTTTGAAAGAGATCCTTTCGAGATTCACAGGTGCTAGGCTGACATAAATTCTTAGATCATGTCCTTTAAGGCCCACATCTGGAATTCCTCTAACCGTGCTGCTTGGTGAAAGAAAAAATCAGGTCGGCAGTAATGATACTTTTCAAACACAGTGGAGTGCAGGACAAACAGAAAAAATATAAAATGCAAATTTTGTGGATCTGAAAGAATAGAGGATAATGCAACAAGAATCAGTGCAGATTGATCAAAGTTGAGACAAGCCAGTGGAGTGTTGCATAATCCAATCCAAGATATTTTGGCGAGAGAATTTGGACTCGTCAATGCACAAATCAAAAGTTTGTAAGGTACAGAGAGTGGCACCACAATTCACCATAGAATATCCTATAATTGTCAAACATGTTAATAGACTTGTGCCTACTGCGAAGGAAGACCTTCAAAAGTTAAACAAACCAGAGAGGACCTTGGCCAAAATTATCTGTTGATGAATTGCTTTAGTCAAATATGTGAGATACTTGTATTCTTTGTCAGACATCCAAGTTTGTTAAGAGACGATTATATTTGGGAAGATCCCCAGTTGTTGTCTAGAGAATCCATGGTATGTAAGTTGCATAAATTAAGTTTTATTTGTGATTTTATCTTTAGAAATTCAAGAGGGAATGATGTACCAAGTATAAATTTAAGACTCCAAATCATAGGGTCCTTAAATATTGTATATTCAACCATGGAATAAGAATAATGCAGATTTTGTGTTGACTGAGTATTTTCTGCCTTTCTACAAAGTGTGTCGTGTCATCAATCTACCACTGAATCCCAATGTATAATTCAGAAGGATTCAGACTACATCACATTCTATATGGACCTGAAAGCTAAGCAATGACAAAATAAAAAGAATGGTAAGACAGATGCATTGAGTAACAGGAAAAAAATAGCAGTATACCAGAGAAATTCTGAGTGGCAGAAGAGAACAGAATAATTGAAAACATTGATTGAGGAGCTTTGAAAATTTATGCAGAAAATTACAAACAACCCTTGTTATGCTGAATTTGAATGTCACAAATATAAAGGAACAAGGAGCAGAGGGAGAACAATATAGACGTGAACTGACGCAGACAAAACTGATATGTTCATTGCAAATAGGAAGAGAATATACCTTGAATGAGGATGATTTGACAAGCAGTTTCACAATGCTAGCTCCATATAAATGGGATAACTGGATAAGGCTTCAACAGTGACGAGAGAAATAAATAAATGTACAAAATAAGTTGTAACAACACATCATACACGCCAACACACTAATGGGTGAGTGGTGTTGGCACCTCACTATCACACATCCATGGGTCTTCAGGTTGATACTATCACTCCAGGCTAGGAGGCCAACCTACCAAACAAAAAATAAAACACCATACACGATGAAGACTCCATCGATCATCTTTTGCTAAACTGTGAGGTGACCTAAGGGTTGCAGAGGTCAGTTTTGGGTGGTTTGGTGTAGTTGGGTCATCACTCACAACTTGCACCAGTTGTTCGAGAGACATGGATATAGGCAGTTGAGTCATCCTGGGGTAGAGTTATGTGGCAGGTGTCTTTTCTGGCTATCATGTGGCTCTTATGGAAAGAGAGGAACCCACGTTTTCACAATAAATTTTCTTCTGTAGGTTGGTCGTTGGAGAAGGTTAAATTCTTCCTGGTTTCTTGGATCTCCATACTCTCTTATTCGGGATTTCTCTAAAGCTAATATCATTAGAATTTGGAATGAGGTAGCTTATTCTTCAGGCCTTGTTCACAATGAACATATAAGTTTTGTCCCCCAGGCCTTGTTACCTTAAATTTCGATGGGAATGCCATTAGCAACCCTGATCTCGCTGGTCTGGGAGGGCTCATTTGAGATAGTGAGGACTATCATTCACTCTTTATCAGGCCTGACTGGATTCTGTTATGTTAATAAAGTGGAAATGGAAGCAATGAAAGTGGGCCTGTTTGAAGCCCATCTTTGGAATCTTTGGTCCATTTTGGTGGAGGGTGATTCTCACTGTGCTATAAGGTGCGGCTTCTAATTTGTATAGAGCTCCTTGTAGTATTGCAGATGCGGCCAAGGAGCTGGTGGATTTAGCTAAGGTGTTGGAAGTCTCCTTTGCGCATGTTAAGAGGACTGCTAAATCAGCAGCGGACCTTTTGGCTAAGGAATAGCAAGGGGTTTCTGGTCAAACTTTATGCACTAATCAGAATAGCTCTATGTGCATTTAGTTCTATTCATTTATGTTTTCTTTGTTTGTCCACCATTTTTATTTGGAGGAAGTTTTCTTTGAAGCCATCCAATATATCCCTCTTGTACTGAAGTACTACTTTTAATAAAATTATGTTATTATTCCAACTCAAAAAAAAAAAAAAAAAAAGAACAGAAACTATCATTCAGCTATTATGAAAAATCCTTACACTATCTAATAATCTACTAAATTGGAGGCATTCATATATTATCTACATGATTCAAGTTTGATTCAGTGATGGGAAAAAGACCTATAATCTTATGCATTTACGAACTAAAATTCTATCCCTTCCAATGTCATTTATTGCACCAGACTCAAAATCTAAGGATTTTTTGGCTCTCCCATAACCAGCACCTTTTCTTTAAGAATCTGACACCTCATCACCAACAGGGTCCATATGAGAGTTACATAAAAGCACAAATAAATTTTCATACTAAAGAGAGAGAGATAAAACTTAAAACATCTAGGATCTCTTTCCCATACAAAAATAAAAGAAATTTATAATTTTTTGGAGCCTTCAAAAGTTAAACAATTTTATTCCAACAGAAAATTCCAACTATCTACAAGGTCCAAAGCCAGAATAAGAAGCCTCAAACTCATATCTTTCGTGTCATATTTTATGACATCAAAACACACCAATCGATAAACAAAAAACATCAAAACACGTTATTGTTCCTAAACAATGCTTCAAATAAACCCATTACAAAGATTAAGCCACAAGAAGGATAGACAATGAAAATTTTTTTTTCTCCATGTTACATAAGAAAATTACCATTCTAGTAAAATGAAGTCTTACAACAACAGCAAACTGTACTTTACACCGAATCCACAACCCCTTCAACCTGTTGCCGAGCAAGGTATCTTTCTCTCCGTTCTTTCTAGAATAAGAAACAAACACATACCACAGAACATAACTTAATTAAAGCAAGAAACAACAAAGGAAACATCAAGGGAAATTGGTTTGCCCAAAAGAATTTAGAAGTTAATAGGTTTACCCATTCATCTATAACAAGTCCTTCACCAACAATCCGAGGACCAGTGTCTTCAGGAGGTTTCTTGCGTGATTCAAGTGCAGCCTCCGCCTCAGCTAACTGGCGTTTCAGCTTTTCCATTGCCTAATAAGGGACATCATGCAATGCATGTCAAAAATGCACATAAAAGATATTAATACTTTAATCACTTTAAAAAGAGAACCCCTTACTGGGCATGGGCGCTCCACATCCAAGAATATAACCCGTAGAATTTGCTCAATTGCTACCTGATCTCTTTGCTCATCAAACTGTGAAAATGAAGTCATAGAAAAGGTTTGGTGAAGGAGGAAAAACTTCTTACAAAAACTGTCTCTGGAATACGTTTTTACTTGAATAATTAGAGTCAAATGTGTCAATGTGCATATAAAAATACAAAAAAAAAAAAAGAGTTTCTCCTGCAACTAAATCTGATAACAAAGAACAAATCTATCTAATATATGCTATCAGATGGAATCATGGAATACATTAATAAGGCGAAAACCGAAGGAAAATAAAATAATTCTAAGAATATTCACATACGTAAGAAAATTGGCTATGGTTGTTTGACTAATCATGCAGATTGTAAATCCATGTGAGAAATGGCATTGGACTCATAGAATGATTTTGCCAAACCCAAACCCAATCAGCGTACCGGATTACATTTCTTTGAATAGAAGTAAACATCATTTTGTAAAGCAGAAGTTTCAATTCAAGTGATATTATGTACCACCACAGACCACAGGGCAAACAATGAGCTTATCAGGAAGTAAAGTGACCATTAAGTTGGTAAAAGACTCACCAGCTCAGGTACATAATCCATTCCTTCTTTCACCTTTAGACTCATAATCTTAAACTTCACCTTGCTCTTCTGATCTGAATGCTTCTCATTGTTCTCTGGATGCTCTACAAACTTGAACACTAGTGACCAAAAGACACGAGTGATGAAGATGCCATAAATAAGGGCTACCATGGCGTCTCATTTTACTGATGACAAGAAATGGAAATTCCAAACACAAACATACATAAAAAAAAAAAAAAAAAAAAAGAATATGAGAAGAGGAACAGCGTTGTTATACCAGTTGCTATAAGACTTTCACCAGGAGCAAGTATACCTCCTGGAGGACGCATAAAACAGCTCTTGGGTGCAGTTGTTTGAAACTGAAGAAACACAAGAAAAATATATTTCAGCTCATTCCAGAAACAGTTATGACATAACTTGTTCTGGCGATGATGACCATTCGATCTGTTTAGATGTGGAGAAAACAAGTGAAGAAAACTATGCAAAGCACAAAAATTGAACTTTTTTGTCCATCATATCTCCTCATCTAAACTTAATACTAGGAATTTTGAGAATCAACATGTAATACTGTTCTACCAGATATTAGGAATTAATCAGCATTAGCTACTCAAAAGAATAAAAAAGATAGAAGAAGAGTTCATACAAAGCTGTCTCCTTTACCTTAAATGCAACATGAGATTTGCTTGTGTTCTTAATCCTGATAGCGCTTCTAACTTGTTTACCAGGTTCATCTTCAATGGGAAAAAAAAAGAACAAAATAATTAAAGTTCATGGAAGAAAAAAGCAGATTCTCTGAACCAAATCTAACCATAACCAGTATGTTTATACAAAAGTTTCAAAACTAATGACAGCGAGTCAAGTCATCTATTTATCTGAACTAAAATATCCATACACAACAGATTGATTTATTTTATATATTTTTTTAAATAACATGTTTGCCGTGAGGAGAAACAAAGCATTAAGTACCAATTCAAGAAAGAACAATAGACCAACTTAAAAATAAAACAGAGAAAAAATATATAGACCAAAATCAAAGTCAGCAATACCTAAATTGATCAAAGTCCTTAAAATGACCAAATTCAAAGTCAAAACTCACAAAATGAAAGAACAGTTTGCAGTGTGTGTTTTACACGAGATCCTGGACCTTCATTAAATGAGACAAAGACATGGATACAAAAGATTGGGAATTAAGAAAATAGCCAAAGTGAACTCCACTGAACAACAATTGTTACACTTCTAATGAGAATGCCAGAACTCGTCCACAAAACCAAAACAGAAGAAAAAGGTCACATTTGTATAGTTTTACTGAGAATCTCTATTTCCAAATGAAAAACCGAAGGCACTCAGCTCAGATCAAAAAACAATAAAAGAATAATCACAAATCTTCGAATCGATCATGACTCTTGTAAAATCATCAACAGAGCCCCCCAAAAGGACAGAAGAAAACATATTTCTATTGTCAACTGAAGATCAATAAATCCAAATGAAAGTTTTAAGAGACAGAAACCCAGATCAAAATTTAGATAAAACGATACTCCAAATCCATCAGCACCCTCAAAACCTATCAAAATCATCGGAAAGAACGAAAGCACACATATTTACACTGTAAACTGAAAAGCAATCCATCCAAATTAAAGTTTTAAGATAACCCAGATCAAATTTTGTTCATAAAAGTGGGAGAAAACAACTCTCCAAATCAATCAAAAAGTCCAAAAAAAAAAAAAAAAAAAAAAATCAAACACAGCCACCCAAAAATAAAAAATAAAAAACAGGAAGCACAAGCATTTCTACAGCTTCCAGGCAGTAGATTTATCCAAAGTAAACATAAAAAAAAGGGACCCAACAACAGGAAATCCTAAACATTATACATATATGAAAACCCAAGTAAGGAACAAAGAGCTTACATGGAAAATAGAGCTTGGAGCCCGGATCGAGACGCAGCCTCCGTCTTGTGGGCAGAATAGCTTTCGCCACCGAAGAAACAGAGGTCGAATGCTGCGGATTCGACCCCTCTACGGTCTGCTGTTGGCCCTGCCCATGCGTGGGATGCAGACGCTGCGAAGAAGAAGATGACCCATTTCCCGTCTGCCAAAACGGCATCCTACACAGATTCCACACCTTCCCATTTGCATCAGACCCAGATTTCTCCTCCAAAATCGCCATTTCTCACTACCCCTTTTCACCAAAACACACCCAAACCCCACTAATCAACTCTTCTTCCCCCCACCCTTTTCAGCCCATCCACAATTCAACAACAACAAGAAGTAAAAAAAAAAGCTCTCTCCTTTATTGTTTTTTTGTTGGGTATGTATGAAAAGCTGTGTCTTTTATGGTTCTTTGTGATTGGATTTTTTATGGGTCGCTTTAGATTGGAATTTTGGGAGATGGGAGAGAGAGAGACTGGAGATGAAAAGGAGACAACAGTTGTTGGGGAAGAAGAAGGTGGAGAGCTGGTGAGTCCGGTCGGATTTTAAAAGTGGATTGAATTGAATTGAATTGATTTGCACCGTGTGGGGCTCATCTCATGCCCGTTGATTTGATTTGGTTGCCTGCTTTTTTAACCTTTCCATGACCTGCAAATGCATTGCAAACATGGGGTGGGTGGAGGTGGGCCATCTGAGTTTGGTGATCAGAACCGTTGGAAGGTGGGACCCACTTGTAGTTGGTGCTTAGTTGTAATACACTGAGTCGAGTTGACTCGGGTTGTCCGAATAGTTCTGTTCTGCAACTCATTCTTCACTCACCCTAGGGCGAGTCGACTCTATCTCATGAATCGACGATGGAGACGAGTCAAGTGAGTTCGAGACAGTAACGGCTAATTAATCGACTCAGTGAGTTCTGAAATGAGTCGAGTTTTCAGATTTGTAAGAAAAGGTTTTAATGACTGGAGTCAGTCCATCTATGTTGAGTTTGGATTAAACGGGTGAGTCTGACCCCAGCTTTTGGACTCTTTCAACCATGGCAGCTTGACTGGTTGACTCTGGTGGACTTGGATATGGTGAGCCAAAAAAAAAAAATGAGCCCCACCAAAGTATCTTAATATTGATTTAGTAGATTTAAAGTTCAATGGCATCTTAGCCGTATATCTTTTTAAATTCAATTTAGTAGTTAGTAAAGATCCAACTAGTGTAAAATTAGGTGGGATTCGACCTGCAACTGCTCATGGGAGAACATTTTTCCCCGGATAATTAATGCCGCAACTATATACATGAAATCCACATTGAATGTTCAAAAGGCAAGGGGGCATCCAAAAACCAAGAAACCCCCTTAATTTGTCTATATCATAGGAACTTTTCATATGGAATTGAATTCTTCAAATTTGATTGAGAAAAGAGTTCTAGAAATCATTAAAGAGGCAAAGCATGAAAACATCAATTAGAGATGCAAATGTCACCTCACTTTCTTAGGATTTCATTTTAAGAGGGTAATGGATGAGTATTCGTTTTCCATCTTCTTTATTTTAAATTCATGAAAGGAAAAATTATTTGATGCATATTTATTGTTCTCCAATTTTAGCCATTTATAAACAAGTAAGCCCTTAGCTAATTTTTAAATAAATAGGTGCACCACAGCCCAAGTAAAGTGTGGGGAGTAAATATGAAAGGGAAAGCTCAAATGGTTTTCTAATCTTGCTTAAGCAACTTTCGGTGATGGCAATTGTAGTGGGGCCCATGTGTATTGACACATGGTTGGACCTAACCACAATATATATCTAGTGGAAAACCCCTCCATTTCTTGGCTCTCTGGACTTTTCCGAGTAGGGATGTTTCGTCGAAGTTACCAAACTTCTGATAAAATGTCCACCAAGCCCAGATGGGACATGCAGCCTCACATGAGGAGTTGCACCTACTCTCTTTTGTTTTTTATCTTTTTCTATGGGAGATTTCCAATTTTTTGGGCTGGACTAATCCCTTTAGACAAAAAAAAAAAGTCGGATAAACTCCCCTGTAGTACTTGTGTGGTAATGCAGTTTCAAACCTACATCCTCCGGTTGCAAATCGTGATCCTAAACCAACTGAACTACCTCTTGAAATTTACATGAGAAGTTATAGTTGAACAAGCAAAATTGAGAGAGAGAGAGAGAGAGAGAGAGAGAGAGAGATCTCTTCTATTTACCATCATGTTGTTAAAGAATAGTCTAAATGGAGAGGAATTGGGAGAACTTTAGTTAAGAAATTCAAATAATGGCATGGCACTGCCATTAGGATTTCATCCATGAACATAAATTTTGTTCAAAACAAAGAGTATAAAAAATGACAATAGGAGTTTATGAATTTATGAGATCTTTTCTTTATCAAACAAGAAATTAAGAAAAATGGAATCTTCATGTACTCATCTTGCCGGAAAATGTTTGGAGCCTTACTTGAGACATAGTGCTAGTGGGTGGTGTTGTATATTCGAGGTTTTACCAATGATGATCAACTTGTAAGCGGGTCGCTACTGGGTTCCTCATCATAAAAAAAAATAATTCTGCAAGTAAATTGCACGTTGCTAATATGTAGTCCTACTCATGGGACCCACAAACATGCATGTCTATCAAATATCAATGGGATGAGGGTAGGTGGAACTTGCGCTTGTTTGAGAACTTCACTAGTAGAGTGGAGTGAAATAAAGCCTGCATTTTTCAGACAGATGATCACGTCAAAAGTATATATTTTTAAAATTTCCTTATTTAAAAAAAAAAAAAAAAAAAAAAACAACATCCTTTCTCCACCGAAAGACAAAATAATACTCACTTTTTACACAAAAAAAACTCAAAAAAGATTCCCTACCAAACAACTAAAGGCAAAATATCATCATAAGTTACTTATATTTTTATTCTTTCACTATTTGAGGCTTATCTTCACTCCACTCTACATGTAAAGTTGCCAAACAAACCAAAGGAAAAGCTAAAAAAATCAGCCTAAACAAATTATCCTACCCCTTGATTTAACGGCCTTAAAGTTTAATAACATCTTAACCGTAGATTTTTTTTGAATTTAATTCAACAATTAGGGAACGTTCAATGAGATTAAAATTGAGATTGATGCCAGATTATGGGATGATAAAACTATCAAACGCTCTGGAATGTTCAAGGTGGACCCACGAGTCAGGCTACACAAGCAGTCCGCTCATAGGAGAACATTTTCCCATCTTATCCTTTTGGAATTCAAAATTGTCACATAAGACTTTCCCTCCCTAATTTCTTCATTGATTGAGATCTTAGTTGGGCAGAAGGAAATCAGCAAGGTTTGGAATTAAGTGCTAGTTTGAGTTCTTAGCAACCACTTAAAACCGCTCAATTCTAGTACAAATATATCTTCCCACTTAATCCTCTTGCCCTAGTTAAGTGTCATCTTTATAATTATTTTTATTTTTCCTGATTTTTCTGAAATCAGTTTGATGATGATATGATATCATAATTAAAAAGAGAAGTAGAGTGGAATGAGTTTGAGAAAATATACTTGATCAAACTATGTATAGAAACTTATATAAAGAAATCTAGTGTACTCCAAAACAAAGGAACTTCTAATCCAATGGTGACACATATCCAATTTAGAGGTTACTCAATAGGTGTTTCGAAGGTTCCTCTAATTTTTTGAGGCATTTTTCATGAACATTTCTAAGGCATTCTCATTAACATCATTATCATGATAAACTGCTATCCTATGCTTGGTTGAGGTTGCAGAAGTCGATGCAGACTCTCACACATCATCTTTCTTCTTTGAAGAAAACTTTCTTACTATGAGTCTAATCCTCCTGAGGCTGAAATTCACCAGATGAGCAATAGATTCAAGTTGAACTCCACAGGGACAGTAGAGCGCGACAATGGAGTATATTTCTTAAAATTCCGAATCATTCAAAATAAATGCACTCTTTTTACGGTGGATATGGCTGAATTTCACTATGATAAGTGTTTTGCAGCTTGCCCCTTGTAAGATTCAATTTGTTGTTGATTGTGTAAGAAACACTTGTATTTTTTTATATCACATAAATCCTTATACCTTTCTTGGCCTTTTGGCTAAGATCAAGTGTTGTAAGTTAGTTTCTCTTAAATGTATAGTCTGGAGGATGTTGAACAGTATTGTGACCTGGCAGTGTGACTTAGTGGTGTTGACTACAATAACTAGCTTCAGACATGTAATGGTATCTGCCAGCCAAACTAATGAAGTTAATGACAGCTAATTCAGTAAGGTTGGTCCCCCAGTTGAATGTCTACATCTCCCATGCACACCTGTTTTCAACGGTTGATTAAAGAGATCTGTTCCAGATGCCCCACTTCAGTGGAAGATCTACTAAGAGACTTGTACTAACATATGGAAAGGAATTAATTATACCCCACCGACACCCCAAGTGGGAGGCAATATGGATAGAGCTTGATGCTATAGAATTTTCAAGTTGTGGCATATTGGGGGCACCCCAAGTGGTATACAATGTGGACAGAGCTTAATGTCACAGAACTTTCAAGTTGGGTGTCCAGGGCTTCTAATGGTCTAAGTTATGGGAACAGTCACATGGGTCCAGTAAGGATTACTGGGTCTGAATTGGTGTCTTGTCTGGAATGGACCCTGAAACCTGGACCTACACCTGGTCAATACTGGCTATGTGAGGTTTAAAACAGTCCACCAAACAGTGAGACTCAATAAGGGTAAAGTCAGTTTGATACCCAAGTCAACAAGTGATGTGTTTTGAGTTGCAGGGGTCACAATGAGAGGGTGGCTTGCTAGTAAGGGGTGTAAGTTTCTCCTTTCTAAAGTTAAATTTGTGGTGTGTGTGGATTTAATCTTGATGTAATATAATTACATTGTATTGTTGAGAATTAGGTGGATTCTGTTCATCTGTATCTGTGAGGGGCGTGCAAATCAGTGGATAATGTTTTCTACTATGGGTTTGTTAGATATATGTTGGAGGAAGATGGATATCAGAAGAAGGGGTCTTTGTTGGATGGCCATTCTAGCCAAAAAAAAAAAAAAAAACAACAAAGGTGGATGTTTAGATAGATCAGTGAACTACCTCATTTTACATGTCTTGGGATTTATCCAAGGCAATCAAGTCATCAATAACAGCAACCAAAACCCATCCCTAAACATCAACCATCAACATTATAAATTGAAAATAAAAGAATAGTGACAAGGAATAAGCCTACACCCAGATGATGTCCACATTTACCCAATTTTATAGGGAATGCAACTCCGTCCAGACTAAAAATTCAGACGGTTAGAAGGACTACTAGTTCCCACTAGTAGTACTCCATAGTAGAAAATATAGAAGGCACCATTTCTGTTAGTTTGAATCGACAGAGCTATAGAATATCAATTTAGAAGAACATCCAATCAACGAAGAAAAACTCCGTTCACTCAAATTACATAGAGCTGAATAACTCAGACTTGTTAACTTTATTGGGAGGAGAAAATTCTTATTCCTTTTTCTTTAAGGATTCAATTCACTTGAACTTTCCATGAATCCAGATCCTTTGTCATGCCAATTACATTCTGACCAGGTAAAAGATGTCTAAAACTGCACCATCGGGGCCTCTATATAATCCGGACCATTAGAGATGAATACCAACTCCTTAAGTTTGATATCCTCAAATTCACTTCAATAAGGCGGATTCAACTTTCAGATTGAGCACATAACTGATAACGGCACGGCATCATCTTCTATAGATACAACACTTGCATATAGAGAACAAGGGACTACTCATTTGGTCTTGGTTGGTAACCCCACATCTCACATGTCTGTCCAAGGATCGGTCCATGGGCCTAGCTACTATTCTTCCCATGTGTCTCATTTCTCTTTCCACGTGTGGGGCTGTCATTTTCATGGTGTGGTCTTTCTCTTTCCGATCCCGACCGCATTGGTGGGTTTAAAAACAAATAAATAAATAAATAATTTTGCACACATATGGATTGAACTTGGCCCAAGGGCATTCTCCTTTTTTTCATCTCTTTGAAGGAAAATCACCTAAATTTTTGAATGACATGGCGAACTGGTATTGGTCCACTTACCGTGAAAGTATTACTAACTGCCCAACGCCCACGGATTCTCGCTCAAAGAAAACAAAAGCCGCAGGTATATGGGAAAACCACTCTTTTTCGCCTCATGTTTTTGCTTTCACTCCATTTAGTAATTCTACTCCCTCTACGACTCATATATATTCTCCCTCACTTAACTCCACATTCATCCCAATTCCAGATCACTGAACCCAGACATCCAATCATCATCTCATACTCAGTTTAACCAGACATCCAAAACGTTATCTCATACTTTCTTTCATAGACGAGATTTGACAGGATCAGAAAGAGAAGATGAGTTCGACAAGCAAAGCGTGGATTGTTGCTGCTAGTGTTGGAGCGGTTGAAGCCTTGAAAGATCAAGGGTTCTGCAGATGGAATTACACTCTCAGGTCCTTGCATCAACAGGCCAAGAAGAACTTGGGGTCTTACATACAGGCCAACAGACTTTATTCATCTCTCGATTCGTCATCTGCTGCTGCTTCTGATATGCAATTGAAGAGAAAAGATGGAAAAAAAAATTCAAGACAATCTGAGGAATCTCTGAGGAAAGTTATGTATTTGAGCTGCTGGGGTCCCAATTAATTCGATTTAGAGGAGACCCACATGGAATTTTTTTTGCATGTATAATTGTAATCTTGGTAGAAATATTGGCACAAAGAGACCTATTATTCAAAATTCTGTGGAGTTCAGTTGTCTCATTTGTGTGGAGTTGGAAAATTATTACATTTTTGTCACCCAAATTCATCTCTCATCTGGCCTTTTGTAGGCCCTCAAATTAATCGTAACACCCATCTGAACTTTTTTCCAATTGTTGGGGTTCAAACTTTCAACAACTTTTTTAGATCTCAAACCAGTATTTTATAGACTATTGGGGAAGAGCTTTTAACTCCATTACCCCTTTATGATTATTCATGTTTAGAAACGGCTGGCGATTTCTCTAAGTCCTTTTTTTTTTTGGTAAATAGATATTTCATTTTAAAAAAATGGACAAGAGCAATAGGAGGGAAAAAAGGAAAAAAAAAAGACAAGAGACAAAACAATTAACCCCTAGACAAAAGGATACTTGAGGCCCATTTCCAGTATACATCCTGTTTACTAGAAAAGCAAAACTTAGCAAGCCTATGAGCTTGTTCATTTAGAGCCCTAGGGATAAATTTAAAGTCTACAGAAAGAAATAAGGAAGCCAAAGATTTAATGTCGAGAATAATTGAGTTAATGGACCAATCAAGGCCTCCCTTCAAAGCAACAACCACTTCTTGAGTGTCCGTCAAAACACAAAGCCTATCAAAACCATTCTTCCTAGCCCTTTCTAATGCAGCTAAGATCGCCCTCGCTTCGGCCTCCTTTGAAGATACGACTTTGGGCCCTTGGATAGCACCTACAACCACAATGACATCATTTAACATCATAACGAAGCCAAAAGAAGCATAATCTTCCTTAGCCTTAAAGGCAGCATCTGAAAAGATTATAATATCATCTTTGCTTGAGATCTTTAAAGGATCTGAGAAGTTTTAAATCTTTTTTTAAAGGAAAGTCCCTATAGTGGCATGTGGGATTCTCAAGCATCTTATGGACTAATCCAATGATCTTAGAGGGATCTAATGGTTGACCTCTATGAATAAAGTCATTCCTAACTTTCCATATAGTCCACCACATGAAAAGGATCCACATTTTTTAGTGAACATCCCTAAGAGGAGGAGTCGGTTGGCCTTGCTCACATGAGATCTTTCATCATTCCATTAAGTCCAAAGGGTACATAGAATCCGATAAAAAAAAAACCCTGCGAGCCGAACCAACTTCATCTAGCAAAATCACACTGCATTAGAGCATACCCAATCGAGTCCTCTTTTTCACATATAGGATATTTGTCTTTTGAAAAATAAATCTTAGATTTAATGATGGCTCTTACCGGAACAACATTCCTGAGACATTTCCAACCAAATATTAGGACCCTAGCGATTTCTCAAAGTCACTCGCACACTATGACGAAAGTAGAGATGAAAGTTACTATGAAGTCCTACATCATTCAAGTGGACGTCCAGAGACTGGACTATGTGTGGGCTCTCTTTATTTAGTATAACACGTTTTGGGTTATCAATATAGGCCCAGATTTAAAGTTGTGCGGGTATATTCGAGCCAAAAAAGGAATAATATTATACCAGATAACTACTATTTTATGACAACGGGTTTATAATAGATGGTGGCTTACAAAAGATGTAGTGCAGTAGTTTATACTCTAGTTCTTAAAATGGAGGTTTTGTAAAACTGCTAGTCTGAGCAAATGGATTTTCTATTACTTATGGCTGCCGACTTTGTCACTTTCAGCTCTGCTGTTGTGACGCCTACTGCCACGTCCTGTTCGTGGTGAAAACACGCTTCTCACCAACTGGACGTGTACTCGTGTAGTGTAAGGTTTGGGCGTATTATATAACATATGGACATTTACTAAAAAAATTTCCTTAAATAGGGTAACCACTGTTGAGACCATTAAATTGTTATAATATCAGGCAAGGACCTCCCCCCCAAAATCTACACTTTTTTTACCATTTTACCCTTTTCTTAACTTTAGCCAACGAGACACAATCGCAATTGCCAAGTCCAAGGACGAAAACAACAAGAAGAAAAAGAATGAAGAAAAGGAAGAATGAGAACCAAAATCACTTCCAGAACTGGTCACAGAAGAAATAGAAGAAAGTAAACAAGGAAGGGAAGTGTTGGGTTCTCATCAACCAAGCTTTTTCCCATTTTACCATTTTCTTAGCTGATGCCAACGAGACCCTAATCCCAGTCCAGGGATGAAAGCAACAACAGAAAAAAGGAAAGAAGAAACAGAAGAAGGAGAACCAAGCTCACTTCCATCTCCAGTCACAAAAGAAATAGAAGAAAGAAAAGAAGGAAGGGAAGGGTTGGGTTCTCATCGACCAAGCTCTGAAACTTGCAACGGCAACTGCCAAGGTGACTCTCTCTCTCTCTCTCTCTCTCTCTCTCTCTCTCTCTCTCTCTCTCCCACATTCATTTTCCTTATCTTCTATGATTCTGACCATTAAATTAGGGGAGGAAGGGAACAATGCGTGGTGGTGAATTAATCTCCTTATAGTTAGGGGCGCCAAGTGTTCGATATAATGCGTCAATAAAACTGGGTGTTATAAAAACAGTTCCAAGAGACCTTTAAGCCCTGTACACAACTGGGTGCGTCAAAATGTGATAGGATAATGTTGCAGGTTCAGCAACCTAGTTTAAATGGTTCTGTCATATGGCTGCAAATCCAAAGTGCTTTTAAATCTGAGCTTGTAAGATTATGTTTATTTTGTTGTGAACTTAAATTCGGTGAAGAAAAAAGTCTATTGCAGAGTCCGTGTGCATTGGACAAATGCAAAAATATTTGAATGCCACATTGTCTGAACGATATCATGCTGCTGGCCGCCCACATGCGAAGGCATTGCAAACAATTTTAATATTTCATAAATATGGGAAGACTAAAATAATTAGCTTGGAGCTAAATATTTTAGTATTGCAATGTTCCTGAGGAATGATTGAAGCTATACCCAAACTCAGTACTGCCTTGATTATTTTGGCCTGCACCCACTTGGTTGGCCGCATATATTTTTCTGCTAAGCATTGAGTATAATTGTAGGATACTGTTTTATGAATGCATAAATGTAAGCATGCATTAACATTTGTGGAGATATTCTAACCCCCCCCCCCCCCCCCCCCCCCCCCCCCCGCCCCCCATATTTGGCAGGTAAGTTTGAAAAATTCCCCCATTTTTCTCAATCATGGGAATGAATTGATGTGCGGCTATACTCCAATTGCCTTTGTTTATTTGGCTTCTATAAATGGGAATTTGAGGATCATCATTTTAAAGTCACACTTTGACTGCTCTTTTATTTCTCTTATGTTTTATGGTATGGTTTTCTTTTGAATAGTTACTGTTGAGTTATGTTTGTGGGGATCAACATTATTATACTTTTGTGCCTATGGGGAGAACTACTCTCCTATCTATCTTGTTGTAAATAGATAGGATAATGTTCTCTAACGGGCCCTCAGATTGCCTTGCTATGCGTGAAAATGTGTTCTTTATTGCATCCAATCTAAGGTATCTTGCATTTTACAGGAAAAAGATGGTGACTTTTCATAATAAATACAAGGGACATTTACTAAAGAAATTCCCTTAAATAGGGTAAATACTGTTGGGACCCCCAAAATATGATAATATGAGGCAAGGACCTCCCGCCCAAATTGATCTTTGTTTTTTCCCATCTTGCCCTTTCTTAGTTGATGCCAACAAAACCCTATTTCCAAACAAAAACATAACAAAGAAAAGAAGAAACGGAAGAAGGAGAAGACCTGCTTGTCACCATCCGGTCTTCATCTCACGCCCATCTCCGGTCACAGAAGACTGCCCCTTCATAGGTTGCACTACTCCACGTCACTCTCCCTCTCTTTCTCTTTTCCTCTACATCAAAACCCAAGCCTTAGAGGAAGCCTCTAATCTCAAGACCTGGTTTTCAAGGAAATACATTTTCACGCATTAAACTCTTTCCTTCTCTTGTAAAACTAGAGTGCCCTTTCTTCTCCAAGGTTGTTTTTTCTCTAATCTTCTATATACATGGCATTTCTGCTTACAGTGAACTTTTGTTTTTCTAGTTCGTTGATTGGATTGATTTTTTGTTTTTTGGAGTGTTATGATTGTGCTTAAAATATTCATGTTGCATGCAAAATCAAGATCTAGGCAGAAAACTTCTACTCGATATGGCTCTCGTTCAAATAAATCTGAATCTTCCAAGGGCTGTCCTCGGGCGAACTCACCCACAAAATAGCATTGGTTGAATCACTCTCCACAATCAAGGTGTCATGAAAAACGATGCAAAGAACCTTGTGGCCTCCAAGATAGCCAAAATTTCTGTGTCATTAGTCCAAAATTTCTGTTTCATTAGTCTATGATGCCCACATGTTCGGTGAACATGAACATCACATCCCCCCTGTAGTTTATGAGAACTCCACCAATACCTGCAGCTCCTGGCCTACCCCTTGATGCCTCATCGGCATTGAATTTTAGAACTCCATTTGAAGGAGGTGAACACCTTTCCATCTTCTTCTTTTCTCAAAGGGCCAAAACCAAAAGACATGCAAGCATCCCAAGTATGCTTTGAAAATTACTTTAATTTGGAGACTTACTTAAGAGTTAAACAACTTAATTACATATTCGTAGTGTCTGCTAAACGTTTAATTAGAGTTTTGATTAAAAGTTATGGAGGTAATGCAAGAGGTGTATCGAAATGCTACTCTTTTACAACTTAACTGTTGGCATTCATCTTATATGCACATGCGGAATTCATATTTGCACTCCAATATTTCCAAATAACAGACCGATTCTCAGAGGAAGAATAGCTCAGAAGTTGCTAGTTATCAGATAATCAAGCCACCTAACCCATGTCCATTAGCTGCAAAGTTAAGACGATTTCAGGTATATTTAGTGAAATACCCTGAAATGATTTTCTTTAATATGAGTTCTAATTGAAATGCCAAAATCCATTTGAGTTTATGACATCCCAGTAAAAATACAGGTTCTTCCAGGCTGATTGAGTTTTTTCTCTAATATGTGATATATTAAAGGAACAATCTAGTCAGATGCAAGCTTAGTAGTGAGAACTGATCAACTATTAAGAGTTACAAACATGTATACATAATCTAGCTTCTAGTAAACTAAGTTACAAACAGAAAACATAAGCTAGTTTCTAGTACGCTAAGTCCTATCTGCAGGTGTTTCAAAAACTCCACTGTAGTCCAATTCTTGCGTAAGTTGCAGATTTTTTTGGTTAGTCAGCTCATGTCTGCCTGTCAGCTTCTCCTGCACATATATAACACTAATATCAGCTGGTAATGTTAGTCTGAGAATTGGAGCACTTCACAGTCATAGTGGGATATCCAAATGCAAAAAGATGGGACTACTACAATAGTATGCCAGGGGACTCGCGACATTGGGACATGGCTGTACAATTTGAGAGTATTGAGTACTGACATGTATATAGATTAATTGTTTCTATTTAGATTAATGATTAATTGTTCGTACAGATTAATTATTTTGATGCACATTATTTCTGCAGATTCATTGGTTGAATGATTCTTTTGCTGCTTACAAGTGGGAAGAGCCAATGGGATGGAGAAGGCAAATTGTTGAGAACGTCCCTTTACAAGAGAATTCACATGACTGTGGATTTTTTGTAATGGCATCCGTAGAACATGTCCTCCTCAATCTAAAGTTTGAATTCACTCAGCGTGACATGATGTACTACCGATGCAAACTAGTGATTAACCAGTACAACAGACAACTAGAACTGTACAAGAAAAGGGATCAACAATCAGGTGAGGAGATCTGATAGAGGGCCTTATGGTCGGTTGGAGAGGGGTGGACATGACCATTATTCTGGTGAGAAGAAAACTCAAGAGCTATGGAGTGAGGAGCAATTGCACATGAAGCAAGGAGATCATGATCAATGACAAGAAGAAGAAGAAGGTTGCCTGTTACAGTGCAGCCCACCTAAAATGGGCCTGTGTATTGGCCTATGTAATCTGAACCTTTCTTTGTGACTATTGGCCTGATGTATTTTGGATGGTTGACATGTTAAAACTGAAAACCACTATTGGTTTCATTTTGGTCTTGTATGTTGGAAGGCTTTTAATCAATGTGAAAATCCATAATGACTGCTGGAAATGTTAATAAACAGGTTGTCCATCTAGGTGATGTTAATATGTAATGAGGAGCATGAGAAATTTTATACAGAATTTTTTGTTTGGGTTGGCTTTATCTTTGTAATATTATTAATTTGTCTCATTGGAATTGGCCAAAACCATTTAATTGATGTTATCTAATATGTATGAAAATCTCCAAGCAATATGTATGATTCAGGGGATAAAACTCTCGAGGCAATATGTATGATTTTCACAACGAATGCTGTGTTTTATTCCTGCACAGATATGTGCTATCAGTACGCTTTCATTGATATCAACTAATTTATTCATTGATATCGACGAATGTTTAGTTGACATCAACGAATACTGTGTTTTTATTCCTGTACAGATATGTGCTATCAGTACGCTTTCAATGATATCAACTAATTTATTCGTTGATGTCGACGAATTTTTAGTTGACATCAACGAATGCTGTGTTTTTTATTCCTGCACAGATATGTGCTATCAGTACGCTTTCATTGATATCAACTAATTTATTCGTTGATATCGACGATTTTTTAGTTGACATCAACGAATACTGTGTTTTTATTCCTGCATAGATATGTGCTATCAGTACGCTTTCATTGATATCAACTAATTTATTCGTTGATGTCGACGAATTTTTAGTTGACATCAACGAATGTTGTGTTTTTATTCCTGCACAGATATGTGCTATCAGTACGCTTTCATTGATATCAACTAATTTATTCGTTGATGTCGACGAATTTTTAGTTGACATCAACGAATGTTGTGTTTTTATTTCTGCACAGATATTTGCTATCAGTACGCTTTCATTGATATCAACACATTTATTTGTTGATGTCGACAAATCTTTAGTTGATATCAACGAATAATGTGTTTTTATTTCTGCACAGATAGCTGCTATCAGTACGCTTTCATTGATATCAACAAATTTATTTGTTGATGTCGACAAATCGTTAGTTGACATCAACGAAAACTGTGACACATTCTGAACCGCCTTGTTAAAAAGATATCCATGCAATGATCCATTAATAGAACATACATCAATGATCATGAAAGAACATTGGTCTGCTATTAAATGAAAGAGGTAGATCCACCAACACCCTTTACAAAAAATTATAGGACATCGTTCCTCCTGCTACAAATGTAGGCACCATATACAAAAGTACAGCAAATACATGTAGGAACCACATGTAGCCACATTTTAAAAAAAATACATGGAACAACCTTTACAAGCCAAAAAAAAATGGTACTTGATCAGACCACTTCAAAAGCCATGGCTCCATCGTTTCGCCATCTTGGATTAACTTCCCACTGGTGGATTCCGGCATTTTTGTCGGTTGTGACCCCTTTTTTTACAAATAGAGCACCTTACTTGTCCTCTTTGCCGATTAAGGTCTTCCGTGCGAATTCTATTCTTCTTTGGACGTCCAGGCTGTCTAGTACCAAGTGGAGGCTTGACCACCTCATTAGTAAGTGGAGGCTTGAATGTCCTTCACATACACCTCTTGAATACTCGGTATTTTTGCTCACATATAAACAAAGCCCATTTACATTATTCCGAGACACTTTCAACATTGCATTTACATCACCATCGTTAGCTACTTTAATTAATGTGAAGGCTTGACGGTTGTTGTGAAGGTAGTGAATTTCAATGGCTTCATCGTTTTCTACCCACTTTGTTGCTTGTAATGCACTCTGGAACAATGTAGAGTACTTTGTGAAATTGCTTAGATACATCATTTTTTGCTCACCTCCCTTGTACACCGGATTGGTCGTATTCCAATCAAACTCTCCACCAAAGTGGAATACAACAAACGTCTCATCCTCTGACATCCTAAAGAAACCGAAAATAAATTAACATGAGATAAGAAAAAGGGACATTTAGTAAATAAACCACACTACACATGGTAACGAAAGCTAGAGACCCAATATTTTATATGATGTAATTCATTTTATCAAAATCATCAAAATGACAAGTAAGAAGTGAGGTAAAAGAACAAAGGAAGTCAATCAAAGAACATGTGATTATTCCACCTTATACGAAGGAGAGAAACTTGGAATTATGGAAATAGCAACAAGATGCGATGGCAAGTTTTATTCAACTTGCATAAGTTGCGGAAAAGAGTTGCAAAGGCAAGAAAAAAACATTCATCTCATATTCAACTTTCATTCAGCTTTCACTAGGATTAAGAAAACAAATGAAATAGTAATAACATTGTTGAAATTTTATTTCCCCTTGCAACAACTTTTAGAGATGAAGAAAAAAATGGAGAAAACAGAAAATCCACATAAAAACTCAGATGGTTGATACTTGATACAAAATGAAATGCAGAATTCAAATGAACCACATCCAAGTGATTGATATCTTTATCATTGACATCCACATTGACATATATATTTCACATAAGTTTTTTTCAAAGACCTTGTAGCTAATTTTTCCGAGCCCTAAGATTACCAACTTGACGTACCCAAATCCAACCATTCATATATAGTACCCATTCATGTTTAATAAGGACCATCTTGCCAAGGCTGGGAAGTGGCTATTTTGTTATTGAAAGTTAAAATTTCTGGGCTATTACCAAGAAATGAATGAGTTCATGCATTAACTGCCTTGGTTTTCTGCATCATTTCCTTCAAAATAGGAACTTAAAAAAAAGTAAAAGAAAATACAGATTTGCAGAAAGAATTCTGCAATATGAAGAAGACATTTAACCATTAGAATGGTTTGCTCCTAAACAAACAAAATTACAAAACCAAAGGATTCAATAACAAGTCTCCGTCCTAGGTTGCCAGTTGAAGCATTGACCAAGTACCTAAGTAATAATTACCCAAAAACAACATTTGAAGTCTGTTCATTTTCCATTTTTCCCTCTCCAAAGTTTGTGATTCATTATTTAACAAAAGGCTTGATTTTTATCTATTTGTTTTCTGCTCTGTGTGTGTGTGTGGTGTGTTTTGTTTAATTTTTTTACAGTAGCCCCTATTGTAGGTTATATCTGAGAGGAACGATAAGGTTTCCCAGCTGTACCATGGCTTTGGAGACACCAGTGTTTAGATATTGGCATGCCATGTGTGTGTATGTAAAAGAGACTCAAGAGTTTATTACCATATGTTGTTGTAATTTATATATATGTAAAAATATTGTAGATGGAATTCAAGCTACTTGAGGAAGACATAAAGAACTGGTCGGCAGGGAAGGAAGGAAATATTCGCTCATTACTCTCAACACTACAATATGTAAATCTCCCATACAGAGTTATTCACCACTAAAGGCACTTTGCAACGATAGAGATGCTTTTTTGCTCCTTTATTTGATCAATTCTCCCTGTTGGATACTGATATTGTGGCCCGGTAGTGGATGGCGTGCCATTTCCCTGACCAATATTATTGAAACATCACAAGTGAAGAAAGCATATCAGAAAGCAAGACTCTGCCTTCACCCAGACAAATTGCAACAGAAGGGCGCAACAACTCCTCAAAAGTACAAGGCAGAAAGGTCTTTGCCTTACTCCAGGTGCCTGTTTACTTCAACTATAAGCAGATAAATAGATGAGCACTAGTAGAATAAAGAGACCAGAGCATAACTGGGGTGTCGAAAGAACCATTTCTATGTAGAACCATTTTTGGAAACTTAATTTTTGACTTCTACCTCTTCAAGAATCTAAATTTCCAATTCTTCTTTGAAAAATTTAAAAATCTCTTGCGTTTGAAAAGGGTCTGTTTGGATGTGCACTAGATTGTAGGTGTTAAGATTTTATGACAGAAGAAATGTTGGATCATCTCTTACTGTGTGGGTTACTCTGCTGCTCCAAAATAATATCATGTGCAATCAAATGCATGTCTGTGTCGACTTTCACACAAACACAAGTAAGATAGCAATGGACTCAACTAAAAACCACAGTTGAAATGGTGACACATCCAAACAGACCTTAAAGACTAGACGGCCAACATGGAAATTTCTAATGATTTGTTTAATTACTCACTATTTTCCATTGAGATGATAATTTGGTGTTACCACAGGATGTAGGGGCCACATTCAACTCTCATAACGTCTTCTCCGGCTAATTCATGGTTTTTCCTAACTCTGGTTTTAATAGTATTGATGCCGTGTTCTTTTTCGCACTTGTTGGGTGTTTTGATAAAACCATGACGCATTCAGAGATGCTGAGATAACCATAACAATGGTCATGAAGATGGTGGTGGTAATGGAGTGATGGTGGTGAATCTATACCGAAGTTGGTGATGTTGATGGCGACAGCCACAAAATAACAGCGGTGGTGATGGCGATGTGGTTGGTTTTTAAATTTTTCACCAAAAACCCAATTTTTCACCAAAGGGGAGCGGGTTGCAATCAGTGGGAAAAATAAGGTCAGAGTGTCAGAGAAGCATACCTGACGCTGGTGGGAGGGTCTGGACAGCAGTATAGAAAGAGAGAAGATGGTAGCTGCTTTCTCTTCTCCTTCTTCTTTTCTCTTCTCACTGCCGATTTGGGTGAGCCATCGTTTTTTTCTCTTCAGGGGGGCAAAGACGGAATGAAATAATGGGATTTTGGAGGGAGGTCCGTTGCTGATATTAAAAAAATTTAGGGTCCTTAGTTATAGTTATCCTAATTAGTGAGATTTTTCTAGTAAATGTCCCTATAACATATATAAATTATTTTCCTTATTTTTACTATGCTAAATGAATGTATTTTAATTAAATAGGTTAGTAGGGACCACGTTAGGTCTTGACTCCGTGAGCTGGGAGCTTGTTGGATAGGCGACTTGACCCGAAGCTAATCCAGGCCCAGCCCAATGGGTGTAGTCATTTTCAAACTAAAACTCTCTTTTTATTAATTAGAACCCAAACTCTCTTACTATTAGAATTTTATTTCTACTCAAACTTTCTCTCTCCTCTCTACGAATACAATCATCATACCTCTTTTTTTGGCCCATAACCTCTCTCTCCCGGCTCTTGCAACCTATGAAACTAACCACCGGATCTCCCATCGAACACGACTATCGTTTTCTGTGTGAAAACCTACTCGCAAGGGTACTTGTTACCCCACTTGCAAGGGTACTCGTTTTGGGCTTTGACAATAGGCCATTTTTTTAGCACATGGGACCGCATGATCAAATATAATCCGGTCACTTCCACCCCAAATTTGATATTTATTCAACTGTTATTGTGAGGACCCAATCACGAAAACCCATATGATATTGATTTGTGACCGCAACACATATCACAAGTCCACCCTACTCTTGTAGTTTCTTTTCACTCACTAATTTTATATATTAATTGTAACTTGTTTGTTGTATTTATGTTATTGCTTTTATTTGTTAATCAGGTATGCTAGGTCATTATTGTGGGCTCGACCCTCAACCCATGGGCCCAATCCATGGCTCGACCAATGCAAAAAGGATGGAAAAAAGAAAATAAAAGACGGTGGGAAAGCTAAATTTGTTGCTTTTCCTCCGATATCATCAACGGAAAACCCGAATTTATTGCTTTTCACTTTTCTAGTTTTCCACACTGCACACCGTGGTAAACCTGCAATGCAGCCTTTCCCTCTCTCCTGGATTTCTCTCCTTTCATTTTTCATGGATAAGGCCGCATATTGAGGGTAATCTCTACATGATAATGCATGAGAATGTGACTAACAAATAAATATAATAATATCAAAACGGAAAATAATTAACAATTAATTTATACAATTTGTGAATGAAATGTCATCACATGGGTGGGGTCCAATCATTATAGGTCGTACATCGGGTGACTCTTTAAATGAAAAGTAAGTTTTATTATGGAATAGGTATGGGCCAAATGGGCTTTCCTAGACCAAGTACCAGATGGACTCTACACGAAAAATTTTGCCCAATAGGTGCCTGCGTACCTCAATTTAGGCTAAGTAACCTCAGGGATTTGGTCCTTGCTCAACCACGTTCCAATCTCTAGGACTGGCATATCTCACTTAGTGAAAAGGTTACGCATGGTCCGATCCAACTCGAACTTGCATCGGACTACATAGGGCTCTATTTTAGGCTCATGGCATGTGTAGAGGCCCATGGCCGCATCAAATCAATCAACAATAAAATCCTCTTTACCAGAAGAACTTTTTTAGCCCATCATATGATCAAGATGATGGGATGATGCAGCCAGAACAACAAAGTAAAACATGAGCTGGTGAGTTCTAATGCATTTTACATTTTGAACTAAATTAGAAATCTAGTCCAGGATGGAATAAAAGAAGGGGGTCAGTTCTATGTAGAAATGGACTTCCCATATATCTCATAGGAAGTCTATTTCCAGACATAGGAAAGCAAAAGTTGAAGAGGCGAAAAGACAGTTTCGTAGAAAACTGTCGCACCAAACACATAAAAATGAAGCTTTCCGCAGAAAACCACATCCTTCTATATGGAAATGAGCTACACAAACGTGCCTTAAGTTATTACCCATACATGGGAGAGATGATTGTGAAGAGTTTGGGGTTTAGAAATTTGGTCATTATAGATTTAGGTCCCTCTTCTGGTACATTTATCTTGCACGGAGCCTTGAGCTTCCATGAGAGGTGGCTGGATGGGGCCCACCTAATGGTGATTGGACTAGGGGGTCATTAATACCCTTAATGGGTAGAGTCCATCCAAAAATTAAATTTGGAGTCAATCTCATTTTTCTAACCCCTTGGCCAATGAAAAAAAAACTAACCATTCAACATCTAGTCTCTTCATATGAGTACAAACCCAACAAATCTGGTGCAAATAAGGGTGTTGGGGTTTTGATGGTCCATTTGGATCAGTGCGAGGTAGACCCCATATGCTATTTCACATGGATTATTCAATGCTGGGTGATTATACTTGAAAATTGACCTTAAGCTGGGTTCTATGGGTTCTAATTCATAAATTATTCTTTTGACCAGCTTTATTTATCATCATAATTCATTAAAACAGTATGGCTCTGGAGAGATTTGTGCAACAACCAGGTCAAGCTTATTAAATTACGAACTGCTTAAGTTAAATTAGCCCAATAACTCATGTTTAGCACGATATCTTCCTGCACTGTAAAATAAATAATCACATATTAAAAAAATTACCTCTTTTCCTAGAACAAATTGGATAAAATAGAAATTGAGAAATTAAAAAATGGGAGCAAAAATGATATAGTTACATAGGAATAACTAACTGAAATATAAATGGTTTGATGAAAAAATGAGTAGGCACTTCCAAGTGTAGTTACATAACCGTCGGTATAAATTATAACAAACAGGGAAAATCGAATCAAGGACTCCTAACTTAATATAATATAATATAATATAATATATATATATATATGAGGTGGGATCCCACAGGCTGCAGCCTATGTTATCACAGGCTGCAGCCTGTGTCACACGTGTGGGCAGAGGCCCTGGGCCCTCGCACGTGTGCGTGCAGCCTGTGATAACACAGGCTGCAGCCTGTGTGATCCCCCCACTATATATATATATATATATATATATATATATATATTTCTATAGATGCCCCGAGAAGAAGAGCATCACCAGATTCCTTAAAATCACTCATCTCACACAAGTGACAACTAAACAATGGTTTTAGTGCCGCTGGAATGCTGGAAGATGGAAAGAAGTATCCCTGGTTTCAGTAAAACAAGCAGCTTGGAATAAAACCGCCTGTTGCTTTTGTGTACTTCTGCATCACTACCCCCATATAAATAAAAGTACTCTTTCATTTGCCTTTTTCTTCATCTCCCAAGTTCCATGCCCCACCAAAAATCTACTCTACAATATCCAATTCATTGAATCACCAGAAAGTTCAGAGGGCAAGAAGATGAGTTCGACGAGCAGAGCCTGGGTTGTGGCTGTCACTGTAGGAGACTTGAAAGATCAAGGAGTCTGCAGATGGAATTATGTTCTCAGGTCTCTGCATCAACAGGCAAAGAGGAACATGGGTTCTACCCTACAGGCTATGAGAATTTCAACATCTCTTGATTCTTCATCCTCCACTTCCAATCAATCTGAAGAATCGTTGAGGAAAGTCATGTTTTTGAGCTGCTGGGGACCCAACTGAGAACCATGAAAGACTTCTCTCATTTTATATTTTATAGTTTGTATTGCTGTAAATAGAATGACAATTGAGTGAGATTTCAATGAAAAATGTGAATTTTGACAATTAGAACTTGCTGAAATTGAACTTCACATGCATTACAGACCATGTAAAGGGGCTGCTTGGTTTCTGGGGTAACTGTCAGAAATTCAATCCATCGATCATTCCAAAGGATTCTTATTAGATCTTTTTTTTTTCTTAATGGAAGCCATTTCCATTTTTTTTTTTTTTATGCTTCTTTTGGGGTTGAATTGCAATCTACTTTCTCTATTTCATTGAACTCTCATTCTTCTATCCTCTACCGTACTCTTTTTTCTCTGTAAATCTCTCTCTAGATCCCTCTATTTTTTTTTTATTCCTATCTTCTTTTTTTTGGTCCTTCTATCATTTTTAATCTCTTACTTTCTATCTGAATCTCTTGGTTCTCTCATTCCACCTGCCACAATTTCATGAAGATTCAAAGCGTCTGATTAAATTAGGTAGAAGTTAATATTAATGTCTATACAATTATAAATTAAAAGTAACAGGTACCATTCATAAGAGTAGTGGGGGAGATGATATGTTCCTTGTTTTCCCATGTAAGATGGAGAGAGGCTTTTTTTACTCTTCAATACTAAAAGCAAGATACCCTCTTCTTCTTAAATTTGTTATTATTTTCTCACTCTCTCCTGGACTGGGGTGAGACCCCAAGGGAGAGCAATTGCATCCTCTTCACCTTGTGACCTGTGAGTGTGGATCCTATGTTGTTGTGGCTGGGCTAACTTATCAAATGGTTTAAGAAATGAGGGTGAGTTCAAAATTAAGAAGCTATCTATTTTGAGATTTGATTGGAGAGGGTTTTAAGTTTAGCCTGACCTGTACCAAGTTATAGACTAATGGCTCCAATGTCTGTTAAATTTTTGCAGGCTCGTTATAAAGTCAAAAAATTAACTGGAGCATTGAAATTGAAAATGAAAATGAAAATAAAGTTTGAAGAGGTGGTGGATATGGTAATGTATGAAATGAATCTGCCACTTTTGCAACCAAATCGTATAATCCATTGCCCCTGGCTTTTTGACCAAAAACTATATAGACACATAAATCGTTTGTGCCCTTTCCTAGAATATTTTCACAAAGAGAGGCCAAACCAGATCATTTTTCTTAGCATTAAATTATTTACTTTTTTTTTTTTTCGACTAAGGTCTTTGACCAAAAATGACTAATCTCCAGGGTGGCGTCCTGTTGAATCCACACAAATGCAAATACAGTAAATTTGGAACAACAGATTTCGAATACAAGAGGTGAAGCAAATCCACTACTTATGCCACTCCAAGTTGACCAAAGTTATTTACACTTAAAGATTCTAAATTATTGAATTGTTTACTACTTCCATAGAAAATTTTCTAAAATCGAAAGAAGTCAACATTTCGAAACTTTTGGTATTACATACTATAATCCAATATTATCTGTTCATCTCATTCATCTAATTCTCTCCAAAATCCAAACTGGTTTCATTTAAAAGAAAATCAAGAAAATAGAAAATTAAAAAAAAAAAAAGTAATGCTTGTAAGTGCAGAAATAATAATACTCACAAGATCAGGATGCCTCTTAGGACTTACTCAATGCATGGAGGAGATAGCTGCGACGGTATGAACCTGAAAGAGGAGAAAGACAAAGGTCAGAGGACCCTGGCTATGGGCAGCGCAGGGCTCTCCGATGCTTAAGTTAGCAATGGATCGGAGAAGAAGAAGAAGAAGAAGAAGAAGAAAGACTGAGTGTCTATGTGAGAGTGCTTACCCCCCTGCTCCCTTTGGCTTGTGCATTATATATGGAACAGTTTTGGGTGAGTGCCAGTGGGCTTGGTGATATGACCTGGGTCACATCAGCCCACAAAGTCATTAATGAAGGTCCATCATAGCCCTCTTTGCATTTAATGTGGGTCCGATAAGCCCACACTACATTTAATGTGGGTCCGATCAGCCCACAATGCATTTAATGCCAGTCACATTGGGCCTGATCTTGCCCTGATCTGGTGGTGGCTGAAGTCCCATCAGATCCCTTCCTTGGGCCTTGCCACGACAGGGCCGTGGCTGTTAGCTGCAAGCGCAATACTGCATTGCCGAGCTTGCGTTGCCGAGACTGAACGGTATGCGCGGCCGAACTGAATTCTGTTTGGCCGAGACCAGCACGTAGTGCCGAGACCGATATGGATCGGATCGTAGCCGAGATCAAGAGAAATGGCTCCTACACGTCAGCATATCCGAGCGCACCCTTGCCGAGACCAAGAGGAATAGGTTCAAGAAATGGGCCCCCACACAATAGCCCCTCAGTTCTTGACCTCTAGGACTCTCTCGGGCACTAGGGTTAAGAGCTGGATTGATCCCCCGCACTAGGGTTACGAACTGAACCGGTCTCCCGAGACGGATAGTGCTCGCCTTCCATCCGCTTTTGTTTAAGGGTTCTGACTCATTCGGCGCCAGACGCCGCCGCTGCTTTGTCTGCCAGAGATAATAAAGGGGGCAATAAATGCGGGGCTATGATTAGTATGGGAAGGCGAACCATCATCGCAACAGCGCCACGCGTTATTGCCTGGTAGGCTCTCTTGTCTTTTCGAGGGGGTATGCGACGCAAGCCGAGGCGACGTCTCACGCGTGTCCTGCTTCGAATTCCGGGATGGCGCCCATTTCTGCCCTTTATATACGCTTTCGTCTTCCTCCTTTGTCATCTCTGCAATCTAACCCTGTCGAAGCTCTGCTAGAACTTTTGCTCGCCAGAACCTTCACTGCCAGAACCACCTCCATCGCCTCCTAGCTTCGTCCAGGACTTCATTGCGGGCCGGTGAGGGATCAACGGCCTGATTTGTGACTTCGCCCGAGTCTGTGAGTCTCCCTGCCTCGATTCTCTTCTCTTTTCATTCTGTATTTCTGTCCTGACCCCACCTAGGGTCTCCTCCGTTTCTCAGACCTTCCACGGTTTAGACCTCTAGAGATTGTTAGGGTTCCTTAGATTCAGAGATGGGGATTTTCACCCATTGGATAGATTCCCAGACGGGCCTGGCAACTCTTAGGAGAGTCTACATGATCCCAGACGATGTCCAGATCATGGCAGCCGACCCCTCCATCTACTCATTTTGCAACGGCTGGATGCCGTTTCCCTTGATAGCTGTGATCGAGGGTGGGGTCAGATTCCCCTTGGCCCCCCTTCTTAGGTCTTGTTTGGAGACCTGGAACCTTAGCCCCTGTCAGTTAATGCCCAATGGGTATAAGATCATCATGGGCGTCGCCGAGCTGAATAGGATTCTAGACATCAGCCTCGGCGTCCATGATATAGAGGATATATATGACCTCTGCAAGTCTAGGGAGGCGGGCACCTATTATCTTCGCGTCAAGGCGAGGTGCCAACCCCTCGTCACGGCGCTGGAGGACTCCAATAAATACGCCGGAGATGACCGCCTGCTTGTCTCGGGAAACTGGGAGTTCGGCGAGACCGAGACCGAAGCAACTAGGAGGGTCCGAGTTCCTCGACGCCTCGGGACTCCACCGAGTAAAGACCTAACCCCCTGGGTTTCCGATTTCTTTCTTATGTTTGATTTCTGCTGCCGGATTCTAACTCGGCTGTTTTTCGCAGGCCTTCCTCAACGCAAGCGCGGAGCCCAGCTGAACGGTTGGAGGAGGCATGCACCTTGGCTGAACAAGGTGTACTGCTACCGCGGCCACTACACAAGAGTTGCCTACTCCCTTCTGAAGTACGAGCCGAGATACGTGTCTTATACACGGAAATCCGGCAACCCGGAGAGATTCGCCCCCGATCTAGCAGAAACCAGCGGGACCGTCTCGGTTGCTGGAGCGTCCGCAACGTTGGCCGTGGTCGCGGGCATCCCGCTAAGGGAAATTGAAGACTATACCTCCGGAGCCGAGGTAGACTCTCCGACAAGGGAAGTTGAGAACTATTCTTCCGGAGCCGAGGCCGAGGCCGAAGCCGACAATATGGAGAGGCGCAGGCCCGCGTTTCAGCCGCGGAAACTGGCGGACGCCGTCCTCGGTGGCGGTAGACAGGCTGCCGCACCCCGCACTACCCCGCCCTCCTTCGGGACCATCGTCCCTGCCAGAGTTGAGGCCCGACCTCCCCCAGACTCGGAAAGCGAGAGGCTGAGGAAAAAGGCGAAGGGGAAGGGGCTGGATCAGGAGGAGCGATCACGGCAACGTTCACCCCAAGCTGCGAGGGAGAGGGCAGCGGACGTGGTGCCCACTCTGCTGGAGAGTCGCTCCGAGCCCCAGGCGGCAACGTCCTCGGGTGCCGAGCCCGCCGAGTTCAGGCCGGACATGGAGCTGAGGAAGGGGAGGCCCCTAAATGCTGAGGACAGACTGGTGGGGAGCCCGGATGTCATTGCGGCGCTCAGCCGAGCCTGTGCACTCCCCAAGGACATGGAGAGGCACAGGTCGGAAGACTCCCCCCTGCTGCTTATGAGGACCATACAGCACTCCCTCGCTGTAAGTGCCCGACTTTCCTGGTCACAGGTGTTTCTATCTTTTGATATTTCTTGCTTTCATGCTGAGCTTTTTTCGTTTGCTCCGCTGCAGGCTGTCCAAAGGCTCCAGATAGTCGCTGACAGAATAACGGAAGAGGACAACCGGCTGGCCCGCCTAGCAAAGGAAAAGCAGAGAGTCGAAGCCGAACTGAAGGCGGCCAAGGTGGAGCTGAAAGCGGAGGCGGCCAAGACTGCAGAGCTCAATGCTCAATCAGATATAATGGCCAGCGACCTCTGCAAAGCAAGGTCAGAGAGCTTCGAGCGGCAAACGAAGCTCCAGGCAGAGGAAAAGAGGTCGGCGGGGTTCAAGGCCGAGCTGGAGCTGGAAAGGAAGGCGAAGGAGGAACTTCTTGCATCGAAGGAGGAACTCCTTGCATCGAAAAAAGCCGAGGTCGATGCCGCCTTCCTGGAGGGGACTGAGGAAGCTGCGAAAATTTATGTTGATCAAATCACGGCACTCAGCTCGAAGCTGTACCGACTCGGCTGCAAGGCCGTGTTGAAGAAGATGGGGGTTCCTGCAGATGATCCGATATATCAGAATCTCCCCGAGCTCGGAGATGAGCCCCTAGATGATGCCCTGGCCGAGACCCCTGCCACTCCGGCCGAAGTCCCTTCCGAGCCAACGCCTGACCCCGTTGAAGAAGCTCCTCAAGCCGAGGCCGCCGTGGTCGTTATCGAAGACATAGAAGCAGGGCCGTCGACTTGACTTCCTCTTTCTTCTTATAAAATGTAGTCTTTGTTTCAAACTATTTCAATGTAAGCTCCAGTGTATGTATCAATGTTATCAATGAAAGGCCCTTTCTCATATTTGTCTCCTGTGTGGTGTGGCTTTTATTTGCTTTCCTTTGTACGCTTTCCGTGAGTGTTATTAATCTAGGTGTGAGTTCGGACTGGAGTGGACCGGTTAGATTAGGGTTCTCTGTGAGCGCTCTGACCCCTTTGAGGCCTCTTTTATTTCGGCGAGACCAGAGAACCGTATCGGACCTGTCAAGGCGGTGGTAGACTGGGTACCATCATCGACCGATGCCGTTTCGGCTGATCTAGGTGGTTGAGTGCCAACCATAGCCATGGCCAGTTCGGCTGCTCGTCTAGGTGACTGAGTGCCAACCTGAGACATGGGCCGTCTCGGCAACTCGTCTAGGTGGCTGGGTGCCAACCTTAGACATGGGCCGTTTCGGTAGCTCGTCTAGGTGGCTGAGCGCCAACCTTAGACATGGGCCGTTTCGGCAACTCATCTAGGTGGCTGAGTGCCAGCCTTAGATACGGGCCGTTTCGGCAACTCATCTAGGTGGCTGAGTGCCATCCTTAGATATGGGCCGTTTCGGCAACTCGTCTAGGTGGCTGAGTGCCAACCTTAGACATGGGCCGTTTCGGCAGCTCGTCTAGGTGGCTGAGCGCCAACCTTAGACATGGGCCGTTTCGGCAACTCATCTAGGTGGCTGAGTGCCAGCCTTAGATACGGGCCGTTTCGGCAACTCATCTAGGTAGCTGAGTGCCATCCTTAGATATGGGCCGTTTCGGCAACTCGTCTAGGTGGCTGAGTGCCAACCTTAGACATGGTCCGTTTCGGCGACTCATCTAGGTGGCTGAGTGCCATCCTTAGATATGGGCCGTTTCGGCAACTCATCTAGGTGGCTGAGTGCCATCCTTAGATATGGGCCGTTTCGGCAACTCGTCTAGGTGGCTGAGTGCCAACCTTAGACATGGTCCGTTTCGGCAACTCATCTAGGTGGCTGAGTGCCATCCTTAGATATGGGCCGTTTCGGCAACTCGTCTAGGTGGCTGAGTGCCAACCTTAGACATGGGCCGTTTCGGCAACTCATCCAGGTGGCTGAGTGCCATCCTTAGATATGGGCCGTTTCGGCAACTCATCTAGGTGGCTGAGTGCCATCCTTAGATATGGGCCGTTTCGGCAACTCATCTAGGTGGCTGAGTGCCGACCTTAGACGGTCTTCCAACTTCGCACCATTGTCACTATCAGGACGCCAGATCGCTACAAATTGAGGAGAACTGTAATTCCATTAAACCCAGAAGCGTTGTACAAGTACAGAGACTAAAAATAGAATTTTTTGAGGTGTGAGGCGTTCCATGGCCTCGGTAGCGGCCGTCCTTCCATGTCTTCGAGCCGATAAGCCGACCGTCCGGCAACGGAGGTGACCTTAAACGGACCATGCCAATTCGGCGCTAGCTTCCCTTGATTCGGATCCTTGTCCCCTGGGAGAGCCTTCTTGAGAACCAGTTCTCCCACAGAGAATTTCCTTTCTCTGACGTTCTGGTTGTAGCCCCTGGCTAGCTGCTGCTGGTAAACGGCTAGCCTGACTGCAGCTGCTTCCCTTCGCTCGTCCGCTAAATCTAGCTCCCTGGCCACATTGGTTTCGTTCTGTCCCCGGTCAAAGAGTTCGGACCTCAAAGTGGGGAGGCCGATCTCCAGAGGGATGACTGCTTCCATGCCATAGGCGAGCGAGAAGGGGGTAGCCGAAGTGGAACGCCTCGGAGTAGTTCTGTAAGCCCACAGGACGCTCGGCAGTTCTTCCACCCATCTTCCCTTTGCTTGGTCCAGCCGTTTCTTGAGCCCATCGAGGATCACCTTGTTGGAGATCTCGGCCTGGGCGTTACTCTGTGGGTAGGCTGGAGTGGAATAATGGTTTCGGATGCCGAGCTCCTGGCAGAAGGTCTTGAAAAGTTTAGAGTCGAACTGAGTTCCGTTGTCCGAAACCAGCGCTCTGGGAATGCCAAACCTTGTGACGACATTCTTCCACACAAAATGCTTGGAATCTCGCTCTGTGATGGATGAAAGTGGCTCTGCTTCAATCCATTTGGTGAAGTAATCTGTCGCCACAATAAGCCATCTCTTGTTCCCTGGGGTTCGGTGGAGCGGGCCCACTATGTCGAGCCCCCACTGGGCGAATGGCCACGGGCTAGAGAGCGGGCTGAGATCCTGCGCGGGCTGATGGAGAGAGTGTGAGAACTTCTGGCACTTCTCGCACTTCTTCGCATATACCTGTGCATCTTTCTGCATATACGGCCACCAGTAACCCTGGCTGATGGCCCGGTAGGCTAGGGACCTTCCTCCGATATGGCTCCCGCAGATTCCTTCATGTATCTCGAAAAGGAGGTCCTCGACCTTACTTGGATGGACGCACTGGAGGTACGGTCCCGAGAACGATTTCCTGTAGAGCTTGACATCGGGAGATAGCCAGAACCGAGCTGCCTTGAATCTGACCCGGTGGGCCTCGCCACTGTCCTCGGGAAGCCTGTCGTCCCTAAGGTAGGTGATAATGGGGTCCATCCAGCTCGGGCCGAGACCGATGCATAACACCTCCCGAGGTGAACGGAGCTCAATGCTGGGCGCGGCTAGCGATCCGACTTCGATGCTCCTCTTTCTTCCTGCCTCAACAGCGCTGGCCAAGTTTGCAAGAGCATCTGCGTGAGAGTTTACTTCTCTGCCAATCTGCTTGACTTCGGCCGTGTGGAACTGAGAGAGCTGCTTCTTGGCCAGGGCCAAATACGCGGCCATCCGGTCGTCGCGATCCTGATAGTCCCCAGTCAGCTGGTTTGTCACCAACTGTGAATCACTGAAGACCATCAGCTGTTGAGCTCCGAGGATATGGGCGCTATTCAGTCCGGCTAAAAGGGCTTCGTACTCGGCCTCATTGTTTGACGCCTTGAAGTCCAGTGTCAGAGCCTGCTCAATGACCAGTCCTTCTGGCGATTGGAGAACAACTCCTGCTCCGGCTCTTCTCGAGGTGGAGGATCCGTCGACGAAGACCTTCCAAACTGGGGTATCGGCATGGCATTGTGATTGTTCCGAACCCGCGGGCACCTCATGCTCCTCACCCCCCAGTTCGGTGCCGAGCTGGGTTGGTGCCGAACTTGAATCAAACTCGGCGAGGAAATCCGCCAGAACCTGGGCTTTTATTACTGTCCGTGGCTGATATTGAATCTCATACTGCCCTAGTTCGACAGCCCATCGGGAGATTCTTCCTGAAAAGTCAGCCTTCTTGAAAACAGATTTGAGTGGGTGCTCCGTGACAACCACAATAGAATGGGTTTGAAAGTAATGGGAGAGCTTTCGCGAGGCGCTAACGAGCGCCAAGGCGAGCTTCTCAAGAGGCAGATACCTGGTCTCGGCGTCGATAAGGGTCTTGCTCGTATAATACACTGGTTTTTGAACCTTGTCCTCTTCTCGGATGAGGACTGAGCTGACCGCATGATCCGAGACCGCCAAATATAAATACAGGGTCTCCCCATGGGTCGGGGTTGACAACAACGGTGGTGAAGAAAGGTAAGCCTTGAGCTGCTGCAAGGCATGGTCACATTCTAGAGTCCATTGAAATTTAGAATTTTTTCTAAGAAGCTGAAAGAAAGGTCGGCACTTATCTGAAGATTTGCTGATGAAGCGATTCAGTGCCGCGGCCATCCCTGTAAGCTTCTGAACCTCCTTGGCCGAAGTGGGACTCTGCACTCTGAGGATAGCCGAGATCTGATCTGGGTCTGCCTCAATGCCTCTGCGTGTAACCAAGCTGCCCAAAAACTTGCCGGAGCCAACACCGAAGGCGCACTTCGAGGCGTTAAGCTTCAGCCGGAACTCCTTTAGAGTGGCGAAGACCTCGGCCAAGTCTGACAGATGATCCCGCACCTGCTTGGATTTGACCACCATGTCATCGATGTAGACCTCTACGGTTTTGCCGAGCTGACCGTGGAACATCTTGGTAACGAGCCTCTGGTAGGTGGCTCCTGCATTCTTCAGTCCGAACGGCATCACCTTATAGCAGTAGGTTCCCCTGGGCGTGATAAAAGCTGTTTTCTCTTCGTCTGGCCCAAACAGTGGGATCTGGTGATAGCCGCGGTAGGCATCGAGGAAGCTCATTCTGTCGTGCCCGGCCGTGGCGTCGATCAACTGGTCAATCTTTGGTAGGGGAAAGCTGTCCTTGGGACAGGCTTTGTTGAGGTCGGTAAAGTCGACGCACACCCTCCACTTGCCAGTCTTCTTCCTGACGACCACCGGATTGGCTAACCATTTCGGGTATTGAACCTCCCTGATAGCGCCGGCCTTAAGCAGCTTATCCACTTCCTCGACGACGGCTTCGGTCTGTGGGACCCCTGTCCTGCGGGCTTTCTGCATCACAGGTTTGTGGTTAGGGTCAACATTCAGTCTATGACACATTACCTCGGGGTCGACGTCAGGCATCTCCTGAGGTGCCCAGGCGAAGGCATCCCTGTTCTGCACCAGGAACTGGGCCAGTTCGGACCTCTCCAGCTCTCCGAGCTGGCTGCCGAGCAGGAAGAACCGATCCGGGTCCTTTGGGTCGATCCTGACTTCGGCCAGTTCCTCCACGCTTTTCCTGCCTGGATCTTGGCCGAGCTCATCCAGCCCCTGCTCCAGTTTCTTCTCCATCTCGGCCACATTGACCTCCTTGGGCTCTTGCTCCCCGGGTACCACAGCGGTCAGGCACTGCTTGGCTGCCTGCTGATCTCCTCTGACCGTGATGATTTCAACTCAGCTGCCCTTTCCCTCCAACGGAAATTTCAGCTTCTGATGGAGGGTGGAAGGGACCGCTTCCAGGTTGTGGAGCCAAGACCTGCCCATTATAGCATTGTAGGGAGAGGGTGCGTCGATCACCATGGAGGTTGCCATGACAGACGCGCCACCGACCTCGACCTTGAATGTCACTTTCCCCTTAGGATAAACAGGTTTGGCGCTGAAGCCGATAAGGGGAACTCGAGCCTCCTGCAGATCTTTCTCCGTCAGTCCCGTCCTTCGAAAGCTGTCAAAATAGAGGACCTCAGAAGAACTGCCGGGGTCAACAAGGACTTTCTTCACAGTGCAATTCTTCACGCCCTGTTTAGAGCAGTCAAACTTCAGAGTGACGATCAGGGGGTCGTTGTGGGGGAGCTGCACCCCTTCCAGATCTGCATCAGTGAACCTGATCTCGGGACGCTCCCTCCGAGCCCTTTTCTGTGCTGGGCCGAGCTCGGCGGTCATGACCTGCTTGCCGTGAGCGGCTTTCCTGGCTTCGGCACGGGCTTGATTACTCCCCTTGGGCGGGGGTGCCAGATGGATAACGTCAATTATCTTCTCTGTCCCGTCGCTGTCGTGACCCCCCTCGTCTCGGCGCGGGGCTCGGGTGTCGGCCCTGGTTTCTCTCCTGACAAACTCTTGCAGGTGTCCATCCTGGACAAGCTTCTCCAAATGCGACCGCAGTATCCTGCAATCTTCAGTCTTGTGGCCGCCCTCCTTGTGATAGGAACAGAACTTCGTCTGATCTCGGATAGAAGGGTCGCCTTACATGGGCTCTGGCCATCTGAAATACGGCCTGCTCTTGATCTTATACATGATTTTGTGGATTGGCATCTTGAAGACCGTGTTGACCCCTCGATACGCGTCCTCGGATAGCCTGGGCCTTTTGCTCCTTGCCGAGGCGAACGTCTGAGTCCTTGCCGAGCTTGTAGGCACCCAACTCCTGTCTGAGTCACCTCTTCGTCGCTCATCTCGCCGAGGCTCATTCCTCGGAAACGGTCCTCCGTCCTTCTTGGGGGGCCTCTCACCTCGGTCTCGGTTTCTTTGCACGGTTCCATGGCTTTCCCGAGCACGGGCCTGGTCATCCTCTTGAGCAATGTACCGGTTGGCGATGGACATGAGCGCTGCTATGGAAGAGACCGGGTTCCTGGCCAGGTCCTTGCGAAGATCGCTGTCTGGCAGCAAGGCATTCTGAAATGCGAAGACGGCAACCTCGTCCTTGGAATTCTCAATCTGACTGTAGATCGCCCAGAGGCGCTTGGCGAATTGGGTGACGTTCTCTCCCTGCTTCATCTTCATGGCCATGATGTCTGCATCTGTCTTCGGAAGGACTCTGTAGGCCTGGAACTTATTCATAAAGGACTGCTGGAGTTGCTGCCAATTCGAGACGGATCCCTCTGGGAGCGCACAGAACCACTTCAGGGGGAGGTCGCCTAAACTGGAGGAAAAGACTCGGCAGTTCAGATGGCCCTCGTCTCCCCAGACCGACATCCTCTGGGAGAAGTGCCTGAGATGTGTAGCTGGATCCGAGACCCCATCATAGGTGACGAATCTTGGTACGGTGAACTTCTTCGGTAAGGGGTACCTCTTGATGTCTTGGGAGAAAGGAGAAGCGCCGAGATCAACGGGGTCGCAGCAAGCATTCTTTTGGTCTCGGCCGAAGCCGGCTACCTCCAGGTTGCGCTGGACCGTTTCCCTTATGTGCGCGTCCAGCCATTCCTGATTATGATACATACCCTCCGGAATGGTCTCAGACGCCTTCCTCGAGTAGCTACGGCTAGTGCTTGAGCCTTCATCTCGGGTTCGGTTGTCCCTTTTCCTGTTCAAGCAGTCCCTCAGGTCCTCCTTTGAGGAAGAGATGCGCGTGACACGAGTAACTCTCCTCTCGTGTTGTGGCGATCGCTGCTGCTGCCGAGATCGCTGCTGCTGGGACTGCTCCCGACGAGTCCGCTGCTGCTGGGACTGCTGCCGAAGCCCCGCTGATCCCGTAGCTCTTTCCAGCTGCTGCTGGAGCCGGAGGATCAGAGCGTCTCTCTCCTCGATAGCCTCATTCTGTGCTTTAATCTCCAGGAGGGTGGAGTCCAAGTCGTCATCAGGGCCGTAGTCTTCATCCTCAGTATCCTCAACGTCCTCCACCCGGCCCTCAACGTCCTCCACTTGGCCCGGGGGGCGTGATCCATCGACCACTGGAGACTTATCCCGCTGGTCTCCCCTCGTCAGGAGACTTGTAGGCTGCTGGGTGTCTCCCTTCCCGGGAGCGGATTCCGAGCGGAGGTCACGCTCCTGAACGTTGATCCGGATGAGAGCACGTTCAGCATCGTCCTCTGTGACTGGTTGCTTCCCAGCCCTCTGGTTGGCAGGGGACGGCCTTGCATGCTTTGTCTTGGAAGTTTCTCCATCTTTCGCAGCTCTCCTCGTCATGGTGTTTAAGAATAGGAATAGGAAAGATTATAGAAATCTCCCCACAGACGGCGCCAATTGTAAGTGCAGAAATAATAATACTCACAAGATCAGGATGCCTCTTAGGACTTACTCAATGCATGGAGGAGATAGCTGCGACGGTATGAACCTGAAAGAGGAGAAAGACAAAGGTCAGAGGACCCTGGCTATGGGCAGCGCAGGGCTCTCCGATGCTTAAGTTAGCAATGGATCGGAGAAGAAGAAGAAGAAGAAGAAGAAGAAGAAGAAGAAGAAAGACTGAGTGTCTATGTGAGAGTGCTTACCCCCCCTGCTCCCTTTGGCTTGTGCATTATATATGGAACAGTTTTGGGTGAGTGCCAGTGGGCTTGGTGATATGACCTGGGTCACATCAGCCCACAAAGTCATTAATGAAGGTCCATCATAGCCCTCTTTGCATTTAATGTGGGTCCGATAAGCCCACACTACATTTAATGTGGGTCCGATCAGCCCACAATGCATTTAATGTCAGTCACATTGGGCCTGATCTTGCCCTGATCTGGTGGTGGCTGAAGTCCCATCAGATCCCTTCCTTGGGCCTTGCCACGACAGGGCCGTGGCTGTTAGCTGCAAGCGCAATACTGCATTGCCGAGCTTGCGTTGCCGAGACTGAACGGTATGCGCGGCCGAACTGAACTCTGTTTGGCCGAGACCAGCACGTAGTGCCGAGACCGATATGGATCGGATCGTAGCCGAGATCAAGAGAAATGGCTCCTACACGTCAGCATATCCGAGCGCACCCTTGCCGAGACCAAGAGGAACAGGTTCAAGAAATGGGCCCCCACACAATGCTTTTCAGGCTTCATCTGCAGGCTTCTCATTTGGGTCCCCACAAAATCAGATGCATGACTTTCTCAGCTCTCTCTTTCTCATGCTTGCTTTTCTCATCACCCATCCTCCCCTTTCTCATATCCAAACCATTTGAAAACAGCTTTGCTTGATTAGAATTGCTGGAATCTGCCACCACTCTACTCTTCACGGTTTTGAAGGTTGATTCCCACCTGCAAACAACTCCACTGCAACACATTCTGTCTTTCACTATTAGATGGCAAACAAAGGCAGCAATGTCTCTTTGTATATGATGAACTGACAATGGATGTTGAAGTTAGATGGTCCCCCCCTCTTGCAATGGTTACATATAAATAGATGGAATAAGAGAATGTGGTATTTGTAAAACAGGGGCAGTACAATCTGTGGATTCTGGTCCATGATACACGTTTCGCATCGAGTAGGCCGATAGTGTACACCGCAGGAGCAAGAATTCATTTTGGCCTCCTGCCACTGGCTTCTTTTTCTATACATATTTATGCATTTTGTTTTCCATTGGCCAGACCAAGAATTCCTTTCTTTAGATAGTGGTCCCAAGGCAAATTCCCTGATTTTCCACCATTGCCTGTGGCCCAGTGATCTAAAAAGGATTAGAATTATGATGACCTGTGTATTATTGGGGGAACAAAATTTCCATTAGGCAATACAGGAACAGTCTAATGTGGGCTTGACTAAAAATTCTTGCCGTCATAAACTTAGGTGTCCAGTCTTTTTTTTTTTTTTTTTAGTGCCACCAATGGAGAGAGAAGCATACTCTTGCATAAAGGAGGGGTCTACTTGACATTGTTTTTAGGAATGTTTCATGTAGAGAATGAAAGAAGAAAATTTTATTTGGCAACATTTTGTGAGAGAGGAAATTTAAAGATCGAGACAAGAGAGACTAGGGAGATACTGAGGGAGAGACTTTATAGATGTATAGAAAGGGGGAGAAAATGCATGTAAAATAAGTTTCTCTTCATTCATTTTTAGAATGAAATATTTCCACAATGATGCCAACACAAGCCCAAGGCTTCTTGCTAACGTAGGAAGGCGAGGCCAAGAATCAAATCTTAGACAATTAGATGAGAAATACGGTATCCAACTAATTGGGCTTCCCCTAGTTCTTAAACTAATCTTATTTAATGTCATTAAAAGAGCCTATTCAATGAGATAGACAAACTTAGTGGCGGAGCCAAGAAATTATTTGGGGTGGGGGCAGTGGTGCAAGCGATGCTCGGCCATAATCTGTTATACTTGTTGATTTATTACTAATTATTTAAAAAATAAGTTACTATATTTTAAACTTTATCAATAATATCCAAAGAAAATAATTCAATTTGAATATATATATATATACAACAATCATTTTTAAAGATATGAATTTCCAAACTTTGTGAGCATTGAGACACGAAAATAATAGGGCTCACTATAATGAATTTAAACCTTTTAATATTTAGAATTGTTTCTCTCTACAATCAAAGCAAGCCTTATACTGAATCGATCACATGTAAACTATTCCACCACAATTAATAAACGAAAATTCTTTGACTATTTACTTGTAATTATTTAATGGGTCACGATGATGGTGTGGTAGGCATGGATTGTTGAGAGGGTGGCATTAATCACCAAGTCATTATAAGGTGAACATTGCAAGTGTAGATCCTTGAGTGTCTCACTCACACTTCTTGTGAAAGGGTGTAAATCTCTAGTGGGGCCTACTTATTAAATATCTGAGCTGTTCTAAAAAAATTCCCTCACTTACAATACGTTCTTCGTGATTTTTCCTCCAATAAGAGTTAGTCTCACCCCCATCTTATAATTGAGCATGATAATATATATGCTCAATCTTATGACCGGACCAACTTCCATTAGAATAAAACTTTATAGCACGCCGTTGAAATGGAAATCATCTATTTTAAACTATTGGATTTTAATATATGGCCCCACATTGAGTTCCACACTCCACATTGCAAATTATGTTGCTTTTGGTAAATTACTCATTGCAACTTATGTTACACTCTCAACTCCACTTGGCTTCACCCCTAAGAAACTTATTAAAATCTTAACAGCTTTGAAATAAAATGCTGGGTTTGAAAAGATAGGCCCCACAAAAAAGCATCACCAGATTTTTCCCAGATTTAAGCTGGACTCAGCTCACATGAGTGATGAGAACTAAAACAGTGGTTTTAAAGCCCCTGGAAACAAGGAAAGAAGTATCCCTGTTTTCATAAAACAAGCACCATGGAATAAAACAGCCTGTAGTTTTGGCTTTTGGGTACTTCTGCATCTCTACCAGACTACACCATATAAATCTAAGTGCTCTCTCTTTTGCTTTTCATCATATTCCAAAATCCCAACCCAACAAAATCTACTCCATAAAACCCAATTCATTCATTCCATCAACAGAAAGTTCTAAGGTGAAGAAGATGAGTTCAACGAGCAGAGCATGGATCGTGGCTGCCAGTGTTGGAGCAGTAGAGGCCTTGAAAGATCAAGGAATCTGCAGATGGAATTATGTTCTCAGATCTCTGCATCAACAGGCAAAGAAGAACATGGGTTCTTCTCTACAAGCGATGAGAATCTCAACACCTCTTGATTCTTTATCATCCTCTTCCAGTTCCAAGCAATCCGAAGAATCGTTGAGGAAAGTGATGTTTTTGAGCTGTTGGGGACCCAACTGAAACCATTAAGTGATGGAATCGTTTGTCTAATGATAATTCAACTTGTATAGTTGTAATTTTTCTTATCACAAGTTTATAACAAATTTTGTGATGGCAAATATGCAAGATTTCTATTTGATGAGTCAAGTATGTTTCGTGATTGGGCATGGACTATGGAGATGAGAAACAACAGATGTAACAAAAGGCCTCTTTGGTATCTGATGTTACTAACAGTGAATTCTGTCAATTCTGTTGATTGGAGAAATTTAGATAGGTTCCTTTCAAGCTGATTTTATAATGGTTTCTTGGCAATTATCATTGAGGGATTCTTAACAGGAGAAGATAAGGATTTTCAGATTTTCATAACTCCGAAATAATGTCCGAATGAATTTCAATACTCATCAAAAGGAGAACTTGCACCTGGTTAGAATACCAACAAATTTGTGCAGCTAGCAGGCACTATAGGTGGGCCCTTTACTTATCATCAAGGCTGGTATTGGGTGAGGTCTTGTCGAAGTTGGCATATTTTTTGAATTAGAAAAAAGATGCACATGGAAGATGAGTTTTTGGTAGAAATGGAGGATGAGTTGGAGATTCGCAGGACAATACTTCCAAACTTAATCCTTATCATTACTAGTACTAGTATGAGAAATTAGTAGCTGCCCAAGATATTAAAAACTTTCACACGAATCAACTTGGTGTTTGATTTGGCTGGAAAGGTCTAACTAACTCACTTTCTTTGGTAAAGAAAGCAAGCCAGGAGAACACAAAAATACAGCTCCTACGGAAAGAGGCGGTGAGATTTTTTTATAGTGAAATTGAGTAAAATGCTTACAGCCCTGTTAACGCAGGCAAGTTTGTGGAACCACATAATTCTGTGTGTTGTGATTGTTTGTGTGTGATTGCCTTAATTATTCTCCAACAAACGGTATCAAAGCCTGCTTTCCCTAGGGTAGGGTGGGGCAGTGTGCGATCAAAGGCAGAGATCGAGGTTTGACGGTTTATATTCAACTGTCCTTCGCAAGGATTATCACATAGTGGAGAGACTACTTGGTTTTTGGGTTTTACCTCAGATAGCCTAATCACAGCAGTGGGCCACACCCTTGATTGATCAAAGTAGATCGAACAAGCCCTAGATTTGCAAGGTTGGTACAGTGCAACGCATGATTCGGAACATGTTTGGTGGCAGAGCACTCAATCGGAGTACTATGGTGAAGCAAAGCACAAAAGCAAAGGAATGAAGCACCCCATGGATGCCCCTGGACCTATATTAGGCTAGTTTCAGAGACTAGAATAGTTTACAATTTCTCCTGTGTGAATAAAAAAATGATTTCACATAAGGAGTATTTTTCACACTTCATCTGCATTTCTGGAGGCCTCTTATTGGGGTCCCCAAAAAATCAGATGCATGACTTTGCCAGCTCTTTCTTTTCTCTAGTTTGCTTTTCTTGATGGCTGACTTTACCATAAAGCAAGAAATAAGCTCCAAAAATAGCAATTGTCATCCTCTTTCCAAAAGAAAATAAGCCCCATATTGGCAGCTTTTCAAAGTTCAAACTCTCCGAGCATTGAGATACAAAAATAATAGGGCTCACTATATAATGAATTTAAACCTTTTAAGATTTACAGTTGTTTCTCTCTACAATCAAAGCAAGCCTTATATTGAATTGATCACATGTAAACTAATCCACCACAATTAATAAATGAAAATTCTTTGACTATTTACTTGTAATCATTTAATGGGTCACGGTGATGGTAAGGTAGGCATGGATTGTTGAGAGTGTGATATTAATCACCAAATCATTATAAGGTGAACATTGCAAGTGTAGATCCTTGAGTGTCTCACCCACACTTCTTGTGAAGAGAGTGAATCTCTAGTGGGGCCCACCTATTAAATATATATAAGTCGTTCTGCAAAAATGTCCTCACTTACAATGCGTTCTTCATGATTTTTCCTTCAATAAGAGTTAGTCTCACTCCCACTTTATAATTGAGCATGAGAATATCATATGCTCAATTTTATGACCGGACCAACTCCTATTAGAGTAAAACTTTGTGGCACCCCGTTCAAATGGAAATCAACTATTTTGAATGATTGGATTTTAATATATGGCCCCCACATTGAGTTTCACACTCCACATTGCAACTTATGTTGCTTTTGGTAAATTACTCATTGCAACTTATGTTACACTCTCAACTCTACTTGGCTTCACCCCTCAGAAAATTATTAAAATCTTAATAGCTTTGAAATAAAATGCTGGGTTTGAAAAGATAGGCCCCACAAAAAAGCATCACCAGATTTTTCCCAGATTTAAGCTGGACTCAGCCCACATGAGTGATGAGAACTAAAACAGTGGTTTTAAAGCCCCTGGAAAGTAGGAAAGAAGTATCCCTGTTTTCATAACACAAGCACCTTGGAATAAAACAGCCTGTAGTTTTGGGTTTTGGGTACTCCTGCATCTCTGCCAGACTACACCATATAAATCCAAGTGCTCTCTCTTTTGCTTTTCATCATATTCCAAAATCCCAACCCAACAAAAACTATTCTACAAAACCCAATTCATTCATTCCATCCCCAGAAAGTTCTAAGGTGAAGAAGATGAGTTCAACGAGCAGAGCATGGATCGTGGCTGCCAGTGTTGGAGCAGTAGAGGCCTTGAAAGATCAAGGAATCTGCAGATGGAATTATGTTCTCAGATCTCTGCATCAACAGGCAAAGAAGAACATGGGTTCTTCTCTACAAGCTATCAGAATCTCAACACCTCTTGATTCTTTATCCTCCTCTTCCAAGCAATCTGAAGAATCGTTGAGGAAAGTGATGTTTTTGAGCTGCTGGGGACCCAATTGACATCTATAAGAGATGGAATAGTTTGTCTAATGATACTTTCAACTTGTATAGTTGTAACATTTTTATCACAAGTTTATAACTGTAAGTGCCTAAAAATTACGGACTTAGTTAATGGAGGGTTAAACTCCTGACTTGAGGTTTTGGGGAAGATAAGGGGAAAGGATCGAGCCTCCGGTGACCTGAAAGGAAGAAGATAACAGTCAGAGACCCTGGCTATGGGCAGCCGAAGGTCCTCCGACGCTCAAGTCAGTGCGAGAATTGAATGAAGGAAGAGAGTGCTCAGAAGGGAGGATTATGCGTACCTCACCTGGTTTGTGTTCATGCAATATATAGTCGTGAAAGTCATCATGGCACTGCCCACATGAAGGGATGGCAGTCCCATCAGCGTGTATTCGTACCTCCTGAAGGGGGGGTAGGTAAAAAGGGAATGTCTCATCGGACCAGCACCCCTGGCCTATGGACATGACTTTAGATAAGGCGTGCTCCTTGTCTAGGTCCGGCGCCCACTCTGTTGTCAGTTTGCCGATCCCGTCATGGCAGCGCATTTATGGCCACATTAATGGCTGAGTGACAGGGGCCGAGATCGGGAAAGAGGCCGAGGCCGAGAAGAGGCTGAGGCCGAGGTCGGGGACTCGTGACGTAGCCACCAAGATTCGCCCCACGGTCCTCTCGAGATGACGTTGCGGCCGACCTTGAACGGTGCCGAGACCAATGGTAACCGAGACTGGAGAGTGACCCCACCTACATCTGCGAGCACCGAATGACCCCACACAATTGCCCCCTATCTCTCGACCCCTTGGGCTTAGTCCGGGGTCGGGAGATACGATTCGGAAGCGACGGGGCCGTCCTTTCGTATCTTGCTTTTATGAGATTCTCATCATGACACCCCTCCGTCTGCCCTAGGCAATAAATAGGGCACCATAATGACTTCGCTCTGTCAAGCACGTGGGACGCCGTTCCGTATGCCCGAGGTGATGAATATCGTACCAGAGGCGTGGGGAAGGCGAACCGTTGCCGCCACGTGGAGTCTCCTGTCTGGTCGGTCGCCGGGATCGAAACGACACGTGGCAGGGTAATGAAGAGGGGCGTTCCCTCTATAAAAATGGAAGCGCCCCCTTCCCTCTCTCTTTTACCTTGGCTGTTTGTCTGAGAAGGAGAGCTCTGTTGAAGACGAAGTTCTGCCACAGATTTTGCTGAAACACGAATTCTCCCTAGCCTTCTGCTTCTCCGTCCTCAATGATCCTCAGCATCCTTTCTGTGAGTCTTCTCTCTCTGCTATTTCTTTGTGCCTCCTTTCTTCTCTTCGCTTTCAGAAGGTTTAGGTCCTTTTAGGGTTTTTCCAGTTTTTCATTCTTAGTCGCCTGCCTCCTATCCTTCCAAGAAATGGGGATTTATAGCCACTGGTTAGAGGGTCCTGCAGCCTTGGAAGCCTTTAGGTCGTCGTTTAAGATCCCGGCCGACGTCTTGGTTAAACCTGACGACCTCGGGGACCTTCCTGGTGGCCTTTCCCGGTATAACAACTGGATGCCTTTCACCCTGATGTCGGTGTGCGAAGGGGGGGTCAGGTTCCCCATCCATCAGCTCCTCCGGTCCTGCCTCAATGCGTGGCACATCTGCCCCTTCCAGTTGATGCCAAATGGTTTCAAGATTATAATGGGCGTGGCGGAGCTAAACTGGATCCTCGACATCAATCGAGCCTGCGAAGGAGGCTCTCCTGCCTCCGCAGCAGCCGCAGAGGGAGACTCGGTCTCGAACCGTCGAGGCCGGAAAGGAGGGCGGGGGGCCCCCTCCCGAGAAGAGGCCTCGCCTGGTGGGCGCGGAGGGGAGGCCCCAGGGAGCGGAGGCGCAGGCCGAACCTTCCGTGCCGGCACCCTGGAGGCCCAACTTTGACCTCAACCCGAACGAGCCCATGACCATGGGAGAGCGGCTGGGGGCCAGCTAGGAGTCGGTTGTGGCCCTAGCTCGGGGATGTGCCCTCCCCTTGGACATGGAAAAGCATAAGAAAGTTGGGTCATCGGGTCTACTTCATCAGACGATGAGGGCGTCGCTTGAGGTAGCTTTTTCCTCCTTCTGATTTCAAATTTCTAACTCCTGGTTGCTCGAATTGATCCCCTTACTATTTTTATCTTTTTGCAGAATGTACAGAGGACTCAAGTACTGATGGATAGGCTGGAGGAAAGAACTGCCTACATCGCCGCCTTGGAGAAGGAGAAGAAGAAAATGGGGGCTGCGCTGGAGGCGAGCGCAGCTGAAATAAAGAAGTCGGAGGAGAAACTCGCACAACACGCAACGGAGCAACAGGCGGCAAAGACCGAAATTATCAAGTTGCGGAGCGAGAACAAAAACTTGAGGGGTGCCGCTGATGATAAGGCGAGGAGGGCGGCTGAACTGGAGGCCGAGCTTGCAGAGAAGGGGGCCGAGCTCGCGAAGAGGGAGGCCGAGCTTGCTGAAAAGCGGAACGAACTGGCCAGGAAGGAGACCGAGCTCGAGGCCTCCAGGAAAGAGAGGGCCGATGTCGAGTCCACCCTGAGGGCCCAGGCCGCGAAAGCTTATCAAGATGCAGTGGACTGGGCATCGGAGGAGTATGTGGCTCAAATTACGGATTTGAGCCCGGTGCTGTTCGAGATGGGGTTTCTGAGGACGATCCCATATTCGCGGATCTTCCTAAGTTCCAGCCTGCAGTGCCGAGTTCAGGATCAGAGCCTAGCTCCAATCCTCCTGGGACCCCTATCGAAGTTCCAGACGTGCCCCCTCCTTCTCCGACCCTTGCCGAGGCCGAAGCGACCCAGGCTCCTTCTCTGGCTCCTCCATCTGATGCTTCTGCCCCGTCAGATCCTCCAGCCCCAAAAAATACAGAAGCGGCGCCCGAGAAGCAATAGGATTTTGTTTCTTTTTTTCTTTTGATGTAATTTTTTTTTCTTTCCTTTCGGATTGTAAAAAAGAACTCTGCATTATCCTTCCATTAATGAAAAGACGAATTTTTCTTTTTGATTCTTCAACTGTTTCCATATCTCTTTCTTTTTGGTGTAAAAACTTGCGAGTCTTTGAGGTTGGTAAAGCATATCTAGGCTTTAACCCTCTCTTCTGTCTCGGGAAGGAATTTGCAGTTAGTTTGGGCTCATACCCTGAGATGCGGCCCATTCGCTGGAAAGCTGGGGTCGTATCTTTATTTTTGGTGAGCATTCCTTGGTGGCTCGAGGGGGCCTGGACCAAACTTGTGTGTGTGGGCCGAACTTCGTGCCTACGCAGATGGTCCTACTCGCATCCCGTGGCGATTGTTGCTCGGTGTTGCTGCGAGGGACAAAGCCTTGGCCCTGCGACTGGTTTCTAGGAGGCTGGCGCGAGGGCCGGAGCCTTGGGGAGTTGGTCCTGTGACCGAACTCAAAGAGGCTGGCGCGAGGGCAGGAGCCTTGGGGAGTTGATCCTGTGACCGAACTCAAAGAGGCTGGCGCGAGGGCCGGAGCCTTGGGGAGTTGGTCCTGTGACCGAACTCAAAGAGGCTGGCGCGAGGGCCGGAGCCTTGGAGAGTTGGTCCTGTGACCGAACTCAAAGAGGCTGGCGCAAGGGCCGGAGCCTTGGGGAGTTGGTCCTGTGACCGAACTCAAAGAGGCTGGCGCAAGGGCCGGAGCCTTGTTTACAACTGGAAAGATATAAGGCAGATCTTTGTGAAAAGGTTCCTCTTTATTGATCAACCATTTTGAATACAACTAGAAGTAATATTTCTTGAGGTGTGTAGCGTTCCACGGTCGCGGCAACTCCCTGCCGTTCATCCCTTCAAGTCTGTAGGCCGATCTTCCGGAGACTGAGACCACATTGTAGGGGCCAAGCCAGTTTGGCGCAAGTTTACCTTCGTTAGGATCTTTATCAGCTGGGAGCGCTTTCTTCAAGACTAGTTCTCTAACCGAGAACCTTCTTTCTCTAACCTTCTGATTATATCCTCGGGACAGCTGCCGTTGATAGGCTGCCAGACGTACGGACGCTGCTTCCCTTCGTTCCTCGGCGAAGTCGAGCTCTCTGGCGAGGTTTATTTCGTTCTGCCCTTGATTAAAGAGGTTCGTCCTCAATGTTGGGAGGCCAACTTCGAGAGGGATCACGGCTTCCATCCCATAGGCTAGTGAAAAAGGAGTCGCTGAAGTGGACCGCCTCGGAGTGGTTCTGTATGCCCAGAGGACACTTGGCAATTCTTCTACCCACCTGCCTTTAGCTTTATCGAGTCTCTTTTTGAGTCCATCCAGCACCACCTTGTTTGAGATTTTTGCCTGCCCGTTGCTCTGTGGGTAGGCCGGAGTCGCATAAAGGTTTCTGATACCGTGCTCCTGGCAGAAAGTTCTGAAGAGTTTTGAATCGAACTGGGTCCCGTTATCCGAGACCAGAGCCCTAGGGATCCCGAACCTTGTGATGATGTTTTTCCACACAAAATTCTTTGTGTCGTGTTCGGTGATGGAGGACAAGGCCTCTGCCTCTATCCATTTTGTGAAGTAATCAGTGCCCACCATTAACCACTTCTTGTTCCCAGGACTGCGGTGAAGAGGACCCACGATGTCCAGCCCCCACTGGGCGAAGGGCCACGGACTGGAGAGGGGACTCAGGTCCCGAGTTGGCTGATGCAGGGAATGGGAGAACTTCTGGCATTTCTCACACTTTTTGGCGTAGAGCTGGGCATCCTTCTGCATGTAGGGCCACCAGTAGCCCTGGCTAATAGCTCTGTAAGCCAGTGACCTTCCCCCGATGTAGCTTCCACAGATTCCTTTTTGAATTTCAAAGAGGAAGTCCTCCACTTTGCTCGGATGGACGCATTGGAGGTATGGTCCTGAATAGGATTTTCTGTAGAGCTTCTCGTCCGGTGATAACCAGAAGTGAGCTGCTTTCATCCTGACCTTGTGAGCTTCAGTCTTGTCTTCGGGGAGCTTATCTTCTTTCAGGAATGTCACGATTGGGTCCATCCAGCTTGGGCTGAGATCAGTGCACAAAACTTGCCGAACTGGGAGGGGCTCTATGCTCGGTCTTTCCAATGCCCCCACATCAACTGTCCTTCTCTTCCCAGCTTCTACGGCCGAGGCCAAGCTTGCTAGGGCGTCCGCATGGCGATTGGACTCCCTGCCAATCTGCCTGACTTCAACTTTTTCAAACTGGGAGAGGAGCTGCCTGGTGTGGGCTAGGTAGGCCATCATTCTTTCATCTCTGGCCTGATAATCTCCGCTCAGCTGACTCGTCACCAACTGGGAGTCACTGAAGACTACCACCAGGCGTGCCCCCAGTATTCTTGCACTACCGAGACCAGCGATCAGTGCTTCGTATTCTGCTTCATTATTTGATGCCTTGAAGCCCAGGGTCAGTGCTTGCTCAATGACTAGTCCTTCTGGAGATTGAAGGACAACGCCGGCGCCTGCTCTTCTGGTTGTTAACGATCCGTCAACGAAGACTTTCCAGGCTGACTTAAGGAATTTTTCCCACGACTGGTCTTCTTCGGTCTCGGTTTCAGTTTCGTCATTGCTCTTGGGGTCCCCCAGTTCGGTATCGAGCGAGGTCGGTGCCGAACTAGGGGAGGTGAATTCGACGACGAAGTCTGCCATGACCTGTGCCTTGATTGCCGTTCTGGGTTTATACTGGATATCGAACTGACCCAGTTCGACGGCCCATTTGGAGATGCGACCAGAAAAGTCCGCCTTGCGGAAGAGGGATTTGAGTGGGAATTCCGTGATGACCACCACCGTGTGCGTCTGGAAGTAATGGGAGAGCTTGCGAGAAGCGCTGATCAGTGCTAGTGCTAGCTTTTCAAGTGGCAGATACCTGGTCTCAGCGTCGAGCAGGGTTTTGCTGGTGTAATAGATGGGATACTGCTGCTTGTCGCTTTCTCGAACCAGTACCGAGCTCACCGCATTGTCCGAGACTGCAAGGTAAAGATAGAGAAAATCGTCTTGCGACGGAGTAGACAAAAGGGGCGGTGAGGAGAGGTACCTTTTGAGCGCTTCCAGTGCCAGGTCGCATTCAGGAGTCCATTGGAACTTGGAACTTTTCTTCAGGATCTGAAAGAATGGCCGGCACTTGTCCGAGGCTCGGCTGATGAAGCGGTTGAGTGCAGCAGCCATTCCTGTGAGTCGCTGAACTTGCTTGGCCGAGGTGGGGCGCTGGATTGACTGGATGGCTGCAATCTGTTGGGATTAGCCTCGATCCCTCGTTTGGTTACCAAGCTGCCCAGGAATTTGCCAGAACCGACGCCAAACGCACACTTGGAAGCGTTTAGTTTGAGCTGGAACTCTCGGAGGATGGCAAATGTTTGGCGTAGGTCCGCCAGGTGGTTCTGCGACTCCTTGGACTTGACCACCATGTCATCAATATAGACCTCCATCGTCTTCCCGAGCTGGTTCTGGAACATTCTCGTGACCAGCCGCTGATACGTTGCCCCGGCATTCTTCAGTCCGAAGGGCATCACCTTATAACAGTAGATGCCTCGAGGCGTTATGAATGCAGTTTTTTCCTCATCAGGTCCGTGCAGCGGGATCTAATGGTAACCTCGGTAGGCGTCTAGGAAACTCATCCTGTCATGTCCCGAGGTGGCGTCGATCATCTGATCGATCTTTGGGAGGGGGAAGCTGTCCTTGGGGCAAGCTTTGTTGAGGTCGGTGAAATCCACGCAGACCCTCCATTTGTCGCTCTTCTTCTTTACCACCACCGTGTTGGCGAGCCACTGGGGATAGTGTACCTCGCGGATCGCCCCAGCCTCGAGGAGCTTATCCACCTCTTCGATTACTGCCTCTGTCTGCGGGATCCCCGTTCTGCGAGCCTTCTGCACTATGGGCTTGTGTCCGGGATCCACATTTAACTTGTGACACATGACCTTGGGGTCCACTCCTGGCATCTCATATGGAGTCCAGGCGAAGACATCCTTATTCAGAAGTAGGAAGTCTAGCAGCTCGGCCCTCTCGGTGTCGGGGAGCTGGCTACCTAGCATGAAGTAGCGCTCGTGGTCTGCAGGATTAATCCTGACCTCGGTGAGGTCCTCTATGCTTTTCTGCCCTGCTGTCCGCCCAACATCCTCAATCTCGGCTTCGAGCTCGGCCATATGCACTTGTCTCGGCTCCGCCTCCCCAGGTGTTATGGCTACGAGGCATTCTCGGGCCATCTGCTGATTTCCGCACACGGTCACAATCTCGAACGCCCCGTTAGGCGTTGCTAATGGAAACTTGAGTTTTTGATGCAAGGTGGAAGGCACGGCTTCCATGGCATGCAGCCATCTTCGTCCCATGATCACATAAAGTCCGCCATCTTCGTTGCGCCTCCGATCCAGACTTCGAGTGAGATCCTGCCTTTGGGATATACAGGTTTGGCGCTGAACCCTATCAGAGGGACAAGAGCCTCCTGTAGGTCGGATTCGGTTAGGCCAAGCTGCTTAAAACAGCTATAGTAGATGACCTCGGAGGAGCTCCCCGGATCCATGAGGACGCGCTTGGTAGTGTAATTGTTGAGCCGCAGGGTGAGGATGAGGGCGTCATTATGGGGGAGCTGGACTCCTCTTAGGTCCTCATCTGAAAACCAAATCTTAGGCCTCTCCCTCTTAGCCCTCTTCGGGGCGCTCTCCAGCTCTGCCGACATCACCTGCTTGCCATGGGCAGCCCTCCTGGCCTCTGCCCGAGCTCGGACACTTTCTTTACTTGGGGAGGGGGCCAGGTGGATGACGTTGATGATACCTGCTGGTTCGTCGTCGTCCGGGCCATCATTGGGCGGAACGAGTTGCTGGGTTCGGTTAACCCTTTCTTCCTTCTTAACGTACTCTTGGAGGTGCCCGTCTTTGACGAGCCTCTCAAGGTGAGACTTCAGCGCAAAGCAGTCTTCGGTCATGTGCCCGTGCTGCTTGTGATAGGAGCAGTTCTTTTGCTGGTCTCGGGTAGACGGGTCGCTCATCATCGGCCGCGGCCACTGGAAGTACGGTTCTGCCTTGATCTTATTCAGGATTCTGTAAATGGGCTCCCTGAATATAACACTGATGGCTCTGTAGGAGTCGCCGGCAGGCTTGTGGGGCTGGAACTTCGGTCTCTTGCTGTTATCCGAGGAGATTGAGAGAGAGCGGGCGGGCTTCCTCTTATCCGACCTCGGTCTGGGGAATGTCCCTTCCCTGGTGGAGGCCTGGTGCTTCTTTGGGAATCCGAACCGCTCTGTGCCATGGGCCTCGTCTTCCTCCTGTTCAATGTACTGCTTCACCCTTGCCATTAGTGCTTTCATCGTCGCCACAGGGTTCCGGACTAGGTCTCTGCGGAGTTCGTTTCCTGGGAGTAAGCCCTCCCTGAAGCACATGATGGCGATCTCGTCGTTGGCGTCGGTAATCTGACTGTATATTGTCCAGAATCTCCTGGCGAAGGCAGTGATACTCTCACCGTCTTTCATCCGGATCGCCATAAGATTGCTACCCGTCTTCGGGATGACGCGGTGTGCCTGAAACTTTTCAAAGAAAGAGCTCCGGAGCTGCCGCCAGCTCGAGACCGATCCGGGGGGGAGCGCGCAGAACCACCGGAGGGGGAGGTCTCCCAGACTGGATGAGAAAACCCTGCAGTTCAAACGACCGACGTCCCCCCAGACCGACATCCGCTGAGTGAAATGCCGCAGATGCGCCTCTGGGTCCGAGGCTCCATCATAAAGGACGAACCTCGGGACGTTAAATCTCTCAAGGAGAGAAAAAATTTTGATTTTCTGCGAAAAGGGGGACATGCCCTGATTGTCCTCTTCATGCTCATCAGCTAGGTCTCGGGCGAACCCGATCTCGGCCAAGTGGGCCTGGACCTCCTGTTTGACGTAATGATCCAGTAACTCTTTGAAGTCCGCCCGGTCATCTGGTCTCTGTGGTTCTGGCTCGCGCCGCGATCCCCCGAGGCCACTGGGCAGATGACTGCTGCTCGAGCCCTCCTCCTCACAGTGGTATCTTCTTCTGCCGTCGAGGACCTGCCTCAGGTCTCGGTTGTCCGGGTGGGCCCGCTGTCGCCGAGGAGGTGGACTACGAGACTTTCTCTCATTTATCTCGAGTCGTTCCTCGAGGCGACGAATCACCTCGTCTTTATCTTGGAGGGCCTGGTGCTGGGCATTGAGCTCTTTGAGCAGGGGGTTGTCGTTCCTGGCTCCATGGGTTTGATGGAAGGACTGGCCGTCGTTGAGGACGCGCTGGTGGGACTGTCGGGACACCGTCCCGACGGGGGTTTTGCCTCGTCGTCGAAGACCCGCCGTGGAGGTGTTTTGCTGAGGACCCTCGTGTGGCCGCTCACCAGTGTGGCGAGGAGTCTCACGATGGCTATCTTGGCGGAGGCGCGTGGTTATGGGCCGAGACGAAGAAGCCGACTGGACGATGCCCTCTACGTGCGCGGCACTCGACTTTATCCCTGACCTCCTCTGACGCGAGTTCCCCGATGGCTCCTGCCCGACGGGGGGAATCCCAGTCGGCCCCGGAGGGGGAAGCAGCCCGGTCGGCCCCGGAGGGGGAGGCAGAGCAGAGTGAAGGCCAGGGGGTGGTTCCGGAAATGGTGGAAATGCAGGTTGCTCCTGTAGCGGGAAGGACGATGCTTTTTGGGACTTCGAAGGCCCTCCACCACCGTGTCTGGTCTTTGGAGGCATGGCTTCAGTAGAGGTTTTGACACAGATCATATTCCCACAGACGGCGCCAACTGTAAGTGCCTAAAAATTACGGACTTAGTTAATGGAGGGTTAAACTCCATATTTGAGATTTTGGGGAAGATAAGGGGAAAGGATCGAGCCTCCGGTGACCTGAAAGGAAGAAGATAACAGTCAAAGACCCTAGCTATGGGCAGCCGAAAGTCCTCCGACGCTCAAGTCAGTGCGAGAATTGAATGAAGGAAGAGAGTGCTCAGAAGGGAGGATTATGCGTACCTCACCTGGTTTGTGTTCATGCAATATATGGTCGTGAAAGTCATCATGGCACTGCCCACATGAAGGGATGGCAGTCCCATCAGCGTGTATTCGTACCTCCTGAAGGGGGGGGGGTAGGTAAAAAGGGAATGTCCCATCGGACCAGCACCCCTGGCCTATGGACATGACTTTAGATAAGGCGTGCTCCTTATCTAGGTCCGGCGCCCACTCTGTTGTCAGTTTGCCGATCCCGTCATGGCAGCGCATTTATGGCCACATTAATGGCTGAGTGACAGGGGCCGAGATCGGGAAAGAGGCCGAGGCCGAGAAGAGGCTGAGGCCGAGGTCGGGGACTCGTGACGTAGCCACCAAGATTCGCCCCACGGTCCTCTCGAGATGACGTTGCGGCCGACCTTGAACGGTGCCGAGACCAATGGTAACCGAGACTGGAGAGTGACCCCACCTACATCTGCGAGCACCGAATGACCCCACACAATAACAAATTTTGTGATGACTGAGGTGCAAGATTTCTTGTTTGGTGAAAGAAGTATATTTCACTATTGGGCCCATGAGTAAATGAAAGATCAGATGTTTACAAGAACCTCTTTGGTATCTGATATTACCACTAGTGAATTCGTTCATTCTGTGTAAAATTTTCTGAAATGGATGTCATAATATTTAAGAGTCGTTCTTTTCAAGCTGATTCTAGAATGGTTCTTTTGACAATAATCTTTGAAAAGTTCACAAGAGGAAAAGATTAGGATTTTCAGATTTTCAGAACTTGAGATTAGGAATTCTTCAAAAAGGAACCTTGTTGTCCCCCAAAAAGAATCTGTCACATCCCGGACCCGAGAATCCCTTGTTTAGAGTGGTTCCCAAGGTGTGACACGCGTACTCCCGTGAACTCGCACCTGTTCCGGACCAAATCCGAATTCACGAAGGAGAAAATTCCACATATACGTGTGAGGATTACTCACTGACACCTGTCAATGCACAATTATCTGCGGAACATGTACAATATAGAAATGAAAGCAGTGATCAGTCCAATAACCAATCTCTTATATTACAATTTCTCTTTAACAAAACTAATGAGTTAAATATCTTAATGCTTAGTACACCAGTACTCTAATGAACCACTACTAGATGCTTATCTCAAGGGAATATATTCCTAATACAATGCGAAATAACACTAATCAAATGCATTACCTTGAACTAAGTGAAATTAAAATACTTAGGCTCAAACTCAAGGTTAGCATTCTGATTCGTACTCCGACAGTCATAACTAACCGTTAAGCTTACCAATTAACCTCACATTGAATGGCTAAAAGTAACTCTCTTTGGTGTCTTGAATCCCTGTGACACCAAGAATAGTATCTCAAATACAACGATTTGGCAAGTATGGGCAAAATACGAAATTACATAATGTTGCAACTTTGAATTTAAGACAAGTAAATCAGTGGATAGCAATGATAAGTATCAGTTATGCAAATTGTGCAAAGATTGAATAATTATGCTGATGAATCAATAAATAAGAACCATACAAATTTGGCTACTACTTTAAGCTCATCCTCTCAAAGAGAGCAATCTAGTTGGGATGTCACCAGCGGCCCGGCCAAAGGCTAACTGGCTACCCGATTCTGGAGTTCCGGTGCTCCAGACGACTTACTGCAGTAGTCTCTCAAATACGAACCCAAGTGCTGGCCCCGTCGGGCGTCATAGGGTCGAAGCTAAGTAGTGTCGACTCAATCAAATCAAACAAATCAAATTTATAAGTAGATTTGAGTGAGTTTATATTTCAACTGTCTATAATCAAATCAAGTGCTAATCTCAAATCTGATCAAATGCTAATCTCAAACCAAATCAAATACTAATCTCAATCCACATACCATATATAGCGAATGACGGAGAAAATAGAGCTAGTGAACCTCAAGGGATCTTAATAATGCAATAAACTTATTTATTTATAATGATTGATTTGTCAAATGAAGATATAATCCAATATGAAATGCAATCAGTTACGAATCAAGGAATTTACTAACCATTTCTAAACTATTTATTTTAGTCTTTCACCGTCCAATACAAGGTAAGTTTAGGAGAATCAATGTATTACTATTTTTGTTGATGTCACTATGTATGAGAGGTACATTGAGTTTCTAAACTAACCCTCGTGGCATAGTGTTAGACTAATCACTATCCATTAGACCAATTAATAAGGTTAACGGTTCCATTTAAGGTCATAAGGTCTCAAAATTCCTAAACTCCTATGGAATAGGGTATGCACCTTAAGTATCCATTTGGAACATTTAAGGTGGGTTAAAATAGGTTAAGGGCGATAATCCACCCAAAGATTAGGGTAAAAAAGGGCCTAGCTACAGCATTAGGTCCGCTCGAGCGGACCCTTTCCAGAGAGTTGAAGGTTCGAGCGCCCTTATTTGTTCGCTCGAACGGTTTGTTCGCTCGAGCTATGTGTCCAGTTCACTCGAGCGAACTGTCCAGAATCCCAGACTTGGAGCCTTCATGTTTACATTCTTCCTCCCATTCCTAAACCTGCAAATAGAATGGAGCCTTCGTGCTCCCATTCATCCTATACATACTAATAATTCTCCCAATCACTTCTATTAACTTGAAATCATTCCAAATCATTCATTTAATAAGAACTAAGAGCATTGAATAAAGTATCATTGAGTCAATGAAATTAACAAAATGTAAATCCATATTATGCATATACTTGCCTCAACTTTAAGCTTTCCAAACCTCTTCTACTCTCTTGGTGTTCAAAACCCTCAAATCCCAAAATGATTCAACCCTAGACACAATACCCATCAAAACACCAATTAAAGTCTATACATGCTTATGAGAGGGTCCTTTGACTCTAATGCAACTCAAAACACAAGGAAAGATGGGGTTTAATTCTTACCTTGACAATAATTCCGAATTTGGAAAGAGTTGGGGATTGATGGAGATGGGTTCTTGTCACAATTGAAGGTGAAGAAGGTGGAGAAGAAGAAGACTCCAAATCCTTGTCTTTCAACCACATGCACAAATTGATTTGAGAAGAGAAAGAGGAATGGAAAGGAAAAAAATGAGGAAGAAGCTCTCCCAGCCACAGTGAAACGAATGGGATGGTTGAGTGGGTTTAAAGGGATAAGGATGGGTTCTTTTAAGGGTGTCTAATTTGCAAGGAAGTCCATTGGTTTTATGTATTTCCATAATGAGTCAAATGATGGTCTACTTCATCAACGGTTGATCAAATGAAAGGAAGTTTAATACGAAAATCGACAAGCTCGTCAAAATACACGCGATGATGTCAAAATGACGTGCATATAATGAAATTTGGGAAAATCATAATTTACATAAACTACCTTAATTAGTCACTAAGTATGATTAAATTAACTGAAACACAATTGATTAGCATTAAACAAGATCGGTTCGGGTTGGGGTGTAACATAATCTCTCCATTTAATCTCAGGAAGTATAAACTTGAGTTCATTTTCACATTCAAATGACCAAAGAAAAAGAAATAAGGTCCCCACCAAGTCTGAAAAAATTATCCTTACCACAAAAAATTTCAGAAGTTTGACAATAAGTCTGTGCTTGTTAACAGCACTTAACTGTGTCATCACAGATGCTGATGGCTCTAAATTTGATCAAAATTCATTCTGTCCTAATAAACTACTATGGAAAGCAGAATGTAGAAAGGGGGGCCCTTTAGTTTTATAAGGGGCCTGTTGAGACTCAGTTTTATTTATATCAGGTGGATTGTGGGTAATGAAGGCAAAATTCCAATATGGAATAGTAAGTGGATTTCTTTGAGGGTGAGCATTGAAAACCTATGTCTAATTCGGACTTGGAGTGAACAATCTCATGAACCCTAATCGAAAATGAAACATGAGAAAATTTAGAGAGGTGTTTGAAAACAGCTAGTTTGTAGAAATATCCTTGAAATCCATATTTCTCAGAAGTTAGTGAAGATAGGAGGGCGTGGACGCCCACTTTAGTGGGCAGGTTTCTCATGTCCTTTAAATGGAAGTCATTTTGGTAGTTGCCCTCTTCCTCAAAGAATTTTCTTAGTTGGATTGAAATGCCTTTAAAAAAATGAAGGTTACTCTGTCAAATGCCTACTAATTCTCAGATACCATTACCAGGTGTAAATGCTTTATTTCCTATTTGTGAGTTTTTGGAAGAAACGGTAGTAGAACACTTTGTAAGTTAATAATGGTGGAATGAGTAGTGATTCCTCGACATCCTATCCTTATCTTAGTAACCTTAATTTAAGTTAAGATTTTGGGATTATGGGGGGCTATATGGAGGGGTGCAAAATGATTTTTTTTTTTTTTTTAGAGTAGGAATCTTGATCCAAATTCGATGGAAACCAAAATTTCCAAACTTTTGGTGTCACATACTATGCGAAGTTTTCTCCTTGGAGATCTGGATGTTGGCCTGCGGAGGCCTGGCTCCCATCTAACAACCAGACTGCGCATAAGTCATCACATTCAGTTAATTATCTTTGGAAGGGCATCCAAGCTCACCTTAGAGCACGTTTGGTAATGGAAGAGGAATCCGCGGGATTTAGGATTCCGCTCTTTCATTGGAAAAAGAAAATCAATGCCAAGGATTTGCATGGCCAATATTTCCTGCATTCCATGTTTGGTTGTGAGTGTGGAGACACCACGAATTTCAACAATACATGTTTGGTGTTGAACACCAAAATCCGCGATAATAAACTACCCACTTAATATGAGGCTATGCAGTTTGGCCATGACCAAGACATATGATTGTATCAAGTGAGGTCCACTTCGACAAACTAATAACTCCCTATCACAAGTGCACATATGATTGAGTAAATGGGGCCCATATTAAATATTGAACAAATTAAGGCCTATTATCACAAGTGCACATATGATTACAATGATGGGATACATGGATGAGGTGTTATTTTTTTTATTGAGCAAGTGGGACCCCACTCTATTCTTTTTTATTGAACAAAATCAATTGATGGGACCCTAAACTAGCTAATTCAGAAACTTAATAGCCAAAATTCAAAAGTTTGTTGTAAATCAATTTAAATAATTAAATCAAACCTTAAAATTTTCAAAAAAAAAAAAAAAAAAGGGGCAGAGTCTCTTTATTATAAATATTTCTTCAAGCTACATAATTACCTGCTATATTATAAATTATTTCATAAATCACCCTGATACCCCTTCGAACTATGAATTTCAATTTATACACAACTACAACTCTCCAATAATTTAAATGCAATTATAAAAACATAAAATAAATCTCTATGCAAGTCAATATTAAGCCAGAAAATTAATAAATTGTTATTAGTGTCTATGAATCTCAGAGACTAAAAAGTCAATGTTAAACCAAAAATATAATTACTAAGACAACAAAATAAACTCTTATAAAGAAGAGGTAAAAAATCAAGAACCACCCCTTGCAACCCACATTTCTTCTGCTATGCTTTCTCACAATTGAATCATATAATTCCTATTTACATCATTAGGTCCTAGAATATTATTTTCAGGTTGGTTATCATTTAGCTCATCACCCATATCCACATCTTCTAATGTCTTATTCATTGCCTCATCAAATATCGCATCCTCTAAATTCCATTGTCGGATGAAGTTATGCAGAACACAGCATGCCACGACAATCTTCGCTTGTGTTTTGATAGGGTATCGTGGAGCAATTTGAAGTGGAGCAATTTGAAGTAGAGCAAAACGTTGCTTCAACGCTGCAAATGTTCTCTCAACTACATTTCGTAATTTTGAATGACGCAAGTTGAATAACTCTGGTACTGTTCTAGGTGCGTGTGTACGTAGTTGACCATTCTTTAAGATGGTAACGAACACCGCGAAAAGGAGCCAAAAAGCCTCGTGTATTCGCATAACCAGCATCAACCAAATAGTATTTGCGTGAAAAGCACATACTTACTGGTTAACATTATACTCAAAGTAATAGACATATGTTTTCAATAAGAAAATCACAATATATTACCAATTGGAACATGAAATTTATTGTGAGGCCGCTTCAAAATCGAGTCTTGAAGAATCCTAGCATCTGATGCTGACCCTTCCCACCCAACAAAAACATATTGAAACTTCATGTCGAATGAAACCACAGCCATAACATTTTGAGATAATGTACCTTTCCTATTACGATATCGAACTTGGTCCTCAAGCCTCACCCATGCAGGGATATGTGTTCCGTCTATTGCTCCTACACAATCCTGTGGATGGATCAAAAACTCTTTAAATTATCTATATATATTATCCACTTATGTTGTTTTTGTAAATATAAATTCTTTAAAAACTTACCTTGAAATATGGGTAGAATATAGGATTGTTTGCTATCTCTGGTGGAATGTCCCCATTTGATGGTTTTATATAATACTTACTCAATTTTAATATAGCATCTAATGTTTGGTTGAAGTATTTGCTAATTGTTTCCCCCGAGTGCTGAAATCGATTTTGCATCACTCGATTCCTTTGACTATGGCTAACAGTAAATAAGAAAATCGCTAGCTGCTCTTCTACACTCACAAGACGTGAATCTTTTATAAACTTCCGTCTCTTTAGTTCATTCGCTAAGAGCATAAAGCAATCAGTGCTCATTCTAAACAAATCAAAATAATTACGGGAATTTCCTATCAAAGTCTCCCAAATAAAACCATCTCCACTAAGTGAAGACACATGCACTGTATCTTTCAGAAAGTATGAGTACTGGTACCACAACAGAGATACTGTAGTAATTGCAGTTGCAAATATCCTCAAAATATCTTTTCTATCCATTTTACCTATAAAAATATGAAATGTAATTAGCAGAAACATATTGGGTATATAACACATATGGTTCTAATGACAACATTCAACGCATAATTAGATCATATTTATTCACCCAAAATAATCATAAATCAACAATGCTACAGATTCAATGAAACCATAAATTCAATATAGCCAATCCACAAATTCAATGAAACCATAAATTCAATATAGCCAATCCACATTTGTGCATAAAATAAATAATCAGCCACATTTGTGCATCTAAGATCTTCAAAATAAAATAATATAAAAACTGTCCTATTCATCAACCCATTCATGATTCAAAGTCAAGTGCCAATCGTTCAAGTTGTGCTAATAACCATCGTTTACGACTTTCCAAAGGCAATGCTAAGAAGGTAGCGGCCTTCATCTCTCCCTCGAGAAATGCAAGTGCTTTATATTTTAAACTCTCTTCAATATCTAGAGGATCGAGTGCCTCCCAGCACATCCTCATTCTAGTAACCGTGGCATCTTGAGTGTTTGCAAACCTATCTAGTGCATCTGCCATTCGGCCAACATTTTCCACCATTGCCTCCCCCACACTGTGTCTTTTCGTCATCTGACGAGAAGATCCTCCTAGAGCCGCATTACGCCTTTTTCTAGAGGAAACATGATCTTCCCCAACTTCATCTTGTGTAGCATTGACGTCAATTTCATCTTCACCCCCATTGTCTTGTGGAGGAGTTTAGGGATCATTCGAAGCAAATCCAGCTCTACCATCAGCAACTAAGTCACCAAATATTTCAGCCAGATGAAGATAGTCTGGCAAGCGTTTCAACCTATACATTGCAGTATCAGGGTGTGCCTGAAATGGATGCAAACAAAAATATCAATTTGTACCAAAATATTATCTAATAACTATATAATTTACTTAAAAAAATCCCATCGCTATATAGTCATCCCATACTCTATTTTCAGCAATCACCATCTTTTTGTCTTCATCCCATCCGAAACCACTCAAATTAAGCAAAGTTTTCATCATACTGTACCATTTTTTAAATGATTTAAAATGATTTTTCAATTTATCCTTATTGAAATCTGTGTCGAACTGCGTTTTCATTTATTTCGTTATTTCACTCCATCCCTCTGTGGTGAACCCACCGGGTATGGATTTTCCTTGTTTGCATTGTTCGCGCATAAAGTAGATGAGCATTTCATCTTGCCTAGTTGTCCATTTCATGTTCTTCGAGTTCGACTTATCAGAGCGAGGACCCTGGGAGTCAATTTGTGTAGTCATCCTACAAATTATTAGAGATGATTAGGATCTAACAATGGAAAAAAAACGAAAGCTCGTCTTAAGACATCAATCACAGTCATAATGTTCAAAGGTAAATACAAATAGCTTAAAGTGCATCACCAGAATTTCTAAATAAATGCATTTAAAACAACCTTTAAATGTTCAATTGGGCGGAACAGAGTACAAGCATTGCAAAAAACAGAACAAATTATGGGAGAATGATAAGAAGAGTATAGTGCATTTTCTAGGCAAAAATCTTCTCTAATTTGAGAAGAGTTCCAAAACCAATAATTTTTTAGTCTACTTATTTTTTCAAATAAAGTTTTTTCCATTTACACTTCACAAACTAATTGAATTTAAATGTCTTATAAATAAGATCAGTCAATTGCCAATTCTGGGTAGCTGATGAACTCGAAGAGTAAAACAATTTTGGTCCTTCCATTTGTTGAAGATGAGAACTTCTTTTCCATTTATACTTGACAAAGTAACTTTATCTAAATGTCTTATCAACCCAAACACCCAATTGCCAATTCTGGGTAGCTTAGATACTGGAAATAAAGTAATACAGTTTTGGCCCTTTCATTTGTTAATACAGATGAGAGCTACATTAACCATGGATATATATATATATACACTACTATTCATTGGATAACGGGCATGAGAGATATGATCTAAGGTGAAGATGAAATATGATTAGACATATATGTAAACTCTAGGAACTTATAAGAGTTATTATACACTTGATTAAAAAAATCTCAATTGAAGGGATATATTTATATATATGATCATTTCTAGTTCCACATAATTTGTGATATTTTATCCTTCCAAGCTCAAGATTGAACCCAAAACTAATGGGAATGATGATATTTTCTATCATCTTCCATTATTAAATTCTAGAAATAAGAAGGTAGTTTTGAATTCTAACCATCATCTAAATTTTTTTTTAAAAAAACAGCCAGTTCCCGCAGTCAAGATTTCCTACATATCATCAACCTCAAGTATATACCAGGTTAAGGTTGAAACAAAGGTAGGACTACTTACATGGCTTAGTTAGGTTGATAATATATGGAAGGACTCAAGTTAAGACCAGTTAAGGGTTGAAACAAAGTGAGGACTGATTTAGCTCGGTAAAGTTGATAATATATGAAAAATATATCTTTTTTCAAAGATAGTTGTGCATTTTGCTCCAATCATTTATTACGAAGAATTCAACACATGGTCTGAGTACAGATATTGAAAGATTCCAAGTTGTGTAACGTGTTGCTATATAAGTAAACTATAACAGATGGTTTGGTATAATATGCTTTATAATTCTAACATATAATTAGTATGGGTATAAGCTACAAAGAACAAAGTAATTCATCAACTTCTCTAACACTTGGAATAGTAATGGACTTAGGAAGAACTCACCAGACTTAATTCTAGACTGCTTGGATATATATACATGACATTTGTTTATACCGTAATGAAGTTAACAAACTCAAAACATTATTACATCTTGAATAATAATTGACTGCATTTTGCTTTAGATGTACATTGTTATCCTCCAATAACTTTGGTAGTCATGATATGCAATCCACTATAAGAGTAATCTGTATTAACCTAAAAATGACAACAACTATAGTGATATGTTTTGTTAGATTGAATAACGAATGGTAAATGTGATTTTTAGGCCAATTCCATTCCATGAAGATGGTATAGTGTAACAAAACAAAACATGGTATAGTGTGTATTTATCCTAAGTGCAGGGTACCTAGGAATCTAAAGCATATCTCAAGCTATTTGACCTGATTCCTTTCATTCATATAATGCTCCAACAGTAAAGAAAATAAAAAAAAAAACTGAAAAGAAAATACATACAAACAGTTGATGCTTGAGTAAGAATCTCTGGAAAGGGGAAAAAAGAGAAAAAACTAACATAAACATACATATAGTGATCAGTTACAGGCTTCTTTAATGCCCTTCGGATTTGTGGGCAGGTAAGACCGACAAGTATCAAGATTATTATATTTGTTGTCACTGAGGTCTTGTTTGTTTCATTCGATTTAATATATAAGAATTGAAAGACATATTTCTAGACAAAAAGAGAATCTCCGAAAATGAACATCAAATTATCTCCTCTCTAATGGAAAATGAATCAAGTGGATATGAGAATTGAATACCTAATTGCCTTATGCAAAAAATTTCATATAAACCCACCATGGCACCACCTCACATACTTACGACATCCAGAACTCCTTGTCAGACCAAAGTATGGGTGAACTTTGAAAATGAGCCCATTACAACATTTCAACATGCAGTTGGTATGCATTTTTACAAACATCGACCAGATGTTTCTACCAAAAAAAAAAAAACATGCAATTGGTATGGACAAGGATCTTCACCACAATTGAGTCAAGATGCACAAGAAGAAACCAAAATCAAGCTTGAGAGAGATGAGTAAAAAGGGACATTAGTCCATATCATGATTACGAGTTTAAAATTCTTGGAACATCTTTATTTTTAGTTGTTTTCATAGCACCCACAAGCAGGATTCAATGTTAAAAGTTCTTATCATCGTTAACCGCTAAAATCAAGTTCTAGAAAGTAACAAGCATTCAAAATATTGAAGATTTGGACAGGGACGCTGACCAAATTGACATCCTCCCACTGCTACGTGAGTTCTGGAAGGAAGAGAGATTCTTTCTCCCCATTTTATTCTCTTCTCCAAAACTACTCTTTTCTAACAAGTTGTTTGAACAGAGAAGAGAAAGGCTAACTGGTGAGGTAGGGAAGGGGAGAGAGAGAAATGGGCATACCCGAAAACGAAGATCGGCGGTGGAGAGAGAGAGAGTGATCGTGGCGAAGAGAGGCTTCTTCGAGGAGTCTTCTGAGATAGCGAGAGAGATCGATAATAGAGGTGATTTTGGAAGTGGGGGTGGGATTTTGGCTTTTATACCCACCTCCCTTTTTACAGAGGATTTGCTTATCCGATGGGAGGGGGTCAAATCCGAAAATCACATGGATAAGGGATTTTAGTCGCCAAAAATCAAGGATGATTTCCTGTTGCCAAACTTGGATATAGTATAAAATCGTGGAAAGGAAAAATCTTTTCACCCCAGATTTTGTTACCAAACGTGCCCTTAGTGTTGGAAAAATTCCATCATGTGGGGCCACACATGTAACTATTAAATGTGTTATGCTATCTTTGGTTAAGCCTATATTAAAGTGATGTAATTAAGAATTAAAGTTCTGAGGCTTAAGGGTATAATTGTCATGGGATTAATGTGTAGATACCAGAATGTTATTTCTAATTTGATGAGGGGCCAAATTAGAAATAACAAACTTATGATATCTTATATATTAGGGTTATGGTCCCCAATTCATATGGTGAATTCCTATTCTCTCTGACATCCCATCATCAGAAGAATCAAAAGGGTTTCTCTGGGTAGCCATATTGGATTGGAAGATCATCAACCTGCGAACAAGTTCATTCAATGGATTCAGGTATGTTTTTTCGCTTTATTTCTCTCAATGATTTGACATGGAGGATCTTGGTTGATCAAAGTTTTTTCCAGATCTAGATTATTGTTTCTAACAATTGGTATCCGAGCATCTCCATGTTAAGCCATTGGGAATCCAGATATAAATCAATATGTTGTTATTATGTTGCTTTGAGGTTTTCTATTTGTTTGTTGTGCAACTTTTCAAGCACTCTCTCTATCTCTATGGAATTGGGATTGAGAGGGTCGTCTTTTTTTTTTTATTTACATCTGAACTGGCTGCGTTTTGTACCGAAATATACAGAACATGTTCTGTTTCTTGAACTCTAATGATATGAGGACTTAAGCATTAGTATAGAATGTGACATCTTCTTGGTTATCTTTTTTCCCCTGTTCGACATTTAGTAGAAGATTTTTCTCTGCCACTGCGGATTCAGATCTGGTTGGGCTTCGAGTCTCTCTTTTCGATTTCAGTGGGATTTCTGATAGCTTGTTCTCACGGCCTTCTTTTTGTGTTTTTTTTTCTGCTTATAAATGGATTCAGATCTGGTTGGTTTTCTTGTTGTTCGACGTAATTTGATTGGTTTTTGATAGATACGCGGTTGAGATCTACCTTTTCTTTTGAGAAGTACAATATCTATTATGATTTGTGTGGAATATCGCTTGGTTTTAGGGTTTTTCAATCGTGGTTTCTGGTCTATATGGACGGATATGGTCTGGTTTTTTTTTTTTTTTGATGTTATTTCTGGTTTTGGGAAAACCTGTTCTAGATCTGTTTCTTTTCTGTTCGATGTTGATGTTCCACGAAGGAATTCTCGGTTTTCTAACTATTGAGTTGAAATTAGTGACGTTTTTCATACCCATCTTCTGATCTTTTCTTTACTGAATTTATATCATGTGAGTATCAATGTGAGTATCAATGGATACATAACGCTTTTGGTGGAAGAAGATGTTGGGTCTTTGGGTGGTCCGCGGGAGCACACTTTTGGGCGGTCCGATAGAAATTTTTTTTTTTTTTTGTTTGTGGTGACATTTGAAGACATCTCATTGGTTTTCTTCGACAACAATTCAAATATTTTATGGTATATCTTTTATGGTTAAATTACATGGTCCATTATTCTAAATGGGCTAATTGAAACAAGATGTAACCAAAGTGACCTCTCTTATGTAGATTGTTCGTGAGGAATATTGGATGTTTGTGTGTGTGTAAATTCATGCGAGTCTTAGTCGGCCCAAAGGAAGGTTAATACTTGGCCGAATTGCATACACACCTGTGGTGTTAAACGTGTGACGATTATAAGGTTTTTACATGTGAATAATAAGGCGATCCAAAGATAGATTTATTATTTGACATGAATTATTGTCAATGTTTGATCACTACAACAAGATGACCATTTACAATTAATATTACTGTCCAAAGACTTGATATTAATGTTGTGCTAGGTACCTTGACACGAGACTTACCATTATTTGAATTTGTTACTTCTGTATTTGGTTAATAATATGAGCATGTTTGTCTGTTTGTTTTTTGTTCTCTTTACAGCTAGTGTTTCTACTATATCTGCTAATATCAACTCTATACATGTACTTAATGGGACCAACTTTAAGGATTGGAAAGAGAACATAGAAATTGTTCTCGGCTGCATGGATCTAGACCTTGCACTACGGATTGAACAACCCGCTTCTCTTACAGATGCAAGTTCTCCTGATGACAAAAAGAACTTTAAGAAGTGGGATCGCTCAAATCGCATGAGTCTTGTTTTGGTCTGTTCTGAGGTAAATTTAGCTTCAGTACCTAGAAACACGTGGTGGTTGGATTCTGGTGCTACTACTCACATCAGTGTTTCTATGCAAGGTTGCTTGAGCTACCGAAAGCCAAGTGATATTGAAAGACACATCTTTGTGGGCGATGGAAAGTCGGTAGAAGTAGAGGCAATAGGGCATTTTAGGTTGTTATTAAAAACTGGTTATTATTTGGATTTATTAGATACTTTTATTGTACCGTCTTTTCGACGAAATTTGGTTTCGGTTTCTTTATTGGACAAGTTTGGTTATTTTTGTTCATTTGGAAACAATCAATTCAGTTTATCTATAAATTCGAATGTTGTTGGAACTGGTTCTCTATGTGTATATGACAACTTATATTTGCTTGATACAATTGTTTCTTATAATGAATCCTTGCATGTGGAATCATGAGGTACTAAACGCAAACTGAATAAAGAAAACTCAGCTACATTATGGCACAAACGCTTAGGTCACATCTCTAAGTCTAGAGTTGAGCGAATTGTGTCTGATGGCATTTTAGATTCCCTTGACTTTACAGACTTTGATGTTTGTATTGCTTGCATCAAGGGAAAACAGACCAAAATGAAGAAATTAGGTGCCAATAGAACTACAGACGTCTTAGAATTGATACACACAGATATCTGTGGACCATTCCCTACGGCTTCCTGGAATGGCCAACAGTATTTCATATCATTCATAGACGATTATTCTCGCTATGGGTACCTATTTCTCATTCATGAGAAATCACAGTCATTGGACGTGTTCAAAACATTTAAAGCTGAAGTTGAGAACCAACTCGACAAAAGAATAAAGAGTGTCAGGTCTGACCGTGGTGGTGAATACTACGGCAGATATGACGGTTCAGGTGAACAACGTCCATGACCATTTGTTAAATTCCTAGAGGAATGTGGAATCGTCCCACAGTACACCATGCCAGGGTCACCTAGCATGAATGGTGTAGCTGAAAGACGAAACCGAACTCTTAAGGATATGGTAAAGAGTATGATTAGTCATTCCACTTTACCAGAGTCACTTTGGGGAGAAGCACTCAAAACAGAAGCTTATATTCTGAATAGAGTGTCAACTAAAGCAGCTGAAAAAACACCTTATGAGCTTTGAACAGGCAGAAAGCCTAGTCTAAAACATTTTCACATTTGGGGATGTCCAGCTGAGGCAAGGCCTTACAGGCCACATGAAAAGAAATTGGACTCCAAAACTGTGAGCAGCTACTTCATTGGCTACTCTGAACGATCTAGGGGCTATAAGTTTTATGATCCCACACTTAGGTCCATTTTTGAGACGGGAACTGCAACATTTTTTGAGGATGTTGAGTTTGGGGGGAGAAATAAGGTTAGAGACATTGTCTTTGAGGAAGAATCGGTTACGATTCCCACTATTGCTTTTGACAATGTGCAAGTTTCTATACCTGTCATTGATCAAGAAGCGAATCCGAATCCTCAACAAGAAAATGTTAATCAACCCCCCATTCAAGATGAGGAAAAAACTCAACAACCTCAAGAACCAGTGTCATTAAGGCGATCCACTAGAGCAAGGAGAAATGCTATTCCGGACGATTTTTTCGTATTTCTCCAAGAACATGAGGAAGAAATTGGAATGGTGGAAAATGATCCAATAAACTTCCATCAAGCCATGCAAAGTTCTAATTCTCAAAAGTGGATTGATGCCATGAATGAGGAGTATAAGTCTATGCAAGACAATAAGGTTTGGGAACTTGTCTCATTACCAGAAGGTGCGAAGCCCATTGGTTGCAAATGGATTTTTAAAACCAAAAGGGATTCAAATGGTAATGTGGAGAGGTATAAGGCTCGTCTTGTAGCTAAAGGCTTTACCCAAAAGGAATGGATTGACTTTAAAGAGACTTTCTCTCCGGTTTCATCGAAAGACTCTTTTAGGACAATCATGGCACTAGTTGTACATTTTGATCTTGAGCTTTGTCAAATGGATGTCAAAACAGCATTTCTCAATGGTGACATTGACGAAACAATTTATATGGTGCAGCCAGAAAACTTTGAGTCGGGAGACCCAAAGAATATGGTCTGTAAATTGACAAAATCCATCTATGGACTCAAGCAAGCTTCTCGTCAGTGGTATCACAAGTTTCATCAAGTGATTATCTCGTTTGGTTTTGAGACAAACGCTGTTGATAATTGTGTGTATTACAAATTCAGTGGGAGTAAGCACATATTCCTGGTTTTGTATGTCGATGACATATTGCTTGCCACAAATGATATAGGCATGTTGCATGAAACCAAGAGATTTCTATCAAAGAATTTTGAGATGAAAGATCTTGGTGACGCCTCTTTTGTATTAGGGATCCTGATACAACGAGATCGGTCTCGGGGTATTCTTGGATTATCACAAAGAAACTATATCGATAAAGTGTTAAAAAGGTTTGGTATGCAGGACAACAAACCAAGTGACACCCCTGTCTCTAAAGGAGACAAGTTCAGTCTCAATCAATGCCCCAAAACTAACCTTGAAGTTAAGGAAATGCAGAAGATTCCTTATGCATCAGCTGTAGGGAGTCTAATGTATGCTATGGTGTGTACGCGTCCGGATATTGCGTACATTGTTGGTATGTTAGGCAGATATTTAAGCAATCCAGGAATGGATCATTGGAAAGCAGCCAAGCGGGTTATGAGGTATTTACAGAGAACAAAAGATCATATGCTCACTTATAGGAGATCGGATCAGTTGGAGATCATAGGGTATTCCGACTCCGATTATGCTGGATGCCAAGACAGTATGAAATCCACATCAGGCTACATATACCTGTTAGCATGTGGAGCTATTTCTTGGAGGAGTGCCAAACAGACACTCGTAACTGATTCCACCATGGAGCAGAGTTTGTAGCATGCTATGAGGCATCCAACCATGGAATATGGCTGCGGAATTTTGTCACTGGCTGCGAGTTATGGAGGGTATTGAAAGACCACTCAAACTATATTGTGACAATAAGTCAGCAGTGCTATATTCCAACAACAACAGGAGCTCAATTAGGTCAAAACATATTGCCATTAAGTTCCTAGTTGTGAATGAGAGAATACAGGATGGACAGATATCCATAGAGCACATTGGGACAAACTCCATGATAGCGGATCCGCTTACAAAGGGATTACCACGTAAGGTCTTTCATGAGCACACTGCTCATATGGGTGTTATTTTGTGTGAGGATATCACATTATAGTGGGATTTTGTATCATTTTATGTTTTATTGCTTTATGTTTGATTTTGAACACACTTATGCATTTATGTATTTGGATATTATTCTGATTAGAAATACAGTATTCGGTTCATCTCACTCTGTTATATTGTGTTAAATATTGATCTCCCTAAGGAATACAGTAGGACCAGTTGGAAATAGACATGTATAGATCACATTTCATGTGCTTTCCATGCTACGCATCCATGATTGATCTATGTCATTTGGTTATGTTGGTGTACGTGACCATTGATGGGTTTAGTCATGTTAAATGTGACGAAGACCGTTTTGATCCTATACCGGCATAATCAATGGACAAGATTGTTCGGATATATCCTAAATTATGATAGCAAACTTTTGGAGCTCATACAGTCATACACATTTGTTAAGTTACACATATGGCCCAGTGGGAGATTGTTGGAAAAATTCCATCATGTGGGGCCACACATGTAACTATTAAATGTGTTATGCTATCTTTGGTTAAGCCTATATTAAAGTGATCTAATTAAGAATTAAAGTTCTGAGGCTTAAGGGTATAATTGTCATGGGATTAATGTGTAGATACCAGAATGTTATTTCTAATTTGATGAGGGGCCAAATTAGAAATAACAAACTTATGATATCTTATATATTAGGGTTATAGTCCCCAATTCATATGGTGAATTCCTATTCTCTCTGACATCTCTTCATCAGAAGAATCAAGAGGGTTTCTCTGGGCAGCCATATTGGATTGGAAGATCATCAACCTGCGAGCAAGTTCATTCAATGGATTCAGGTATGTTTTTCCGCTTCACTTCTCTCAATGATTTGACATGGAGGATCTTGGTTGATCAAAGTTTTTCCATATCTAGATCTTGGTATATTGTTTCCAACACTTAGAGTGCGTCCCAGCTCACTTTAGAGTGTCACGGATCGACCCCTAGCACCAATAGAGCACACTTGTAACATGTGCAAAGCATAGGGCACTCGAGCGGAGCACTATGGTGAAGCAAAGAGAAGGAATGGAGCACTCTCCACTTATGACCACAGGGAGGGCTTATTTTAGGCTAGTTTCGGACTAGGATAGTTCACAATTCCTAACATGTAAATAAATAAATAAAAATATTTATTTAAAAGAAAACCAAGAAAAGAGAGAGGAAAAAAAAGGAATGTTTTTCACACTTCATATGCAGGCCTCTATTTGGGTCCCCAAAAAAATCAGATGCATGAGTTTGTCAGCTTATCATCACCCATCTTCCTCTTTCTTATATCCAAACTATTGGAAAACCGCTTTTCTTGATTAGATTTGCTGGAATCTACCACTATTCTATTTTTCATGGTGTTGAAGGTTGATTCCCACCTTCTAGCAAGGCAACTGCTGCACATTCTCTCTTTTACCATTACATGACAAAACAAGGCAGCAATATCTCTTGGTAAGTGATGAACAAACAACGGTTTTGGAAGTTACATGGTCTCCTTGTACATAAATGGTTACATATCAGCAGATGGGATATGAGAATGTTGTTTTTGTAAAACAGGGGGAGTAAAATCAATGGATTGTGGTCCATGAAACACGACACGTTTCTCATCGAGTAGGCCGATATTCTATCCCGCAGGAGCAAGAATTCATTTTGTGCTCCTGCAATTGGCTCTGTTTGCATAAATTTATCCTTCTGTTTTACTTTGGCCTCTCCATGATATATATATTTTTACATGATGGCTCGTCCAAGCCAAATTTCCTAATTCCACCATTGTATTGATTGTGTCCCATGTGTTGATCATAGTGTGCAGCCATGTATTGATGGTGGGACAATCTAAACTTCATGCAAATACATGAGGGAGGTGATTGGCAGTTTGAATCTTAAAAGTACGACCACGATAGACTCATGAGCTGGGTGGGTCTCTGTTTTTTTTTACGAGCCATGGGGTCTATATTAGCCTAGTGGGTTTTCTTAGGGAATAAGAAAAAGAGTATTATATATATGATGTAATGTATAACCCACGAAGTAACAGAACGAATCATACAGAGAGTGAATTCAAAGGAAAGTCGAGTTTATTTCTTGTGGATGTAGACAAGTTTGTCGAATCACGTAATTCTATTGTGTGTGATTGATTGTTCTTGTGTGGTTGATTATTTGCTCGATCGCTGATTTACATATACACGCACACAAAAGTCCAGAGCTTCCACTGTAGAGAAAAAAAAACCGTACCCAAGTAGGAAGAGGGGTCTGCTTACAAGGTTCAAGCCAGATAGGAAACATGCTATCGAACTTACTGGGGTACCCCTACTCCTCTAATAAACTGTATACAATGTCATTAAAAGCATATTTCAAGAAACCAAAAGTCTACATGGACAGAATTTTGGCCTCGGATCTAATGGCTCCCTTGGGGACCGAGCCAACACCCGGTCCCAAAATTCGGTCCATGTATAATGTCCCTTCAAGAAATCCTTATGCAACAACAGAGACAAACTTATTTAAATAGCAAACGACTTAAAGTGGAGTGATAGATTTTAATAGGCATGCCCCCACAAAAAAGAGCATCACCAGATTTTCCCCACATGCAAAAGGGATCTGGACTCACCTCACACGAGTGAGAACTAAACAGTGGTTTTATACGCCACCGGAATGTTTGAAAGAAGTATCCCTGTTTTCATAAAACAAGCACCTTGGGATAAAAGCGCCTGTTGTTTTGTGCACTACTGCATCCCAACCACCCTATAAAAATAAGTACTCTCTCATTTGCCTTCTTCCAGTAATAATTCATTTATTCCATATAACTTTTATTGATTGCTGCCTACTTATTTATAGGCTTTATCATACAAAAGTAACAAAAGAAAGTGGACAACCTACCTCCCATAAACTAGCCATAAACAATGACCCACCTAACAAATAACAAGTGCTAATAAAGTGGAGAAAATAGAATGAGACTTGTGAGAGATGCTTATTCCACACCTAACACCTATGTCCACAAAATAAGTACGTATCATTCCATCCCCATTCGAAAAACCTTGTCCTCAAGGTATTATTCGTACCAATATATCACAATATACTAGGATCCCAAAGTTTGTTAGAAAATAACTCTACAAACATACAAACTTTTTTTATCATGGTAATAGAAAACACGAGCATGATCAAGGCTGATTGTGTTAGCTATTATTGGACCAAATTTTTGCTTCAAGAGTTATACATCAGTTGCATTCCATTGACTTTTTTTTTTTTTTTGCACGTCTGGAGGATAGACTACCAGAATAAATAGGCTCTTCTAGTGACGAACTTGCTTGCTTGACATCCTGAAATTCTTCTTGAAGAATTTTTTAAAGATTGTTGAAGCCTTCTTGCATGCATTGATTATCCTCGAGCAATTTCTTGAAGCCCCTTTGAAATTCATCACGCATTAACTACAAAATCTATATAGGTGTAGCCATTGTAAGGATCAACCGCTCTGATACCAATTGATACGAGCCCTTTTATACAATAAAATAAAAATAAAAATAAAATAGAAAATTAGAATGGGGAAGAAATGGTCCACTTCGAGGGGGACAGATACCTCTTCAGGTTTAATTCGAGGAAAACCCACCTCCAATAATAATCCATTCATTCTAGATAACTTTTATTGATGGCTGCCTACTTACTTGTAGGCTTTATTATACAAAGCTCATTTTGCAATACTAAAAAAGGCGATTTTAGATATCAAAACTTCTAATGAGGAAGAGCTCCAGGGTATCTTTTCGTTCATTTCCTTTCAAATAAACCATAAGATAGCAAATGAGACTATCATCCAGAAAACCCTACCGCACCCCCACAAAACACCCTCCCAATCAGGATTGGACCGTCCCTAATTTTGTTACAGAGTCTAACTTCAATCACAATAATTTACTCAGGATTTCTCCGTGTTAGAGGACCCGGACTCCTCGTCTCCTGGTTGGGGTGGGGGTGAAGATGAATTGGGTCCTACGGTCCGAGTTGTCCACCATGAATAGTGGCCTTCGTCGTGGGCCCAATTAGAGTGGGTCCCACATGCCGTCCAAAAAGGACGGAGGGCAAATTGCGGGCTGATAGCAACGTGGCACTGTCCAAATAGACTGCACCTTTTAGAGAGAGAGAGAGAGACTGGAGGGGGTTTTTTCCTTTTTTTTCTAACTCTTTTACAGACAGGCCCTTTTTGACCAGAGTGAAAAAAAGGCTGACACGTGGGTCCCACACTGCCATCATCAACCGCTCAAATGAGGAGACCAAGGGTTTAGATTCTTCTACACCTGAGCAAAAAAGGAATACGATGATGTCACGGAGGAAGGGACCTGGTGCGCGCCGTATACAGACGTGGCATGACGCAATAGTCGGGAGCCACGTGCGGAGGCGGACACGCAAGCACGTGGCCCCCACTTCAGTCTCCGACTCCGACTATCCGGTGGTGTCATTTCGTATGGTGGTGGGGCCCTCGTACAGAGAGTGGGCTGCCACGTTACGCAAAGGCACAGCTCAGCTCAGCCGAGAGAGATCTGGGCTTTGGAAAGCAACCCGCGGTATTTTTTTAGTATTGCAAAATGAGCTTTGTCCAGCCCGCCCCGCCCCGAGCCGTGCCTGGGGTTTTTCCCGCTAGCTGAGGCGGGCCAGGCCGAAGCTGGCCTATACGGCCCGTTTGACATCTCTAATTTGGCTCCACCCTAAAAAACTTATTAAAATCTTAACAGCTTTGAAATAAAATGCCGGGTTTGAAAAGATAGGCCCACAAAAAAGCATCACCAGATTTTTCCGAGATTTAAGCTGGACTCAGCTCACATGAGTGATGAGAACTAAAACAGTGGTTTTAAAGCCCCTGGAAAGAAGGAAAGAAGTATCCCTGTTTTCATAAAACAAGCACCTTGGAATAAGACAGCCTGTAGTTTTGGCTTTTGGGTACTTCTGCATCTCTACCAGACTATACCATATAAATCCAAGTGCTCTCTCTTTTGCTTTTCATCATTTTTCAAAATCCCAACCCAACAAAATCTACTCTACAAAACCCAATTCATTCATTCCATCACCAGAAAGTTCTCCGGGGAAGAAGATGAGTTCGACGAGCAGAGCATGGATCGTGGCTGCCAGTGTTGGAGCAGTAGAGGCCTTGAAAGATCAAGGAATCTGCAGATGGAATTATGTTCTCAGATCTCTGCATCAACAGGCAAAGAAGAACATGGGTTCTTCTCTACAAGCTATAAGAGTTTCATCTCCTCTTGATTCTTTATCATCCTCTTCCAGTTCCAAGCAATCTGAAGAATCGTTGAGGAAAGTGATGTTTTTGAGCTGCTGGGGACCCAACTGACATCTAAAAAAGAGATGGAATCGTTTGTCTAATGATAATTCAACTTGTATAGTTGTAATTTTTCTTATCAATAGTTTATAACAAATTTTGTGATGGCAAATATGCAAGATTTCTATTTGATGAGTCTAAGTATGTTTCGTCATTGGGTATAGAGAGGAGAAACATCAGATGTAACAAAATGCCTCTTTGGTATCTGATGTTCCTAACAGTGAATTCTGTCATTCTGTTGATCGGAGAAATTTAAAAGGGTTCCTTTCAAACTGATTTTATAATGGTTTTTTTGGCAATTATCATTGAGTGATTCTTAACAGGAGAAGACTAGGATTTTCAGATTTTCATTACTCCAAAATAGTGTCCGAATGAATTTCAATACTCTCATCAAAAGGAGAACTTGCACACTGGTTAGAATACCAACAAATATGTGCAGCTAGCAAGCACTATGGGTGGGCCCTTTACTTATTATCATCGAGGCTGGTATTGGGTGAGGTCTTGTCGAAATTGGTATGGTTTTTTGAATTATAAAAGAAAGATGCACATGGAAGCTGAGATTTTGGTAGAAATGGAGGATGAGCTGGAGATCCGCACGATAATACTTCCAAAGTTAATCCTTATCAATACTAGTATGAGAATTTAGTAGCTGCCAAAGATATTAAAAATTTTCACACGAATCAACTTGATGTTAAATTTTGCTCAAAAGGTCCAACTGGGTGTTTTTGTGTGGTTTTTTTTTTTTTTGCTCACTTTGTTAGGTAAAGAAAGCAAGCAAGGAAACCACAGTGAGAACTTGTAAGGGTCTCACTTGTAAGGGGAGAGACTGCGAGAGCAAAATTGAAATATGTAGAGAGATAATTCTCTAATTAAGTGTTAGAAGATTTGGAATACTTTCTGATACATGCCCTTTTATACAATAAAATAGAAATAAAATAGAAAATTGGAATGGGGAAGAAATGGTCCATTTCGAGGGGGACAGAGACCTCCTAAGGTTTCATTCGAGGAAAACCTGCCTCCAGAGAAAAACCTGCCTCCAATAATAATTTATTCATTCCATATAACTTTTATTGATTGCTAGCTACTTACTTATAGGCTTTATCATACAAAAGTAACAAAAGAAATTGGATAATCCATATCCTATAAACTAGCCATAAAGCAACAACCCACCTAACAAATAACAACAGCTAATAATATGGAGAGTGGAGAAAACAGAATAGGACTTATTCAAGAGGCTTATTCCACACCTAACACCTATATCCACAAAATACGTACGTATCATTGCATCCCCGTTCGAAAAACCTTGTATTTAAGGTTTTATTCGTACCAATATACCACAATATACTAGGATCCCAAAGTTAGTTAGAAAATAACTTTGCAAACAAACAATTTTTTTATCTTAGTAACCGAAAATACGAGCATGATCAAGGCTGATTGTGTTAGCTGTTGTTGGACCAAATTTCTGCTTCATGAGTTATACATTAGTTGCATTCCATTGGCTTTTTTTTTCTTTTTTTTTTTTTTTGCACGTGTGGAGGATTAACTACCAGAATAAATAGGCTCTTCTTGTGACGAACTTGCTTGCTTGACATCCTGAAACTCTTCTTGAAGAATTTTTTTAAGATTGTTGAAGCCTTCTTGCATGCGTTGATTATCCTCGAGCAATTTCCTGAAGCCTCTTTGAAAATCATCACACATTAACTACAAAATCTCCACAGCTATAGCCATTGTAAGGATCAACCGCTCTGATACCAACTGATACATATCCTTTTATACAATAAAATAAAAATAAAATAGAAAATTAGAATGGGGAAGAAATGGTCCACTTCGAGGGGGACAGAGACCTCTTAATGTTTAATGCCTCCACTAATAGTCCATTCATTCCAGAAAACTTCCATTGATTGCTACCTAGTTACTTATAGGCTTTATCATACAAAGAGAACAAAAGAAAGTGGATAACCCACCTCCTATAACTAGCCATAAGCAACAACCCACCTAAAAAATAGCAACTACTAACAGAGTGGAGAGTGGAGAAAATAGAATAAGACTGGTGTCAAAAGGCTTATTCCACACCTAACACCTATGTCCACAAAATAGGTACGTATCACTTTCCCAATTTTTTATAGTGAAATCGAGCAGAACGCTCACAGCCCTATGGACGTAGACAAGTTTGTGGAACCTCATAAATCTGTGTGCCATGTGATTGAGTATGGTTGTAATTGATTGTACGTGATTTCCCTAATTATTTCACCGACAAATGTTATTAGATCGAGCTTTCCTTAGGGTAAGGTGGGGCAGTCTGCAATCGAAAGCGGAGATTAAGGTTTGACGGTTCACATTGTTGGGTTTGTGATCAACTGTCCTTTGCCAAGATTATCACAAAGGATTCTAATTTGAGTGGAAGAGTCAAGATGGTTCTACCTCAGTTGGATACTGTCAAAGCTTCATTGAACAAGATGAACACCGGATCAAAAAAGCTTAATGACATCTTCTGCAGTCAATAGGCACACACTGACAAGCATGGCATTGCCTACGCTGACAGAGCATCCACATCTACTGCCAAAGGTACAAACTATTTTGTTAAAGGAAAACCAAAGTTGTTTGGGTAAAGAAATAATACCTACCTTTTGCATTGGTACACACTTTGCTGAAATGCATAAATATGCAAGTGTGCGTATCAAAGCTTCATCACCCTTGATCTGCAAAATCAAGCCCCCACCCTAGTGCTGATACGAAGATCATGTTGAAGGGGAGTTAAATTGAGGGGGAGTTACTGGATCCAGATTGACAAAAGTTGTTTGTTGATTCTTATTTATCAATTATGGACAAAAGGGGGGAGAAGAATGAAGCTAGGTGGAGTTTTCTAGACAGTGCAAGATCTAGCTTTTCTAGATAGTGCAAGATCTACAAGCGCTAAGCTGGAGAAAAAAATTGTGCCGAAAATTCAATGTATTTTGGGTTTTTCTTTTGGGAGTTTTGCCAATTAATTGCCAAATGGGGGGATTGTTAGGAATTTTAATGTGATTGTGGTCAGCTAATTCATGGGTAGGACAAAACTCTGAGTCCATTCGAGTTGTGATTTTCTATTTTTTTAGAATTGACTGTAGTTAAGCTGCCGAAAGAACTGAAGCGAAGATTGAAGTGAAGATTGAGATTTCTGTAGCGTGCAACCTAAAATCCAGCAAGACCGTTCTCTATAGCGAACATGTCCTTCACTAGAGCGAAGGTGCAGCTAGGCCAAGGGTCAAAGATAGGGCTCGCTATAGCGAGCGAGGCAGACATCGCCTAGTTGGAACCAGACTCTTTATTAGAGTTTGAAAAGACTTCCTATTCTGCTTGTATTCTTACTAGGAGTCTTCTGCACGGATTTGGGGCTATATATTAGGTGTTTCTCTCAACCCAAAAGCATGAATTACCTCTCTCATTATTCTGAGCAAGAGAGATATTAGAGAGAGAGAGTTTTCCTCTAGAGCGATCAATTGAGAGGTTGGGCTGAAGCTTTTTGCTCTAGAAGGTTAAGTACTTCTACTTATTTGTAGAAGGTGTGTGTATCTTGGTCTCCAGGTGTTGAATGGGGATTAAGTACGGGGAACGGTGCGCGAGTAGTCGTGGCAGCGAGGAATTATGAAAGAACAATTAAAGCCCTTAGGTCGACGTACTGACTGCAATAAATGAGATGTGAGTATATCTTATAACCGTTCAATAGTGAATAATTTTTCAGATGGTGGTTTTTCTCTCGAAAAGGGTTTCCACATTAAATTTGTGTATGCCTTCTTGTAGTGATTGCTTGATATATATATTTACTAGTTTTATCTTATTTGGTGGAGTACTTCCGCTGTGCATTGGTTATTGAAATTACATCCATTCTAGTAAATTTGCGAACTTTCACTAGGTTTGTGAAAATGTTAGATTTTAATAGGTATACTCAAACAAAAGAGCATCATCAGAATTTCCCCACATTAGGGAACTGGACTCACTCACATGAGTGAGAACTAAAAAGTGGTTTTGACGCCACTGGAATGTTGGAAGAAGTATCCCTGTTTTCATAAAACAAGCACCTTGGAATAAAAGCACCTGTTGTTTTGTGCACTACTGCATCACAATCACCCTATAAAAATATGTACTCTCTCATTTGCCTTCCATCGTCTTCCAGAATCCAAACCCAACAAAATCTACCCTACAAAACCCAATTCATTCATTCCACCACCAGAAAGTTCTAAGATTAAGAAGATGAGTTCGACAAGCAGAGCATGGATCGTGGCCACCAGTGTTGGAGCAGTAGAGGCTTTGAAAGATCAAGGAGTCTGCAGATGGAATTATGTTCTCAGATCTCTGCATCAACAGGCAAAGAAGAACATGGGTTCTTCTCTACAAGCTATGAGAATCTCAACACCTCTTGATTCTTTATCCTCCTCTTCCAAGCAATCTGAAGAATCATTGAGGAAAGTGATGTTTTTGAGCTGCTGGGGACCCAACTGACAAACTATAAGAGATGGAATTGTTTGTCTAATGATAATTCAACTTGTATAGTTGTAATTTTTCTTATCACAAGTTTATAACAAATTTTGTGATGGCAAATATGCAAGATTTCTATTTGATGAGTCAAGTATGTTTCGTGATTGGGTATGGAGAGGAGAAACTTCAGATGTAACAAAAGGCCTCTTTGGTATCTGATGTTCCTAACAGTGAATTCTGTCATCCTGTTGATAGGAGAAATTTAGAAGGTTTCCTTTCAAACTGATTTTATAATGGTTTTTTTGGAAATTATCATTGAGGGATTCTTGACAGGAGAAGAATAGGATTTTCAGATTTTTCATAACTCCAAAATAGTGTCCGAATGAATTTCAATACTCATCAAAAGGAGAACTTGCACACTGGTTAGAATACCGACAAATGTGTGCAGCTAGCAAGCACTATAGGTGGGCCCTTTAGTTATCATCATCAAGGCTGGTATTGGGTGAGGTCTTGTCGAAATTGGTATGGTTTTATGAATTAAAAGAAAGATGCACATGGAAGATGAGTTTGGTAGAAATATAGAATGAGTTGGAAATTCGCTGGATGATACTTCCAAACTGAATCCTTATCAATACTAGTATGACAAATTAGTAGCTGCCAAAGAACTTAAAAACTTTCACACGAATCAACTTGGTGTTAGATTTGGCACAAAAGGTCCAACTCACTTTGTTAGGTAAAGAAAACAAGCAAGCATGGTGTGTGGGGACCACTTTGTGAACCAGCTCCCTTTGATATCGGCGGAACACGCCCGCTTCTGTCTCGGACGCGGATCCTGTTTGACTTCGGTTTCGGTTCCATATGCCGATATCGGGATAACGTCGTTCAGTTCGGCCACGCTACCCCATCCAGTCTCGGCCATGCGGAATTACACTCGTATCCATCAGCCACGGCCCCATCAGAACAGGGCCCAAGAAAGGGATTTGATGAGACCTTAGCCGTCTACAGATCTGGGCGAGGTCAGGCCCAATGTGACTGGCATTAAATGCAGCATGGGCTGATCGGACTCGCATTAAATGCAAAGAGGGTTGTGATGGACCTTCATTAATGACTTTGTGGGCTGACAAGACCCAGGTCACATCGCAAGCCCACTGGCACTTTCACCAAGACTGTTCCTTATAAAAGGCACGAATCAGACTGAGAGAAGGTAAGCATTCTCTTGCTAAGAACCAGAGTTCCTTCCTCTTCTTCTCCGATCGCTCTTGCTGACTTAAGCATCGGAGAGCCCTGCGCTGCCCACAGCCAGGGTCCTCTGACCCTTGTCTTTCTTCTCTTCCAGGTTCAGACCGACGCAGCTACCTCTTCCATGCATTGAGCAAGTCCTAGAAGGCTTCCTGATCTTGTGAGTATTTTATTCTTGCACTTACACATGGGGAACACAAAAGAAAGCTTGTAAGGAAATAGGCAGGCTGGGAAAGTGGAAGACTGAAATATGTGGGGGAGATAATACTCTAATGAGTGTTAGAGAGTTTGGAGTTCTTCGTAATTTTTTACAGGGAAATTGAGTTGAACGCTCACAGTCCTGTGGATGTGGGCAATTTTGTGGGACCACATGAATCTGTGTATTTTGTGGGACCACATGAATCTGTGTGCCGTGTGATTGCCTTAATTATTCTCCAACAAATGATATCAAAGCCAGCTTTCCTTAGGGTAGGGTGGGGCTGTATGTGATCAAAGGGGGAGATTGAGGTATGACAGTTCACATTGTTGGGTTTGTAATCAACTGTCCTTCACAAGGATTATCACAGATTGGAGAGAAGACTTGGTTCTTCAGTTTTGCCTCTGATGGCCTGATCACAACAGTGTGCCACACCTTTGATAGATCAAAGTTGTCAGTATTTTTATTGGCTAATTTATGGGTTGGACAAAACTCTGGGTCCATTGAGTTGTATTTTCTAATTTATTTTAGAATGGACTGTGGATGTGTCACCGGAAGAGCTGAAGTGAAGAATAGAAGAAAAGAGCGGACATGGCGAAATCCCCCTAGGCTCGATCGATCGGAGCCTCAGACGGATCAATCGGTCAGAAAAAGCATCCAGTTATTTGGATGGTCCGATCGATCGGATGCACAGTCCGATCGATCGGACAACGTGTGCAGAAACGGGAAAGTCTCCTTCTCTAACGATAATTAGTTTCCCTTTGAGACTATCTTTCCCAGTTTGAGTCCTACTTGTGCACTAAGTCTAAAGCACGAATTTGGGGCTATTTATAGGGTGTTACTCTCAACCCCAGGAACAACCAACACACACAACTCTCATTGATCTGAGTCAGAGATATCTTAGAGAGAGTTTATTCTCTAGAGCCATTGAGAGACTATTCTTAAGGGCTACTCTAGAAGGTTGTTGCTGCTTCTACTTTTCTTGTTGAAGATTGATCATCTTGCTTGACAAGGTGCAAGGAGATCAAGTAAGGAGGACGGGGCACGGTGGATGTCGTGTCAGTGGATTTTTTGCAAGAATAACTACAATCCTTAGGCCGAGGTACAGACTGAGGTAAAGGAGCTTGTGAGTATATTTTGTAACTGTTCGTAAACTCTTGATTTCTTGTTCGTGGTTTTTCTCCCTAGATAGGGTTCCCACGCTAAATATTGTGTCTGCCTTCTTGTGGTGTGTGATTGGTAGATAGCTAGTTCTAAATTGTCTGATTGGTTTATTTCCGCTGCATTGATTGGTTAAATTAGAACTTGTAATCCATTCTGGTAGCCCCTCATAAAATTTCAAAAGTAGATCGAACAAGCCCTAGGTTTGCAAGGTTGGTGCAAAACAAAGCAAGATTCGAAACATGTTTGGTGGTAGAGCACAGAGCATTCAAACGGAGCACTATTGTGAAGCAAAGCACAACAATGAAGGAATGAAGCACCCCAAGGATGCCCTTGGGCCTATATTAGGCTAGTTTTAGAGACTAGAATAGTTTACAATTTCTCTTGTGTGAATAAAAAAATGATTTCATTTAAAAGAAAAGTAAGAAAAAAATAAAAATAATTAAGGAGTATTTTTCACACTTCATATGCATTCTAGAGGCGTTTTTACTGGGGTCCCAAAAAATCCAGATGCATGACTTTCTCAACTTGCTTTTCTCGAGGGCCAGCTTTACCATAAAACAAGGAAAACTCTTGCTTTAGGCCCCCAAGAAATAAGGCCCCAAAAATAGCAATTGTTATCCTTTTTCCAAAAGAAAATAAGGCCCGTATTGGCAGCTTTTCAAAGTCCAAACTTTGTGAGCATTGAGATGCGAAAATAATAGGGCTCATTATAATGAATTTAAACCTTTTAATATGTATAGTTGTTTCTCTCTACAATCAAAGCAAGCCTTATATTGAATTGATCGCATGTAAACTAATCCACCACAATTAATAAATGAAAACTCTTTGAATATTTACTTGTAATCTATTGAAGGGTCATGATGATGGTGTGGTAGGCATGGATTGTTGAGAGGGTGACATCACCAAGTCATTATAAGGCTAACGGTGCAAGTGTAGTTCCTTGAATGTCTTGCTCATAGGGATGGCAACGGGGCGGGGCCGGAATTGGGCTGCCCCGTCCCCGCCCCGAACCTCCATGTCCCCGCCCCGCCTCGCAATTCGGGGTATGTTACATACCCGTCTCCGCCCCGACATGCCCCGCGGGGCCCCGCGAGGCGCCCCGCCCCGATGTGGTACAACCATAAATATAATAAATTAATTTTCAATTGACTATAATAAAAAAGGTAAATTAATTTATTTTACATGGTAAAAAGCACATGAATGATTCATCTATGTTGTCTCTATGCTTTTAATAATATTAAAAAACATCTCCCAAAATAGAATAAAAAGATCTCCCCGCATAAATATTTTATAAGTGTGGGGCACTAATAGATTGTTTAAATTTTTTAAAATTATCTAATATTAATAATATAAATTTTCCTTTTCCTGAAATTTTACCTATTTAAAGTGAGGTTTATTCTTATAAGATTTTCTCTAAGCCCTTGAAGGCTACTAACATACACTTGAAAATATCATATATGCTTTAAGACATTCTTTATAAAAAAGACAATATCTCTCTAAAATATCATGAACTCCATCAATACATGGTTTCACTTCATTTCTGGTATTGAACTCCACTCACTAATAAAGAGGTTGATTACATATAATTAACATTAGTATAATTTATAGTGTTGTTAGTATGATTAGAATCATATTAAGTTACTAACTATAATTTACCTAAGTTACTTACAATAATTCTTATAAGATTTTCTCTAAGCCTTTGAATGCCACTAACATACACTTGAAAATATCATATATGCTTTGAGACATTCTTTATAAAAAAGACAATATCTCTCTAAAATATCATGAACTCCATCAATACATGGTTTCACTTCATTTCTGGTATTGAACTCCACTCACTAATAAAGAGGTTGATTACATAAATATTTTATAAGTGTGGGGCACTATTAGATTGTTTAAATTTTTTAAAATTATCTAATATTAATAATATAAATTTTCCTTTTCCTGAAATTTTACCTATTTAAAGTGAGATTTATTCTTATAAGATTTTCTCTAAGCCCATGAAGGCCACTAACATACACTTGAAAATATCATATATGCTTTGAGACATTCTTTATAAAAAAAGACAATATCTCTCTAAAATATCATGAACTCCATCAATACATGGTTTCACTCCATTTATGGTATTGAACTGACTACATGATATATGTTCCAATTTTCCCTCAACAAGCTTACCCAACTTTCCATGGTGTGGGCGGTGGGCTCCAACCATATGCATACCAACCACAGGCAAGAAAAAGATTGGAAGATCTTAACGATGATCAAGTCGAGTCAAAATTATTAATAGTTGATGGTCAATATCATTAAATCTCATTGATTTGGCAGGAACCTCACTTTAAGACCAATGAACTGCACTTACTAATAAAGAGGTTGATTACATATAATTAAAATTAGTATAATTTATAGTGTTGTTAGTATGATTAGAATCATATTAAGTTACTAACTATAATCTACTTTGCTATTATAAGTTACTATAATTTACTTTGTTATTAAAGCATGATCCATCATTCTATTATATATTTATATTCATTTTATTTAATATGATTTATCTTGTCACAATTTAACATTATATATGATTAAAGTAAAATAAGCTTAGATAGATTTTTTAACAACTTTAACTTTATTAAAATTGAATCAGAGGGAATGGGATCATATTATATGCTTTTATAATGTCTCATTCAATTACATGTTTAACTTTAAAAAAAGTCTTCAATCAATCTACTTAACCCTTAATAACAACATAAAATCAATATATACATTTACATATAAATATGTTTATTTATTATAAAAGAAATCTAATATATATATATATATATTTTAGAGGATTATTAATTTCGGGGCGGGTTACGGGGCGAGGCATGGGGCGGTATTTCGGGGCGGGTGACAGGGCGGTATTTCGGGGCGGGGCAAGAACCATACCCATCTCCGCCCCGCCCCGGATTCGGGGTATAGTTTTTTGCCCCGTCCCCGCCCCGACCGCCCCGTCCAAGAGTCGGGGCGGGGCGGGCACTCTTGGTTGGGGCGGGGCGGGTTAAAAATGTCATCCCTACTTGCTCACACTTCTTGTGAAGGGTGTGAATATTCAGTGGGGCCACCCTATTAAATATTTTAGTCATTCTAAAAAAATCGCCCTCACTTACAATACGTTCATCGTGATTTTTCCTTCCATAAGAGTTAGTCTCACTCCCACATTATGATTAAGCATGTGAGTAAAATTATCATATGATCAATCTTATGACCGGACCAACTCTTATTAGACTAAAATTTTATGGCACGCTATTAAAATAAAAATCAACTATTTTGAATGATTGGATTTTAATATATGGCCCCCACATTGACTTCCACACTCCACATTGCAACTTATGTTGCTTTTGGTAAATTACTCATTGCAACTTATGTTACACTCTCAACTCTACCTGGCTTCACCCCTCAGAATCTTATTAAAATATAAATAATAATAGCTTTGAAATAAAATGCTGGGTTTGAAAAGATAGGCCCCACAAAAAAGCATCACCAGATTTTTCCCAGATTTAAGCTGGACTCAGCTCACATGAGTGATGAGAACTAAAACAATGGTTTTAAAGCCCCTGGAAAGAAGGAAAGAAGTATCCCTGTTTTCATAAAACAAGCACCTTGGAATAAGACAGCCTGTAGTTTTGGCTTTTGGGTACTTCTGCATCTCTACCAGACTATACCATATAAATCCAAGTGCTCTCTCTTTTGCTTTTCATCATTTTTCAAAATCCCAACCCAACAAAATCTACTCTACAAAACCCAATTCATTCATTCCATCACCAGAAAGTTCTCCGGGGAAGAAGATGAGTTCGACGAGCAGAGCATGGATCGTGGCTGCCAGTGTTGGAGCAGTAGAGGCCTTGAAAGATCAAGGAATCTGCAGATGGAATTATGTTCTCAGATCTCTGCATCAACAGGCAAAGAAGAACATGGGTTCTTCTCTACAAGCTATAAGAGTTTCATCTTCTCTTGATTCTTTATCATCCTCTTCCAGTTCCAAGCAATCTGAAGAATCGTTGAGGAAAGTGATGTTTTTGAGCTGCTGGGGACCCAACTGACATCTAAAAAAGAGATGGAATCGTTTGTCTAATGATAATTCAACTTGTATAGTTGTAATTTTTCTTATCAATAGTTTATAACAAATTTTGTGATGGCAAATATGCAAGATTTCTATTTGATGAGTCTAAGTATGTTTCGTCATTGGGTATAGAGAGGAGAAACATCAGATGTAACAAAATGCCTCTTTGGTATCTGATGTTCCTAACAGTGAATTCTGTCATTCTGTTGATCGGAGAGATTTAAAAGGGTTCCTTTCAAACTGATTTTATAATGGTTTTTTTGGCAATTATCATTGAGTGATTCTTAACAGGAGAAGACTAGGATTTTCAGATTTTCATTACTCCAAAATAGTGTCCGAATGAATTTCAATACTCATCAAAAGGAGAACTTGCACACTGGTTAGAATACCAACAAATATGTGCAGCTAGCAAGCACTATGGGTGGGCCCTTTACTTATTATCATCGAGGCTGGTATTGGGTGAGGTCTTGTCGAAATTGGTATGGTTTTTTGAATTATAAAAGAAAGATGCACATGGAAGCTGAGATTTTGGTAGAAATGGAGGATGAGCTGGAGATCCGCACGATAATACTTCCAAAGTTAATCCTTATCAATACTAGTATGAGAATTTAGTAGCTGCCAAAGATATTAAAAATTTTCACACGAATCAACTTGATGTTAAATTTTGCTCAAAAGGTCCAACTGGGTGTTTTTGTGTGGTTTTTTTTTTTTTTGCTCACTTTGTTAGGTAAAGAAAGCAAGCAAGGAAACCACAGTGAGAACTTGTAAGGGTCTCACTTGTAAGGGGAGAGACTGCGAGAGCAAAATTGAAATATGTAGAGAGATAATTCTCTAATTAAGTGTTAGAAGATTTGGAATACTTTCTGATACATACCCTTTTATACAATAAAATAGAAAATTGGAATGGAGAAGAAATGGTCCATTTCGAGGGGGTCATAGACCTCCTAAGGTTTCATTCGAGGAAAACTTGCCTCCAGTAATAATTTATTCATTCCATATAACTTTAATTGATTGCTAGCTACTTACTTATAGGCTTTATCATACAAAAGTAACAAAAGAAATTGGATATTTCATATCCTATAAACTAGCCATAAAGCAACAACCCACCTAATAAATAACAACTGCTAATAGAATGGAGAGTGGAGAAAACAGAATAGGACTTATTCAAGAGGCTTATTCCACACCTAACACCTATATCCACAAAATACGTTCGTATCATTGCATCCCTGTTCGAAGAATCTTGTCTTTAAGGTTTTATTCGTACCAATATACCACAATATACTAGGATCCCAAAGTTTGTTAGAAAATAACTCTGCAAACAAACAATTTTTTTATCTTGGTAACCGAAAATACGAGCATGATCAAGGCTGATTGTGTTAGCTTTTGTTGGACCAAATTTCTGCTTCAAGAGTTATACATCAGTTGCATTCCATTGGCTTTTTTTTTTTTTTTTTTGCACGTGTGGAGGATAGACTACCAGAATAAATAGGCTCTTCTTGTGACGAACTTGCTTGCTTGACATCCTAAAATTCTTCTTGAAGAATTTTTTTTAAGATTGTTCAAGCCTTCTTGCATGCGTTGATTATCCTCGAGCAATTTCTTGAAGCCTCTTTGAAAATCATCACGCATTAACTACAAAATCTCCATAGTTGTAGCCATTGTAAGGATCAACCGCTCTGATACCAACTGATACGTATCCTTTCATACAATAAAATAAAAATAAAATAGAAAATTAGAATGGGGAAGAAATGGTCCACTTCGAGGGGGGCAGAGACCTCTTAAGGTTTAATACCTCCAGTAATAGTCCATTCATTCCAGAAAACTTCCATTGATTGCTGCCTAGTTACTTATAGGCTTTATCATACAAAGAGAACAAAAGAAAGTGGATAACCCACCTCCTATAAACTAGCCATAAGCAACAACCCACCTAACAAATAGCAACTACTAACAGAGTGGAGAGTGGAGAAAACAGACTAAGACTTGTTCAAGAGGCTTATTCCACACCTAACACCTATGTCCACAAAATAGGTACGTATCACTTTTCCAATTTTTTATAGTGAAATCGAGCAGAACGCTCACAGCCCTATGGACGTAGACAAGTTTGTGGAACCTCATAAATCTGTGTGCCATGTGATTGAGTGTGGTTGTAATTGATTGTACGTGATTGCCTTAATTATTTCACCGACAAATGTTATTAGATCGAGCTTTCCTTAGGGTAAGGTGGGGCAGTCTGCAATCGAAAGCGGAGATTGAGGTTTGACGGTTCACATTGTTGGGTTTGTGTTCAACTGTCCTTCGCCAAGATTATCACAGATTGGAGATTATCACAGAGGATTCTGATTTGAGTGGAAGAGTCAAGATGGTTCTACCTCAGTTGGATACTGTTAAAGCTTCATTGAACAAGATGAATACCGGATCGAAAAAGCTTGATGACATCTTGTGCAGTCAATAGGCACACACTGACAAGCATTGCATTGGCTACGCTGACGGAGCATCCACATCTACTGCCAAAGGTACAAATTATTTTGTTAAAGGAAAACCAAAGTTGTTTGGGTAAAGAAATAATACCTACCTTTTGCATTGGTACACACTTTGCTGAAATGCATAAATATGCAAGTGTGCGTACCAAAGCTTCATCACCCTTGATCTGCAAAATCAAGCCCCCACCCTAGTGCTGATACGAAGATCATGTTGAAGGGGAGTTAAATTGAGGGGGAGTTACTGGATCCAGATTGACAAAAGTTGTTTGTTGATTCTTATTTATCAATTATGGACAAAAGGGGGGAGAAGAATGAAGCTAGGTGGAGTTTTCTAGACAGTGCAAGATCTAGCTTTTCTAGATAGTGCAAGATCTACAAGCGCTGAGCTGGAGAAAAAAATTGTGCCGAAAATTCAATGTATTATGGGTTTTTCTTTTGGGAGTTTTGCCCATTAATTGTCAAAGGGGGGGATTGTTAGGAATTTTATTGTGGTTAGCTAATTCATGGGTTGGGCAAAACTCTGAGTCCAATCGAGTTGTAATTTTTTATTTTGTTAGAATTGACTGTAGTTAAATTGCCGGAAGAACTGAAGCGAAGATTGAAGTGAAGACTGAGATTTCTGTAGCGTGCAACCTAAAATCCAACAAGACAGTTCTCTATAGCGAACATGTCCTTCACTAGAGCGAAGGTGCAGCTAGGCCAAGGGTCGGAGATAGGGCTCGCTATAGCGAGCGAGGCAGACATCGCCTAGTTGGAACCAGACTCTTTATTAGAGTTTGAAAAGACTTCCTATTCTTCTTGTATTCTTACTAGGAGTCTTCTGCACGGATTTGGGGCTATATATTAGGTGTTTCTTTCAACCTAAAAGCATGAATTATCTCTCATTATTCTGAGCAAGAGAGATATTAGAGAGAGAGAGAGAGTTTTTCTCTAGAGCGATCAATTGAGAGGTTGTGCTGAAGCTTTTTGCTCTAGAAGGTTAAGTACTACTTATTTGTAGAAGGTGTGCGCATCTTGGTCTCCAGGTGTTGAATGGGGATTAAGTATGGGGAGCGGTGCGCGGCAAGTAGTTGTGGTAGCGAGGAATTATGAAAGAACAACTAAAGTCCTTGGTCGACGTACTGACTGGAATAAAGGAGATGTGAGTATATCTTGTAACCCTTTAACAGTGATTGATTTTTTAGATGGTTGTTTTTCTCTCGAAAAGGGTATCCACATTAAATTTGTATATGCCTTCTTGTAGTGATTGCTTTATATATATATATATATTTACTAGTTTTATCTCATTTGGTTGTGCATTGGTTATTAAAATTACATCCATTCTAGTAAATTTGCAAACTTTCACTAGGTTCGTGAAAATGTTAGATTTTAATAGGTACACTCAAACAAAAGAGCATCATCAGAAGTTCCCCACATTAGGGAACTGGACTCACTCACACGAGTGAGAACTAAAAAGTGGTATTGACGCCACTGGAATGTTGGAAAGAAGTATCCCTGTTTTCATAAAACAAGCACCTTGGAATAAAAGCGCCTGTTGTTTTGTGCATTACTGCATCACAACCACCTTATAAAAGTAAGTACTCTCTTATTTGCCTTCCATCGTCTTCCAGAATCCAAACCCAACAAAATCTACTCTACAAAACCCAATTCATTCATTCCACCACCAGAAAGTTCTAAGATTAAGAAGATGAGTTCGACAAGCAGAGCATGGATCGTGGCCACCAGTGTTGGAGCAGTAGAGGCTTTGAAAGATCAAGGAGTCTGCAGATGGAATTATGTTCTCAGATCTCTGCATCAACAGGCAAAGAAGAACATGGGTTCTTCTCTACAAGCTATGAGAATCTCAACACCTCTTGATTCTTTATCCTCCTCTTCCAAGCAATCTGAAGAATCGTTGAGGAAAGTGATGTTTTTGAGCTGCTGGGGACCCAACTGACAAACTATAAGAGATGGAATTGTTTGTCTAATGATAATTCAACTTGTATAGTTGTAATTTTTCTTATCACAAGTTTATAACAAATTTTGTGATGGCAAATATGCAAGATTTCTATTTGATGAGTCAAGTATGTTTCGTGATTGGGTATGGAGAGGAGAAACTTCAGATGTAACAAAAGGCCTCTTTGGTATCTGATGTTCCTGACAGTGAATTCTATCATCCCGTTGATAGGAGAAATTTAGAAGGTTTCCTTTCAAACTGATTTTATATTGGTTTTTTTGGCAATTATCATTGAGGGATTCTTAAGAGGAGAAGATTAGGATTTTCAGATTTTCATAACTCCAAAATAGTGTCCGAATGAATTTCAATACTCATCAAAAGGAGAACTTGCACACTGGTTAGAATACCGACAAATGTGTGCAGCTAGCAAGCACTATAGGTGGGCCCTTTAGTTATCATCATCAAGGCTGGTATTGGGTGAGGTCTTCTCGAAATTGGTATGGTTTTATGAATTAAAAGAAAGATGCACATGGAAGATGAGTTTGGTAGAAATATAGGATGAGTTGGAAATTCGCTGGAAGATTCTTCCAAACTTAATCCTTATCAATACTAGTATGACAAATTAGTAGCTTCCAAAGAAATTAAAAACTTTCACACGAATCAACTTGGTGTTAGATTTGGCACAAAAGGTCCAACTCACTTTGTTAGGTAAAGAAAACAAGCAAGCATGGGGAGAATAGAAGAAAGCTTGTAAGGAAAGAGGCTGGGAAAGAGGATGTAAGAGAAGAAAGCTTGTAAGGAAAGAGGCTGGGAAAGAGGATGTAAGAGCAAGATTGAAATATGTGGGGGAGATAATACTCTAATAAGTGTTAGAGTTTGGAATTCTTCGTAATTTTTTATAGTGAATTTGAGTAGAACGCTCACAGTCCTGTGGATGTGGGCAATTTTGTGGGACCACATGAATCTGTGTACTGTGTGATTGGTTACGTGTGATTGCCTTAATTATTCTCCAACAAATGATATCAAAGCCAGCTTTCCTTAGGGTAGGGTGGGGCTGTATGTGATCAAAGGCGGAGATTGAGGTATGACAGTTCACATTGTTGGGTTTGTAATCAACTGTCCTTCGCAAGGATTATCACAGATTGGAGAGAAGACTTGGTTCTTTGGTTTTGCCTCTGATGGCCTGATCACAACAGTGTGCCACACCTTTGAAGTAGATCGAACAAGCCCTAGGTTTGCAAGGTTGGTGCAAAACAATGCAAGATTCGAAACATGTTTGGTGGTAGAGCACAGAGCATTCAAACGGAGCACTACTGTGAAGGAAAGCACAACAATGAAGGAATGAAGCACCCCAAGGATGCCCCTGGGCCTATATTAGGCTAGTTTTAGAGACTAGAATAGTTTACAATTTCTCCTGTGAATAAAAAAAATGATTTCATTTAAAAGAAAAGTAAGAAAAAAATAAAAATAATTAAGAAGTATTTTTCACACTTCATATGCATTCTAGACTGGGGTCCCAAAAAATTTAGATGCATGACTTTCTCAACTCGCTTTTCTCCAGGGCCAACTTTACCTTAAAATAAGGAAAACTCTTGCTTTAAGCCCCCAAGAAATAAGGCCCCAAAAATAGCAATTGTCATCCTTTTTCCAAAAGAAAATAAGGCCCGTATTGGCAGCTTTTCAAAGTCCAAACTTTGTGAGCATTGAGATGCGAAAATAATAGGGCTCATTATAATGAATTTAAACCTTTTAATATGTATAGTTGTTTCTCTCTACAATCAAAGCAAGCCTTATATTGAATTGATCGCATGTAAACTAATCCACCACAATTAATAAATGAAAACTCTTTGAATATTTACTTGTAATCTATTGAAAGGTCATGATGATGGTGTGGTAGGCATTGATTGTTGAGAGGGTGACATCAATCACCAAGTCATTGTAAGGCGAACAGTGCAAGTCTAGTTCCTTGAATGTCTTGCTCACACTTCTTGTGAAGGGTGTGAATATTTACTGGGGCCACCTATTAAATATTTTAGTCATTTTGAAAAAATTGCCCTCACTTACAATACGTTCATCGTGATTTTTCCTTTTATAAGAGTTGGTCTCACTCCCACCTTATGATTAAGCATGTGAGTAAAATTATCATATGATCAATCTTATTACCGGACCAACTCCTATTAGACTAAAATTTTATAGCACTCTATTAAAATGAAAATCAACTATTTTGAATGATTGGATTTTAATATATGGCCCCACATTGAGTTCCACACTCCACGTTGCAACCTATGTTGCTTTTAGTAAATTACTCATTACAACTCATGTCACACTCTCAACTCTCGTTAGCTCCACCCCTGAGAAACTTATTAATATCTTAACAGCTTTGAAATAAAATGCTGGGTTAGAAAAGATAGGCCCCACAAAAAAAGCATCACCAGATTTTTCCCAGATTTAAGCTGGACTCAGCTCACATGAGTGATGAGAACTAAAACAGTGGTTTTAAAGCCCCTGGAAAGATGGAAAGAAGTATCCCTGTTTTCATAAAACAGACACCTTGGAATAAGACAGCCTGTAGTTTTGGCTTTTGGGTACTTCTGCATCTCTACCATACTATACCATATAAATCCAAGTGCTCTCTCTTTTGCTTTTCATCATTTTTCAAAATCCCAACCCAACAAAATCTACTCTACAAAACCCAATTCATTCATTCCATCACCAGAAAGTTCTCCGGGGAAGAAGATGAGTTCGACGAGCAGAGCATGGATCGTGGCTGCCAGTGTTGGAGCAGTAGAGGCCTTGAAAGATCAAGGAATCTGCAGATGGAATTATGTTCTCAGATCTCTGCATCAACAGGCAAAGAAGAACATGGGTTCTTCTCTACAAGCTATCAGAATCGCAACACCTCTTGATTCTTTATCCTCCTCTTCCAAGCAATCTGAAGAATCGTTGAGGAAAGTGATGTTTTTGAGCTGCTGGGGACCCAACTGACAAACTATATGAGATGGAATCGTTTGTCTAATGATAATTCAACTTGTATAGTTGTAATTTTTCTTATCAATAGTTTATAACAAATTTTGTGATGGCAAATATGCAAGATTTCTATTTGATGAGTTAAGTATGTTTTGTGATTGGGCATGGAGAGGAGAAACATCAGATGTAACAAAATGCCTCTTTGGTATCTGATGTTCCTAACAGTGAATTCTGTCATTCTGTTGATAGGAGAAATTTAAAAGGGTTCCTTAATGGTTTTTTGGCAATTATCATTGAGGGATTTTTAGCAGGAGAAGATTAGGATTTTCAGATTTTCATTACTCCAAAATAGTGTCCGAATGAATTTCAATAGAACTTGCACACTGGTTAGAATACCAACAAATATGTGCAGCTGGCAAGCACTATAGGTGGGCCCTTTACTAATTATCATCGAGGCTGGTATTGGGTGAGGTCTTGTCGAAATTGGTATGGTTTTATGAATTATAAAAGAAAGATGCACATGGAAGCTGAGTTTTTGGTAGAAATGGAGGATGAGTTGGAGATCCGCACGATAATACTTCCAAAGTTATTCCTTATCAATACTAGTATGAGATATTAGTAGCTGCCAAAGATACTAAAAAATTTCACATGAATCAACTTGATGTTAGATTTTACTCAAAAGGTCCAACTGGGTGTTTTTGTGTCGTTTTTTTTTGGCTCACTTTGTTAGGTAAAAAAAGCAAGCAAGGAGAACAGTGAGAGAACTTGTAAGGGGAGAGTATGTAGAGAAATAATTCTCTAATTAAGTGCTAGAAGATTTGGAATCCTTTCTTATACGTACCCTTTTATACAATAAAATAAAAATAAAAATGGGGAAGAAATGGTCCATTTCGAGGGGTACAGAGACCTCCTAAGGTTTCATTTGAGGAAAACCTGACTCCAGTAATAATTTATTCATTCTATATAACTTTTATTGATTGCTGGCTATTTACTTATAGGCTATATCATACAAAAGTAACAAAAGAAAGTGGATAACCCATATCCTAGCTATAAACTAGTCATAAAGCAACAACCCACCTAACAAATAACAACTGCTAATAGAGTGGAGAGTGGAGAAAACATAATAGGACTTATTCAAGAGGCTTATTCCACACCTAACATCTATATCCACAAAATAGGTACGTATCATTTCTTCCCCGTTCGAAAAACCTTGTCTTCAAGGTTTTATTCGTACCAATATACCACAGTATAGCAGGATCCCAAAGTTTGTTAGAAAATAACTCTGCAAACAAACAATTTGTTTTTATCTTGGTAACCGAAAATATGAGCATGATCAAGGCTAATTGTGTAAGCTGTTGTTGGACCAAATTTCTGCTTCAAGAGTTATACATCAGTTGCATGCCATTGGCTTTTTTTTTTTTTTGCACGTATGGAGGATAGACTACCAGAATAAATAGGCTCTTCTTGTGGCGAACTTGCTTGCTTGACATCCTAAAATTCTTCTTGAAGAATTTTTTTTAAGATTGTTGAAGCCTTCTTGCATGCGTTGATTATCCTCGAGCAATTTCTTCAAGCCTCTTTGAAAATCATCACGCATTAACTACAAAATCTCCATAGTTGTAGCCATTGTAAGGATCAACCGCTCTGATACCAACTGATACGTATCCTTTTATACAATAAAATAAAAATAAAATAGAAAATTAGAATGGAGAAGAAATGGTCCACTTTGAGGGGGACAGAGACCTCTTAAGGTTTAATACCTCCAGTAATAGTCCATTCATTCCAGAAAACTTCCATTGATTGCTGCCTAGTTACTTATAGGCTTTATCATACAAAGAGAACAAAAGAAAGTGGATAACCCACCTCCTATAAACTAGCTATAAGCAACAACCCGCCTAACAAATTGCAACTACTAATAGAGTGGAGAGTGGAGAAAATAGAATAAGACTTGTTCAAGAGGCTTATTCCGCACCTAACACCTATGTCCACAAAATAGGTACGTATCACTTTCCCAAATTTTTATAGTGAAATCGAGCAGAACGCTCACAACCCTCTGGACGTAGACAAGTTTGTGGAACCTCATAAATCTGTGTGCCATGTGATTGAGTGTGGTTGTAATTGATTGTACGTGATTGCCTTAATTATTTCACCGACAAATGTTATTAGATCGAGCTTTCCTTAGGGTAAGGTGGGGCAGTCTGCAATCGAAAGCGGAGATTGAGGTTTGACGGTTCACATTGTTGGGTTTGTGATCAACTGTCCTTCGCCAAGATTATCACAGAGGATTCTGATTTGAGTGGAAGAGTCAAGATGGTTCTACCTCAGTTGGATACTGTTAAAGCTTCATTGAACAAGATGAATACCGGATCGAAAAAGCTTGATGACATCTTGTGCAGTCAATAGGCACACACTGACAAGCATGGCATTGGCTACGCTGACGGAGCATCCACATCTACTGCCAAAGGTACAAACTATTTTGTTAAAGGAACCAAAGTTGTTTGGGTAAAGAAATAATATCTAGCTTCTGTATTGGTACACACTTTGTTGAAATGCATAAATATGCAAGTGTGCGTACCAAAGGTTCATCACCCCTGATCTGCAAAATCAAGTCCCCACCCTAGTGCTGATACGAAGATCATGTTGAAGGAGAGTCAAAATTGAGGGGGAGTTACTGGATCCAGATTGACAAAAGTTGTTTTGATCATTGTTTATCAATTATGGACAAATGGGGGGGAGAAGAATGAAGCTAGGTGGAGTTTTTCTAGACAGTGCAAGATCTTGTTTTTTTAGATAGTGCAAGATCTACAAGTGCTGAGCTGGAGAAAAAAATTGTGCTGAAAATTCAATGTATTTAGGGTTTTTATTTTGAGAGTCTTGCTCATTAATTGCCAAAAGAGGGACGGGGGCGGGCGGGGGGGGGGGGGATTATTAGGAAATTTATTGTGGTTAGGTAATTCATGGATTAGACAAAACTCTGAGTCCATTCGAGTTGTAATTTTCTATTTTTTTAAGAATTGACTATAGTTGAGCCGCCGGAAAAACTGAAGCAAAGATTGAAAGTGAATATTGAGATTTCTGTAGCATGCAACCTAAAATCCAGCAAGACAGTTCTCTATAGGGAACATGTCTTTCACTAGAGTGAAGGTGCAGCTAGGCCAAGGGTCAAAGATAGGGCTTGCTACAGCGAGCGAGGCAGACATCGCCTAGTTGGAACCGGACTCTTTATTAGAGTTTGAAAAGACTTCTTATTCTGCTTGTATTCTTACTAGGAGTCTTCTGCACGGATTTGGGGCTATATATTAGGTATTTCTCTCAACCTAAAAGCATGAATTACCTCTCTTTTTATTCTGAGCAAGAGATATCTTAGAGAGAGAGAGAGATAATTTTTCTCTAGAGCAATCAATTGAGAGGTTGGGCTGAAGCTTTTTGCTCTAGAAGGTTAAGTACTTCTTTTTATTTGTAGAAGGTGTGTGCATCTTGGTCTCAAGGTGTTGAATGAGGATTAAGTACGGGGAGCGGTGCGCGGCGAGTAGTCGTGGCAACGAAGAATTATGAAAGAACAACTACAGTCCTTCGGTCAACGTACTGACTGAAATAAAAGAGATGTGAGTATATCTTGTAACCATTTAATAGTGATTGATTTTTTAGATGATGGTTTTTCTCTCGAAAAGGGTTTCCACATTAAATTTGTGTATGCCTTCTTGTAGTGATTGCTTGATATATATATTTACTAGTTTTATCTTATTTGGTGGATTACTTCCGCTGTGCATTGGTTATTAAAATTACATCCATTCTAGTAAATTTGCGAACTTTTACTAGGTTTGTGAAAATGTTAGATTTTAATAGGTATACTCAAACAAAAGAGCATCATCAGAATTTCCCCACATTAGGGAACTGTATTCACTCACACGAGTGAGAACTAAAAAGTGGTTTTGACGCCACTGGAATGTTGGAAAGAAGTATCCCTGTTTTCATAAAACAAGCACCTTGGAATAAAAGCACCTGTTGTTTTGTGCACTACTGCATCACAACCACCCTATAAAAATAAGTACTCTCTCATTTGCCTTCCATCGTCTTCCAGAATCCAAACCCAACAAAATCTACTCTACAAAACCCAATTCATTCATTCCACCACCAGAAAGTTCTAAGATTAAGAAGATGATTTCGACAAGCAGAGCATGGATCGTGGCCACCAGTGTTGGAGCAGTAGAGGCTTTGAAAGATCAAGGAGTCTGCAGATGGAATTATGTTCTCAGATCTCTGCATCAACAGGCAAAGAAGAACGTGGGTTCTTCTCTACAAGCGATGAGAATCTCAACACCTCTTGATTCTTTATCCTCCTCTTCCAAGCAATCTGAAGAATCATTGAGGAAAGTGATGTTTTTGAGCTGCTGGGGACCCAATTGACATCTATAAGAGATGGAATCGTTTGTCTAATGATACTTGAAATTGTATAGTTGTAATTTTTCTTATCACAAGTTTATAACAAATTTTGTGATGGCAAATATTCGAGATTTCTATTTGATGAGTGAACTATGTTTCGTGATTGGGTATGGAGAGGAGAAACATCAGATGTAACAAAAGGCCTCTTTGGTATCTGATGTTCCTAACAGTGAATTCTGTCATTCTGTTGATAGGAGAAATTTAGAAGGGCATTATGTCCAGCTGGCCCGACTGGGGAGACCGGCTCATGGCCCGGTCCCCCAGGAGAGCCGCTGGATCCCAGTGAGTTTTTTGGCAATTATCATTGTGGGATTATTAACAGGAGAAGACTAGGATTTTCAGATTTTCGTAACTCCAAAATAGTGTCCGAATGAATTTCAATACTAATCAAAAGGAGAACTTGCACACCGGTTAGAATACCAACAAATTTGTGCAGCTAGCAGGCACTATAGGTGGGCCCTTTACTTATCATCAAGGCTGGTATTGGGTGAGGTCTTGTCGAAATTGGTATGGTTTTATGAGTATGAGAAATTAGTAGCTGCCAAAGATATTAAAAACTTTCACACGAATCAACTTGGTGTTAGATTTGGCTCAAAAGGTCCAACTCACTTTGTTAGGTAAAGAAAACATGCAAGCATGAGCAACCATGGGGAACACAGAAGAAAGATTGTTAGGAAAGAGGCTGGGAAAGAGGATGTGAGAGCACGAATCAAATATGGGGGGGCGGGGGGGGGGGGGGGGCGATAATACTCTAGTAAGTGTTAGAGAGTTTTTATACTGATAATACTCTAATAAGTATTAGAGAGTTGGAAATCCTTCGTAATTTTTTATACTGAAATCGAGTGGGCAACTTTATGGGACCACATGAATTTGTGTGCCGTGTGATTGATTCTGTATGATTGCCTTAATTATTCTCCAACAAATGATATCAAAGCCTACTTTCCTTAGGGTAGGGTGGGGCTGTATGTGATCAAAGGTGGAGATTGAGGTATGACAGTTCACATTGTTGGGTTTGTGATCAACTGTCCTTCGCAAGGATTATCATAGATTGGAGAGAAGACTTGGTTCTTCGGTTTTGCCTCTGATAGCCTGATCACATTAGTGGGCCACATGATGAGTTCACAAAAAATACACTTTCATAGCATTATTTTATGAGGTTTCAAAGATAAAAGAACTCAAAACACTATTTTTAGTATAAAAATAATAAATTTCCTCCTCATCATGCTTTGCTCATATCTTTCCATTATAGATAGCCATTTTTATGCATTTTTATGAGTTCCAATGTCCTCCATACAAAATATGTTAAAAAATACTCTCAATTATGTTAATTTCTCTTTGTAGGTATTAATTGAAGATTAATTTGAAGATTAAAGTTGAGATTCAAGAGTTAAAGAGAGTAAGGCTAAGTTTGGAAGACAATTGGATGAAGAAATGACAAAGATAGGCCAACAATAAGAAGAAAAATGAAAGACCTGGGTTGGTATTTTGACCATATCTTTTCACTCGGATGTCCGATTGAGGTGATCTCAGAAGCATTGGAAAGCTTGTTCTAAGATCTACAAATCATATTTCACAACTTTTTTCCCAATTCTGACGTTTCGGGGGTCAAAATTGCACATCAATCTGGGGACTGTTTTCTAACACGAGAATTACATTCATATGTTTATATTTCCATTCTTGTGAAGTCCCACATCGAAAAGAAACCAAAAAGAGCAAGGAAAATATCTCTATATAAGGAAGGGAGCTCTAGGCATTAGAGACACACAAGCAAGGAGAGCCTCCTCCTCTTTACTTAAGCTATTCATGTAATTGAGAGCAATTGTAGAGAGAAAGTGAGGAAAGCCTTGTAAAATTTGAAGATTTATAATGAAAGCTTTGTCTTCTCCAATGGGTGGCTAATCACTTTGATTGGATCTTCTAGATGAAGCTAAGTTAATACTTTTCCTTTTGCTTATGCTCTTTCCCTTGTTTATATGCTTAATATGTTAGAATAGATTTGTCTTCATTGCATTGTGCAACCTTCTATGCTTATTTCTTAGCATTCTTTTTACTATCTATGCTTAGGTTTGATAAATCATGCTTAGGAGTTAATATCTTTTGATGGTTTATGCTTACTTTTGATAGATAGTTATTAGGAATCTTTTCTTTTATGAAGGGAAGAAAATCTTGGTTATTAGATTGTTAATTTCTATCTTAGAGCTTTAAAGTTATATTTTTCAAATCTAAGCATTGATTTGTCATTAGATTTGAGTATTTGTTTGGGAAATTAGAAGAGCATTAGCATTGGATTAGTGTCACTTAGTGGATTCTAGATGATTCAATCTATCCATTAGTATTGCTTGTTGCTTACTTTTTACTTTAGCTTGATTGTATTCACATTCCCACACACTCATTCTCTTGTTTTTAATTCCCACACTCCATTTCTCTATCCACACCATTATATCCATTAGCTTAATTGTTCATACCTTCTATGTGTTTGTTTTTATTCCTCCTTTGATTTTACACTTTTAGCATTTCCTTTGATCTCCATTCACTCATTTTCTATCTTGTTCTCCTTATTAGTTAGTTTTTATTGATGCTTTTAGTTTATTTCTATCTTGATCTTTCACTTATTTTCACACACTTACTCATTTGATCTATCTAACATTATTCATTTGTTCTTGTTATTAACCTTGTTGTTTTTCTTTTGTCATTAACTTTGTTACTAACTTGTTACTAACCTTGTTCTTCTATTTCTACTTATATCTCTTTGTTATCTAGTTTTTTGTTTTCTTTTAGTTTGCTTTTTTTTTATTATTTTCCTTGTTATTATCTTGTTTCTTGTTTCTTGTTTTTGTTATCTCCATTTGTATTTGTTAGCTATATTTGAGTTGATACTCCTTTTTATTAATCATTGTTATTTCTCTTGTAACGATCCTCGTGGGAACGATATTCGGACTTACATAGTCTATATTACTTGAGACAACCGTATACTTGCGGAAAAGTCCCAAGCCAAGTTTTTGGCGCCGTTGCCGGGGATCGGCGTACATAGAAATCCTTGATTTTAAGGATTTTCAACTCTCATATAGCTTAGTTGCATTTTTATTCTTTCTTTTAGTTTTCATTGCAGATTCTATACATATTCTTTGTTTGTATTTTCAGAGATTCCGCGGTTGGAGCAAGGAAAGAAGAAAAGAGCAACCAAAGAACTCTAACTTAGGAATTTAATTTGCTTTCTTAGAAAAATCTTGTATTAGGATTCATTTCAAGTTTGTAATAATTTTTTAAGTTCATTTAAGTTTTCAAAGCATTGTAATAATTAAGGAAGGAGGACGGTTGGACGATACCGTCGCGGCCCCCCAAGTTCGTACACCGAAATTGGTGTCGGTGGCTTGGGTCGACTTCAACCGATCTTCCCCCAATTTAGTTTGGGAGGTGCGTATTTCAATACACCCACGCATCCTCTGTTAGTGGGTCAATTTTGTTGGTTGTTTGATTGTTTAATTGCTTTGTAGTGCTTAATCATTTTAAAATACACAAAGTAATTTGGAAAGCACACACTTAGTAAGGGCAATCATACCCCCAACAAGATAAGGATTGGATTTCATCACCATTTCCTTGCCCATAGGAACTCATTTTCCTCACTACTTAGGAATCCTTAACCTTTAATAAAATTTGAGTAGAAACGTGACCATAGGACACGAGCTCATTAGGAGAAGACCATCAAAGGTTGTACCATTTGCTCTCCTTGACGAAAATCGGTGCCTAGAATAGCCTTGTCCCTTTAAGGGAGACAGTTCATCTGTTCTAGGAGTTTGGTATTTAAGCGGAACCTTTGCCACGAGCATCGTGATCCCACCAATCCCCTGGGGGCTTGCCTGGCCGATTACGTTTCATAGGACCGGATTGGAGGCCTAGGTGTACTCTTCACAGTTAGGAGCTGTCTAGTTTAATTTTAGGTAGCCTTAGTTGAGAATAGTGTAGTTTGTTTTTCAAAATCATTTTGTTTTTCTTGTTTGTGTTTAAGCATTAATCCTCGTTCATCATCACTTGAGTGGACCATCATTTTCGAAGTTGAGAGGTAGTTTATGCACAGTTGGTTACGTGTGCAGGGTCGTTTAGAGAGCTTTGATTTATTCGATATCCCTATTGAGAATTTTGTGGGCCCCATTGCCATTGAGGAAATGGCTGACGGAAACCCACAAACCCAACCCATGACTCTTAGGGAGTACATGTACCCAACCCGATCTAACCAACCCTCATGCATCGTCATACCCGCCACAAATGCCTCATTTGAGCTGAAATCCGGCTTAATCCAGATGTTACCAATTTTCCGAGGGGTGGAAAATGAGAACCCATATCAACATGTGAGAGAGTTTGAGGAAATCTGTGGGACTATGAAATATAACCATATGTCTGAAGAGGCCCTTAAGCTTAGGTTGTTCCCGTTCTCACTGAAGGAGAAGGCGAAAGCATGGCTTTACGCCTTACAGGCTAATTCCATAAACACATGGGAGGGACTAGTCGAGGCCTTTTATAAAAAGTTTTATTCAAAACAGAAAACGGCCTTCATTAGACATACCCTGAACAGCTTCCACCAACTGGAGGGAGAAACCATGTATGAGTACATGGAAAGGTTCAAAGACTCATTGTTACAATGCCCTCATCACGGATTCGAAAAGATCCGGTTAGTCCAAATCCTTTATGAAGGACTGAACTATCCCACCAAGACCATGGTGGAGTCTTTCTGCAACGGAGTATTCACTCAAAAGACAGCTGACCAAGCTTGGACATACCTTGAAGAGGTCGCTGAGAACACTCTCCAATGGGAACCTATCAGAGAGGATCCCAAAAGACCTATTGTTACAGAAAGAAGGGGCATGCATAGAATGGAACCCAAATTCGAGGCCGATGCCAAGTTGGCCACGCTGACAAGGAGATTAGAAGCCCTTGAAATGAACCAAACCTGTCAGCAGACCACCCCAAAGACCCTGGAATCATTAAAGATGAGCCAAGCAGTCAGTGACCCTACTGCCCCACCCTGCACCAATTGTGGAGAGTTTACCCATCATGGATCCCAATGTAGAGCATTCTTTGGTCAAAGTCAAAGTGAGAGTATGGAGGAGGTGAGTGCGCTTTACCAGAATACTAGATATGAGCGGCCGAGGTATGATCCGTATTCAAATACATACAATCCTGGTTGGAAGGATAATCCTAATTTTTCATGGACCAAAGGACAACACCAAGGAAACCCTTCTCAGCCAATGGCCCAGCATATGCCACCTCCGGGATACCAAAAGCCTCAAGTACCCCAAGTGTCACAGGGACCACCCATGGTCCAAGGTTATCAGAATCTTAATTCCCAGAATCAGCAGATAAGTTCTCTAGAGGACACAATGAAAATGTTGGCCCAAAATACCCTCCAATTTCAGCAAAGCACTACTCAGAATTTGAATGCTAATACCCAGTCCATTGCCAAGTTGGAATACACTGTCAGCCAATTGGCCAGGTCAATAGCTTATAGAGACAAGGGTACTTTTCCAAGTCAGCCCGAAGCCAACCCCAAAGGCCAAACTTCAACGGGCCAATTTGTTGTCCATGATGACAAGGGCAAAGTCCATGAGCAAGTCAATGCAGTGCATGCAGTTACCACCCGTAGAATGGCTGCAAAGGAGGTTGACACACCAGAAGAGGACCCTAGGCAATCTGAACGGACTCAAGTGAGGAGGGAGCATGTAGTTTTGGAAGAAGAACTTGAGGAACCAAAGAAGGACCCAGAGCCTACTAAGGAACTTGAGAAACCAATAGGAGTTGCCTCACCGAGTGAGCCCCCACCTAAAACCTTTGTTCCCAAGGCCCCATATCCTCAGAGGCTAGGTCAAATGAAAAATAATGTCCAGCTGGATAAAATCCTTGAAGTGTTTAAGCAAGTGAGAATTAACATCCCATTGTTAGAAGCCATCCAACAGATCCCGACTTATGCCAAAGTCCTCAAAGATTTATGCACATTCAAGAGAGCAACCAATGTACCCAAAAAGGCCTTTTTAGCCCAGCAATGCAGTTCCATCATTACCACTTCAACCCCAATCAAATACAAGGACCCTGGGTGTCCTACAATTTCTTGTCAAATAGGGGATCATCACATAGAACAGGCTTTGCTGGACTTGGGTGCGAGTGTCAATCTGCTCCCGTATTCGATATACGAGGAGTTAGGTTTGGGGGAGCTGAAACCAACAAAGGTGACCTTACAACTAGCTGATGCTTCAGTTAGGTACCCCAAAGGTGTTGTTGAGGATGTTTTGATCAAGGTAGGTGAGTTTGTTTTCCCGGTGGACTTTGTAGTCCTTGATACCCGACCACCAATCGGAAATATCGTGAAGATCCCGGTAATTTTAGGGAGACCATTCCTTGCCACTTCCAATGCCCTGATTAATTGTCGAAATGGTGTGATGCACCTATCGTTTGGGAATATGACAGTCCAGATAAACATTTTCAATGTTGGCAAGCAACCTAGAGATGAGAGCGATCATGAAATTTGTGAGGTGAGTTACCTAGAAGAGTTTATTGAGAGTGTTGGATCACAATTAGTTTGTGAGGACCCACTAGAGGCATGTCTTGCACATTTTGGAGGTATCATTGATGTTGAGAAAAGCATTAAAGAAGTAAATGCGTTACTGGATTCTACCCCTGCTTTTGAGAGGAGTCAATGGCAACCCAAGCCAGAGATCTTGACCCCATCGGCTGCCCCACCTGTTCCATCAATTGAAGAACCGCCCAAGCTCGACCTAAAACCACTACCTGACACCCTCAAGTATGTGTTTTTGGGCCCAGCCGAAACTCTCCCCGTCATTATAGCCTCGGACCTGGAAGAAGTCCAGGAACAACAATTGATTGAAATCCTGAAGGATCACAAAGAGGCTATAGGCTGGACAATTGCAGATATAAAAGGAATAAGCCCATCTGTGGTTCAACATCGGATCCATTTGGAAGAAAATGCAAAAACTTCTAGAGAACCACAGAGGCGTCTTAATCCATCAATGAAGGATGTCGTAAGAGTGGAGGTTCTGAAATTGTTGGATTCAGGTATCATTTACCCTATTTCGGACAGCTCATGGGTGAGCCCAGTCCATGTTGTGCCAAAAAAGGCTGGGATAACTGTTGTAAAGAATGAGGGGAACGAGTTAGTGCCCACAAGGACCCAGACAGGCTGGCGAGTGTGCATTGACTATAGAAAGTTGAACTCGGCCACCCGTAAAGACCATTTTCCCCTCCCATTTATGGACCAGATGCTTGAGAGACTAGCCGGTCATGCCTTTTATTGTTTCCTTGATGGATACTCCGGCTATAATCAGATACCCATAGCACCCGAGGACCAGGACAAGACAACTTTTACATGCCCTTTCGGTACATTTGCCTACCGGCGCATGCCTTTTGGGTTGTGCAATGCACCTGCGACATTTCAAAGGTGTATGATGAGCATATTTTCAGACATGGTTGAGCGATTCTTAGAGGTGTTTATGGACGATTTTTCGGTCCATGGGAGTAGTTTCCAAGAATGTTTGCATCACCTGAACCTTGTTTTAGTGAGATGTCAAGAGAAGAATCTTGTTTTGAATTGGGAGAAGTGTCATTTCATGGTGAAAAGAGGAATTGTCTTGGGCCATGTTATTTCTGAGAATGGCATTGAGGTTGACAAGGCCAAAATTGAGCTCATTTCCAACCTCCCTGCCTACAAGCATTTGAACAATTGAAAAAGGAGTTGACCTCTGCCCCGATAATAAAGCCACCTGATTGGACAATTCCCTTCGAACTCATGTGTGACGCTTCTGACCATGCTCTTGGGGCGGTGCTAGGACAGAGAGTGAACAAATCGCCCCATGTCATATATTATGCCAGTAGGACCTTGAATGATGCTCAGTTGAATTACACAACCACAGAGAAAGAGCTGTTAGCTGTCGTCTTTGCCCTGGAAAAGTTTAGACCATACTTGATTGGGTCTAAAGTCATAGTTTACACCGATCATTCGGCCCTTAGGTACCTGTTGATGAAAAAAGATACAAAAGCCCGTCTGATTAGGTGGATTCTCTTGTTACAAGAGTTTGACCTTGAGATTCGGGACAAGAAAGGTTCTGAAAATGTTGTAGCTGACCATCTCTCTCGATTACCGTCAGACCTCGAGCATAAGAGCATCCCATTGAGCGAGAGTTTCCCGGATGAACAATTGTTGAGTGTCTCCCATTTTCCTTGGTTTGCAGATATCGTTAACTACCTGGTCACTGGACAGATGCCTGATCACTGGTCCAAACAGGATAGGTCCAAGTTTTTGTCTGAGGTTAAGCATTTCTTCTTTGATGACCCATACCTGTTCAAGTACTGTCCAGACCAGATCATTAGGAGATGCATTTCAGAAGAGGACTGTTTAAGTGTGATATCCTTCTGCCATGACCATGCCTGTGGTGGGCATTTTAGTTCTAGAAAGACCGCAGCAAAGGTGTTGCAGTGCGGATTTTACTGGCCCACCCTTTTCAAGGATTGTCACACCTTTTGTTTGCATTGTGAACGTTGTCAGAAATTAGGCAGAATTACGCGGAGGAACATGATGCCTTTAAATCCGATGCTTATTGTGGAAATTTTTGATGTTTGGGGCATAGACTTCATGGGTCCATTTCCGAGTTCCTTCGGCAACTTATACATTTTTCTTGCTGTAGATTATGTCTCCAAATGGATAGAAGCGATTCCAACCAGAACGAATGATCGTCACGTGGTTATCAAATTTATTAAAGAAAACATCTTTTCTAGATTTGGTACCCCCAGGGCGATTATCAGTGATGGTGGGAGTCATTTTTGTAATAGCACCTTCGAGAATCTGATGAAAAAATATTCTATTACTCATAAGGTTGCTACTCCGTATCACCCACAAACTAGCGGACAAGTAGAAGTGTCTAATAGGCAAATAAAGCAAATTTTGGAAAAGACAGTCAATCCTACCCAGAAAGATTGGTCTTTAAGATTGACAGACGCTTTATGGGCTTATCGGACTGCCTATAAGACCCCGATCGACATGTCTCCATATCGATTGGTCTTTGGGAAAGCATGTCACTTGCCGGTAGAATTGGAGCATAATGCTTACTGGGCCATCAAAATGTTCAATTTTGATTTAACTAAAGCCGGTAACCTACGCAAGTTGCATCTCAATGAGTTGGAGGAACTTAGAAATGACGCCTATGAGAATGCCAAGATTTATAAGGATCGGATGAAGAGAAACCATGATCAATCTATCTTGAGGAAATCCTTTGAACCGGGCATGAAAGTTCTTCTGTATAATTCTCGCCTGCATCTTTTTCCAGGAAAACTGAGATCCCGCTGGACTGGACCTTTCATTGTTCGGACTGTCTATTTTCATGGGGCAGTTGAGATTGAGAACCCCAAGAATGAGGATGTTTTTAAAGTCAATGGTCAGAGGTTGAAACCTTTTTTGGAGCTTAAGAACAAGGATGTCGAAGAAACCCTTGTTCAGGACCCTGTGTATGTTGCATAAGTAATTTTCAGGGTCACATCGGGTTGATAAAGTGAAACTTAGCGCTGGTTGGTAGGCAACCCAATATTCATTTTTTGCATCAACCGATGGTAAGGCGTTACATTTTTTATTTTTTATTTTTTTTTTCTTTCTTTCTTTCTTCTTTTCTTGTCCATTTATCATTTTGCATTGCATATCATTGAGGACAATGTTTGATTTAGGTTTGGGGGTGTGGTACTGCATTGCACACATGTATTTGCCTGTAAATATTTAGTATTTTTTTTTAATTTCTCCAAAAAAAAAACAAAAAAAACAAAAAAAACAAAAAAAAAAAGAAGAAAGAAAATTCCATGGGATTTTAGCTTGTTAATAAGTTTCGAAATCTTAGTTTACCATACTATCCAAATCCTAAAAAGAATATCACAAAATCAAGTCTTGGAAAAATTCTTGCACATTTAGCCACATGAGTGTAGTCCAAGTGAAGAGTGAGCACATATGAGTGACCCTGACAAATCACTAGTGGAGACTAAACCAATTGAGTGTAGAGCCTTTCTATTCCTTCAGGGTAAGGACTCTTCTGCGCTAATTCCGAGTAGAATGAAGAGCTACTCAAACTCGTAGTTTTCGGCACATTTCTTTTATCTCATTAGTGCCTATTTCTTTCCAACCATTGAGGGTGTCATCAAAATTGCGAACTAACCTTGACTTGTAGCTTGTGAGCACCTTTCTAGACCTGGTAAAGTGATGATAGGCAATCTAAAATGAAAACCTCATGGCCATTAAAAACCTACCCATAAAAACATTTCCATAGTAACCCTTTTTGAGCCATTATCCTTTATACATTTTTAAAAAAAAATTCCCAAAGCCTCTCCACCCAAATAAAAAGCCTTCAACCGATTGTTTTTGAGAAGTGGAAGGAAAAGATAAAGAAAGAAGGAAGTGTGCATTGTTGATACTTCACATGATCTATCCAAGGAAAAAGTCTTCTCGAAAAAAAAAAAAAGAGCATAGTAAAAAAAAAAAAAAAAAAAAAAAAAAAAAAAAGAGAGAAAAAAAACCAACAAAAAAAAAAAAAAAAAAAAAAAAAAAAGAAAGAAAAGGAAAAAGTGAAGTCGAATCGAAGAAAATTCCTTTGAAGAAAACTCAAGATCTTACCTTCTCAGAAACCCTAAAACCTCATTTTCCATTTTTACCAAACCCTTTTCCCTAACCCCATTACAACCAATAAAAGCCCTATTGGATTTCAGGAAAAGTTAGGATGTTAAACAAGTGAGAAGTTGAGTGAGCATTTTTACCCTCAATTAAATGGTTGTTCTTTCCATGAGATAACTTCACCAAAAATTCTTCATTCTCAAAAGATATGTGAGTCCTTTTGCCTTACCAATACTCACATATAGAGTGATAAGTCAGAAAATCTAAGCGATTTTATTTCTGAGAGTATGACTGTGAGGCTGAAGTCAAAACGAATGGATTTAGAAGGTGATCAAATTTGTGTTTTCTCAGAACCCAAAACCGCACAAGTGTTGGCTAAACTCACTCAAATACACTCCGGGACTTGAGCATCCTTGAAAGATTTTTAGCAATTGGATAGTGTTCTAAACTTGCACTCATTTTTATTAGCTTGCTAAAAACCCGAGGATATAAATAAAAAGAATTTTGTGGGATTTATTCGCTGAAAACCCTCACGAGACAAAACTCGTCCTCTAAGGGAAACTTAGGGGTTTAAATGGCTTGTTGCACGAGCTAAGTGCAGCCGCGATTCCTGCGAAAGTGAGTTAGGTTTTTTTTTATCATTTTCTGCATATAGTTTGTTTTCTTTTATTTTGCTCGGGACTAGCAAAATGTAGGTTTGGGGGTGTGATGAGTTCACAAAAAATACACTTTCATAGCATTATTTTATGAGGTTTCAAAGATAAAAGAACTCAAAACACTATTTTTAGTATAAAAATAATAAATTTCCTCCTCATCATGCTTTGCTCATATCTTTCCATTATAGATAGCCATTTTTATGCATTTTTATGAGTTCCAATGTCCTCCATACAAAATATGTTAAAAAATACTCTCAATTATGTTAATTTCTCTTTGTAGGTATTAATTGAAGATTAATTTGAAGATTAAAGTTGAGATTCAAGAGTTAAAGAGAGTAAGGCTAAGTTTGGAAGACAATTGGATGAAGAAATGACAAAGATAGGCCAACAATAAGAAGAAAAATGAAAGACCTGGGTTGGTATTTTGACCATATCTTTTCACTCGGATGTCCGATTGAGGTGATCTCAGAAGCATTGGAAAGCTTGTTCTAAGATCTACAAATCATATTTCACAACTTTTTTCCCAATTCTGACGTTTCGGGGGTCAAAATTGCACATCAATCTGGGGACTGTTTTCTAACACGAGAATTACATTCATATGTTTATATTTCCATTCTTGTGAAGTCCCACATCGAAAAGAAACCAAAAAGAGCAAGGAAAATATCTCTATATAAGGAAGGGAGCTCTAGGCATTAGAGACACACAAGCAAGGAGAGCCTCCTCCTCTTTACTTAAGCTATTCATGTAATTGAGAGCAATTGTAGAGAGAAAGTGAGGAAAGCCTTGTAAAATTTGAAGATTTATAATGAAAGCTTTGTCTTCTCCAATGGGTGGCTAATCACTTTGATTGGATCTTCTAGATGAAGCTAAGTTAATACTTTTCCTTTTGCTTATGCTCTTTCCCTTGTTTATATGCTTAATATGTTAGAATAGATTTGTCTTCATTGCATTGTGCAACCTTCTATGCTTATTTCTTAGCATTCTTTTTACTATCTATGCTTAGGTTTGATAAATCATGCTTAGGAGTTAATATCTTTTGATGGTTTATGCTTACTTTTGATAGATAGTTATTAGGAATCTTTTCTTTTATGAAGGGAAGAAAATCTTGGTTATTAGATTGTTAATTTCTATCTTAGAGCTTTAAAGTTATATTTTTCAAATCTAAGCATTGATTTGTCATTAGATTTGAGTATTTGTTTGGGAAATTAGAAGAGCATTAGCATTGGATTAGTGTCACTTAGTGGATTCTAGATGATTCAATCTATCCATTAGTATTGCTTGTTGCTTACTTTTTACTTTAGCTTGATTGTATTCACATTCCCACACACTCATTCTCTTGTTTTTAATTCCCACACTCCATTTCTCTATCCACACCATTATATCCATTAGCTTAATTGTTCATACCTTCTATGTGTTTGTTTTTATTCCTCCTTTGATTTTACACTTTTAGCATTTCCTTTGATCTCCATTCACTCATTTTCTATCTTGTTCTCCTTATTAGTTAGGTTTTATTGATGCTTTTAGTTTATTTCTATCTTGATCTTTCACTTATTTTCACACACTTACTCATTTGATCTATCTAACATTATTCATTTGTTCTTGTTATTAACCTTGTTGTTTTTCTTTTGTCATTAACTTTGTTACTAACTTGTTACTAACCTTGTTCTTCTATTTCTACTTATATCTCTTTGTTATCTAGTTTTTTGTTTTCTTTTAGTTTGCTTTTTTTTTATTATTTTCCTTGTTATTATCTTGTTTCTTGTTTCTTGTTTTTGTTATCTCCATTTATATTTGTTAGCTATATTTGAGTTGATACTCCTTTTTATTAATCATTGTTATTTCTCTTGTAACGATCCTCGTGGGAACGATATTCGGACTTACATAGTCTATATTACTTGAGACAACCGTATACTTGCGGAAAAGTCCCAAACACCACACCTTTGATAGATCAAAGTAGATCGAACAAGCCCTAGGTTCGCAAGGTTGGTGCAAAACAACGCAAGATTCGAAACATGTTTGGTAGTAGGGCGCAGAGCATTCAAACGGAGCACTATTGTGAAGCAAAGCACAACAATGAAGGAATGAAACACCCCAAGGATGCCCCTGGGCCTATATTAGGCTAGTTTTAGAGACTAGAATAGTTTACAATTTCTCTTGTGTGAATAAAAAAATGACATCATTTAAAAGAAAAGTAAGAAAAAAAAATAAAAATAATTAAAGAGTATTTTTCACACTTCATATGCATTCTAGAGGCCTCTTACTGGGGTCCCAAAAAATTCAGATGCATGACTTTCTCAACTTGCTTTTCTCGAGGGCCAGCTTTACCATAAAACAAGGAAAGCTCTTGCTTTAGGCCCCCAAGAAATAAGGCTCCAAAAATAGCAATTGTCATCCTTTTTCCAAAAGAAAATAAGGCCCATATTGGCAGCTTTTCAAAGTCCAAACTTTGTGAGCATTGAGATACGAGATACGAAAATAATAGTGCTCACTATAATGAATTTAAAACTTTTAATATGTATAGTTGTTTCTCTCTACAATCAAAGCAAGCCTTATATTGAATCAATCGCATGTAAACTAATCCACCACAATTAATAAATGAAAACTCTTTGACTATTTACTTGTAATCTATTGAAGGGTCATGATGATGGTGTGGTAGGCATGGATTGGTGAGAGGGTGGCATCAATCACCAAGTCATTATAAGGTGAACAGTGCAAGTGTAGTTCCTTGAATGTCTTACTCACACTTCTTGTGAAGGGTGTGAATATTCTGTGGGGCCACCTATAAATATTTTAGTCGTTCTAAAAAAATTGCCCTCACTTATCCTTCCATAAGAGTTAGTCTCACTCCCACCTTATGATTAAGCCTGTGAGTAAAATTATCATATGCTCAATTTTATGACCGGATCAACTCCTATTAGACTAAAATTTTATGGCACTCCATTAAAATGAAAATCAACTATTTTGAATGATTGGATTTTATTATATGCCCCCACATTGAGTTCCACACTCCACATTGCAACTTATGTTGCTTTTAGTAAATTACTCATTGCAAGTTGCAACTCATGTCACACTCTCAACTCTGCTTGGCTCCACCCCTGAGAAACTTATTAAAATCTTAACAGCTTTGAAATAAAATGCTGGGTTTGAAAAGATAGGCCCCACAAAAAAGCTTCACCAGATTTTTCCCCGATGAGAACTAAAACAGTGGTTTTAAAGCCCCTTTTTTTTTTTTTTTTTTTGCTAACGGAGGGTTCCCAATCCTTTGGACTAGACTCATCCCTCCGGGCCCAGAGAGAAGCCGGGTAAAACCCCTGTGGCCCCTAGGAGTGGCCCTTGGTGGTTACACAAGTGGACTCAACCTTCGGTTCCTGAAGTGGGGGGAACCGGGAGTCGATACCAGGACCTCTAGCTCCGGAAGAGGGAGGAACCGTGGTCCTGACCACTCGGCCAACCTCTTGGGGTTGGTTTTAAAGCCCCTGGAAAGAAGGAAAGAAGTATCCTTGTTTTCATAAAACAAGCACCTTGGAATAAGACAGCCTGTAGTTTTGGCTTTTGGATACTTCTGCATCTCTACCAGACTATACCATATAAGTCCAAGTGCTCTCTCTTTTACTTTTCATCATTTTTCAAAATCCCAACCCAACAAAATCTACTCTACAAAACCCAATTCATTCATTCCATCACCAGAAAGTTCTCCGGGGAAGAAGATGAGTTCGACGAGCAGAGCATGGATCGTGGCTGCCAGTGTTGGAGCAGTAGAGGCCTTGAAAGATCAAGGAATCTGCAGATGGAATTATGTTCTCAGATCTCTGCATCAACAGGCAAAGAAGAACATGGGCTCTTCTCTACAAGCTATCAGAATCGCAACACCTCTTGATTCTTTATCCTCCTCTTCCAAGCAATCTGAAGAATCGTTGAGGAAAGTGATGTTTTTGAGCTGCTGGGGACCCAACTGACAAACTATATGAGATGGAATCGTTTGTCTAATGATAATTCAACTTGTATAGTTGTAATTTTTCTTATCAATAGTTTATAACAAATTTTGTGATGGCAAATATGCAAGATTTCTATTTGATGAGTCTAAGTATGTTTCGTGATTGGGTGTGGAGAGGAGAAACATCAGATGTAACAAAATGCCTCTTTGGTATCTGATGTTCCTAACAGTGAATTCTGTCATTCTGTTGATAGGAGAAATTTAGAAGGGTTCCTTTCAAACTGATTTTATAATGGTTTTTTGGCAATTATCATTGAGGGATTCTTAACAGGAGAAGATTAGGATTTTCAGATTTTCATTACTCCAAAACAGTGTCCGAATGAATTTCAATAGAATTTGCACACTGGTTAGAATACCAACAAATATGTGCAGCTGGCAAGCACTATAGGTGGGGCCTTTACTAATTATCATCGAGGCTGGTATTGCGTGAGGTCTTGTCGAAATTGGTATGGTTTTATGAATTATAAAAGAAAGATGCACATGGAAGCTGAGTTTTCGGTAGAAATGGAGGATGAGTTGGAGATCCGCACGATAATACTTCCAAAGTTATTCCTTATCAATACTAGTATGAGAAATTAGTAGCTGCCAAAGATATTAAAAAATTTCACATGAATCAACTTGATGTTAGATTTTGCTCAAAAGGTCCAACTGGGTGTTTTTGTGTGGTTTTTTTTTTTTTTTTTTTGGCTCACTTTGTTAGGTAAAAAAAGCAAGCAATGAGTACAGAGAGAGATCTTGTAAGGGGAGAGTATGTAGAGAAATAATTCTCTAATTAAGTGTTAGAAGATTTGGAATCCTTTCTGATACATACCCTTTTATACAATAAAATAAAAATAAAACAAAAAATTAGAATGAGGAAGAAATGGTCCATTTCGAGGGGGACTGAGACCTCCTAAGATTTCATTTGAGGAAAACCTGACTCCAGTGCTAATTTATTCATTCTATATAACTTTTATTGATTGCCGGCTACTTACTTATAGGCTTTATCATACAAAAGTAACAAAAGAAAGTGGATAACCCATATCCTAGCCATAAAGCAACAACCCACCTAACAAATAACAACTGCTAATAGAGTAGAGAGTGGAGAAAACAGAATAGGACTTATTCAAGAGGCTTATTCCACACCTAACACCTATATCCACAAAATAGGTGCGTATCATTTCATCCTCGTTCGAAAAACCTTGTCTTCAAGGTTTTATTCGTACCAATATACCACAATATACCAGGATCCCAAAGTTTGTTAGAAAATAACTCTGCAAACAAATAATTTTTTTTATCTTGGTAACTGAAAATACGAGCATGATCAAGGCTGATTGTGTTAGCTGTTGTTGGACCAAATTTCTGCTTCAAGAGTTATACATCAGTTGCATTCCATTGGTTTTTTTTTTTTTTTTTTTTTTTGCACGTATGGAGGATAGACTACCAGAATAAATAGGCTCTTCTTGTGACGAACTTGCTTGCTTGACATCCTAAAATTCTTCTTGAAGAACTTTTTAAAGATTGTTGAAGCCTTCTTGCATGCGTTGATTATCCTCGAGCAATTTCTTGAAGCCTCTTTGAAAATCATCATGCATTAACTACAAAATCTCCATAGTTGTAGCCATTGTAAGGATCAATCGCTCTGATACCAACTGATACGTATCCTTTTATACAATAAAATAAAAATAAAATAGAAAATTAGAATGGGGAAGAAATGGTCCACTTCGAGGGAGATACAGAGACCTCTTAAGGTTTAATACCTCCAGTAATAGTCCATTCATTCCAGAAAACTTGCCTAGTTACTTAGAGGTTTTTTATCATACAAAGTGAACAAAAGAAAGTGGATAACCCACCTCCTATAAACTAGCCATAAGCAACAACCCACCTAACAAACAGCAACTACTAACAGAGTGGAGAGTGGAGAGTGGAGAAAACAGAATGACACTTGTTCAAGAGGCTTATTCCACACCTAACACCTATGTCCACGAAATAGGTACGTATCACTTTCCCAATTTTTTATAGTGAAATCGAGCAGAACGCTCACAGCCCTGTGGACGTAGACAAGTTTGTGGAACCTCATAAATCTGTGTGCCATGTGATTGCGTGTGGTTGTAATTGATTGTACATGCTTGCCCTAATTATTTCACTGACAAATGTTATTAGATCGAGCTTTCCCTAGGGTAAGGTGGGGGCAGTCTGCAATCGAAAGTGGAGATTGACGTTTGACGGTTCACATTGTTGGGTTTGTGATCAGCTGTCCTTCGCCAAGATTATCACAGATTGGAGATTATCACAGAGGATTCTGATTTGAGTGGAAGAGTCAAGATGGTTCTATCTCAGTTGGATACTGTTAAAGCTTCATTGAACAAGATGAACACCGGATTGAAAAGGCTTGATGACATCTTGTGCAGTCAAGAGGCACACACTGACAAGCATGGCATTGGCTACGCTGACGGAGCATCCACATCTACTGCCAAAGGTATAAACTATTTTGTTAAAGGAAAACCAAAGCTGCTTGGGTAAAGAAATAATACCTACCTTTTGTATTAGTACACACTTTACTGAAATGCATAAATATGCAAGTGTGCGTACCAAAGGTTCATCACCCCTGATCTGCAAAATCAAGCCCCCACCCTAGTGTTGATACGAAGATCATTTTGAAGGGGAGTCAAAATTGAGGGGGAGTTACTGGATCCAGATTGACAAAAGTTGTTTTGATCCTTGTTTATCAATTATGGACAAAAGGGGGGAGAAGAATGAAGCTAGGTGGAGTTTTTCTAGACAGTGCAAGATCTTGTTTTTTTAGATAGTGCAAGATCTACAAGTGCTGGGCTGGAGAAAAAAATTGTGCTGAAAATTCAATGTATTTAGGGTTTTTATTTTGAGAGTTTTGCTCATTATTTCCCAAGGGGGGGGGGGGGGGGGGGGGGGGTGGGGTTAGGTAATTCATGGGTTGGACAAAGGGGGGGTGTGGTTAGGTAATTCATGGGTTGGACAAAACTCTGAGTCCATTCGAGTTGTAATTTTATATTTTTTTAGAATTAACTGTAGTTGAGCTGCCGGAAAAACTGAAGCGAAGATTGAAGTGAAGTCTGAGGTTTCTGTAGCGTGCAACCTAAAATCCAGCAAGACAATTCGCTATAGCAAACATGTCCTTCGCTAGAGCGAAGGTGCAACTAGGCCAAGGGTCAGAGATAGGGCTCGCTATAGCGAGCGAGGCAGACATCGCCTAGTTGGAACTAGACTCTTTATTAGAGTTTGAAAAGACTTCCTATTCTGCTTGTATTCTTACTAGGAGTCTTCTACACGGATTTGGGGCTATATATTAGGTGTTTCTCTCAACCTAAAAGCATGAATTACCTCTCTCATTATTCTGAGCAAGAGAGATCTTAGAGAGAGAGAATTTTTCTCTAGAGCAATCAATTGAGAATTTGGGCTGAAGCTTTTTGCTTTAGAAGGTTAAGTACTTCTACTTATTTGTAGAAGGTATGTGCATCTTGGTCTCAAGGTGTTGAATGGGGATTAAGTACGGGGAGCAGTTCGCGGTGAGTAGTCGTGGCAACGAGAAATTATGAAAGAACAACTACAATCCTTAGGTCGACGTACTGACTGAAATAAAGGAGATGTGAGTATATCTTGTAACCATTTAATAGTGATTGATTTTTTAGATGGTGGTTTTTCTCTCGAAAATGGTTTCCACGTTAAATTTGTGTATGCCTTCTTGTAGTAATTGCTTGATATATATATTTACTAGTTTTATCTTATTTGGTGGATTACTTCCACGTACTGTGCATTGGTTATTAAAATTACATCCATTCTAGTAAATTTGCGAACTTTCACTAGGTTTGTGAAAATGTTAGATTTTAATAGGTATACTCAAACAAAAGAGCATCATCAGAATTTTCCCAAATTAGGGAACTGGACTCACTCACACGAGTGAGAACTAAAAAGTGGTATTGACGCCACTGGAATGTTGGAAAGAAGTATCCCTGTTTTCATAAAACAAGCACCTTGGAATAGAAGCACCTGTTGTTTTGTGCACTACTGCATCACAACCACCCTATAAAAATAAGTACCCTCTCATTTGCCTTCCATCGTCTTCCAGAATCCAAACCCAACAAAATCTACTCTACAAAACCCAATTCATTCATTCCAACACCAGAAAGTTCTAAGATTAAGAAGATGAGTTCGACAAGCAGAGCATGGATCGTGGCCACCAGTGTTGGAGCAGTAGAGGCTTTGAAAGATCAAGGAGTCTGCAGATGGAATTATGTTCTCAGATCTCTGCATCAACAGGCAAAGAAGAACATGGGTTCTTCTCTACAAGCTATGAGAATCTCAACACCTCTTCATTCTTTATCCTCCTCTTCCAAGCAATCTGAAGAATCGTTGAGGAAAGTGATGTTTTTGAGCTGCTGGGGACCCAATTGACATCTAATAGAGATGGAATCGTTTGTCTAATGATACTTGAAATTGTATAGTTGTAATTTTTCTTATCACAAGTTTATAACAAATTTTGCGATGGCAAATATTCGAGATTTCTATTTGATGAGTCAACTATGTTTCGTGATTGGGTATGGAGAGGAAAAACATCAGATGTAACAAAGGCCTCTTTGGTATCTGATGTTACTGACAGTGAATTCTGTCATTCTGTTGATTGGAGAAATTTAGAAGGGTTCCTTTCAAGCTGATTTTATAATTGTTTTTTGGCAATTATCATTGTGGGATTATTAACAGGAGAAGACTAGGATTTTCAGATTTTCGTAACCCCAAAACAGTGTCCGAATGAATTTCAATACTAATCAAAAGGAGAACTTGCACACTGGTTAGAATACCAACAAATTTGTGCAGCTAGCAGGCACTATAGGTGGGCCCTTTACTTATCATCAAGGCTGGTATTGGGTGAGGTCTTGTCGAAATTGGCATGGTTTTATGAATTGGAAGATGAGTTTGTGGTAGAAATGGACGATGAGCTGGAGATTCGCAGGATAATAATTCCAAACTTAATCCTTATCAATACTAGCATGAGAAATTAGTAGCTGCCAAAGATATTAAAAACTATCACATTGGACAACCCGGGGGACCGAACTGTGGCCCGGTCCCCCGGGCAGCCGTTGGATCCCAGACAGTCGACTTTCCCAAAACTATCACCCGAATCAACTTGGTGTTAGATTTTGCTCAAAAGGTCCAGCTGGGTGTTATTGGGTGGGTTTTTTTTTTTTTTTTTTTTTTGGCTCACTTTGTTTGGTAAAGAAAGCAAGCAAGGAGAACACATGCATGTCAAGATTGGAATATGTGGGGGGAGATAATACTATTAGTGTTAAGAGTATTTGAAATCCTTGTCCAAAATTTTTTATAGCGAATTCGAGCTAGACACTTACAGTTTTGTGAACGTAGGCAAATTTGTGGAACTACATAAATCTGTATGATTTGTGATTGTTTGTGGGCGATTACCCTAATTATTCTCTAACAAACGGTATTAGAGCCAGCTTTCCCTAGGGTAGGGTGGGGCAGTGTGCGATCAAAGGTGAAGGTCAAGGTTGGTGAAGATCAAGGTTTGACGGTTCATGTTGGGTTTGCGATCAACTGTCCTTCGCGAAGATTATCACAGATTGGAGAAAAGATATGGTTCTTCGATTTTGCCTCCGATAGCCTGATCACAGCAGTGGGCCACACCCTTGATTGATCAAAGTAGATCGAACAAGCCCTAGGTTTGCAAGGTTGGTGCAGAGCAATGCAGGATTCGGAACATGTTTGGTGGCAAAGCACGGAGCACTCGAACGGAGCACCATGGTGAAGCAGAGCACAACAGCAAAGGAATGAAGCACCCCATGGATGCCCTTAGGCCTATATTAGGCTAGTTTCAGAGACTAGAATAGTTCACAATTTCTCTCGTGTTAATAAAAGAAAATTCATTTAAAAGAAAATTAAAAAAAGAAAAAAAAATAAGGAGTTCTTTTCACACTTCATCTGGATTATGAAGGCCTCTTACTGGGGTCCCAAAATATCAGATACATGACTTTCTCAGCTCTCTCTTGCCTCTAGCTTGCATTTCTCCAGTGCTGACTTTACTATAAAGCAAGAAAAGCCCTTACTTTAGGCCCCCACAAAATAAGGCCAAAAAATAGTGACTGTCATCCTTTTTTCCAAAAGAAAATAAGGCCCGTTTTGGCAGCTTTTCAAATTCCAAAAGAAGCATTCTCCCCAAAAACATCTTTTCACATTTCAAAAAAAAATCAACTGCTATGTTTTCACATTCCAAAACATTAAAGCTACTTTTCACCGTTGAGAAGTTGCCATTAAAAGAAAAAATGAAAACCATAAAATTACAGAAAGCAAGAAATCCCTTTTTCTATTTTAAAAATCCTCCAATTTGCACCTTTTCCCTTCTATGTCTGTTCTGCTTGGAATCCAAAGAAAACAATCTCCTCTATATTCTTCTTGGATCACTTCAATCCAAGGGATTTTTTCCAGACTCTAGTCTCACCTTCCTATTGCTGGAGGCTCTATCGTTGAAGCCAGAAGCCATATACGCATTTTACATATTTGTCAAGCTTTTGGAATTTTCTCGGGATAGATATGAGTAGAAGACAGTAGATGATAAATAAATAGATAATGAATAGAAAGTACAGTAAAAACAACTTCATACTTTTACTAAGATTTTTTGGCTTTTTTTTTTACGAGTTTTATCATTTTTATTCTTATATATATATATATATTTGCTTGAACATTTACATTCTTAATATGTTGCCATGCTTGACTCTTGCAACGTTTTCAACTTTTAATGATATTTTCAGAATACTAGTTAGGCCCTGCATGTGCAAGGCGCGTGCATCCAAACATACTTGACATTTTTTTTTTTTGGGGATATTTTGTTAGATTTAATTCCAATATGTACTAAACATCTACCAACCTAGCCAACAAAAATTTGACAGTAATCACAAAGACACAATATGCAAAAGGCTAAGAACATATGTTTGGCATTATTATGTTTTATTTATCTTGTACACAGCTTTGCCTTGTATAGTTTAACATTTACATTGATATAATGTGATTAATTTTCTCTGTGACAAATAATGGGAAATCGGATTATTTTTTTATATAAAGAAGGATTTTAGAAATATCCAAATAAATTGTGATTATGTAATAAGCTCAACCTCTTTATAAGTTCCTTATACAACATATGAGGAATGGACCTTTGCCCAAAAATTGAAGAATAGAACACTAATAAAGCCTATATATATTCAGTTAGGCAAAAAAATAAAGAATACCATGGTGCGGTGAATGATATTGGAAAAAGTTAAACATGAACAAAAGTATTACCAAAATGGTCATAAGAATAGGTCTTGTATGATTCCATCCTTTCATATAAAATCATGAAGTTTGAAAGCACATGTACTCAATGCAATACATGAGCTTTCTGCAAAGCCAAAGATCAGTTGTTATTTGATATTTGTCTCACAAGTATCTAAGCTGGTTGCTGCGCTGAGGAGCACTGATCTCTTTCCCAGTTGAGTCTTTTGCGACCTATGCAATAAAATCAAATTCTTTGTTTAGACCCACAAAAAGTCAACAAAAGAGTAAACCTAATTGATTGATCATGCATAAAGCATATGGTTAAAGTAATTAAAACCTGGACAAGAAAACTAACATACTCAATCGAAGGATGGATCCAATCATCAATAAAAGGTATACATATATAAGTATATAAATAAATTAATTAATAACTTTCTTAAAAAAAGAGAGAGAGACCGATTACAATCATAGCAGAATCCAAAACAAAACAACAACAAAAATAGGAAAAGGCAAAAGCATAGAATATGAAATTTGATGAATGCCCATGGCAGAAATCACATATTAAAACCATTAATTTATTAAAATCTCATCTGAATCAGCAAATATCAAGAACACCCAATCAAACAAAAGAGCATGCATTAAAAAAGTATCATGAACAAGTAAGACAAAAAAGAACAAGTAACCACATCAAAAATCTGAGTAAAAGTCACAACCCATCAAAAATCATTGTAAGAGAGTAAAAAAATAATTTCAAGCACTCAACTTTCTCACTTTTTTTTTTTTTTTTGCAGGAAGAAAAAGACAAATAAGATTTATAGTTGCTTTAGAGAAATAAAAATGCAATATACATATTTGAAATATGATATGCAATGAAACAATAATTTTCTTCTTTTAGTTAAGTAGTTGGGTAGCTACAACCCAATATCTCTACATAATCTCGCAGGAAATATATGCAAGTTGAAAGGAATTCAACTCTAATCAAGGAATTAGCATGATGATTTTTTTTCATTAGCTTCATATACACTTAATAGTAAAAAAATCAAAGTGTAGCCCATATACCAACCTCATCCATGCCGTGAAGTTGGAACCCTTTTTTTTTAATAAACATTTATAGCAATACTCTATTGAAGACCCAATAAATCACTCCTCTACCATGAAATATAAGGGTTGCCGAGAGCTGAAAAAATTGGTTGGGGAATGAAAATGGAGTAGGTATCATGGAGGATTGCCCCTGCATTGTAGACAGTATAAACTGAATTCTACAAGAACCTCCACAATGGGAATTTGAATAATTTTACTCTCTCATTAAAAAAATTTACGAGGATGAAACATAACAAAAAACAATAACAACTATAATAAAAATGAATTTAAGAAAGATCCTTCAACAAGAAAGAGAACAACAATAACTATAATAAAAAAAAATGCAATTTAAAAAAGACCATTCAACATGAAATAGCAGAGAGATAAAAACAACAAAAAAAAAAAAAAAACCAAAACAAAAACAAAAAGAAAAACACACTCACATTACAGTAGACCTTAACTTGTGTGTCAAATTTTGACATCCAGTTTTGCAAATCCTGCAAAAAGCACACAATCAAAATTATAACATCAATATATATATATATATATTTTTTAAATATTTAGAACATCAAAATAACGCAAAGATATATTTATAAAAGAGGGGAAATTCCAAAAAAATACTGTTTTTAATCCTTAAATCCAAGTTAGTAGCTCAAACCTAAATTCATTTAAATCCTGTAAAAAAGATAAATACATAAATAAAATGCTATAAGATTAATAAAAATTTCAAAAAGAAGGGGCCACATTCTCGAAAAAAAAAAAAACTACTTTATCATGCAGATGTACTTCGACTTTATGGGTTTTGATCATTTTAAACAAATTCAATAATCACTACAAAAACCTTGACATCAGTAAACAAAAACAACCCAAATATAGAACTTTTTTGGTGAGGAAATATAGAACTTGTTTGGTGAGGATGTGGAGTTGCATATTACACATAGATAAAAAGTTTCTGATGTTGGTGTTTTATTTATTGATTTAGTTTTTTGTCACATTAGCTAGCAATTTATCTTTGTTGATGTAGTTGTTATAAATAGAGGAAAAAGTACATCATTCATGAGTAAAGTTTAAACAACTTGCTAAGGGGAGAAAGTTGCTCTGTAAAACTCCCTGCGAAAATGAGCCAAAGCTGGATTTGTGATTGAATTGATTTTATCTTGGATTTGGAAATATCGACATTATACTATTATAGTGAAATATCAGACGTAATGGGCTAACCACTAAATTCAATGACAGGTAAGGTTGCAATTGTGGGCAGGTGATATATGGTTTTGAGTCAAACCAAACCCAACTCCACCCACAAATTCTGTCAAGATAGTATAAGATACTATTAAACAGATAAACCTCCTGCACACTTGCACCTTATGCCATATAGGTAAATCTCAATGGAGATCTCTAATATGAATAGAAGGGGCACTTTATGGGGCCCACTTGAGAAACAACCAATCCTGTAGAGAGTAGATGAAGGGTACTGTTTATCTATAGATGAGGGATTCACTAAAAATTATCCGAACTGGATTATTTTAAATAAAGAATTTTAGGCCTAAAAATAAAAAAATAAGAAATATGAGAAATGAAGCCATGCCAGCAACATCAGTGGATTCTGAGGAACTTCTGAGCTTATTAGGTTGAGCTTCTTTTTCTCTTTATTTATTTTTTTGTTTTTGTTTTTATGGATGGGTGGTTTGTTTTTCACAATGGTGGACAAAATTTTGAGAGTCTAGGAGTTCTTCCATTACCATTAAAGATGTCTTTCTATTTAGAAGTCAAACTCTTGTGTTTGAAGAAGCAGCAACAGCTTCCAACACTTTAATGAATATGTCGTCTTGATCAAAAGTGAGGTTTCTGTGTTTATTTGTTTGATGAAAATGCTTATGTTAACTTATCCAGTGCAAAATGTTAAATATACTTCCCCCAACTCTGCCTTGTTGTATAGCACCAAGTTTCAAAGAAGCTGTCATTACATACATTCGGTTTGGTTCAATATTCATGGCAAATAAAGATACGCCACGAACTACTAACATACTCGTTTAAATGATCAGCAAATGAGGAATTGCATTCACTTTTTCAAATGCTTGATGGTTATAGCATTTGCCTTTAGGGATGATTTGTTATTGGTACCACTTCCATTGCTACATGCATGGGATGATCCTAGGTTCACATCAAACTGGCCAAGTCGAACAAGTTATAATCTTTCCCACCTGCTCATTATGTTCTATTTCTTGGCAACCATATTTTGAGTTAACCTGTTAAGTAGGCAAGTAATGAACTCAGAAGTATGTGAATTTTTTTTTTCTTTTTATGGCTGGGTCTACAATTTATGGGCCGGTGGAGGTACAATGACTATTAATGGGTTCATCATTGAAATGTACTAACTGAATGTGAAAGCTTTGTCCAAATCGGATAGAGCAGACAAGAATGTGTACAATCCTTATTGTAACTTTAGCTAAAGTTTTTTTTAGACATTGAAGAAAACTATGTAGTCAAGAAGATGTGGTTTGGGGGACAAAACTTCAGCTGGTTGGTCATATGCATACTTGTTATTAATTTGTTGTAGATCTTCATCTATACACCCTACATGAAATTAACATTCAGTGACACAATGATGTTAAAAAAAACATCCATCACTGAGAGTAATAGATTATTGTAAAAACAGTTCTAATGCAAATCAATAAAAACTGAATAGGTTTATAATGTAAAGCATGTTTTAGTCTCAATATTAGAAAAAAAAAAAAAAAGAACAAATTTTATATCTAGCAGAAAATCAAATAAAAAAAATTCGAGGAATGAAATTTTAAATCTACTTTTATATTAAAATTGAAATTTTCATATCAGACATTACCCAGGTAAAATGATAGGATACACAAGGCAAATTGCAATCTACTTTATCGGACATTCCCAAGAAAAAAATTTATAAATGATGCCATTGTGTTTAGACTTACCTAACTATTAGAGTTGTAGTTTTGCTTCAAACTATTAACACTAAAATTGGTAACAATGGTACTGGTCCCAGTCAGATTATAAATAACTGGGTCTGGACTCCAAAACATATCAACTCCTTCATCATGTAAATTAAGAAATTATTCACAACCTATCTTGAAATATAAAATTTCACAGCACTTTTCATGAAAATTTGAGCAAAGTCATGTAAATCATGGGATTCTATCACAACCTCTTTCATAAAAGAAATTTACTTACTCATTTCATCCAACGGTTTCTGCATACCCATTTCATCAAACAGCTATCACTAAAGTGGCCCACAAGGTTGTGTAGAGAATTCATGAACCAGGTTAAAACAGTGGGTGATTTTACCCTTCCATCATATGAGTCCATGGGCAGATGTCATAATAATAAAACTCAACTTGCATCTAATGAGACACCTAGCATTAAAGTGGGCCCAGGGTGTGTAGCGAATTCATCAACAAGCATGTAAAGCAGGCACGACATCTTCTTCCCTTTTATAATAAGGGTCATAGATTGTGACATTATTAAGATGATACAATTTCAAATATATTTTAAAATACAATTAGTGTGGCAAGTCCTGCCTTATCCATCTGTCTTACAGTAACTCTGGATTGGAAAGACTGATGGTTTGGATGGATCAATGGTGGGCCATCACTTGGAGATGATTGGCGAGTCCCCAGAGTCCCAGACCAATAGCATTCCCTTTCTCAGTTCTCACTCATCTCTCTCTACTCATATGGCCTTTGTACACTTCATTCCCAACCGTTCAAATCATGGGCCCCACCATAGATGGAACATAGTCAAATAATCACTCATCATCATACGATGTGCCCCTCTTGAAATAGATGCCAAGGGGTAGCTCAGTTGTCTTAGGACCACGATTTACACCCGGAGGTTATAGGTTCGAAACTGCACTACCACACTGGGATTACATGGGAGTTTACCCAACTTCCCTCTGCGCCCTGCACCCGAGGGATTAGTCCAGTCCAAAAGATTGGGAACCTTCGATATCATTAAAAAAAAAAAAAAAAAAAAAAAAAAGGAAGAAGAAGAAGAAGAAGAAGAAATAGATGCCATGTGATGTGACATGTTAAATTTGATTTCTGGTTTCTATCTTGTTATCACTGATGGATGAAATCATTTGATTCCTGGTTTCAATCTTCTTGGTCTGTAACTTCTACAAACGAATTAACATTCATTTTTCACAAATTGGGATAACTGATAACTATTTACCAAATGGATAAACTTGATTAGTTGATGACTTGTTGGGATTATTGACCAGCTTGATACATGTTAAATTTATTCAGTAGTGGGCCCCAGATGGATGAAGTTATGAGTTATCCCAACTATTTGACTTATTCAGTTGTGGCCCCTGATGGATGAATACTATCAATTGAAAAGGACATGTTAGAAAAATTTGAATATAAAATTTTAATTGGTAATTTTGCATCACAAAAAGTGAGAAAATAGATTTTAAATAAAATATTTATAATATTATTAAAAAACAGAAAAAGCTTCATCTAGGATTGTCACTTTAGGCCTATAATTATCTCGAGCCGGCCATGCTTTTCTCATCACCCATCTTCCTCTTTCTTATATCCAAACTATTGGAAAACCGCTTTTATTGATTAGATTTGCTGGAATCTGTCACAATTTTCTATTCTTCACGGTGTTGGAGGTTTGATTCCCACATGCACACATGCAAGCAAGACCACTGCTGCACATTCTCTCTTCTACTATTACATTACAAAACAAGGCAACAATATCTCTTGGTAAGTGATGGGGTGCACATCGGCGGTTTGGATCAGTTTAGAAGGGAAATGATCAACCAAACCGAACCCATCAATTTTTTATTTTTCCAAACCAAACCCAACCGAACCGAAAAGAATCAGTTCGGTTACAGTTCTTTTGTTTTTTTTATTTTACTTTTTTTTCCCAAAAAAAAAGCAGTTTAATTGGTGAGAGACGTTGGACTTCAAATAACGAAGTGAGGGTTGAGTCTTCTTCAAGTAATTTTTCATATTTTTTATATGTTTATATATATATATATATATATATATATAATTGACTCGGTTCGGTTTGAGTGGTTTAGCCGCACCTTCAAACCGTAAAACTAATCGAACCAAACGATTTGAAGGAAATCCAAACCTTGACTCAACCGATCTACCACAAAATCAATCCTTTCCAACCATAGATTTTTTTTTTTTTTTTTTATAACCCTTAGTAAGTGATTAACAAACAAGGGTTTTGGAAATTAGATGGCCTCCTTGTACAGAAATGGTTACATATCAGCAGATGGAATATGAGAGTGTTGTTTTCGTAAAACAGGGGAAGTAAAATCTATGGATTGTGGTGCATGAAACACGACACGGTTCTCATTGAGTAGGCGGAAACTGTATACCACAGGAGCAAGAATTCGTTTTGTGCTCTTGCAACTGGCTCTGTTTGCATATCTTTATGCCTTCTGCTTTACTTTGGCCTCTCCAAGAAATATTTTTTTTACATGACGGCTCCTCTGAGTCAAATTTTCTAATTCCACCATTGTATTGATGGTGTCCAATGTGTTGATCATGGTGACTCCCATGCATTGATGGTGGGCTAAATTTCACTTTTGCAACACACAGACAATCTAATGGAGGTGCAACTCAAACTTCTTGCTAATGCATGGAAGAAGTGTTTGGGAGCGGTTTGAATTTAGAATCCTTTTTTGATACGAGTCATGAAATTTAAAATCTGCTCTGCAGAAAAAACAGCTATCCAAATAGAAAGAGAAGCCTACTTACACGTGAAAGTAAAGTCAAGAATCAAACTCTGTACAATTAGATAATAAACACTCTATCCAACTAACTGGGGTACCCTGGACAAATATTTCTCCACAAGATTTATATAATGTCACTGAAAGCATATTTCAAGAGATCCTCGCCCCATGCAACAGTAGAGACAAACTTATTAATCTCAAACAACTTAAAGTAAATTGTGTAAGATTTTAATAGGTATACCCCACAGAAGTGCATCAATTTTACCCACATTTATGGGACCTGGACTCGCCTCACATGAGTGAGAACTAAACAGTGGTTTTAACGCCACTGGAATGTTGGAAAGAAGTATCCCTGTTTTCATAAAACAAGCACCTTGGAATAAAAGCGCCTGCTGTTTTTTGCACTACTGCATCACAACCACCCTATAAAAATAAGTACTCTCTCATTTGCTTTTCATTGTCTTCCAAAATCCAAACCCAACAAAATCTACTCTACAAAACCCAATTCATTCATTCCATCAGAAGTTCCAAGGTTAAGAAGATGAGTTCTACAAGCAGAGCATGGATCGTAGCCGCCAGTGTTGGTGCAGTAGAGGCTTTGAAAGATCAAGGAGTCTGCAGATGGAATTATGTTCTCAGATCTCTGCATCAGCAGGCAAAGAAGAACATGGGTTCTTCTCTACAAGCTATGAGAGTTTCAACACCTCTTGATTCTTCATCCTCCTCTTCTAGTTCCAAGCAATCTGAAGAATCGTTGAGGAAAGTGATGTTTTTGAGCTGCTGGGGACCCAACTGACAGACTATAAGAGATGGAATCAATTGTTTGTCTAATGATACTTTCAACTTGTATAGTTTGTAATTCTTCTTATCACAAGCAGGGCCGGTTTTGAATTTTTCGAGGCCCAGGGCAAGAGTAAAAGTTAGGCCTCTTTAGCCATCATATATGATAATATCATTGGTGGGCCCCATTGATGTGAAAAATTGGTAATGGGTTGATGATGCCCAAGTATAACTATTTGAAAAAAAAGAGAAGAAAGAGAACTCAGACCAGAATTTAAGCATCATATATGGGGAATAAAAAATCATGGGTGGGCCCCACTAACAGATGAGAAGAACGGGTGAAGGGCTGAAGGCTTGATGATATGTTTGTAAAAAAAAAAAGCCCCAAATCATCCCAACGCTAGACCAGATTCTTTCAGAATTTCAGCCATCAAATATAAAATATCATTGGTGGGCCCCACTGATGGATGCTCAAATAAGTGATGCAATAAACACTCTCAAATGATTTGATTATGGGTCTATTGATGCCCAGGACGATGGAATCCATTGGATGAGCCCTGCCCCCACCAAAAAATTGAAAAGAAAATAAAAGGTAGAAGGAATTTTGGGCCCCCTCCGAAAAATGGGCCCGGGGCAAGGGCACTTACAGCCCTTGCTCAGGGCCGGCCCTGATCACAAGTTTATAACAAATTTTGTGGTGGCAAATATGCAAGATTTCTATTTGATGAATGGAAGTCTATTTTGCGAATATTGGGCATAGATATGAAAGATCTGATATCACTAAAAGTCATGAATTCTGTGATTCTGTGTTTGATTTGGCGAAATTGGATTCCAAAATATTTTAGAGTCGTTCTTTTCAAGCTGATTCTAGAATGGTTCTTTTGGCAATTATCTTTGATATGTTCTGAAGAGGAGAAAAGTGGGAGTTCCATATTTTGAGAGCTACAAAAGGTGTTTAAATTAGATTTCACTATGCATCAGAAAGAGGACTTCCACTTTGGGGAATTTCAGGTCCAAATTTCAATTTTCTCAAATTTAGAATACCTACAAATTTGTGCGGGAACCCTGGTATTGGTTGAGGTAATACTACAGAAATTGGTATGATTTATTGAGTTTGAAAAGGCTGAAAAAGTATTTAAATTCGACGCTACTAGAGTGTATGAGTTCGAATCCCGCTTGAGAGGTTAAAGGAGGTGTGAATCATTAAAACTTAAGGAGTCGTTTGTCTCTGTGAAAGTGATTTACATGTGAAAATGACCCACATGTGAGTCATTTGCATATGTAAATGACTCACATGTGGATCAGATTCCACTGTTTGTTACTAGCATAACATTTCACATTTGAATCTATAAATAGGGTGTAGATTATATCTCCACATCCAAACAACATCAATGGTTGAAAATTGGACACATGACTGTATTTGAGCTTTTGAAGAATATGAACGGTCCTGATTGTACAGATGGGGCCCAAAACATTAAAAAATTATAAAAGGCGGATTGGGTATGTTAGTAACAATAGGTTGTATATTGTTTGATGATATCTCAACCTCCATGCATCATCAATGGTTGCAAATTGGACACATGGCCGTGGTTGAGCTTCTGAAAAATATGAACGGTCCTGATTTTACAAGTAGGACACAGAACAATAAAAAAAATCATAAAAGGCGGACCGGGTATGTTAGTAACAATAGATTAATCCAACGGCTGTAATTATGTTGATGATATCTCAACCACCATGCATCATCAACGGTTGAAAATTAGACACATGGCCGTGTTTGAACTTCTTAAGAGAACGAATGGTCCGGATGTTACAAGTGAGGCAAAAAAAAAGGCAAACTACTCATAATGGCACTGTAGCAGTCCGCCTTGTAACAATAACATGTGAAAATGTTTCACACCTCTTGAGGTGTGAAAATCAAAGGCACTTTTTGAGTTGGTTTTCATACCATTTACATGAGTTTTACACATGTGAATCAAATTCACACAAAATAAACGTGATATATGCGTAACGGAAACACATGTGATTTAATTACATACGTAAATGGACACAAACAAACGACTTCTAAATTTAACGCCAGTAGAGTGCATGAGTTCGAATCCCGGCTTGAGAAATAAGCTTATATTGGTAGGTTGAAGGAGTTGTGAATCATTAAAACATAGTGTGAGGAAAAGAAACTAGAAAGCTATACTGATAGTTTAGAGCTTTATCCGGCATAAAACGAGTACCATCATCCATGGTTTCCAGTGGAAACAAAGAAATTCTTTCTAAAAGAGATCACTAATAAACATGCCATAGATTCATATGACAATTGTTTGTGCAGTTTTTATCTCTCTAGCTCCACAAACAAACAAATCCAAGCATGGTTAGCCCAGTGGAAAGGGTTCCCACTTTCACCAAAGTGCCAGAGATTGACCCATGTACTGCCGAACACAGTGGGAAGTGTATATTGATCATGGGCTATGCCTTATTCATGCTATTTACACGTGTATCAAGACATCACCCACGCGTGGATCACAGAACAGTCATGAAGGCGACTTGTCATTTTAAATTGATAAGATCAATAAGAAATCATCCCAAACCAGAGTACATGGATTCCAATTTCAGCCGCTTGTATCTAGCCCTCAGGTTTCTGCTTCTTCAAATTCCACTCTGTATATAAACTTTCCCACTCATCTCTTCTACCACACAACAAAAATCAAAATCATACAAAACAGACAACCAAACATACTCTTTACACTCTCTTCAATACAGAAAGAGAGGTTTCACTTCTTTCCAATTCAGAAACTATGAGACCCAGAAGATTAGTCACACTAGAAACTAAACTGGCTTTTAGAAAAACAAAACCTGGAGCGCGAACTCGCAAAACGCATGTCCTGCAACCAATCTACCAGGTTCTGATACGACTTGTAGGATCTTACACCCCCATTGAGTTATCACTTATTCCGAAACCTAGGGAAGAACCTGGAGCGAGGGTGGACGTTGACCTCCTGCTGTGAACTCGCAAAACGCGTGTCTAGGGACTCGTACACCCAACCTACCGGGCTCTTATACCACTTGTAGGATCTTACACCCCGATTGAGCTACCATTTGTCCCAAAATCAATTGATGATAGGACAGCGTAAAAATAGTTTTATAGTAAGGGTGAGGGTTCGACCACAATTATGACCCCTCAGGAACGAGGGTAGAGTTGACCACAATAAAACCCTACGTGGGAATTCTTTTGGGGTAGTGGTGGTTTGGCTTAGTAGTTGGGGTCCCAGGTCCCAACTAAACTGTATCCTTTTCTTTTCTTTTCTTTTTTCTTTTTTTCCAAAGAACTGTATCATTTCACTTAACTAAAGCGAAGCACTTTTTTCTCCCCACTTGCACAGGAATGTTTATTTTTAAACTTAAACAGGAGTTACGAGACACCTACTCAGAATCAAAATTAATGTAGCAATCATGGCCCTCATTTTTGTAATTTCTCCCTCTTCTGTGCACTCCCTGTGTTCCTGATTGCAAAGCAAATAGTAAATCTGACCTTTCAGAGGTTAGAAGGTCATGTGTTCTGTTGGATTTACCATATGACTATGAGGCATGTCTACATGATCCCATTTCATGAAATGAATAGTATCCAATCAATGGTTTGTAACTGGATGGCTTCATTTAAAAGATCATATATGGGAATTATTTTCTTCTAGTAATACATGCTCGTTCCACAGTGGGCCCAAAAAGTTAGCAGGGTGGAATAGATGCTCAGTTTTCTTGAATTCCAACATGGAGATTTTATTCAATGCACACCCCTTTTCCATGTGCACCCTTGCCCACCTCACAGTGTCCATCAACCATATAGGCCCCTCCAAACTGCACCTTTGAACCCAGGGTGCAAACCCATTCAGATGGACTGGGCCGGACCTTTGGATCGACTGTGAAGCCTTTGATCAAGGTCAAAATGATACACAAGTAGTGCCCACTCAGCTATTGTAATCCCCACGGCACCATCCCTAGGTGGGCCCCAAAGGGAGGTGCCATGGAGAGGTCCATGCGCACTGAACTGGATTGGTACTGTTTAGAAAATGGATTGAAGTGTTTAGGATATCTGATGGTCTGCACATTATGATCATTTAAACTGGTTTAAGGGGATTGAAAATGTAGTATTTAGCTCATTTAATATATGGAGAGTCTTGGATTAAGTTATAAAATTGTTCTAATGTTCCATGTATTCCATTGTTTGGTGCAACACATTTTTCTTATAGAAAATGGTGAAAAATAAATAAATAAATAAACTGATTTTTCTCGATAGATAGGATTTTGATTTTCTATGAGAATGGTAGGAGTGTAAAATTCTTCTCATGTAGAATCAGAAACCCACGCAATGTAGAATCCTTTTCATTTCACGAACAAGTCTTTTAGTTAGGTGCCATTGATGGATATATAGCATTGGCACATAGGGCTATCAAAGGATCGGGCCAAGTTGGACCTAAGGTTGTCCAAGCCCTAACCTCAATATGTGTGAGTTGAGCCTAGGCAGGCCAAAGCCCTCTGACTACCTACATCCTTATCTGGCCCTCACAGACTAGGGTATAAAGAGACGAAAATTATCTTTTATAATTTTTCCTACACTACCATCGGCCACCAGTGTGAAACTGATATTAAAAACACCTGATTTATTCGAGCTTGGAAACAGCAATGCTATTCAACAAGCAACGTGATGATAGATAACATGATGATAGATAGAAAATCTAATTCACTAGAGTGATGGCTAGACAATCATTAATTAACGAAGAGCTTACTATGTAACAGTATCAGTTAATCTTATCTTTCAACTCATCAATTTGATGCCTTGATAGAATGCATTGCATTGAATTCTTTTAAGTTAAACATCCAACTAACAAAATAGATCCTATATAGAATATAAAAGTTATATATATATATATAGTGAGATATATATATATATATATATATTCTTAGGACTTTTTAGCACTTTTTTCTAGCACGTCTAAGAGCCAACTGCTAAACTAAAAAATATAGATTCAACACAGGTTTAAACTTTAAACTAACCTAAAATCTCTAACAAACCACTAACAATCCAATCCAATCTTATCTCTAAGATCTCAATCTCTAATAAGTTTTTGTAATTCGGCAGTGAAAATCACATTTTGTAGAAAATGTAGCCTGAATATTTCATCTGTATGGCTTTCATTCTCTCTTGTTTCAAGTGGCAAAACATTTTTCACTGTCGAATGTGTTTCTGCCTCTTTTACATGACTGAAGTAAATGGTTTCCTGACTGTTTGGGTCTAATGTACTGACACAACCCGAGCCCGAGATTATAAATAATCCGAGATAATCCCGAGTCGCGTCGCATACTTACTCCCGTGAATCTCAACGCATAAAAATTCACAAGGGATACCAAAAAGACATTATGCGGAAATAACAAATATATATACATCGCTTGATTAAAACACAAAATCATTTACACTATATACAAACTAATCACTTGCACATTTACATACAATGCAGGGATAAAAAGTGTAAAGTCCCATTCTAATTACAATAAAGTTTTTCCCTTTTTCAAACACTCATTTGATTCCTATCATTTCCATTCCACTAATCCTCCTAGAGGAACCGTATTGGACGTCTCCGGTGGCGCTGTGGCCTCAGAAGGACCGGCATGGGCAGCTGTGCCTGTAATGCCATCAATAACAATATGAATTTGACAATTCAGCAATGTATAAACAATGTTATGATTACACATGTTCATTACACATTCAATTCATCTAACTCATGGTTAGACAGTACAATTCTCCTTCACAATCAATAAGAGTCGTTTATTTGGCAAACTACAATAGCATTTCAATTTCAAATCATATTCCATCTTCCATAATAAGAAGGATTGTCATCTTCCACACGGAAGGATTCATATCTTGTGGAACTTATCAGAGTCCGGGCCAGGGACAACTGATATCACCACGGAGTTCCGGAGCACCCCATATACTCTGCTGCAGCAGATACAGCTTCAATGAGCTTACAGAAATCACCATGTAGTGCCAGACTCAACAGTAACAATATAACAATTTCATTCATTACAATTATCGGATTCAATTTAATTTCGATTTACAATTCAACTCGGATACAAATCAATGTTCCATTATTTCATACCAACCATTAGGATGTAATCATCAATTAGGTAATGTACCTGTTATTTTCGATGACATCACAGTTTATGTGAATTTTGTACATTAAAATCCTTAATCAACATCCATGGTGGAAAAACAGCATTATGAGCCTTGAGATGAGGCTTGAGATGATCAATAGACTTTGTCTTTCACATTCAGAAAGACACTATGAAATGTTAGTAATCTCACACCATCGAATAATACATTAACGGTTAGCTTTGAAAGCTAATACTTTAGTTAACCTTTTGATTAACATCTACTACACTTTGGATCAAAATCCAACTATGATATTTTATGCAAATATTAATAAATTCCTTCCTCACTAATTGTACTATAATGAGTCTTTAAACTCATATTCATAGGCCATTTATGATCCTAAACCAAAATCCCGAATTTTGTCACAGTTAAGTGACAGTCCGATCGATCGGACCTGCAACGAATTCAGTTGTAGAACCTAAAACCCGACCGTTTTCTTTCCTCTTTCTCTACCTTCACTTCATCACCTGTATAGTAAAAATGGAACCTCCTGTTCCCCCATCAATAATCATCTCCATACATACCAAAATCACACTTCTATTCATCATGCAATCCATTCAAACAATCTACAACTCAAAGAAAATTCTAAACACAAGGTGTAAACTAAATGACAATAAAAACTCAAGAAACACCATGCTAAACATAAAGCATTATTTATACTTGCCTCAAATTGCAATTTGACACAAAACCCTTTCCTCTAGTTGACACAAAACCCTCTCAGCAACCTTCAAGTAGAAATCAGACACCTTAGGAAAGAAGACAATGGAAAAGAGATGAAGCTCACTATTTCCTTTTCACAATCACTTGACCTATCTCCTTTCCTACACTTGATAGCAAAGAAATGAAGAAGAAGACCTACGCTATTCTCCTCCCTATTTCACCGTTGCTGGAATGAATCATCACAAGATTGCAACATCTAATACATGCAGATGGGTTTAGTGACACCTATCATATGCATTTTGCATATGAACCTTACAATCTCTACCAATTTACCATTTTAGTCAAACTAAAACCCATTTGACTCATTTCAATTCAAACGAAAACGTGTGTATTATGAAATTTGTTGTACTCATTGAAATACACACGATGGTATCAATTTTCACCATATACGATGAAATACGTACAAGTCCGTATTTACGGAATAGTCCTTAATTCCATTAAGTTGAGTCTAAATTTAATTTGAGTAAGTCAATCTCTTCCACACTTGGTCATTATGCTTAAGTCATTCACTCAAGATTAATTTGATCCATTACAATCATTAATCACTATGAAATCGACTAATCATGCTTAATATGCATTAATCGTGATTACGTAGAGTTAAGCTTAATTAACTCGGGTTGGGGTGTAACATGTACTTTCCACGAAAAAAAATGAAGAAAATGCTCTCAAAAAATGAAAAGAGCATAAGATGTTAACATGTAATAATGGAAGATCATATTCCATGGAAAACCATTTTCTGCATTTTTTCTTTTGGAAAGTACATTTGGCCCTGAGAAGTAGAGAACCAGTCTTAACACGAGGTGGTAATACTTTTCACTGCAGGAATTGTCTTGCCACACATAGCCATACAACTGAAATTATGGAAAATGAAGTCTTCAATTTCTATTTTCTACAGAAAAAGATTATGGTACAAAAACATTCCTCAAGGGCTAAAAGACTAGCATCATTCCTTTGTTAACATGCTGCCCCATTATTCTTCCTCTTTTTTTCCTTGATAGGCCTCAGTATTCATATGCTTTGCAGCTAGAACTGACAGCTTTTATAGAATTCCTTGGAATTCATAGTAATGTAGCTTGTAAATTGTCACTGAAAAGTAAAAGATGCAGATGGCCCCTCACTTTTCAAGGATTTAATTTACTAAAGTGATGGCTGGGTATTCATTTCGTACCAAAGAGGAGACAATTTGATGGGTATTTTGTAGATCTCCACCTTCACTCCTTTAATTTCAGTATCCCATAATAGGAAGGCATGTCCAAAAATTCCTGGGAATTTAATACTGAAAAAACAACGTCCCCAAAGAAAGGAAATAAGGTCTTGGGAGTCAGTTGTTTTGAATTCCTCAGATGGAATCGCAGTTCATACTTTGTTTTGTGCTATTTGCTTAGAGTAGGATTTGGTATTACCTTGGGTGTACACTAACTTCACCTTAAAAAGTTTTTTTTTTTATGTTTGGATTATTTTAGTGTGGTTGATGTAGAGCTTTTTTTTTTTTTTTTTGTTTTGTTTTAGATGAAAAAGGTGAAGTGATGTTGGTATGATACTACAATATCCCATTAATGGATTTTCTCTTGCTTGATATAGCCCAGATTTTGAGAGGAATGGGGTTGAGAACTCAATTGATGGCAGCAGTATATACTGGTTAAAACACTTGTATCTTTTATTGCATACCCTCAAACAAACTGTTCAATATAGAAATGAGACATGAAAGAGTTACAATCATGCAAGTATAAGAAATAGCAAATTAACTACATTTCCTTTTCTCTTTTTCCTTTGGGGATTGTTGCTGCATGCCTTTCTTAACAATCTGTGTGTTTGATATAGGATAGCAACTATAACTTTGAACCAGCTGCATTGTCAAGCCCATGGGTTTGCTCAAGTTTAGATTATGTAGCCTGATTAGCTATCATAAGCCCATAGGCTCTCCTTGGCCCAACTACGTTAGGTTTATACAGATTACAACTTGGTTGTATCCAAATTTACAACTAGCATATACAAACACACATGGAACTCATTTGGATGAATGGAATATGGGTGTCCATGGAATTTTAGAATTCCTGAGTCATGCAGTCCATGGGAATTTGAAATGCAGAATAATATGATTGTATGGAGCATTTTCTGTGAAAGATAAAAATGGCTTCCAAGGGAGAATGATTTTCTGTTATTCTGTGTCAACAGATTCCTCAGTTCTCATTGTTTTTCCGCAACTAGACCCAGAGGAAGAGAACCATTTGCTACAATCTTTTACAGTTCTTGGGAATCAATACTGAGCAAAGAGGTCAAAAGTGGAGAATTTTGAAAAATATTTATAGGTAGGATTACTAAGCACATTGCTAATTCGATGAACAATTAATTACACTGGTTTTTTTGGATCGCAAGGTGATCCTCCATAATTTTATAAATTTGGTCATTGCTGGTGAGCAGAGCTTCTGAAAATTATAATTCAGAAACTTCTATTTTTTCTACGTAGAAATTAACCTGTAAAAATGATGGATTAGTAAAGTGAGAGTACTTTTAGAGAGATTTGAAACAAGCAGAAAATTGGCAAGTATTATGCATTTTTCTACCCTTTAACTTGGTTCAAATTGATCTTTTCTTCTTTGTTGTCAAGTGTTTTAGAATGATAGAAATGCGTGAATGGTTAAGATGGACTCCAGAAGTCATATCTGAAAAGAAGATTTTAATTAGCAAAATAAGATTATAGACATGGAGAAGATGCACCTAAATCTTTGTACATATTGCACCAATTTGCCTAAACAACAATACAATGCATTAACTTAGATGATATGGTACCCTTCATCAGTCACAGATGTCTTCACTACCAGTTGAACTTTTAAAAATATTAGGGATTCTTATTTGTTTTTTCCAAAATCATGGAGTTTTGGGATTTTACTTAAAGTGGTTTCACACATTAAAGAGGGAACAAATTAAGTTACTGTTGTACAATTAGACTGAAATTTGAGTTGCTAATATCTATTCTGTTAATGTTGTTTACAAAGTAAGAAATGTAGCAAAGAAGCAGAAGAAGATACTAAATCTTTCTGCTTTCTTAATACAATTAAGGGTCCACCTAAGGGCCTAAACTTAAGTAATTTACCAAAACCTCAAAATATCTTAATTAAAGAAGATATAAGATGGTGATATCAAGTACGAAGGAACATGACTAAACTCAATAGACCAAAGACCACAGAATCTCATGTCCTCAATGCCACCAGCCTTGAGTAGACAAAATGAAAACGCAGACATGGTTTAACAAAAGATGCAGTAAAATGATTTGGTAATCAGACTACATAACACTATAAAATTGTACTTGGTAGTTGAGATATTGTAAACTTTTTTTTCCCTGAGCATTTGGATTGGAGCATAAGAGTAAGTGAGTGTTGTCAAGGAACATTAATTCTGTGTGTAGGGACCTCTGATGAATTGATATAATATTAATATGTATACTTGTTCATCTCCTCCAAACCAGTTCCAGCTTTATTCATGAGAGAGGACTAATACTAAATTTTGAGTTAGGTAAGTTTCCTAATCATCTTAGATAGGTCCACTTTATCAGCAGTAGGCAGTGAAATCCATTAAGAATCATCCTGCTGATCTAGGTTGAGAATGAAGTGTGGAAAAAGAAAAATGAAATGCAAAGGTGAAACATGCATGAGATTAAAAATTGCAAGAGTACATTGAAAAATTCACCATGAGTCAAAATAACTTCACAGAATTTAAGAGTTCCACCATCCTCTCATCAGACAAATCCTCTTCACTCTTTAACATTCAAATTCCAACATCTAAATTTAAAGAGAGATTCTTCAGGCTAACTATTTATTTACTATTAGCTTGGCTCTGGCATGGCCAGACTCTATGCGGTATTGCTCTCCTAATCCAAGGTGAGCCATCAGAAACCAGATGAATGTGAGAAGCTCCCCACCTTTGCTCAGTTGCTGTGCATGTGCGTTGCCTCTACAGTGACTTGCAGCATAAGCGAGCATCTCTGCCCACACCTCACTTATGATTTCCCATCTCTTCGCCTTGTTCAGTTTGTTAAGACGCTTAGCTAGAATACAAGCATCAAACAACACAGATTTGCTTCGATCTCCCTTCACGGCTTTTGGCTCAGCAGCTTCTGTATTAACATCATGCAGATACATACAGGCTTGGGTTTGGCGATCTGTGTTTATTGGATCCCTTTTCTTGAGTTTGGTTTTTTGGTTTTGATTCTCTCTCTGAATAAAGAAATTACTAGCCTCGGCACAGGTGTCAAGGTACCTGATTTGCCCAATTCCTGCCATGTATGACATCATGGTAGGCCTCATGACCAGAAGATACAACAAATAATTAGATATGAACTTGCTCCAATCGCGAGGATTTTCCGAGTCAGTTTTGGGAACTTTGTCCATGTAATAGCAGATATCAGTAGCAATGTGCCACATTAAAAGGCTTTCATCAAACTCGACCTTGATGCTGTCACCAAACTCGCGAAGATAGCCCCTTTGCTCAAGAGCCCAATCACCTCTACACAAGCACAAGCGTTCTGTTTCCTTCGAATCCTTTGCAATTTTAGACTTCTTCTTGAGCTCTTTGTGGAGGAATTCCTTTAATTCTTCAGAGACTGGTGGGCATGTAGCGTATCGCCACTCATCCAACATTTCTTTGACACAGAAAAATCTGAACACTTTTTCGAAGATGGTTTCTTGATCATATAGGCAATATGCAATCAAATTGAACTGGGGCATTGTAGCGGACCACCTAGGTGTACGGATTGTTTCAACAAGATTTGAGACATTTTGAATGATCTTAATATTATTGAAGATGCAAGTCATGCAAGAGGAGAACCTAGAATTCTTAATAAAAACAGTAGTCCATTCAGAGAACATGAGCATGCCAAGTGCTACAACATCCAAGGTCATGGCCACGATAAGCAAAGCATATGTAATGGCAATGTCGGTCTCATGAAAACCCTTCTTTTTGAGGAACAGAAAGAATAAGAGGGCGCTAAGAATTGAAAAGGAGCATACAGCACGAAAGAAGTAGCCCCAGTGAGTGTGCACAATGGTGGCCTTTGTGAAGAGCACATGATACAGAAAGCTGAGCTCAATCTCTATCACTTCGAATGCGTACTTGTAGCCTCTTGACTCTTTAAGGAAGAACTTCCGGCTCTCATTTCTCTCATGGAAGCTGAAGATAAGGTCGACAATCATCCGCTTGAAAGTCCCAAAGAATCGGTGGGCAGCACGAACTGCGTCAAGATTTTCATCGATCCCACTGCCATAGTAAAATTCTTCTTCTGCCTTATCTGGATTTTCAGGTTCTTTTATCATTTCAATTTTGGCAGGAATACCTGCCTCAAGCTTTGATGTGTATTCATCCATGAGCTTGGCATAGTTGGGCCCGGGATCAGGGGGTGTAAGCATTGAATTACGAAAACCTGCCATGCTTGCAAGATAAAGAGAACAAGTCCGCTCGACATACTTTATTAGTCCGGCAATAAACATGAGGATTGTCGGAACTAGAAGTCTGTTATCGGGAAGTGTTCGTGCAAAGACATAAAACGCAGCACCAAACTCAAATAATAAAGCAATAAGATGCCTTGGCCAAAGCTCATTGTCCTCAAGAGCAAATGCAGTATGGTATCAGGACCTCCAAGGTGTAACAAAAGAATAGGTGCCCAAAGTGCATAGATGTCTCTGTTGGAAGTGCTTGTGGTCTTGCCATTGGGACGACCACCAGAGTCATCTTTTAGGTCAGAGAGGAGACCAAGGGCGAAAGCAGCTACCCAATCAGCCAGCAAATAGGCTGACCAAACAAGAGAAGTGAACAATTTGGAAGACGTCCGTTTTCGATGGGGTGCGGAGAATATAAGAAAAATTTGCAAGCACATACTGCAGAGAACAAAAGCCCGGATATCCCAGTCATTCCAAAGTTTCCTGTATGTCTCTGGGAAGTCCACCATGCTCTTACACCTTCTCTTCTTTCACCAAAGATATGTTTTAATTGCTGTTACATACAATACAACTCGGTCATTTTATGATCCCTGGTCAATTTTAAGGGTGTCTTGTTCTCATGCATGAAATGTAGGAAGATTTTATTGGTGTTTTGCTGATTGTCATGATCTCTAGGATCTGAAAGCCAGTATAAAAGAGAGAGGTACGCAAATGAAAGTCTCAAGACAATTCCCTCTGTTTTCCATGTCATTTCAAAGGTTGTGGAGACAGAACCTCCTCCAGTCCTCCTTTACCTTCAATGGCCAAACACTTGCCCACTAGTTGGGTTTGAGTTAAGCCAGTCCAAGCCCATGCCCAACATATTTATTGAGCAGGCCTTGAAATTGAGACCCCAAGAACTACTGCCTGGCCCCCATCCCAGACAATGCCACAAATGCTGTTCTTGGCAATTTCTGATATCAGGAAATTCTAGTGAAGGTATTACAATAACATATAGGGACTGTCTAGATTTATAAGTCTCAGGTGAAAATTATCTTGGTAATTAGAGAAACTAATATTTATTAGTGTTTTGGATCAACTAAACGAAACATGGACAATGTGAGCCTGATGTGTTAGACTACCATCACTAAAGCCTTGTTTTGATCCTCGAAACTTGATTGCCCTGCATCAGTTTACATGTAAAACTGTTTTTGGATGCATGGAACTCATTTGCTCTGTAATTAAGTTATCCTTAAATTTACTAACCCGCAACTCCAATTATCAGTAATAGGTCATTGCAAAGAAAAAATGGGTTACTTAAAGGGCAAGAAGTTTTTTTTCCACGGCATTTTATTTCCATGGTGATTTTAACTTCTGCAGAAAGTAGAAACTCAAGAAATCATTTTTTACAGTTTCAGTTTATAATGTTTTATGCCACTAGATATATGAGAATGGTTTCCTAAGAAAAATGATTTTCTGCCATTACCTATGAACATTTTCCATTGTTCTTCATTTTCTAAGGTGAAAGTGTTTTTCACAATTTTTTTCAAGCAATTTCAGAAAGAAAAGGTTGAAACTTGAAAATCATTTTCCGCAGCATTACACAACATACAGTAAGTTTGAGTCTAAGCTATCCAAAAAAATAAATGCATAAAGGAACCATAGTTTACAGGTAAAGGGAGTTATACCTGAGATACAAACTGGCACTTTGAAAATCCTATTAAAACTCATCCAACTTTAATTTGAGCTGAAACCCAAATTGCAAAATGTCCTGTGAAATCATAAAGAAAGTATATCTGAATTCATAATGAATACCCTCCAACCAAATTGTGATATGGGGTACATCCAAACATGACACTGCAAATGTAAATAGATCTCACCTTAGTTTCTTCTGGGAAGATTTTCATGGGTAGTCAGCAATAAGATTCCCATCCATGTATACCATAACACATTGCAGGCAGCTGATTTTACTCGGAGAGACGACTCAGAAAGACCCCAGGTCAATGATTAAATAAACGAAGAATTTCAAAAGGGACTTAAGTTTCTGCCTTATTTTAAACAAGTACATAAGTTTTAAGACTTTTCAAATTAGTCCCTAAGTTTTTCATAAAGTTATCAATAACTTATATCCGACAAACTTTTTCCCAAATTTATTTTAAAACACTTAAATTATATTTCATTGAAATAAAACTCACATTCACTTCCTCTATTTTTTATTAATTCTCTTTATCAGCTCTTCACGGTGATCATGGACAACTAGTGTTCCCACATCGATTACCTGCATGTAGTGGTTGTTAAAATCAAGTTATGGCTTTAAATGAAGGGTGATTTGGGTGTTTTTAAAATATTAAAGTAAAAAGTGGTTGGAAAATATATTTAAATAGTCGAATGTACTTAATTGAATACTGATTGAAAAGCTTGAGGATTAATTGAGAAATTCTTGAAACTTATGTCCGTTTTTAAAATAAGATAAAAGCTTAAGGCGTTGTTTAAAATTTTCCCTTAAAAAAAATCAAAGTCAAGTCATTGTTTACTTTTCCAGTACTGTCGGAACTTTCTCTCAGCATTATCTGCCGTTCAAATTGCTGGCCCCATTTTGATGATGACAATGACGCAGTCATCCTGGAATCATTTTCAGGGACATCTAGACCGCTCGTGTAGAACAATCCAGACCGTGGGCGCACCTGAAAGCATAATGGTCATAAAAGGTAAGGAGGTTTGAAAAGTATCCCAGAAATTCACCTATGAGCAGATAGCGTACTATCCCAATACGGCTATACGTGTATGGTCTAGCTTATGGGGGCCCACTTGGAGGAGGCTGACTAGGTCATGTTAGAGAAAATCATCCCTATCAAATTATCTTTGCCCTTAATTTAATATTATTAAAGCCTAATTTTATTTTAACTATAGATTTCTATGAGATTCAATCAACAATGAGTAAGGTTTTGATGAGCATAAAATTGGGCATGTTGTTGGGCAGAGGCCTACCATAATGCAGCTCTCTACGACCGTTGTAAAAATAAGCATGTGGGCGCGACATCAAATGTCTTATAAAACATTGAGTTGTGTATCTTTCATCACCAATTGATTTTGGAAAGAATGGAAGCTCAGTGGGTACATGAGATCCTACAAGTTGTCTCAGAGCTCCAGGTCACCGGTTCAAATCGCGAGAGCGCCATCTTGCGACTGCTCTAATCATTGAAGGATTACAATGTAAAAGGGGTTGCACCTACCAAAGGTAGTCCCAAGTGCCCTTCGTAGAACTTGTAGGAGAAAATTCTTTGATTCTTTGAATTTCTCATATATATATATATGCTCTTCTAAGCTCAAGCTTAGGATAAGATAAGCTCAAGTGTATGGTGGGGCCTACTTGGGGATCCGCATGAGGATGGGGACGGGGGGATTTCAAGGACTCCCTGTAAGCCTCTTCTCTACAAAAAAATAGCCACAATCGTGATCTCTATTATCTCCATATGAGCCTAAAAGTTTAATGGTTAATAGTCTATTCAGATCGATACATAGTCAATCCAACAGTCCAGTAAATTCAGATTTGACAGAAAGTTTGTGGACATGTGCAATTTAGAAGGGTCATGTGTTTGATTCATTTGGATGGAACAAAGGTGGGCTCCACGAGCATGACCTTACGAAATTTTCTACTAAGCTTGAGCCTAGGAGAGCCTTGCTCATATATATATATATATATATATATATATATATATATGGGATATGCTCACACAAGCTGCAGCCTACCTTATTACAAGCTGGAGCCTCATAAGCACTCTTTGGGCCTCACCTGGGCCTCACATGCTCCAGCTTATAATAAGGTGGGCTGCAGCTTGTGTGAGCATAGCCCTATATATATATATGAGAAATTTTAAAGTGCATCCATCCCTCACCATAGGATGATGAATACTTCCATAAATAGAGATTTCAAGTACAAAATGAGGATTTCAAGTACATAGAGTGAAGTACAAAAGGGGAATTCATGTGCAAAAAAGGGAAGTGTCCGTATGGTGAGAGATGGATGCACTTGAATATTCCTATATATATATAAATATATATATATATATATATGAGAAATATTCAAGTGAGAACTATATGAGAACTTTCCTATTATATTTAAGTGAGAACTAGCAACCCATCCAAACCTAGCAACCAATAGGGAACCCCTTTATAGTCACTAATCTCAAGGATTGGTACACATCTGAATGGACTGAACCGTTGGATCGAGGGTTGAATAATTTTTTGAATATGAAGCCATTAAACTTGTGAGCCACGGATGAAGGGGTTAGAGGCATGGGTTTGGGGTCAAACTTTATACTTGGGGTAGCCTCACGTAGATCTTTCCGTCCCCCCTTGTCCCATCCCCAAATGGGGCCCATAATTGGGCCCCACAAAAAAGTTCTCACATAATATGTAAGAACAGTTCTCACCTGAATATTACCCTATACATATATGTACACTATAATGCAGAACACACCAAGCTGCATTTTAATGGTTGGATCATATCATCAGCCAAGATTTTCAATCTAATTGAGCACCTCTTTCATAATCCAACTAGAAGAAGATTGGACAAATGAGATGATTTTAATCATCTTCATCAACACATTTTATTTTGTTATCTGCACATTGTAACACTGTACCGCTACTTTGGAAATATACATACTAACCTTTCCCAAAAAAAAAGAAAAGAAAAACACTTTGTAAAATAATTCTTATTCACCAGGAATCAGTTTGATCCCTTGTCTGCTATGATACAAGTTACATTGCTTGCAGCTTCAAAGGCCCTTGAATCAGATTATCCTAACCATTTCAATATACACATCAGGAATTGGACGGCTAGATGCAAATGGACTGATATCTCAGTTTATTAGATCTAATTGATACAAATGTTTGATAGAAGCCAAAAGGAGCCAACCTTTTAGATAGTTTAATGCAACTAATTGAATTTAGATTGGAGTACAACTTACTAGATTACTATTATATCACATACAGCCCTGCAATTATTAGGTCATGTTTGGCAACTAAATCTTTAGGGAAAAGATTTTTTTTTCCTATAAAGTTGTGGTAAATACATGTTTGGTAATTGTAAATTCTTGTGGATTTAGACGAATGAAAATCTTCATTTGTTAGGATTTTCAGATCCGACCGCCATCATAAGATTTAAAACTCCTTCTCTAGCGAAGACTTCTTTCATTATCAATATAACAGTTAGCCAAGGCACTTTTAGGAATATTTTGTGGGGCCCACCTTTAGCAGTTACAAGATGGGGCCCACTTCCCCAATAACTATGTTGGCCCACTTTGAGGAATTATGGTACACAGGGTCTAGCTGGTATAAGCTAGTACACTGCCCACCTTTAAAAATTACAACATGGCCCAATTTTAGGAATTAATTTTAGGAATTATCTGAGCTCCATTTTAAGAACCATCTGATTAAACATTGGTTTAAATCACGCTTTTGACAAATGAAGTTAATCTCACCCCAAGATATATTTCAATGAAAAGAGTATTACCCGGTAGGACCGTACAGTATAGGCATGTTTGTTTCATGTAATCATATTCCTAAAAATTCTAGGACTCTGTATTTTACAAGTGGTTAGATATATGAATAAAAAACCCCAAGAGGTAGCTCGGTTGGCCAAGGACCGTGGTTTGCACTCGGAGGTTGTAGGTTCGAAACTGCACTATCACACAGGGGCTATAAGGGAGTTTACCCGGCTTCCCTCTGGGCCCGGAGGGATTAATCCAATCCAAAGAGATGGAACCCTCCGATAGGAAAAAAAAAAAAAAGAAGAAGATATATGAATCAAAGGGGAATATTCAACAATGGCAACACAATTTTGGTCTAAAAGGAAGCTAGAGAATGTTGGGTCCATGGGAATAACTCCAATGCAGAGAGCAGCTTGATAGCCATGAGAACAGAAAATCAACAGATCCGGTGAATGATCACTGACGGTGAACCAAGAGTGAAAATAGAGAATCAAAATTAAATTAGGACAAAGTGTCAAATTCGAATGTTGTTGAATAAGTGTGGATGGATTGGATTCTATGGCATCATAGTGGTGGGTCCAATATACAATGAACAAGCAACGTAGCCAAAAAAGAGGATGTTAAGAGCCTCACATACATCTCATCTCACCCCTCGATTTCCTGGCAGTAGCAGAACGGGAATGGTATACACCGATTCAAAACATTTTGTTAATTTCAATGGAATGGCTCAATTCACTTGGATCGATGCAAAACCTATGGAATCCATATCACACACTCTTACACCTCCGTATCCCTAACCAGCTAAATTGTAGTTGAGGACTTCGCAATCATCTATAAACTATGAGGTAATAGCAATTCAAATATGCAATGAGAGGGGAGGTCAAGATTGGCCCGTCGTTTTCACTTTTGGTTATAAACCCAACTAAACCCGTTATGTAGGATCCATCAACTCACTTGGGTTCACTACCAACATGAATTTCTCATCTAAACGGACAGCCCACTCATTGGGAGTCCCGTTGCCACCCAATTACTTATATTCGATCGTTAAATCTTCTCTATTACATGTGCAAGCAGTCATTTCCAACATATATAATAGAGTTCAGTCATGTGTCTCTCAAGGGTTGAGCTCCCTCCTAGTTAAAATGAGAAAAAAAATAAACAGAGAGGAATTTCTATTAACACCCCATTGAACTACTACTTATTTTAAAATTAATTAGTGATAGGAAACGGCCCAATAAAAATTTTATAGTGAGGGCAAGGCTCAACTACAATAATAACTGTTCAGGATTGTAGGTGAATGTTGACGTCAATACTTAAAAGAAACGGACTCAAAGTTATATGAAGTAGCAATAGAAAGCAAGCCACGTTGATAGCCGTTTGGCCGCACCATCTATCTACCAACTATCCTTGCATCCTGGATGTTGGAACCACCACCAATCGTCCCACACGGCCAAGCTGCGACACCATCCACTAGGAAAGTGACATCAAGCACCCCTAGTATTAGATCTAAGAAGTTTTTCACAAATACATCCAACTCCTCACATCTTTCAAAAAGAACAATGAATTAATAAATAGATATATCTTTTTTCAAATCATACAATAAACAAAGAAGATTTTTACTGAAAAAACCTCATTACATAGGGGTTATACGAAATAGTATATTTTAACTCACGCAGGACGAAAATATTCCTCCTATAGTTATGGGGAGTGACGCTAGCGTTGTTTAATTAGAAACGAGCGACGCTAGCGTCACTCTTCTCAAGTACTCCTTTGTGCTGTCCAAATTAGAAGGCATTATTTCATGCAACACCCATATAATGTGAATTTTTCAGTAAAATTATCATAAAGGAATTAGACATATGTACAAATAACATATTTATTATACAGTTATTTTGTGAAAAAAATGTAAGACTTATATGAAATTGCATTTGATATGCTTAATTTTAAAATTTGACTCCAAAATAAAATATAAGTATTTTCACAACATAAACTTCAAAGTGCATAAGGCCTCATGTAAACTACTGGATTTTTTATTGGTACATATAATAATAGATTATAAATGCTGAATTTAGAATCTTGTATTTAAAAATAGAAATATAGGCTTTTTTAGGGAATAACTCCAAATATAAACTTGAGAGCACACATATACACACATACAGATTCCCAAGCTATGGCCTCAAACATTAAAAAAAATAAAATGTGTTACTATATGGGGAATGCATTTGTACTGGGCTTTTTGGTAACTTCTTAGTGTTATGGCCAAAATTTTAACCATTTTTTAATATATCCATATAATATTTAAAAATACTCATACATATATCATGCTATTATTACTATATTACATTTATAGTTGAACACGTATGAATTGAATATATAAGATTTATACCATGAGTGATTAGAAATGAAGAATACGGTTTTTTCATAGGGATATATGAAGACTTCTCTCACGCACTGTATTAGTCAGGTCTTTTCCTGAGCAAGTGGCCCCAAGGAGAGAGGGCAAGTTTGAAGTTGCAACCTCTGATTCATGAGCCGTGGTTTTAGCCGATTGTGCTACCACTCGGATAAAATCTAAAAAATGAACATCAAATAAAAATAGAATCAAGATAATATGAAATTGAATTCGCACTCATCCTATTTAACCTTCCACCTTATGTCCTTCAACTTTCACCCCTCACCACTTTTAAAATCTTATGGTAGAGTATGTTTCAATGTAAATTCCTATCCCGATACAATTTCTATGTATTTTTATGGAAAAAAAAAAAAAACATGACCTTAATCTTTTCGACAATAGTCATAGCAAATTGTTTGATAATCAAGAATTTAGAGATAACTTAGTTGTAAAGTCTCCCATTCTCATGCTACCGACCCGGGACCGATCTCTTATGGGTGGCTTTACTCGTCTTCAACTTTGCCACTAAGTAAAAAAAAAAAAAAAAAAAAGGTTGGAATTTGATAATCAAAACTACTATAGCCGGGAATTTACAACTTTAACAAGGGTAGGAATTGGACTTGAATGTAGGATCATGCTAGGCCTAAAAATCCCATCCAATATTTTATGATTGGGCCCAAATTTGGTGACGCGCTTTTGCTTGAGTTGTTAGGATGTCAGCGATGACCTCATCGAGGCAGATCACCTTTGCATCTGATTAGTGGATGTGAGCAATGTAGGGCCCACATGACAAAATTGGGCTAAGCTCTAAAATTTTATAAAGACCCCACTAAAACCTTTTATGAAAACAAATCTAAGATGGAGATATAGCTCTCCAAAGTCAACATTCAAACCAAACAACAATAACAACCTTCATGAGGAGTCATTATCTATATCAAAGCTTAATTCCAACTATATTAATAGGATTGACTTCCTCAATTGTATTTCACCATTTCAATACATTCCGACCCAAATCCTTCGATAGTTGCACTTCTTAACATCCTCATATAAAAAGAATCAACCAAATGTATTAACAATAATTTCAAATGAATTTATTTTATTTTATCATCAATAGATGACTTTCTAACTTTATCCTTTTTAATTTTATTACACATCCCTACAACATTTTTACTCAATGCATATGCACGCGCATACATTGCTACTTAATCGGCCGAACATTTTGACCTGCTTCATATCATAAGCAACAGTAGATCTAATTAATGTCTTGTAAACTTTCTCCTTCAATCTTGACTAACTTATTATGAATCTGGTGGCAACTTGAAGGGTAGCCGGTGATCGTGTGATGATGTGTGGGCCCCACATGCTTCTCCAGGCATGGCCACATGTGGGACCCACTCACGTTTTTCCACATCAGAGAAGGAAAAGCAAGGCAAGGCAAGGCAAAAAAAAAAAAAAAAAGCATTTTCTTCGAACTCCACGCCTCACTCCTCTCCAAGACGTCGGCGAGGTGTCTCCATATATATATATACATATATATATATATATATATATTTATTCACACACATGCGTTCTTCTTCTTCTTCTTCGTTTTCTTCTTCTTCTCTCAAGGGTTGGTTGCATCTCCCTCGCAAAGTTGCGATCTTGCGGGGGATTTCTCTGCGATTTGTAACGGTTTTATGATCGGAACGCTCCTCTGGAAAGGACCGATACAAGAAGGAGAAGAAGAACACGATCCACCTTCGTCAAACGATGTTTCTCTGCAACTTGGAGAAGAAAAGAGCATGCGAGCTGGAACTGATCGGCTCATTTTAGCAGCACAGCTCGAGGATCGATTGCGATGTCAAGGTCAGCTGGAATCTCCTCTCTCTCTCTCTCTCTCTCTCTCTCTCTCTCTCTTCATTCTCCTTTCAATCGATTGCCATTTTTAGGGTTTTCCGATTTCCTTTTCAGTTTGTTATTGAAAAGATCTGTTTTTTTTAGAGTCTTGATCTGTTCTTGCCTTCTTTTTTTTTTTTACATAGAGAATTGTGGATCGGATTTCTCTATGTGATGCGGTTTTCCAGTTTTGCTTAGGTTATGTTTGTGAGGGGTATTTTCTGCGGAAATGGGAAATGGTTCATGAGGGAGAATGATTTTCACTGTGGAAAGTGTTTTGCGGTACCGAACTATGGAAAACATGATCGTAGGAAATGGAATCTTCCGTTTTTTTATTGAAAGTTGTAAGTGCAAAAAATATACTCACAAGTTCAAAGGGGTGCCTCAAGGGACTTAACCAAAAGACCAGAAGAAGAACTGCTTGATCTGGAAACCTGAAAGGGGAGAAGAAGAAGAAGGAGACGTCAAAGGACCCTGACTATAGGCAACACAGGGCTCTCCGATGCTTAAGTTAGTATAGGAAGGAGTATAATAGAAGAACGTTAAGGGAGTTCTTGCATGTAAGTGTGCTTACCTCTTTTTGGGTGGTTTCTTACCTTATATCAGAGAGTTCCTTGGTACCTGCGTCAGTGGGCTTAGTCATCTGACTACTGGGGTCTTATCAGCCCATAAAGTCATTAATGAAGACCCATCATAGCCCACATTGCATTTAATGAGGATCCATCATAGCCCGCATTGCAATAAATGCCAATCACATTGGGCCTGATCTTGCCTTGACCTGTGGGCGGCTGAGGTCCTATTGGATCCTGTCTCGGGCCCTGCCCTAATATGACTGGAGCCACTGGATATGGCTTTGCCAGGGATTCGACGAGGATGAACGGCTGGGACGACATATCTGTCCTGTCAGCGCGTGCTCCACATCCCGCCACGTGTCCTGTGTGGGACGCGGTTGTCAGGCCCTGCATTGACTGGGTGGCCTGTGGCGCCTTTACTGGCGCACAGCTGAGACCGAAGTGGTCATGGCAGTAGTATAGCCGAAGTGAGATCAACTGATAATAACCGAAACCAACATTAGCCGAAGCCGAAGTCTGTGGCTGTGGTCGAGACCCTGGCGAATGCTCCTGCCGAGACCGGGCTGGACCTTTTCGTTACCCGGGGATGTCCCCACACAATAGCCCCCCAGCTCTTGACCTCTAGGGTTCCCCGAGTCTGAGGTTGAGAGCTGAGTTGGCACTCGAAGCCGTTCGGCATTCGTCCCGAAGTCACCTCTCCATTAAGGGCTCTGACGGTTCAGTTCAATGTGCCGCCTTCGATTCGCTTGCCCGAGGCAATCAAGGGAGTAATAAATGCGAAGACTATGATTATTGTGGGGAGGCGGGCCGACTGCGCCACGCGTCATCGTCTGGAGGGCTTCCTTGTCACTTCGAGGCGGCGTGCGGGGCAAGTCGAGACGACACCTCGCACGCGTCTCGCCTTCGAATTCTGGGATGGCGCCCTCCCCCTTCATTTATATTCAGTCTTGTGTGCCCTTTCGCCATTTTTCACTCTTGGCATTTGGCTAGAACCAGAACTAGAACCAGTCCGTCAAAAACAGAAAAGAACCTCCGACCAGAAATAGAAAAGAACCTCCGACCAGCCCCCTTGCGATCGTCAGTTGCAGTTGCCCAGCCAGCGCCGCTCACCGTGATTCTGGTCTTGCCTTTGTCGAAACAGTGAGTCTCCTTTCGACTTCTCTTCTTCTTTGTTTTACACCCCTCGTCGGGTTGCTAGGGTTTCTACCCTGTTCCCCTTTCTGCCCTGTGTCTACCCCTTCTTAGAGCTTCGTTAGGGTTTCTTAGGCTTAGAAATGGGGGCTTATAGTCACTGGATAGACTCCCCTTCGGCCCTAACAGAGCTCAAGGCGGTTTTCAAGATCCCAGAGGATGTCCGGGTGAAGGCTTCCGACAGGTCATCCGGCTATAGTTTTAGCAATGATTGGATGCCATTCCCCCTCATTGCCGTTATCGAAGGTGGGGTTAGATTCCCCTTTCATCCTCTCCTTAGGTCTTGCCTCCGAGCTTGGAACCTATGTCCATGCCAACTGATGCCTAATGGCTTCAAAATCATCATGGGCGTCGCCGAACTCAATAGAATCCTGGGAATCAACCTCGGCGTCCATGATATTGAGGATGTTTACGACCTCTGCAAAACCCGAGAAGGCAGCACATATTATCTTCGTGTTAAAGCAAAGTGTTCGCCCCTCATCACGGCCTTGGAGGACTCGAATAAATATGCCGGAGATGACCGACTGTTCGTCTCTGGCAATTGGGAGTTCAGGGAGACCGAATCCGAGACCGCGAGGAGAGTCCAAATTCCGCGATCCTTCAGGACACCACCGAGTAACGCCATGTCCCTTGTACCAGGTTTCGGATTATGATTTGCCTATTTATCCTCTTCGTTCTGATCCTTCTCTCTTCTTTTGCAGGCATACACCAGCGAAAACGAGACGCCCAGCTAGATCGTTGGTGGAGGAACACGGTCTGGTTGGACAAAATCTACCGATACCGGGGCCACCACAACAGAGCTGCCTTCTCTCTGCGAGGGTACGAGTCGAAGTACGTGTCCTATACACGGAAACCAGGCCGCCCCGGAGAGATCGTCCTCGCCCTTGCCGAAGACGCGAGCAGGGTTGTCTCAGGCGTTGAGGCTTCCACCTCGGCTGCTGGCGCCGGGAACGATCCCTTGAGAGAGATTGAAAACTACTCCTCGGGCGCCGAAGAGATGGAAAGGCGTCGGCCGACTTACCAGCCACTAAATCTGGAGGACGCCCTGTTTGGCGAGCAGAGGGCCGCCCCCAGCGCTGGTCCTCCCCCCTGTACTTCAATCGTCCCGTCGGTCTCCGAGGCCCAGCCCGCCGCTGAAGAGAGGGAGAGGCCTAGAAAGAGGGCCAAGGGGAAATCCCCCGTTCGTGGAGATCGGCTGCGGCACGCTGAGGCTGTAAGGGAGAGGGCCAGGGATGTGGAGTCAGTTCGGGCCGAGGCCCCGGTGGAGCGGCGGCACGAGTCGCCCCATGCTATGGTTTTGGTCGAACCGGAAGCCTTCAAGCCAAACCTCGAACTGTGGCCGGGGAGGCCACTCAATGTCGAGGACAAAGTCGTCGGGAATTCGGCCGTGATAACGGCTCTCAGCCGGGCCTGCGCACTCCCCAAGGATGTGGAGAGGCACCAGGCGGAGGATAGCACTCAGCTACTTATGAGGACGCTACAACACTCCCTCTTGGTAAGTGCTGAGTCTTTGAATAATAACACTAGATTCTCTTTGCACGATACTGAATCTCGTCCGTTTTCTTGCAGGCTGTCCAGAGGCTCCCACTGGTCCTGAACAGGATCATGGAGGAAGATGCGCGGCTCAGCCGCTTGGTGGATGAAAAGCAGCAGGCCGAATCTGCTTTGTCGGCCAAATGCGAGGAGCTGAAGGAGGTCGAGGCCAAGAGGGCCGAGCTCGATGCCCAAATTGTTTCGGCGGTGTGTGAGCTTTCTCAGGTCAAGTCAGAGACAATTACTTTACAAGAGAAGCTTAACGCCGAGAAAGAGAAGTCGGCCGAGCTGGAGCGGGAGAAGAAGGCGCGGGAGGAACTCCTTGCGTCAAAACAAGCAGAAGTCGACGCCGCCTTCCTCGAGGGGACAGCAGACGCTGGGAGGAACTACATCGCTCAGATTAAGCAGCTGAGCCGGAAGTTGTTTCATCTCGGCTGTCGTGCTTTGCTTAAGGAGATGGGGGTCCAAGAAGATCACCCGTTGTATCTGAACCCACCTGAGTTTGAGCCCCCAGCTCCTGCCGAGACTCCCGCCTCTCCTCCACCGGAGACTCCTGCTTCTCCTCCACCGGAGACTCCCGCTCCTCCACCACCAGAGGCTCCTGCTGACGCGGCTCCGGGATCTTCCGAAGCCACTACGATAGGCGATGCTGCAGTGGTTATTATTGAAGACACCGAGGCCGGGTCGTCTTGAATTTTGTTTCTTTTGTCTATGAAAAATGTAATCTCCTTTTATTTCGTCATGTACTTGTTCAATTTTGCAATCATAAATAAAATTTCTCAGTTTGCCTTAGATCACTGTCTACTTCGAATTCCATTTGTGTGTAACTTGCTGTTATTTTTGTTTTTCTACTTACTTTTCACAAGTATATGAGTTCGGTAGGAGTAGACTGGCCAGTTTAGCACTTAGTCGGGAGCGACGTCTAGACCTTAGGGCCCTCGTTAACCGTGCGGAGTCTATTCACTTCGGCAATCGGGGGGCGAATCCATAGGTGCCTGGGCCGAAGTGGATCCGCGCTTAATTGGTGTCCGCTTTCATGAGGCGATCTCGGCAATTGCCACAATAGCTCCAAGCCTGGGCAATTTACACCGGCCCGAGACGATTTCAAAATGGGCCATAGAGGCTTCACGCCCGGGTGGCCCGTAGCCGACCTGTGGCGATCTCATCATTGGCCATAGAGGCTTCACGCCCGGGTGGCCCGTAGCCGACCCGAGGTGATCTCATCGTTGGCCATAGGGGCTTCACGCCTGGGTGGCCCGTAGCCGACCCGAGGCGATCTCATCATTGGCCACAAAGGCTTCACGCCCGGGTGGCCCGTAGCCGACCCGAGGCGATCTCATCATTGGCCACAAAGGCTTCACGCCCGGGTGGCCCGTAGCCGACCCGAGGCGATCTCATCATTGGCCGTAGCCGAAGTGACGACACGGTCTGCTCTTTGAATGTGAAATTCCCTTTCATTGAGTTCTTCAAGAAAATTACAGGTACAGGTTTCAGAAATAGAACTTCTTGAGGTGAGACGCGTTCCATGGTCTCGGTAGCCGCCGGCCTGCCATGTCTTCGAGTCTATAAGCTGACTACCCAGCAGTTGAAGTCACTTTGAATGGTCCGTGCCAATTTGGCGCCAGCTTATCCTGGTTGGGGTCTCTATCGTTTGGGAGTGTCTTCTTGAGAACCAGTTCTCCCACTGAGAATCTTCGCTCCCTGACATTCTGGTTGTACCCTCTGGCCAACTGTTGCTGATATGCGGCCAGCCGGATTGCAGCTGATTCCCTTCGCTCGTCGGCCAAGTCTAGTTCTAGAGCCAAGTGTGACTCGTTCCGACCTTGGTCGAAGAGTTCGGTCCTTAGAGTAGGGAGGCCGATTTCTAAGGGAATGACGACCTCTATACCGTAGGCTAGGGAAAAAGGTGTCCCCGAAGTGGACCGCCTTGGGGTCGTTCGGTAGGCCCATAGGACACTAGGAAGCTCTTCTACCCATCTTCCTTTCGCTCTGTCAAGCCGTTTCTTCAACCCGTCGAGTACTACTTTATTGAAAATTTCTGCCTGACCATTACTCTGTGGATAAGCCGGGGTGGCGTATCGGTTTCGGATGCCGTGCTCCTGGCAGAAAGTCTTGAAGAGGTTGGAATCGAACTGAGTCTCGTTGTCCGAGATCAAAGTTCTAGGGATACCGAACCTCGTGACGATGTTTTTCCATACGAAATTCTTGGAATCCTGCTCCGTGATGGAGGACAGCAGCTCCGCTTCGATCCACTTGGTAAAGTAATCCGTGGCTACTATCAGCCACCTTTTGTTCCCTGGAGTTCGGTGGAGTGGTCCCACTATGTCGAGCCCCCACTGGGCGAATGGCCATGAGCTGGAAAGCGGACTGAGGTCATGCGCTGGCTGATGGAGAGAGTGGGAGAATTTCTGACACTTCTTGCATTTTTTCGCGTACACCTGCGCATCCTTCTGCATATACGGCCACCAGTAACCCTAGCTGATAGCCTGGTAAGCTAGGGATCTTCCTCCGATATGGCTTCCGCAGATCCCTTCATGCATTTCGAATAGAAGGTCCTCGACTTTGCTCGGATGAACGCACTGGAGGTATGGGCCTGTGTACGACTTCCTGTAGAGCTTGACTTCGGGAGACAACCAGAACCGGGCTGCTTTGAGTTTGATTCGATGGGCCTCGCCACTGTCTTAGAGAAGCATGTCGTCCTTGAGGTAGGTTACAATGGGGTCCATCCAACTCGGGCCGAGGTCGAGACACAACACTTCCCGAGGTGGATGGAGTTCAATGCTGGGCGTAGCCAACGATCCTACTTCGATGCTTCTTTTCCTTCCTGTTTCGACAGCGCTGGCCAAATTTGCAAGAGCATCTGCATGGGAGTTCGATTCTCTGCCTATCTGTTTGATTTCGGTCACCTGGAACCGAGAGAGCAGCTTCTTTGCCAGGGTTAAATACGCGGCCATCCGGTCGTCGCGAGCTTGATAGTCCCCAGTCAGCTGGTTCGCCACCAACTGTGAATCACTGAAGACTACCAGTTGTTGAGCTCCGAGGATTTTGGCGCTGTTCAGTCCGGCTAATAGGGCTTCGTACTCAGCTTCATTGTTCGACGCCTTGAAATCTAGGGTCAGAGCCTGCTCGATGACCAGTCCTTCTGGCGATTGGAGGACAACTCCTGCTCCGGCTCTTCTCGAGGTGGAAGATCCGTCGACGAAGACTTTCCAAACTGGGGTGAGGGTTTGGCCTTGTAATTGTTCAGAGCCCGCAGGCGACTCGTGCTCCCTGCCCCCTAGTTCGGTGCCAAGCTGGGTCGGTGCCGAACTTGAATTGAACTCGACAAGGAAATCCGCTAGTACCTGGGCCTTGATTGCTGTCCTGGGCCGATACTGTATTTCATACTGCCCCAGCTCCACAGCCCATCTTGAAATTCTTCCTGAAAAGTCAGCTTTTCTGAAAACAGACTTGAGTGGATGCTCCTTAACAACCACTATGGTGTGAGTTTGAAAGTAATGAGAGAGCTTCTGCGAGGCACTAACGAGTGCCAGCGCGAGCTTCTCTAGTGGCAAATATCGGGTCTCGGCATCAATGAGGGTTTTGCTTGTACAGTAAATTGGTTTTTGGACCTTGTCCTCTTCTCGGATGAGGACCGAGCTCACCGCATGATCCGAGACCGCCAGATATAAGTACAAAAACTCTCCGTGAATCGGAGTTGACAGTAGGGGGTGAAAAAAGATAGGCCTTAAGCTCCTGCAAGGCCTGGTCACATTTTGGAGTCCATTGAAATTTAAAATTCTTCCTAAGAAGCTGAAAGAAAGGCCGACACTTATCTGAGGATCTGCTGATGAACCGATTTAGTGCAGCAGCCATTCCGGTAAGCTTCTGGACCTCCTTTGCCGAGGTGGGACTCTGGACTCTGAGGATAGCCGAGATCTGATCTGGATTTGCCTCGATCCCCCTGCGTGTGACCAAACTGCCCAAGAATTTGCCAGAACCGACGCCAAAGGCACACTTGGAGGCATTGAGTTTGAGCTTAAACCTCTTCAAAGTGTCGAAGACTCCGGCCAGGTCTGCCAAATGGTTTTGCGCCTGCTTGGACTTAACTACCATATCGTCAATGTAGATCTCAACAGTCTTGCCGAGCTGATCGTGGAACATCTTGGTGACGAGTCTCTGGTAAGTGGCTCCTGCATTCTTCAGCCCAAACGGCATCACCTTGTAACAGGCTGTCTTTTCTTCGTCCGGCCCAAACAGCGGTATCTGGTGATAGCCGCGGTATGCATCGAGGAAGCTCATTCTGTCGTGTCCGGCTGTGGCATCGATCATCTGGTCAATCTTTGGAAGGGGAAAGCTGTCCTTGGGACAGGCCTTGTTGAGGTCGGTAAAGTCGACGCACACCCTCCATTTGCCAGTCTTCTTCTTGACGACCACGGTATTGGCTAGCCAGGTTGGGTATTGGACCTCTCTGATGGTGCCGGCCTCGAGCAGTTTATCCACCTCTTCGACCATGGCCTCGGTTTGTGGCACCCCAGTTCTGCGGGCTCTCTGCATCACCGGTTTATAGTTAGGGTCCACATTCAATTTATGGCACATTACCTTCGGGTCGATGTCGGGCATCTCTTGAGGCGACCAGGCGAAGGCTTCTTTGTTCTGCACCAGGAACTTGACCAGCTCGGACTTCTCTGGCTCGCCGAGCTGACTGCCGAGCAGGAAGAACCGTTTCGGATCTTTTGAGTCAAGCCTGATTTCCGTAAGGTCCTCCACGCTCTTTTTTTCTGGGTCCTGGCCGACCTCATCTAGCTTCTTCTCCATCTCAGCCATGTTAACTTCCTTGGGCTCTCGCTCTCCGGACACCACAACTGTTAAACACTGCTTGGCTGTCTGCTGATCTCCTCGTACTGTGACGATTTCAACTCTGCCATTCTTCCCTTCCCATGGAAATTTCAGCTTCTGGTGGAGAGTTGAAGGGACTGCTTCTAGACTATGGAGCCAGGACCTGCCCACTATAGCATTGTAGGGTGAGGGTGCGTCAACCACCATGAAGGTTGTCACGACAGATGCGCCACCGACCTCGACCCTGAACGTCACCTTTCCCTTGGGGTACACCGGCTTGGCGCTGAAGCCGATGAGGGGAATTCGGGCCTCCTGCAGATCCTTCTCCGTCGGGCCCATCCTTCGGAAACTGTCGAAATAGAGGATCTCGGATGAACTGCCGGGGTCGACGAGGACCTTCCTCACGGTGCAATCCTTCACCCCTTGCTTAGAGCAATCAAATTTCAGAGTGACGATCAGCGGGTCGTTGTGGGGAAGCTGTACCCCTTCCAAGTCTGCATCTGTGAACCTGATTTAGGGCCGCTCCCTCCGAGCCCTCTTTGGAGCTGACCCGAGTTCGGCGGCCATGACCTGCTTACTGTGAGAGGCCTGCCTGGCCTCGGCACGAGCTCGGTTACTCCCCTTGGGCGGGGGAGCCAAGTGGATGACATTAATGATTTTTTCCAACCCGTCGCTGTCGTGGCCCTTCTCGTCTCGGCGAGGAGTTCGGGTGTCGGCCCTGGTGTCTGCCTTGACGAATTCCTGCAGGTGTCCTTCTTGGACAAGCTTTTCCAAATGTGACCGCAGTATCCTGCATTCCTCGGTTTTGTGGCCGCTCTCCTTGTGGTACGCACAAAACCTGGTCTGGTCCCGGAAAGAAGAATCGCCTCTCATGGGCTCCGGCTAGCTGAAGTATGGCCTTGATTTAATCTTGTACATGATCCTGTGGATAGGCTCCTTAACTGCCCGATATGCATCCTCGGACAGCCTGGGCTTCTTGCTTCTTCTAGAGGTGAATGCCTGAGCCCTTGCCGAGCTGGCTGACGCCCAGCGTTTGTCTGACTCATCTCTTCGGGGCTCATCTCTTCGGGACGGTCCCCTATCTCTCTTGGAGGTCTTTTCTCCTTGGTCTCTCCGTGCGGCCCCATGGCTTTCTCGAGCCCTGACCTGGTCGTCCTCTTAGGCAATATAGAGATTGACTATGGACATGAGGGCCGCTATGGAGGACACTGGGTTCCTGGCCAAATCTTTGCGAAGGTCACTGTCCGGCAGCAAGGCATTCTGAAACGCGAAGATGGCCACCTCGTCCTTGGAATTCTCGATCTGGCTATAAACCGTCCAGAACCGCTTTGCGAACTGAGTGACGCTCTCCCCTTGCTTCATTTTTAGGGCCATAATATCCGCATCTGTCTTCGGCAGGATTCTGTAGGCCTGAAACTTCTTCATAAAGGACTGCTGGAGTTGCTGTCAACTCGAAATGGACCCCTCCGGGAGTGCACAAAACCACTTCAAGGGTAGGTCACCCAACTGGAGGAAAAGACTCGACAGTTCAGATGGCCCTCGTCTCCCCAAACAGACATCCTCTGGGAGAAGTGTCTGAGATGCGCTGCTGGATCCGAGACCCCGTCATAAGTGAGGAACCTCGGGACGGTGAATTTCTTCGGCAGGGGGTACCTCCTGATATCGCGAGAGAAGGGGGATGTGCCGAGATCAATAGTCTCGCAGGCCTCCCGTTGGTCTCGGGCGAGATCGGCCACCTCGAGGTTGCGTTGGACTGTTTGCTTGATGCGCTCGTCCAGCCACTCCTGGCTGTTATACTTGCTCTCTGGGATGGTCTCCGATGCTTTCCTCGAGTGGCTGCGGCTAGTGCTCGAACCTTCATCTCGAGTTCGATCGCGCCTTTTCACATTCAAATGGACCCTCAGGTCCTTCTCGGGGGAGTCAGGGCGCTTGCCACGAGACACCCTCCTCTCGCGCTGTCGCTGCGAGTGCTGCTGCTGCTGAGAGTGCTGCTAATGTCTTGCTGAACTCGTAACTCTTTCCAGCTGCTGCTGGAGCTGGCGGATCAGAGCGTCCCTTTCTTTGATAGCTTCATTCTGCGCTCTAATCTCTTCAAGGGTGGAGTCGAAGTCATCACTAGGATTATAATCTTCGTCATCAACATCCTCCGGATGGTCAGAGGGAGTCGGTCCGTCGACTGCTGGAGACTTACCCTGTTGATCTCGAACCGTCAGGAGACCTGCAGGCTGTTGTTGAGTATCTCCCCTCTGGAGAGCAGACTCCGAGCGGAGGTCATGCTCCTGAACGTTGATTCGGACGAGATCACGCTCGATGTCATCCTCTGCAATTGGTTGCTTCCCAGACCTCTTCTTGGCAGGGAGGAGGTGAGAGGACGGTCCTGCACGCTTTGTCTTGGAGGTTTCTCCGCCTTTCGCAGTTCTCCTCGTCATGGTGATAGGGAAGATTATGCAAATCGTTCCCACAGACGGCGCCAATTGTAAGTGTAAAAAATATACTCACAAGTTCAAAGGGGTGCCTCAAGAAACTTATCCAAAAGACCAGAAGAAGAACTGCTTGATCTGGAAACCTGAAAGGGGAGAAGAAGAAGAAGGAGACGTCAAAGGACCCTGGCTATAGGCAGCACAGGGCTCTCCGATGCTTAAGTTAGTGTAGGAAGGAGTGGAATAGAAGAAAGTTAAGGGAGTTCTTGCATGTAAGTCTGCTTACCTCTTTTTGGGTGGTTTCTTACCTTACATCAGAGAGTTCCTTGGTACCTGCGTCAGTGGGCTTAGTCATCTGACTACTAGGGTCTTATCAGCCCATAGAGTCATTAATGAAGACCCATCATAGCCCACATTGCATTTAATGAGGATCCATCATAGCCCGCATTGCAATAAATGTCAGTCACATTGGGCCTGATCTTGCCTTGACCTGTGGGCGGCTGAGGTCCCATCAGATCCTGTCTCGGGCCCTGCCCTAATATGACTGGAGCCACTGGATATGGCTTTGCCAGGGATTTGACGAGGATGAACGGCTGGGACGACATATCTGTCCTGTCAGCGCGTGCTCCACATCCCGCCACGTGTCCTGCGTGGGACGCGGTTGTCAAGCCCTGCATTGACTGGGTGGCCTGTGGCGCCTTTACTGGCGCACAGCCGAGACCGAAGTGGTCATGGCAGCAGTATAGCCGAAGTGAGATCAACTGATAATAACCGAAACCAAAATTAGTCGAAGCCGAAGTCTGTGGCCGTGGTCGAGACCCTGGCGAATGCTCCTGCCGAGACCGGGTTGGACCTTTTCGTTACCCGGGGATGTCCCCACACAAGTTTTCAAGCAAAACCATGTACTATGAGCGTTTTCCATGGGAGATTGAGATTATGAAAATGGTTTACTAAGGGAGAGTGCTTTTGGTTGTTCTTCATCGAGTTTTTCTGTGGTTTTCTTCTTCTGAGGTAAAAAGGATTTTGCGGAATTTTTCCTGAAAGTAGATATAAACCCAAGAGTTAGAAAACCGTTTTTTTCTCCAGTCACTCACTCTAGGGCACATTTGTGTACACACCCATTATGCGGAAAGAGGAAATTGACACGTCAGCAAATTCCATAGAAATGAAAGTCTCATAAAAGGATTTCTGTAGAATTTAGAAATTCATGTTTGGTGCAAAAAGAGTTTCCTCATTGAATTGGTGCAGATGTTGTTTGCTGCGGTTGTGGATTCCTTATAAAAAATTAAAATTTCTTATTTGGTGATATAATTTTTTGAAGAAAAATAACATAACATGTATATTATTTATTTAACATTAAATAATAATTTATATAAAGAAATAAAAAATGAAAGAGTTGTAGGGTTTTTGGGTTGAAATGGATAAGAGTGAGGAAAAGAGGGAGAAGTTTTCCAAGGAAATCCATTTTCCATACCCCCGTGGTAAACCCATTTCCACAATTATCAAGGAAAATGCCGACGAGGCAGGAAAGCATTTCCGCTGAATTGTTCCACACCAAATGCAGGAAAAATGAGTTTTCTGCGGAAAACCGTCCACTTTTCCGCGGAAAAGTGTTACACAAACATGCCCCTAATGTGAGGCAGAAACCACATCTCATTGCGGAAAATGTCCAAAAGAGAGAAACTGGAACTGCAAAAAATTGTGTCGTTGCGGAGATAGAATGCCGTGGAAATTGTCATGCAGAAACATATCCGAGCATTCCCCATTGTGCAGTTTCTTGAATTACATAGCATATTTAACATATTTTGACTTTTTAGATGGTCTAGTTTTAAGAGCAATTAAAGCTTATGCTGCTGCTGTCGCCACCTTGGAGACTCTATACTTGGCACCACTGGACAATTATAGTCCTCAACTTAAGCTTCAGTGCTTATATAATGGCCTTATACGAGCTAACTGAAAAAAAAAAAAACTAAAATTAGATACGAGATGGGCGAAACATCTATATTTGTATGACTCTCCATCTGTACATCTAGAGGCTCAAAACATGAAAATGCACTTTGGCCTGATTCATGCCATTGATTTCTCATACAAGATATAAACCATTATCTTGAATATTATTTCAATTTATGATTCAAATTGAATCTGATGAAAATGATTTGGATCTTATGCTTGAATCATGTTCTTTCCTTCCATCAAGCCCAATTGAGCTGAGTAGCTTCTTAGCCTGCATGACTTGTTTACATCTTCAACCAAAGCCATTGATTCAGAGGCTAGCATTGTCAAGTGGGGCTTATTTTTTTGCTAGATGCCTCTTTTAGTTTTATGGAGACAGTGGATCCCACCTTCATCCCACATATCTGACATGACATGCTTGTCTGGACATCATCCATAGAGTCATCACAACATCTTTTTTCTTCTCGAGATATTGAAGTTCTTTTACCCCTGCTTGAAGAATAGTGTCATTTTTAAATCACTGCGTGCATATACATGACCGAGAAGTAGGTTATTCTGAAAGGAAAATGTCAACATTTTCTCTGGTGCAGGTTTTTAGCATTTGGAAACATCAGGAGAGTTAGGAATTGCTTATTAGAAAGCAAGGCAATCAGCAATTCAGCAAGGAACCATGTGACACTTGTTAAAACTGGACATCCTCCTTCCCTATGCAGATTCTATTCACAATATAAGCTTCCTAGTAGAGGATATCTTCCATTTACAGTATACAGACTTACGGAAAATCTCTGCAGGAGTGGCAAGGCCAAGAACTTCTCAGTTGTTTCGGCGGGCAATTCTATGGTGGCACAACATGCCCAAGTTGCTTGGAAAAAGCTTTTTCTAAAATGTTCTTGCAGTGGCCCAACTTTTCCTCCATTAAGTAGGATTGCTTTTGCAGTGAGCTGGGCTTTCAATAGATCACACCTAATGCCGAGTCTTTTTGCCTTCATACTTGGAGAGGTAGCATGGACTCAAAGGACGTGGGCAGATGCAGAACACTTCGCAGCAAGGAATACTTTGTACACCCGGGCACAAGATGGGCAAATTTATTTTACTTTGTTAATATCTTTGTTTTTAGAGAGTTTTATTTTGTTATTCAGAACTGTCTTTTTGGCAATTTTGTTCTCCCCCACCATAGCAATGGCTCCATTTGCCGACTGTTTTGGTGTTAAGTTCAGGAAAACATGGATTCGTCTGGTCCACCAATCTCTAGAAATGGCTGGTCCAGCATTCATAAAATGGGGTCAGTGGGCAGCCACTCGCCCGGATCTCTTCCCCAGAGATCTTTGCACCGAACTGGCAAAGCTTCACACCAAAGCACCGGTTCATAACTTTGCCTACACTAAGAAGATGATTGAGAAAGCATTTGGACGCAAACTTTCTGAAATTTTTGAGGAATTTGAAGAGGTGCCTGTAGCATCTGGAAGTGTCGCACAAGTGCATAGAGCTTCTTTGAGATTTGGATACCCAGGTCAAAAGGTCAAGCCCATGGTGGTTGCAGTGAAGGTTAGACACCCTGGTGTGGGAGAATCAATTAGGAGGGACTTTGCAATTATTAATTTGGCAGCCAAAATTTCAAAAATCATCCCAGCATTGAATTGGTTAAGACTCGACGAAAGTGTGAAACAGTTTGCTGTTTTTATGATGTCTCAAGTTGATCTTGCAAGGGAGGCTGCCCATTTGAGCCGTTTCAGTTATAATTTTCGCAGATGGAAGGATGTTTCTTTCCCAAAGCCTTTATATCCATTTGTGCACCCTGCTGTTTTGGTGGAGACTTTTGAGCAAGGAGAAAGTGTTTCATACTATGTTGATGAGCTTGAAGGAAATGCTCGAATTAAAAGTGCTCTTGCTCACATTGGGACTCACGCCCTACTACAGATGCTTTTGGTATGGTTCCTACAATGTTTGTTTCATTCTGATTGCCAGCTTTTGACTAGCAACTTCATGTTCTCACCATTTGAAACTTTGCAGATAACTATGATATGATACACAGCCTTGCTTGTTAGTAATCGGTATAAAAGCATTTTTTATCTGGTTTAGACTCTGTATGCACCATCCTGGCCTATAACCGATATGTATGCAGATCAGCTATATAGTGCAAATTAACAAATAGAAAGAAACTAAAGGAAGTACGTAAATATGAAAATAGAGAAAGTTCATAGAATCAATGAAAACTCGTTTGGGTGCATATGGGTAAAGAGAAATGTGAATTGCAACATGTAATTGTTCTTTAAATCATCACACTTGGCTAACAAATGGGATGAAAAGAAGCAGCATGTTAGGTTGTTGGGTGACAGACAACTTAGCCCTTAGAGGGATGAGTGTAGGGGTGGAGCTAACAAAGCCAAGCCCCAGGTCGATGGGTTAAGGCTTTGATGATGACGAAAAAGTGGAAAAGAGTTGAAATAGAACAAAAGTGCTGTGATTTGTTAAATTAAGAGTGATGATTGCATCAAAACATATGCTTTTGATCTTCAAAAATAATATGCATAAGCTTTAATGGAAAAGATTGAGGAAATGAAAAGGATGTAAAATGAGTAAACATGGGACCAAGATCATTGAATGTATTTATGTAAACAAAGAAGTGCACTGGAACATGCATTTGCTCTTTTAAAACATCATGTAAAGATAAAGAAGAGAGAAAATATATATATATATATATATATATTAATGCTCCAAGGCTAAAGACATGTTATTGTACCAAATGCCAATCGTCTCTTAGGCTTAAGGGGCTTTTGTCATGGTTAAGCCCATTGTCAAATTCCATACCATAAAGTGAAGATTTATATTGTAAAAACTGTATACTGTATCTGCAGCTGTTATATACTCTTCTCAAAACCATATGCTGTTATATATGGGGATATTAGGTGTAAGCTATAGTTCTGGATTTCCATTATGGTTGTACCTTTACTGTCTTTGAGCTCTTTTTATCTGCTTACGTTGCACAATGATTTTAATTAAAGGTGTTCGTATTCTCTAAGAATCTGACATGTCATTTTCTTTTCAGGTGGACAATTTTATTCATGCAGATATGCATCCTGGGAATATTCTTGTCCGAGTATCTCAGAACAAGCCTACTCGCAAAAAGCTTTTTAAATCTCGGCCTCATGTTGTTTTCCTTGATGTTGGCATGACTGCTGAGCTATCTAAAAGTGATCGTGAGAATTTGCTGGAGTTCTTTAAGGCTGTTGCTAGTAGAGATGGTCACACAGCAGCAGAGTGCACTCTGAGATTATCAAAACAACAGAGCTGTCCAAATCCGAATGCCTTCATTGAGGTGATATCTTAATTCTATTAATCTTATTTTAATAGATAGTCTTTGAACTTTATCGTGTCCATGACTATGAGATTGGTGTTGTTTGTTCTTACATTTGCATCTTGATGGCTTGATGGCTTGTGAACCTTTTGTGGTTTGTTTGTATGCTTTTATGTCAATTTCATTTTCTGTATGTTAATGGAATCCATATTGAAAAAAACCACTTGGACCGAGTGGGGGGGACCGATTTCTGGCCCGGTCCCCCCCACTCGGTCCACGTAGAATTGCTCATCCATATTTGTGGTTTTTTCTTTTCTTATTGCAGAATTCCCCTTAAAATGGGTATGTTACATTTTTTAAGTGAGTTAATTTGCATGTAAATTTGAGATAATTTTTTCCTTTTTGTTTGGGAGGAGGGAGAGTCTTTTCCCTTTTTTTTTTCTTTCGTTTTCTTTTGGATTTCCCTCTAAATGGAAATTTATTGCTTGTTTGTTAGATGGAAATGGTGAGGGAATACTTAAATCCAAGTACTCCACATCCTGTTGGATACTCAAAGGTTGAGTGGCCCATTAGATGTGTGTCAAATGTCATCACCATAATTTGGTTGTGAAAGGTGATGTAAGGGTGAAGAAGCAGCATTTCAAAACTCGAACCCGGACATGTCTGGGTCACTCCATAAGGGGACTCGGCCGAATCAGGACTGCATTTGCTATGTTGCCCCTCCAGTGGCTGCTGTTTTCTCTGCAATCTCACCATTCTCTTTTCCTTAAATTCCCATAAGAAAATCATCTCTACAGCACTCTACCAATCCAAAAAGAAAAAAACCTACTTCCCATCTTCATCTCCACTGATCCAACAAGGCAAAATCGGCCTCCCATTTCATCTCCACCAACCTGTCTCGCCAATCTCCTTCACCTCAGGGACTTCTTCGATTCCACCGTTCTCCCTTTTGCAAGTAATGAGAGACTGATACCATAAAGCAAGATGCACTAAGAGATAGGAAAGAAGAGGGAAAAGATCTGACAGACTGATACTTGAAATCCAGTTGTAGTGGCAGAAATGGGAAAGGGAGAGAGGTGATGAAGAAGAACCGAAACCTTAAATCTAGAGACAGTGGAAGAGATGGGAAATGAAGAAGGAGAAGGATTTGAAACCCTAAATCTTGAAACAGTGGGAAGATATGGAAGAAGGAAGAAAGACTGAGCTGCTTTATGTGCTATGACAGATTAGAAAACTGAAGAAAAAAAATTACAAAAAGGAGACTTCACCCTGACTCAACTCGACCTGATCCTGCTGAAGCTGAGGCTGAGTTTTAAATCACTGTGAAGAAGGGAGGGGTGGTTTTCATGCTAATTTGTGTAAATGAATGTTTATAGGAGTCCCATCCTAAGTGGTGTGTCTACAGAGAAGAAAAGAAAGGAAAATGTTTTAACATGGTTCCTTTCTTCCCTCTTCTTTCTTTTCCAACCAGGCTTGACCTGAATAACCAGGTATAGTTTAGTGTGATATAGTGATGCATAGGTGAGCTTGAGTGGACAAGACGGTGATCATGATTGATCAGTGGCCAACACTTGTTCAACCAATGCAATGGGTTTTACCTTGCATAGGTACATGTTTGGTAAAGTTCTTCACTATCTTTTGTGTGTGTGTGTGTGTGTGTGTTTATGTTGTTGTTGTCGTTAAGTTCGGTTACTGGAAAGGAGTGATATTAAAATCTTTTTTGAGAAAACTGGATCATCAATATTATCAAGCCATTTGCCTTTATTACAGTGTTATGAATTTTGGAGATCTCTTGAGACCATTGTCCTTTTGTTACTTCTATTTGGTTTTATCCATCTATTGTTAATTTACTGGGTTTTGTCAATTACCCAAGCCATAACTTATCTAGAAATCTCCCGTTTTATCTAATTTTTGGTTTGATTATTTTTTTTGTCCTAACAGGAAGTAGGTCGGTCATTTGACTTTTGGGCTACCCCAGAAGGTGATGTTGTCCATCCTGCTGAGTGCATACAGCAGCTGCTTGAGAAAGTTCGGCAACATAAGGTCAACATTGATGGCAATGTTTGCACAGTGATGGTTACTACTTTGGTTCTTGAGGTAATCTCTTGCTCTATTTGTTTTGATCTACATATACTTTGCGCTGTTCCTGGATAGATGTGATAAGGCTTTGATAGTGATGATAAAACATTAGAATCTGTGTTCTGAACTACCTGTACTACCTAACATATACCTATATACATTACTAGTTCATGTTAGCTTCTGTGTGCTTGCTTGTGTTTGTATGGGTCATGGGTTGTGGCTAGGTGGTGACTTTGTAGGTCAGAGAGGGTGGGTAGGTTAGGATGCGCTAAGCATTTCCATTCTCCAATTCTAAAGAATGGACATCAGATGCTGATTATACAACGCACTTCCAAGAGTATGACTTAGAGGTCATGAGGAAAGTTACTGATTCACCAACACAAAATGCCCGAAAAGTAGCTACTTAGAAGATTTCATTGGGAGAAGAAACAGATCATTGAGATAATTTGTCCATCAAATGATTTCCTGTTCTATTTGGAAAATAACAATCATCATCATCATCAAAGCCTTGTCCCAACTATGTTGGGGTCGGCTACACGAATTCTGTTTCTTCATTCCGATCTATCTTGAGCCAAATTCTCAGATAAGTTACACTTCCTCATATCCCTTTTTACCACCTCCATCCACGTCCTCTTTGGCCTACGCCTTTCCTTTGGTGGGCCATCAACCTTCATGGCCAAACTTTTCCTTACCGGTGTCGTTACCGACCTATGTTGGACATGCCCAAACCATCTCCAACGGGTTTATTTAATTTTATCTCCTATTGTTGCTACTCCTAAACGCTCTCGAAAGCGCTCATTTCTAATTTTATCCTTCCTAGTTTTACCACATATCCACCTCAACATTCTCATCTCTGCTACATCCATTTTGTGCATATTCAACTTCTTGATTGACCAACAGTTTGCTCCATAGGTCATAACTGATCTAATCGCTGTCCTATAAAATTTTTCCTTAAATCTTGTTGGCATTCGTCGGTCAAAAAGAACTCCAGAAACAAGTCTCCACTTCGACCATCCCGCTTTTATCCTATATTTGACATCTTCATCAATCTCCCCATCACTACTAATTATAGAGCCAAGGTATCAGAAAGAATCACTTTGTGGTATCTCATGATCTTCAATTCTCACAGTAGTTTCGGCTCTTTCTATATGCCCACTGAAATTACAAACCATATACTCCGTCTTTGTACGGCTTATTTTAAAGCCTTCCGCCATCTCGCGAGTTTTGCATTCACTCCATCTCTTGATTCATCTACCAACACAATATCATCTGCAAATAACATGCACTAAGGTACATCTTCTTGAATATGAGCAGTTAACTCATCTATAATCAGTGCAAATAGATAAGGGCTTAGGGCTGACCCCTTATGCAAACCTCTGGTCACTGAAAACTCTCATGTCTCTCAACAAGTAGTTCTCACACTCGTTACAGCTCATTCATACATGTCTTTAATAATTTCAATATAACCTCTTGGAACATTCTTTTTATTTAAAACCGACCAAATTAAATCTATAGGTATCCCGTCGTAGTCTTTTTCTAGATCGATGAAGACCATATGCAGGTTTTTCCTCTTTGCTCAATATTTTTCCATTAATTGCCTAAGTGAGAAGATAGCTTCCATTGTTGACCTCCTTGGCATAAAATCTTGATTTTCAATTATCTTGGTTTTTTGTTTAAGTCTTTGCTCCATTACTCTCTCCCATAGCTTCATAGTATGACTTATAAGTTTAATCCCATGATAGTCGGTACAGTTTTGTATATCTCCCTTGTTCTTATATATAAGTACAACACTTCTTCTCCATTCATCCTGCATTTTCTTTGTCATTAATATCTTATTGAAAAGTCGAGTTAGCCAATCTCTCCAACTTCTCCTAAGCATTTTCAGGCCTCAATCGAGATGTCATCTGGGCCCATTGCCTTTCCTATCTAAATTTGTTTTAATGCTTTCTTCACTTCTGCGACCCTAATCCTACGAAAATAAGTATGCTTTGCTATTGAAATATCCTCTTTTGTTCTTATGTCTCCTATATAGTCTTCATTTAAAATTATGCTAAAATATTACCTCCACCTTTCTTTGATATCATTGTTCTTCACTGGAACCTTTTGGTCATTGCTCTTAATACATTTGACATGATCTAAGTCCCTACTTTTCCTTTCTCTTATTTTTGCAAGCTTAGAAATATCTCTCATTTTCTTGTTCCCAACCTATTATATAGGTCATCATATGCTTTGCACTTTGCATCACTTACTATTTTCGTAGCTTCTTTCTTTGCCTTCTTGTACATCTTATAGTTTCCATATTCCTAGTTCCTTGCCAAACTTTGTAATGTCGTCTCCTCCCAAACAACTTCCTAAACATCTACACTCCACCACCAGGTTTCTTTATTATCGTGTATCTTCCCTTTTGACTCTCCAAGCACCTCTTTAGCAACCTTCCGAATACAGTTAACCATTTGATTCCACGTCGCTGTAGTTTCTCCTTCAAAGTTTCATTCTCCCTCATCTATCACTTGGTCCTTAAATATTGTTGCTCTTTGTCCTTTCAAATCCCTCCACCTTGTTTTAGGGCATATTTTATTTACTACCCATCTCTTTCTACTTCTAATGCAAATATCTAAAACGACTAACCTATGTTGCGTAGTCAAACTCTCTCCTAGGATAACCTTACAATCTTTACAATCCAATTGGTCATGTTTTCTAACTAGAAAAAAGTTTGTCTGGCTCCTACTAGTTCCACTTTTATAAGTAATTAAATGCTCCTCTCTCATTTTAAAGCAAGTGTTTTTTATTACAAGGTCAAATGCTAATGCAAAATCCAAGATAGTGTCTCCCAACTCATTCTTTTCTCCAAATCCTTGTCCTCCATTTATCTAACCACTATTATCTTTTCCTACATGCCCATTTAAGTCCCCTCCTAGGAAAATCTTTTCACTAGTTGGAATTTTTTGTAGTAAACCATCAATCTTCTTCCAAAATTGGCTCTTGACACTTTCATCTAATCCTGCTTGGGGAGCATATGCACTAATGATATAAATTATGTCTACATGCCCATTTAAGTCCCCTACTAGGAAAATCTTTTCACTAGTTGGAATTTTTCGTAGTAAACCATTCATCTCCTCCCAAAATTGGCTCTTGACACTTTCATCTAATCCTGCTTGGAAAGCTTATGTACTAATGATATGAATTATGTATTCCTTTAATACTAGTTTAATTGCTATAATTTTATCCCCCAATCTCTTTACCCCTACAATTTTCTCTTTCAAATCCTTATCTACAACTATACCCACTCAATATCTTGTGTTATTCTTTCCTGCATAAAAAAGTTTATAGCCATCAGCGAGCTCCTTAGCTTTATCCCCCTTCCATTTTGTCTCTTGTAGACAGACTACACTCTTCTTCTTTTCATTACTTCGACTAACTCCATGCTCTTGCATGTCAAGGTTCTTATATTCCAAGTAGCATGTTGAATCTTCCTTTTCTTCTGCTGCTAGACTAACTTCTTTAGCTGCAATCGTCCAGAATGATACAGTAGCCCTTGCCTATTTTCCACTGCAACCACGCGACGCTACTATGTGTCGCTTTAAGCGGGGAATGCCCTAGCGTGATCTCGGAATGTTATAAGAATTCATGTTTGGGTTGTGATAAATTTTTACGTTGGCTATCAACCTACCTAACGCAACACTCCTCCTTTACCTAGGCTTTGGACCGACGAGTAAAAAACTGGCAGAGTTTTATGGAAAATAACAATATCGATCAATTAAACGTTTGGATTCTGGGTGATCATAAGAAACAGTACATTTACAATTATAGCTGAATGCTTTGCGCCTTTGATGGAAAAAGAAACCTCACGTGGGAAAGTTGGTGCATGAGTTCAACATAGGTACAGGATTGGAAATTACATATTTGTAGTTTGTCGATTACACTTGGTTGTTCTTTGAAGGCTCAACTTTGAATTGAGGCTGGGAATTTGAAAGGTTTGCTATGGTGTTTCAAATTGATATATGGGTTGAGGATAAAATATTGGTAAGTGCACATTAATAGGAATTGGTGTACCTTCAGAGAAGATTGAAGTGTTAGCACCAAGGTATGAAAAACTGGACTGAGCCACCTACTCTGATGACGAAAGAATTGGAGAAGATGATAATATGGATATGGATGTGGGCGATTTTAGGGATGAGGATTGAATATATTTGAACTTCTTTTTTTTGTAGAATTTGGTGGTCGTTATTTTTGTGTCAGATTTTTTTTTTTCTTTTAAACACTAAGGCATTTGATGCTATAGCCTACATGCATATATAGTGCTAGTCATTGATTGTTAACATATATATTTTTAATTTTGATATGATAGCTGTATTACCTTTTTGATATCTTAATCATATTCAATGATACATGCATTAGTATATTAAGATGCTAATATTTGTCATGTATTGCGATGGAAAATAGATGGATTATGGACATTTACATTTTTTTCCCTTTTTTTAAATATTTTCTCATTTATATTTCAAAACACAGGAAATATCCAACAATTCATGGTTCGATTTGATTCAAACCCTTTAACTATTCACGATTTGACAATCATGGCTATACCTACAGTTGCAGATGGGCAAAATTGGGGTTGATTGGTTAATTAGATTGTCCAACAAAACTCTGATTATTATAATTAAAATCTCCAATGAAATGAGAAAGAGAGCCACGGTTCCATTTTATTAGAACAAAGGAGCTATTCAAAACTTATGCATCACAAGAAGCTTTGGGAGAATAATAAAGCAAACGCCCGCAACAGGAATTTGGTATTTCTGGAAACTAGTTTGGGTTTATGTCAAGTAGGTCCAGGCTGTGAGCCATTTCCTTAGAAGAATACTGACGCAGTCAAGTGGAAGCTGAATCCGGTCGATAGTGAATCCAAAACCCTAAACCTAAAAATCAATAGTAAATCTTTCTGATCACAAGGAGAAATAGTGGATTTCACTTACCAATCAGCACTCGAATCCATTGTCTATCTTCAATTCATTGGGAGAATGGAGATAATCAAATCAAGGAGAAGGGAAGAGTAAAGTGCATACCCATCAACTATTATTGATAATATATGAAAGATAACAAAAGTTGAATTGAAAATTCCCTTACATGCCTTTAAATAATGTCCCAGCACACTTGAACCCTAAAATCTGTGATTAAATCAGATCCATCCATTTAATCTTAATAATGGTAAAAGGAGAATATTTAAAACAACCCGAAGGAATCCCAAGAAAATCCATCTCTGCCTAGAGATGACTTGAACCAAAGATTTACTAGGATTCTTACTTGATTTCCTATTTGACCACTTGTAGATCTTTTTTTATTTCAAATTCTTCCTCATGGAGAAGTCCTTATCCAGCTTTTATTATTAAGAAACTAAGCAGGAAAGAATCAAAATTTGAAACTACTTGTGTCATAAAAAAACTGGTTGCCCACTTAATTATGACTATGGACCCCCTATATGTAGACTTAATGGACCAGACACGCGATTGTTCTGATCGACCAGGCTTGGGCGACCAGCTTAGGCCTGGTTTGGGCCCAGTTCAAGTGGGTTCTGGCCTGGTTTAAGTGGATCTAAGATAGATGGGCTGTTTGGCACACTTAGATCCTTGTAGGCTGATTAGATGTCCGATCAGACCTAGTTTAGGATTGATTTGTATCCCTATAAAATTCAGCATATTTAATTTCAAATTTAAGACCCCATCTGGAGTCCATCTTGACGATTTAAAGTTGGATTTAAGACCCTTTTCTTGATTGGATCCCAAATGAGACGGATTGATAGACCCTTTGATTGATCAAATCGATCCCAATAATCAAGGGCCTGATCAATCATAGGATCAGGCCATCTGCTTCTATGTCAAATACTCATTGAAGAGGAGTATTGATATACGTGGTTTTATTTATCTAGAGAAATCATATGACAAGGTGCCAAGGCACTTAATTTTGGTGAACAGTGAGGCAAAAAGGCATTCTTAAACATGTATAAGGGGCCGTTTACACATCCAAGTTTCCTGTTTAAGTTGGTTCACACCAAGGGTCCACTTTAAGCTACTATTTATTCATCTTAATTATGAATGAGTTAGCAACACATCTAACATGGAGCCCCTGGTGTATGTTGAATTGTTGATTGCAAACGACATGTTGCTAATCAACCAAACAAGAAAGCAAGTGAATAATGAGTTGGGATTTTGGATGAAGACGTTTGAGTCAAGTGGTTAAAACTTGAAAGTTGTAGGTATAACACTGAACATATGGGTGCAACTCTAGTGGGTCAAAAGTGTGGAGAATTGAGATAGTCAAAATTGAATACAACCTAGTTTAAAAAGAAAAAAGAAAAAAGAAAAAAAAATAACTCTGAATATCCATAAAACTTTTGGACTGACCTGTGTTGAGACCACAAATTGCAAGTAAGCAATTACCATCCTCTGGTAGAGAGAATTGTAAAGGTTGTCAAATACAAGATGGCTCAGGCCCACTTGGGCCCAATATGGTGACATCCAATCTCGTTGGATTTGGTCAAATATTGCACAGATTTCTTTCCTTCCTTAATTTGATTGTAATTAGATTTAGTCTAATACTCTTTCTTTAATTAGATTGTAAATAGATTAGCTGATATGTAGAGCTGATTTGTAGCCTGATTTGTAGCCTTGGATAAGGCATCTGTATTCTATATAATGGGAGAGAATCTCCAATGAAAGACACACAAAATTATAGATCAAAATCTCTGTTACATGCTACGGTTGTTATGGTATCAGAGAGGAGCACATCAGTTTTTCATCTTTTGAAAAACCTCAAGAAATCTTTCAGAGAGAAATTCTTCTCTCTCTCGTGTAGCAAACAGATCAAGGATCTGTCCTGGTTCCAGAAATAGCACAGATCTGCAACATCTTGTAGTCTGATCTCTGTGGCCCACCACAGATCAACCCAAGTTCATCACAGTCATCCTTCTATCTTGATCAACAGTTACTTCAGAAGCTTGTGGATGTTATTTGACTCAGCAAGAGAAATCAGACAACTGATTTAGGATCTGGGAACTGTTCTCGTCAGGATCTTGGAGCATCTCATCGGGGGACCCACCTGCGATCATCACCAAATCGTCAAAGACTCTATAGCCTTGGTCGACCATTGATCCTTGTCTTTTTGGAGATTTTTTCTTAGATCAGAGGTAAGCTTTCTGATCCATCTTGTGATTAGTTCACTTTTTGAAATACTTTTCATCACAGCCGCACCAATTTTTGGATTCTACCTGGATTTTGTTCCAACCTTCACAGTTGGAAAGGGATTTTTATTCTTGTCTCCAGTCCCTCATCTGATCTTCCATCCGATCTCCTTGTGGACCCCACGAAGGGATCCAGCCAAGAAATTCTGGTCGTCTGGACTCTTTTTGGATTGAGTTGTTTTTGTGCTGTTGCTTTTGGACACCTCTGTGTACTGTGTGCATTTTCTATCCTATCTGTGATTTAGATTCTCACCTTCTGGTTCTAGTGCTGTTTAAATGGAGAAGTCAGAAGTGAAATTGATTCAATTTAATGGTAAAAACTATCCTGCATGGGCTTTTCAATTCCAATTATATCTTGAGGCCAAGGAATTATGGGGACTTGTTTCTGGTTCTGACCCAAAGCCTACAGAGGATGATAAAAAGATATCTACTTGGAACACCAAAGATGCAAAAATAAAAACATGGATCCTTGGGGCTGTGGACCCTCATCTAATTCTAAACCTCAAACCTTATACAACCTCCAAGGAGATGTGGGGTTACTTGCAGACAGTGTATCATCAAGACAATTCTGCACGACAATTTCAACTTGAGTGTGAAATTGCAGAATACAGTCAAGGCACCTTGTCCATTCAGGACTACTATTCTGGGTTCCGCAATTTGTGGGGTGAATACGATGGGATTAAATATGTCTCTGTTCCGAACAATGTTCTTAAAACTATTCAAGATCTTCAAGCCTCAAGTCATAGGGACCGGTTTTTGATGAAATTGCGTCCTGAATATGAGACTATTACATCATCTCTGCTGAGCCGGAGTCCATTACCTTCTTTGGATGTTTGTTTGAATGAGTTGTTGCGAGAAGAACAACGCCTTCGCACAAAAGCCCATCTGGAACAAAAGCACACTGAAACCTATCCTGTTGCATACTCTGCTAAAGGAAACACTCAGTCTCTTCAGATCTCACAGTCTTCTCCGACTCCTCAGACTCGTGATATGAGCAAAGTCCAATGCTACTCTTGCAAAAAATATGGACACCTTGCAACTCAATGCAACCAGAAGTTCTGTAATTACTGCAAGAAGAAGGGACATCATTACTGAATGTCGCCGCCGTCCACAAACTCGGACTCCCAATGCTTATGCTGCCCAGGTAGACTATTTTCCTGCTGACGCTGCATCCACATCTGTGCCTGCACAGCCTGGTTCGTCTTCCCCTGCTCTCACTCCCGAATTGGTCCAACAAATGATCATCAATGCTTTTTCTGCACTTGGCCTCACAGGTAAATCAAAAACTCCTTCCATTTGGTATCTTGATTCCGGAGCATCAAATCACCTGACTCATTCCAGTGCACAACTCTCTAGTTTGACAAAATATACTGGCAATGCTCATGTTCAAACAGCCGATGGCGGACATCTTCCTATCACTGCCATTGGAAATATTTCCAGTATCTTGCCCTTAAAGAATGTTTATCATTGTCCCAATTTAATTTCAAACCTTCTTTCTGTTGGACAACTTGTTGAAAACAACTATAATGTTTCCTTTTCTTCCTCTGGTTGTGTTGTGCAGGACCAGATGTCAGGGAGGGAGATCGCGAGGGGGCCTAAAAATGGAAGCTTATTTTCTCTTGATCTATCTACTCCGATTGGGAAGAATTCAGCAAATGATTTTTGCTTTTCAGCTCAAAATAATTGTCAATTGTGGCATAGTAGGCTTGGACATCCTAATTTTAAAACCATGTCTCACATGGTTAATTCTGGATTGTTAAACTCAATAGGATTTTCTAAGTTTGTTTCTTTTGATTGTGCTACATGTAAGATGGGAAAAAGTAAAACTCTTCCTTTTCCTGTCTCCACTTCTACTAGTATTCATTGTTTTGATTTAGTTCATAGTGATGTTTGGGGTATTGCTCCTCATTTGTCTCATGCTCATTATAAATATTTTGTGACATTCATTGATGATTATAGTAGATTTACATGGGTCTATTTTTTACATTCTAAAGCTGAGGTCTTTAATGTTTTCAAAATGTTTTTAGCATATGTTGAGAATCAATTTTCCACTTGCATTAAAATTTTACGTTCTGATTCGGGAGGTGAATATGTGTCTACAGAGTTTCAAACTTTTTTACAACAAAAAGGAATACTTTCTCAAAAATCTTGTCCTTATACCCCTCAGCAAAATGGGGTCGCTGAAAGGAAGAATAGACATCTCCTTGATGTTACTCGCTCTCTTCTTATTGAATCCTCTGTTCCTCCACGGTTTTGGACAGAAGCTCTTAGCACTGCTGTCCACCTGATAAATCGATTACCTTCCTTTTCTTTAGAAAATGAGTCCTTTTTCTCGATTATACAAAACTACACCATCTTATGATGCTCTGCATGTTTTTGGATCGGTGTGTTTTGTACATTTACCTCCTTCTGAGCGTAACAAACTTACTGCCCAATCTGCTAAATGCGCTTTTCTAGGATATGCTAGTCACCAAAAGGGGTTTCTGTGTTATGATCCTCAAATACGGCGCATTCGTACCTCCCGTAATGTTGTTTTTTTTTAAATCTATATTTTTTCCAACAATATCTTGAGTCTGTCGACTCCCCATCTGTTTTTTCCTTACCTGGTTTTTCGGACAAAACTCCATTTGTGAAATTTGATCCTAAATTTGTGTATCATAGGCGGAGTAATGCAGAAAACACAGATAGTCCCCCTACCGATCGCCCAACTACATCTGGTCCAACTGGAGACCCTCCCTTGCGTCGATCATCTCGGATTTCAGTACCTCCAACTCGTTATGGGTTTACCCACACTTCCTTGATGGCCACCATGTCTTCTACATCGATTCCGAACTCTTACTCTCAGGCTGTGCAGCATGAGTGTTGGAACAAAGCTATGCAGGATGAATTGGATGCTCTTGCGCAAAATCATACATGGGATGTGGTTCCGTGTCCTCCTTCAGTTAAGCCAATTGGTTGCAAATGGATATATTCTATCAAGCTTAAACCTAATGGAACTCTGGATAGGTACAAGGCCCGTCTTGTCGCTATGGGTAATCGGCAGGAATATGGTATTGATTATGAGGAGACTTTTGCTCCTGTAGCAAAGATGACCACTGTTCGGACTATTCTTGCCATCGCAGCATCCCAATCATGGCCTCTCTACCAGATGGATGTCAAGAACGCCTTTCTTCACGGCGATCTTAAAGAAGATGTCTATATGCGCCTTCCTCAGGGAGTATCATCTATCATCACCGGTGCTGTTGCCAAACTACGGCGTTCTCTTTATGGCCTTAAACAAGCCCCCAGGGCATGGTTTGAAAAATTCCACAATGCTCTTCAGCACTTGGGGTTTCATCCTAGTCCATATGATCCATCCATGTTTCTTCATCATACTTCTACGGGGATTACTATTCTTCTTGTTTATGTGGATGACATCATCATTACAGGTACCGATGCAGATATGATTCACCAACTTCAGGCCTCTCTTCATGAATCTTTCCACATGAAAGATCTTGGTCCTCTGCACTATTTTCTAGGTCTTGAAGTTCATCAATCTGCAAAAGGCATTGTACTTCATCAACATAAATATGCTCTTGAATTAATTGACATGGCTGGACTTCAAGGATCTGCTCCCGTCGATACTCCAGTCGAAGTCAATGTGAAACTTCAGCAAGACAGTGGGGATCCTCTCTCTGATCCTACACTTTATCGTCGCCTCGTTGGCAGCTTGATCTACTTGACGATAACTCGTCCTGACATCTCTTATGCAGTCAATTTAGTCAGTCAGTTCATGACTGATCCTCGACATCTTCATTTGGCTGCAGTCCGCCGTATTATTAAATACATAATTCGGACACCAACCCGTGGATTATTCTATCCGGCCAACAATTCCCTGACACTCAAAGCCTACTCAGATGCTGATTGGGCCGGTTGTCCGGATACTCGTCGCTCTACCACTGGATGGTGCATGTATCTGGGAGATAGCTTGATTTCATGGAAATGTAAGAAACAAGATAAGGTCTCAAAATCTTCCACTGAAGCTGAGTATCGTGCCATGTCTGCTGCTTGTTCAGAAATTCTCTGGCTTCGCGGGTTGCTTTCTGATCTCGGATTTCCTGCTGATAGTGCCACTCCTCTCTATGCAGACAATACTAGTGCAATTCGTATTACTGCCAATCCAGTTTTCCACGAACGCACTAAACACATCGAGATTGATTGCCATTTTATCCGCGATGAATACAAGCGTGATGTCATTAGCCTTCCTCACATCTCTTCTGAACTTCAAACTGCCGATATACTCACAAAGGGACTTCCGCGACCTCGCCATCAGTTCTTGGTTAGCAAATTGATGCTTGTGGATTCCCCAGCATCAATTTGAGGGGGGGTGTCAAATACAAGATGGCTCAGGCCCACTTGGGCCCAATATGGTGACATCCAATCTCGTTGGATTTGGTCAAATATTGCACAGATTTCTTTCCTTCCTTAATTTGATTGTAATTAGATTTAGTCTAATACTCTTTCTTTAATTAGATTGTAAATAGATTAGCTGATATGTAGAGCTGATTTGTAGCCTGATTTGTAGCCTTGGATAAGGCATCTGTATTCTATATAATGGGAGAGAATCTCCAATGAAAGACACACAAAATTATAGATCAAAATCTCTGTTACATGCTACGGTTGTTAAAGGTGTGTATGTTGATCCAACCACAGGAATAGGATACCATCAAAACTCCTAGGAACAAGAGCTTTGCATTGGGGAAAAAAATGGCTCCCCAATGAAATCCACTCACTGCTTCACATTCAGGTTAAACAACTATAGTTAGGATGTGTGAACCTTGGTTTGGGTGTCTCTCCTATAGTAAAGAGGCGATGGGATTCATGTCAATTGGATTTTAGTTTCCTTTCTTTTGTCCGAAAGGGTATTAGGTATTACTATTAGGTTTTGATCGAATCTTGATCCTCAGAGGGTTGTCTGGATTGGCAGTTTTATTTGAGATCCTAGTTAAGTATTGATTTTCACTATCGAGCTGCATCAAGAAGCTGCAAAAGTTCCAAACCAATCTCCAATAGATGGGATAAGGTTTTGATACTAATGGATAAGGTGGGCCCTCCTAATGGGTTTCTAAAGATGGATTTGGATGACAGTTTTCCTTGCAAATCCTAACATGTCCCGATTGACTGGTATTGTGTGCTAGAGTAGAGCATTGATGATGCAGTAGCACACAGTTGGCATATACTCATGGTCCACGTGGGACCCAAGGAAGTTTAGGAATTCTTTCTTAATTATTAGTAGCTTCTAATTTTTATTGAAGTAATTGTATTTAGAATTAGTTTCTAGTTTGGATAGGTTTATTATTGTGTTTCCTAATTTGATTAGGATTGATTTCTTAGGGTTAAGTTTCTTTTACTATTTATATGGCTTGTAGAGAATTATTTATGAGAGATTAGAATTGAGTTAATAGAATTCCTGTGTGGAGTTTTTGTTGGAGACTGTCTTCTTCGAGTAATTGTTCTTCGGAACCCTAATTGTGCCCCAGCATTTGCATCCTAACCCTAGGTTGCATCAATTGGTATCAGAGATCGTTCGGCGTGACTACCCCTATCCCTCCTTCCGTTCATCATCCCAACCATCCCTGCAACCCATCTCATCTCCGTAAATCCCAGACCCTAGACCGCCACCTCTCCACTGCCCCATCAGCCAATCGAAACACTCCAAACCCAAATCCCTGCAATCCCAAATCCAAACCTACCCACTGTCGAAACTACTGCCTGAGGCCCCAAAGCCACCCGCCAAAACCCATCAATTGAATCTCTTCTATTGCATGGAGGCTTGGTTGGGTGGAGATTCAAGGAGTGAAAGTTCTTCCAGGAAGAACTGAAGTTGGATCCTGTTTCTCTAATCCCATTATTGTAGAGTTGGAAAATGTCATGTGCTGAAGAGTCGAAGTCTATGGTGCCCTGTGAATTTCATGGTGACTTTCTGGAAATGAAAGATCTATTCCAAGATCTTTTACTTTTTAAAATCATGTATTTAGAGAAGCCAACTGAAGGCCTGATTCCCTACCCATAGTGGGAAGTGGGAAGTGGGAATCGTGGGAGTCGTCCTTTATCCAGAGTTAAATGCATCCTCAAGTTTTATGTATTGGTTCTCTCTCTCTCTCTCTCTCTGCCTTGACCTTAATTGCAAATTTTTTATACAAGTAGTTACTATTACTTCTCAAAATAGAATAAAATGCAAAAGAAAGAAAAATGCATCTGAAGGATTTGTGGGAGTCTCTCATCAATATGGTTGCATATATTTTCCCTGGTTTTTGGGGCATTTGAGAGATGAAATGGGGGTTCAGATTTATTCGAAGTTTCCAACCATGCTGTGACTTTTCTGCAGGGTTGGCAGCGCAAACTAGATCCGGATTACGATGTGATGCAGACATTACAGACATTGCTGTTCAAAGCTGACTGGGCTGAATCTCTTTTCTATACATTTGAAGGGCTCATGGCTCCATAAGAGTTACTCTAAAAAAAAAAAAAAATTCCTCAAACAATTTTGACATCAGAGAAAGATATGTATTTATTCTGTATGAGCAAAGCAACCTCTCCATTTGCAGAAATAATATTCGGTATTTTCTCATCTCTGTTTCTTTATCTTTTAAGATAAAACCTATGTTGGCTCAAAAAAACCGTGGTCATCTGCATTATTTGTTGTTGTTTCTTGCAATCTGTATAATTTACGTAGCATTCACAATTCCATCAATAAAAGTAGTGAGATATAAACCAGAGTAAAGAAAATGGGGAAATTTTCCCTACCTATTTGGTTTTTGCTATTGTTTGTTTTCTGTATTTCATTTATCTACTAGTTTTCTTGGGTGATCTAAGGGGTTGTTTGCCTTGTGTAAATATTACATGTGCAAATGAGATCTATGTTATATGTTTCTTACTCTACACATTTTAGGCCTTTCTTTTTTTTTTTTTTAAATTAAGATATCACAATGATTTTACTGTTAGATTTAACCTAATCATAAAATCATCTTTAATAAATCAGATCTTTATAACATAACATGATATCTAAACACATGCATACATGACTCCATTGTAGGGTTGAACGTGTGACAGGATATGAATATTGTTTATTTTATTATTTGGCCACAATCGCAGTGCCAATGCCCATACAAAAAAGTATGAACGCAATCTGCTATAGATTGATTAGATTCCATCCAGGGCTCCACCCTACAATGATTGATTAGATTCCATCCAGGGTTCCACCCTACAATGGAGTCATGTATGCATGGAGATGTCAACCACTGTCCCAAATTGCCAAATGACACTTTATTTTAAAATCTTGTTAAGTTTATAAGATAGCTTATCCTTTAGCTGGCTCCCCTTGAAAGACAAAAAGTGGGCAACTCTCTCTCTCTCTCTCTCTCTCTCTCTCTCTCTCTATTAAATGGTAGGTGCTTTTGTTGCATTGACTAGAGATGATGTCTCTATACACACAGCGCATCATAAAAAAAGTTTTATTTCCATCTTGAAGTGTTACGTGATGTGTCTTTGGGTATGAGAGGTCCTACACATTCCCAACTCGCTATATTTTTGTGTGCTCATATCTGCTCCGAGGAAGGATTCCATGTATTTCCCTTTCCATGATTCCATGGCTGATGCATTATTTCTCCATTTTATTTCCTTTACAAATTTCCTTAATTGTCTTTTTTTCCATTTCATCTAGAGAAGAGTTGGACGCACCCTCACACACGGGGAGAGGTTGGCTGCAACAAGATTTTGACCAATACTTCAGTTTGGTTGGACCCTTGATTCTAGGGTTGTAAACGGGTCGGTTCCGGTCCAGGTCCATGGATCCGGATCTGGAACCATTTCGCAACCAATTTCTTGGCTATGCAACTGGAGCCAGAACCATATATGGGACGGGTCTGGATCCGGGTCCGGGTTTATGTAGATAATGAAATTAAAAATATATGGATTTTAGGAGAGAGTTTCTAAAATTGAGGTAATATATCGGGTCTCGAGTCTGAACCAAGGTGGAACCGGATCCAGATTCATTTACTTATCAGGGCCTAAATAAAGAACCAGACCTGATTTTTAATGGGTCGTAACCTCCGGAGAATCGGGTACCTGTTTACATCCCTACTTGATTCATAAAAGAGAGTAAATAAAAACTTAATTTGGTATTGTTCATCTTAAATTATTTTAAAAGTGTTGTTCGATGTAACTAAGATAATAAGTAAAAGGCGGTAAGGATGGAGTTCCAATATATTTTAGGTTTTTGGACTGAATCCTTAAAAATTGGTCCGAGCCATGGGCCAAACTCTATTTCTATGCTAATCATTTTCGGCTGAATTCTTCAATCATTGTCTCAATTTTTAATTGGATCTGAATCCATGGATACGGAGCCTGGTCCCTTTTCATTTTTTCCTTCAGATCCGTTGAATAGTCAGGTGAGTGGGGGTCTGTTGTTACTAACAGACCCAAAACCCAACCCGATAATTAAGGAAGCATTTCTGTTCCCATTGATAAATGATTAAATGGTCAGGCTCGCATTGAGTCCATTCTTGTTATTTAACCTTCTAAACCAACTCAACCAACTAAATTGCACCATCAACTGAAGGTCTCGGACGTGAAAGAAACCAACACCACGACTGGAAATCTATGTGCGTTTTGGCGATATTTTCACCCGCTTACCCAACCTGAATGGAACTTGGTAATTGAGGATTTGGGTTAACTACATTTAACTTCCTGGCTAGATTCGGCAAACATTGTCAATACAATTTGGTATTCAACAGTCTCATGTACCTAACCGATGGCCACCCCAAGGATGTAATAGGGGCCATTGTTTATACATGTCTCCCTTTGTTATTATTATTATTTTTTGTTGAGAGGGGCTTCTTTGCCTAACCTTTTAGCCGGTTGACTTTTAAATACTAGCCAAAACATTGTCATTCCCTTCTTGCCTTCTTCCACATCCTAGCAGTTTTCAAGGCAAAAGAATTCCCACTTGCATCTCAATATTTATAGGGTTCTTTTTTTCATTTTTTTTCAAAGTCACAATCAGACTCTTTCCAATTTCAAACACATGCATAGAGCTTGTTTAATGGAATATCTTCTAATTTCCTACTAAAAGACCTTATTTTTATTTGGTTCTCTTCCAATGAGATATTATTTGGTCATATTTTACATCTGTGGATAAAAGAAGAAGAAGAAGAAAAACTCTTTGCTCCTTTGGGCAAGGGCTTAATTGCTAGATGTGCTATCACTATTTTTACTGCTAGCCTACTGTGTTTTCTATTGATTACGATGTAAATATTATTTTCATGTGTTAAAAGGCCAATTATATGTTTAATTATGTCTCATTATGTCTTAAAAAGCTAATAAAGTAAATAAAGTTGTTTGCCATGAGTGGGTACTTTTTTCAGACAATGGGGGAAAACTTTAACATGAGTGGGTTCTAGTTACTAGAGAGTTCCACAATGTAGTTTAATAAATGAGATAATATGAAGCAGCATTATGATATAAATATTAAGTTTCTATTTAATCTATGGGTAGTAGTTCGGTTGGTGAGGCACCTCCCTTTCATAAAAACAATCAAACCCCAATTTCTAGCTGTAGAACTGAGGGTGATAAGTGTGATTGAGTGGGTGTGTTGGTATACATTGAAAAAAAAAAAAAAGTTTCCATTAGGTTCAAAACTGCACTTCTACATTGAGACTACATGGGAGTTTACCCGGTTTCGCTCTGGGCCTAGATGGATTAGTTGGGAACCCTCTGATAGCAGGAAAAAAAAAACACTTTGTTTTTTCCCTCTTTATCAAAATTTCAAGAGTTGTCTTGACTGTTGTCTCACTGTTACACATTATAGATTGACCCAAATGGTTGGATAAGAAGTGTTTTCGCTAAAACCTGATTTTATTCAACTCACACAAGTATCTCACAGGGCCTTTGAGATAATAAAAGGCAGAACAAGTAGCCACAAAATTACATTTTAATTTGATAGAAATGCAAAATTATGCATACACAATTTTTAAATTTTATAGATTATTTAAACTTACACACACATAATATTTTATTAATAATGATTAAATAGCTCATGAACAGAGGAAATATGGTTGATCATTGAAGGGACACATACTAAGAAATGTATATAATATTTGATTAATAATACATAACTAGTTCATGAACCGATGGAAGTGGGTTGGGACTTGGGACATCCAAAACCTGAACCTTATTAAGTCTAATAGGGCGAGGCAGCAGTGATTTAGGAGAATTACATCTACATGATGAAAGTATATAGCGGTTTTAAAGGCCTAAATAGCTTGAGTTATATTCATATTTTTTAGAGTCTAATCAGCTTTAATCATATATCATTTAAAAAAGAAAAAAAAAACTTTTGGAACTCTTTTAGTTTCATCCAATTAAACTTATACACTCTTCATTTTATTTTAGATTAGGATCTGTTTTTCTTAGTTGGTACAAGATGTGAATGCAACACATAGATTCCACTTCGGATCTGCATTCAAATTTAAAACCAAATCTATACAAATAGATCCACCCCTAACCCAACCTGTTTGCATTCCTAATTTGGAGTTTTAGGTCCAACCCATATCTCAGTCTTGGCTGAGCCAGGCTATGCTAATTCGAGCTTGGCCTCTTCCAAGTTGCATCTCTGTACAAGAGAATATAACTCTATTAAATTCAAAAAGTCAGATTACACTCAACAAAAAGAAGAAGAAAAAAAACAACAACAACAACAACTACAGCTAGAGCAAGAGCACCAACTAACAAACAGGTGGAGTTGGGGAGACTGGAGAGGGTGCGCACTGCGCTTCACGTACCCCATAAAAAACAATGGGCTAGCCACGTCTGATGACTATATATAAATAAGCAACAAGGCCCACATTTCAGCATCACCCAGCCGACCATCTAATGCCATCCTCTCTTCCAAAAAGGAAAGCTAAACATCTCTTTCAACCCAAAATTCTCTATAAATCAATCTCTCTCTCTCTCTCTCTCTCTCTCTCTCTCCCCCTCTCTCTCCCTCTCCCTCTCTGGTTTCTCCGCTGTCTTCTTCCGAAGCATCGATTGTAGCTAGTCTGGGAGCTCTTCTATCTCTTTGATTTTACGAGTAAGTGAGATTCTCATATATGTACTTTTGCATTATTCTTTCATAGAATTATACTTCAGGAATGATGGTCATCATCATGTCTTTCTCTCACCAAAAAAATCTAAAGACTTCGGGGGGTGGGTCTGTTTCTTGCATAAATGGGTCTTCCAATTCTCATGGTTGGGAAAAATATACAGACATGTGATTGATGGGTGTTATGGTATTCTTTCTTGTTCTTTAGTTTTTCTTTCTTTTCAATAGACCGTTATTCTTCTGAATAAAGTTTTGTGTACCTACTCTACCAAACCAATTTGGTAGATACATAAATGTAGAGTTTTCTAAAAATAGCCATAATATAATACCAAAAAGCGTATTTCCGTTCATGTGGTCCACTTGAATACATGACAATCATGGAAAGCGAAATAGATAGGTTTGGATGTGGGTCATCTGTGTGTGCAATATTTTTAGTTTTTGGTTCTTCAAAGTGTAGATCTATCTATTGAGCAGATTTGTTATGAGAAAATTTAATGGTGGCTATTGTGCAAATTAGTGTCGTACTAGGAATAGAGCAAAAAAAGGTATTGAATTGATTATAATAAAGAGGCTCCACTAAAAGGGGACTGGCCAATTGCTAATAAAATCTGGTGAGGCTTGTAAAAGTCCACCTGAGCTCACTTATGATTACTCCCATCAAACACATATTTATTATTGAATTGATTGTGTTAACAGAAATAGAACAAACTAAAGCGCAAGTTATATTTTACTCTAAAAGAGGGCCGCTACCAAATTGATCTGAAGCTTGCTTTGCTTTCTATCGTTGTTGTATTTTCATTAGTTTTACACATGATCAATTTTCCCCAAGAAGGTAATATAGGATAAGAGCTTTTGTTTTTTAAAGTGATTTAGACTAAAAGTGGATTGCAACTTCTTCTTTTTTTATCCTTTTTTATAAATTGTGGGTGGCTGAGAATGCTCTGAGCCATGCTTCCACAGGGATTGGTTGAGTTAGTTCAGGATAAAATAATACTAGTATAATCTTCTTGGGTGTTTAATTTAATCTTATGTCTGTTGGTGTCTTTGGCGGACTCTGTATTTGCTACCCATGGATGATATTCTATTCCTTTCAACCATTGTTTTAATTTTTTTGCTACTAAACATTACTTGGGGATTAAATTTAGATCCCTCCATTATTATTATTATTTTAAAAAGGAGAAAACGATCACTATCATGTAAGCCTAATTGAGTTGTCAGTGAACTATATCTGAATATAATACATTAATGAGGCCCAACCCAAAAATACTTGAATTTGGGTTGGGGTTGATTGGCAAGATGAATATAATACATTAAGTATCAACAATTGAATTTAACACGCCTCCCATGAGTTTCTAAATCTCTGACTCTGATACTATCTTAATAAGATTAACATCAAAAGATTAACCTGTTAGCGAATGGCATAAGAATTAATTATATCAACAGTCCCTGGGTGAGAAGTCTTCAATTTGCTCTTTCAGAGTTGTCCACCCAAATTATTCATTCAAGGGCTTTGATAGAAGAGGAAAAAATATATATCACAATTGAATTTAAAATATTTTTAAAAAAAATATGCATTTTAAAAGATTTAAATAAAATTTTAATTATTTTTTTTATCAGTGAAATATAACAAAGCATTGATAGTTGCAAAACTAGAAAATCAATTAAAAAAAAAAACTACCCTAGCTGTTTTTAGCATTATTATATTTCTCTTTAGTAACCCCTTCATCATCTATATTAATTGTTATTTTTATTTGACTTGTATTTAATATATTATATAATCATGCTGATGTCATGGCTTCACCAAAATGTCAAAGGTAGACTAGTTTCCAATCAACCCCAGCATTTACCAGCTTGATGACAGGTTTGATATTTTTTAAGACATTGGTCCATTGCCATTTAAAAATAGAGTAGATTCCCATAAGAATAAGAAGTAAAATGGTTGATGTCCCTTTCCCTATTTTAGTTTGTATCCTATGAAGCAGCACTGATAGGGTTTCTAATGCAATGGAAAAGTCAATAAATAGGGACCACCTTCTTGAATCAAAACCGCTCAGATTAAGCTTCTTCTCTTGTTCTAGTTGTGATCCAAACTTCACTCCAATCAAAATAATGCTCGTTTTTAGATGGGCGACATGTGAACATGTGATTGAAGTAGAAAGAATAATAATAAAAGCAAAGAATCAAGTGTATATTATTATGAATATTACAAGTGATTGTTGGGTCCTAGATGGATTAGAGTGAAATCTGATTTAGTACTGAAACAGGGGTAGATGTTTAATTGGAGTAGGTCTCGACTCTCGACTGAAGGTGGTTCCCAATCCCATGAGTGTGTTTTATGCTTCATTAAAGTTTGAATGACAGAGGAATTCTACGAACATTGCGAACAGATGAAAGACTCTAGTGAGTAAAGATCTCATACTACTCAAATTCCAGTTCTATGAAAAAAAAATTAAGAACAATTCAGTGGAATGTGGAATCTCCTTTCAATTTATAGAGAAGTTTAAGAAATTCTACTCAACACTACATTGAATTTTAGGAGATATTCAAGAAACTCACTTCTTTTGTACAGTTTGTCTGTCAATCAATCAAGGGGATTTCACTAAAAATATAAAATAGAGGGGCCCTTTTAAGGTTTTATAAAAAATATAGGGCCCAGGGTTAGAGAGATAGCTTATATATATATATATATATTATTATTATTATTCAAGCTAAGGGGTTGGGTCCCTGAGAGACTTGCACACATGCAAGGAGGACTAACTCACACATGCGAAGTAATAGGAACTCGCACATGCAAGGGATCACTCGGGTGAGAACTGACGCGTCTTACCATTAGAGACATGACTATGCGTGTGTGAATCCGGAGCCTAGATAGTTATTTCCTTTTCTTCCCAGTTAACCTCTTATATTGATGCTATTTACGCAGGTATCTTCTACTTTTCTTTTTATGCTTTGATAAATACTTAAACACCACACATACCCCCTACCCATTAAGCCCCTCACCATCAGGGCTACACAATCATGGATCGATCATTGGTTGTTTTTTAGCAGGATCAGTGCATCACACCACTGAGATGCCAAAGGATCCCCATGTTTAATTTGTCTTTTTTTTTTATTTTAAGAAAAGCTATTTAAAGAGTCATTGTCAGTATTTTTTATTTTTATTCTTTATCTTTTTCTATGGTGAATAGACTCACACACACTCACAAAAGTCCCTCACCCTCAGCGCTACAGCTAGGGATTGATCCCGGTTGGAAGCGCCTCATCATTCGACAACCAGCTAATTGGCATAATTTTGAGGTTAGATGTTGTCGTTTTCTTCTAATCTCTATTTTTTTTTTTTTTTTGGTAAATAATCTCTTTGTTTGTTTGATAAAATGAAATCCTCCAGAAATTTCCCAAATCTTGCCTCAAGGGAAAGTTCCGTTTCATTTCATTTTACTTTGAACTATTTTGGCCGGGCATGAGACCAAATCAGTTCCTGTTGAAGCTTGGTCCAATTACACCAACTGCCTATGGAAAAATCATTGGACTGGTCTTCAAAATAGCCCAGTTTGAATGGGTCAAAGGCTCTTATTTTCTGTGCTTGTCACTTTTGTAAGATGCTTTTAGTGGAGAAAATCTGAACTACTTCTATTCAATTTCATGAAAATTATTTCCTTCAGAGGGTGCTGAAACCACTTTCCTGCAAGGAAAAGAAAAATAGCAGAGCCCAGAATTCCAGCACAAACATGTCCAAAGTCCCACATTGTGTAGTATATTGTCTGGGAGATCAGAGCCAACCATCTAATGGACCCCACCTCAATGATACAGAAAATCACAGAGGCCACACATGGATGCTTTCCAAATGGTTGTTAAAATTTTTTTGCCAATGGTCCCTTACACGCCTTTCGAGCTCTATAGAGGGGCCCACATAATGATAATCCGGAGTGTTCAACTCTTCAAGATGAATGTCATCCCCACCCATTGCATTTCAAATTTCATTTCCACAGCAGTTCGTCCATCACAAGATTGTGCGCATGAATGAAACAAAATGAGCACAATCTTATATATTATTAATGATATGTGGGTGAAGGATATAAGAAGAAGATGCAGATAGGACATTCACTTTTCTAGGATTTGAATTACAAAAGTGATGACTGTATAATCATTTCCCATCTTTCCTTGGCTTAATTTCTATTAAAGTGGAGTTTAGGTGATGGTCATTTTTTTATATATCAACTTTTATTATTCATTTTTAACCATTTATAAGAATACAAAGTCTTCAAATTTTGTGGAATACTATTACTGGAAACAAAAATGGCTTTAGGGCCTATTTCGAATTCTTGTCCGAAGAATTTAAATTCTCTAAAAAGTTGTCCATTGAGGTGGAATTCTGAAATCCTCCTCTTTGATAAATTATTTAAAATTACAAAAAATTGCAAAGATATTTTGTAATTCCAAAGGGCTATTCGGGACCTTTTAGGTGGTTGAAATTTAAAATTCTGGTAAAAGAATATAAAGGATTTAATCGGAAAAATCACTTAATGCGCATGTGTTACGCGATCAAACACTTTAGCAAGTGGGGCACCAATTAGAGTAATTGGGCCCAATTTCCTTTTTTTTTTTTACCTATTTGACACATCGTCGGCGCTGACCTTATTTACACTGAATAAGGTCGGCGATGATCCTGTCTGCGAACCATATTTAGGGCTCATATCCCTATTTCTTCTCATTCTTCTATTCTCTCGTCCACTATACCGTCGAGACTAACCTTGGGCAAATGTTGAAGAGTGGTTGTTTCCATTTCCAGAATCATCAACCTTCAAACTGAATTCACCGGCTGCTTCTCTTTGCTCCCATTGTCTTTTCCATCGTCCGTGATTTCTACCGACACCCTAGAGGTATCTATCTCCTTCCGTTTTTGAATTATTGTCAATGTTTTTGTATTTTCCCTCCTTTTTGTTTTCCCGCCATCCTGCATATGATATCAAAGTGCATGGTAGGTTAGCTTCAACGTCGTTGTTCGATTTGTACATTGTTTGTTTGCATTGATTAGGGTTTGTAGATTCCAAATTTGAGGCATTTTCAGTTGAAAATGACGATGGAGGATTGAGGCTTGTTTTAACACTTCCAGAAAAGTTTGAGTGAGAGTTATTTTCGTTTTGACAGTTCCAAACTTGAGGATGATGTATGCCGTCAAATGCCACTAGTGGTTCATTTGTTCCTTTTTTTGTTTTTTCATTTTGACAATGTCAGTGGGTTCATATGCTAGAATTAGCCTCTCAAAATCTAACCGTAGCCTATAATGCATCAATTCATATGTGAAAAAAAGAAGAATGATCCCTATTCAAAGAACCACATCCACATGAGTGATCGAACCATATCATCTCCTCCTTACATGCCCTAAATATTGCACACAACAGGTAGAATGCGAATTGATGACACATTTGAACTACAGTACCCACCATCTCTAAAAGAATTACACCACAGCATTTAATGCCCGGAGCTTCATCAACCAATCATCACCTCACTCCCCAAATAGATCATTAGAGTTTCAATGACTCTACACCATTAGTTATCTTGAAATTGGTACAAGGGGCTTTCTTTAGTAAATAGCTAGTTGTGACATTTATATACTAATACAGTCTATATCCCCTATCATTTCAAGAAATCAAGGTGAATAGCTACTTGCAAACTTGCAACCGATAATCTAGAATGTAAATAAAGAAATAAAAACAGATCTATGGTTTCAATCCATCAGTGTTGGTTTTGTTTATTTTAAGCTTTCCTTGCAGCTTGAATGATTGATATAATGGGTGTTTTGTTTTGAGGGCAATTGAATGAATAGTTGGTTATATGTTTTTGCTGCTCTTTGGGTGGTGTGTAAATGTAGAAATGCAGTTTATGGGTTTCATTTGATGATTTGTGTTTTGTGCTTTATGGTGGAATAAGTTTTAATGTAGACATTGTGTGGCTTGAATACCTGATACAATAGGTGCTTTGTGTTTTAGGGCAATTGAATGGATGGTTATATGCTTAGCTATTCCTTAGGTGATGTGGAAATGTGGAAATGCAATTTTTTATCATTCAATGATTTGTGTTTTTGGTGGAATCAGTGTTGATCTGCGCACTGTTTGGATTGATGAACAATTTCTTGGCTGATTTTATTCATTTCATTTCTTCTTTGTGGCTTAAATGCTTGTTAGAATAGGTGATTTGTCTTTAGGATAATTGAATAGATAAATAGTTATATGTTTAGCCATTATGTTTGTGGCTTAAATGCTTGTTAGAATGGGTGGTTTGTTTTTAGGATAATTGAATAGATAAATAGTTATATGTTTAGCCATGATGTAGTTATATCTTCTTTGTGCTATATGTGTTCTTTTAAATACGTTGTAATGTAACTTGTAAATGAAGTGATGCTGTCTGTGGATGTTGTGAATTTTCAACTGTAAACTTACGAGATGTGCATAATTGTTTCTTAATTGTATATGTGATGTTGATTCAATGTCAAATGAATGCATGGTTTGTTTGTGCCTGTATTTTAAATGCATTATTTATCTTTTTCTTGTTGTATACATAATTGTATTTTGATGTAAATGTCATAGTTCCAGCATTTCATTTTTTTTTCCTTGTTTATACAACGTCATCACCGACACTGTAGCACTAAAAATACTTAAGAATGCATGGAAAAGTTACAACTATTGGTTGAAAAATTAGGAAACTTGCATCGGTGATGACCTTATTTTACACTGCTAAGGTCATCACCGACCCTGTAATGGTTTCATTGAAGTTGTTACCTAGAAAAGTTAAAACTTTTGCTAAAGAAAAAAAAAATTGCGTCGATGGTGACCTTATTTTACACGGTTAAGTTCATCACCGACACTGTAGCACTAAAAATATCTGAGGATGCATGAAAAAGTAACAATTTTTTATTGAAAAATTAGGAAACATGCTTCAACGATGACCTTATTTTACACTGCTAAGGTCAGCGCTGATGATGTGCCAAAATAGGTAAACAAAAAAAAAAGAAAGAAATTGACCCCAATTGCTCTAATTGGTACACCACCGGTTAAAGTGTTTAATTGCGTAACGCGTGCGCATTAAGTGTTTTTTCCAGTTAAATCTTCAAGAATATATATAGCATTTCAAATGCTAGGGAAACTTACAAAAAAAAAAAAAAAAAAAAGGAACTAGGGAAACAAGCTAGCACATCATGTCAAAAAAAACTCAATCTTTTAATATCCGAAAGGAACATGCCTGGAGATATGATATGGTAAAATGATTCTAGCAACTGTTGATAAGTTAGTTACGTGCAGAAAATTTAGCACATCAATGCAATTACATTCCCAATATTTAAAGTTAGTTGAAGGAGATGAGGTGGTACAACTCAAAGGACTAGTTACAAAATTCTAAAAAAATCCCACATCATGCTCCTTTTTGCATTATGTAGGATTTATGTCATCATATTCATGGAAAATGACCACAAAATTTTCCTTTTTGGAGTTACTTTTGATTAGCCATTGACATCATAAACCACCCTCCTTCACAGAGCAATTGGCCCAAATTTCCCAGCCTGATTGATGATTCCATTGTTGGATCCATCAAAAGTGTACTGCTATACTTTCTTCACCAGCAAAATTTAAAGATAGTATCACATGATTAGATGTTTGAAAGTTGGCCCCACACATTTTAAAATCCAACCATAAGATCATTTCTCATCAATCTTTAATAGGAGTTGGGCCTGCCACTTAAAGGGTCCAGCTCAACATATGCCTTATGTCCTTATAAACAATTATTTATTGAAGATTTGCCCTTATTAGAGGGGAATAAAAGAAAAAGGAATTCGGATCTGATCCATGTCTCTTGGTCCACTTTGTCTATTAGAGCATGACATCCCACTACCCCTCCGAACCCGAACCCGAATCTACCACCTCCACCCCTCGATCCGACCGCCAGCCCCACCCACAAGAGTCGCCGGTCCGGCTAATGTGCAGCTTCGGGGGCCGGGTTCTCCCCCGCCCCCACGACAACCAGCTCCGCTATGTAGGCGGCGACACCCGCATCGTCGCCATCCATCGGTCGACCCCCTTTGCTGCCCTCCAATCCAAGCTCTCCAAGCTTTCCAACTCCTCCTCCGACGTCTCCCTCAAGTACCAGCTCCCTAGCGAAGACCTCGACGCCCTCATTTCCGTCACCACTGATGAGGACGTCGAGAACATGATGGAAGAGTATGATCGCATCGCCCACCAAAGGTTAACTTTCTTTCTGTCGTGCTTCATTATTTAAGATTTTTCTCCAATTTATTTTGAATAGTTTGGGTTTTGTATATTCAGCACGAATTCCAAAACTGCAAGGCTTCGCCTATTTCTCTTCCCTACAGAGAATAGTGAGGGTGAGGCGCTTGGGTCGCTCTTAGGCGGATCCTCCAAGCGCGAAAGCTGGTTCCTTGATGCCCTCATAGGTCGTGGCCTTGAGCGGGGCCGATCCGAGGTTTCTTCCATCATCTCCGACGTACCTGACTATCTATTTGGCTTGGATAACTCGGATGACTCCAAGCCGGCCAAGAACCGGCCGGTTCTCTCTGAAAATGTGTCGGTCATGTCGGACCCGGGCTCGCCCGCCCCACCCATCACCTCACCCTACTGCTCTACCTCCTCTCCTTTGCCCGACTTGCCACCCGTCAGGATTCGGGTTGAGAACCAGGTTGAAACCAAGCCGACCCAGATGGGTGGAGACCTAGTTCAACTCGCTCGGCAGCCCTCCGGGTTTGCACCAAACCCGGTTTGGCATTATATCCAAGACCCGAACATGCATGGGCCGGGCATGCAGCAGATGCCAGTTTATTACGTCCCAGCCGGGCATGTTCCGGCCCGGCCAGTCACAATGCATGTGCCTTATGGACATCAGGTTGGGCCTGCAGTGTCGGCACCGGCTCAGATCCCGGTCGGGCTTCCACATCCAGTTCCAGGTCAGGTATACGGGCCGGGATATGAGTATTCTGTGGGTGTGGGCCATGATGGCGTGGCCCAGCAGCAGCAGGTGTATTACACAGCGGCTAGAAATGCTGGGCCCTATCCGACGGCTGCGATTGCAAGGGAGATGCAGGGAGGAGGGAGCACGGATATGCAGATGGGCAGGGTTTCTGGTCACATTGAAAGGGTTTAATGTCCATTTGCTGTAAGTTTTATATACACTGTAATTTTGTGATTGTGATTCATGGTTGATGCTGTAAGTTTTATATATACTGTAATTTTGTGATTGTGATTCATGGTTGATGCTGTAAGTTTTATATATACCTTTTTTTTTTCCTTTTAGCTATGTTATAGGTTGGATTGGGTGTTGTCGGATTTTCAATGTTAAATACACATACAAGATTGTGATGGTTTTTGAATTAGTTCTACCTTGGCTATGATAAGACTTTTGGCTTAACTATATCATCAATTTCTTGCCCATTGTTTTTTAAAGCTCTTGAGACTTAGCTTGTGTTATTCTGTCATTGTGTTAAGAGCTTGTGTTCCCATTTCAAAACATTTTGATTTCTTTTTATTTAGTCATGTCAAGATAAGGAGCTGCCTTTTGATCCAAACTGGGTCAGGTTAGGCCATATTGGTTTGGGTTTGTTGGGCTTGGCAGTTTGGGATGGACCCCACACAGAGACTGAGACTGAGGTTGAAGAATTTCAGACAAAGCCCAACCTGAGACCAACCAATCCTATACAATATATCTATTGCATGTGCATCATCCATGGGCCTGAGTTGGTAGGTGGTTTTGGGGGTATAGAGGAAAGGCAGTACTAGACAGTAGTTTTGGATAACTGAGATGGCTCCCCAGGAAGAAAAACAACCGTCCTCATGGGAGATAATTGATGACTTTAAAATCTAACTTTCTGGCTGTTGGGCCTAAGATTACTCCAGATTCAGGGTGTTTAGTTCCATTTGTGAAAACACCAGATTGGGTTAACCTGATTACAAATTTGGAGGTGATTTTGGTGTTGCTAAGCATATGTGAGTTGCTATTGCCTCAAATATGTGGGTTGTCTTGAGAACATTCGTCTCCTAAGAAAAAGAAAAGGACTACAATCATCTCTTACCTTGATTCCTTACATAAAAGGTGAAGGACTTCGTTCTGAACTGGAGATTAAATAGTTATACTCTTTGACCTATTTAGGGCCAGATCCATGCATTTGCCGCCCTAAAATGGAGCTAACTGCAGTTTTGAACTTACAACCTCTGAGTGAGCCTCAACATTTAATTAATATGTTGTTATGTGATAAGTTGGTGGGTCAAATAACAAGTACGGACTCATTCAAATTCAACCAATTTATCACTTGGGTCACAAATGTCAACCTGAACAAAACCCAAGAATATAGGGGTCAACCCAAAAACAGATTCACATAGGTGGGGCCACTTCTGAATTACCATCAAATAAAGACTAGCAGAAAAAAGACAGTAAAATAAACTAAATATATTTATACATTTTAGAAATTATCAAAATATGACTAAAACAATGAAATATAGTAATAAAATGCAGTGACTAATTGATGTTGTAATAACAGTAAAAATGATATATACCCCTTTTTTTATATAGTTGTAAGAAGCATTTGACAGTTTATAACCAGTGGTGAAAACATATTTACTACTATCACTCCAAAAACCTTCCCTCTCTGAGAAGGTTTAGTGACAATGATGAGAGAAGAAAGCTAGCAGATATCCTCCAGGCCATCAACCACCACATATTATATCTGAGTCTGCATTCACTTGACTAGCTGCCAACCCAAAAATGAAACCATGTGCACTCGTGAACACCACTACTTGCCCCTTGAAATTAGCTTTATCTACAATCCGGATCCTGTTCTGGATGTTTCACTTGCCAAACGGATTTGGGTCTGGATACACAATGTTCGAACCGGACTTGACCTGTTTGCGGCCTGTACTCCTCTCCAAATCTGAATTGAGGAACCAATTTCAGTTCTGGGGTGGAGGAAAGGCCCTGTACATGGGCCCAAATCAATGCTCCAATACTTTTATTTTTATACTTTTTATACACTTTTACACACAAGATTGAGAGTTGGGATCTTATGAGGCCAGGGATCATAGAAGTCATGTATGTAGTAGGGCCACTAATTAAAATCAAAAGGGATAATAGCAGATTACCTACCTGTACTTTTCCTGTATTTCAGACTACCCCCCTGTAGTTTGGTATTTTCTACTAAACCTACCTGTATTTTAAATCACAATGCAACTATAGACGGCCGTGACGGAAAAGATGGAATGACGAAATTACCCCTCCATATATAAATCGTGTCTTGCCCTTTTCGATCAGTTTGGCAGTTTTCACTTGTGGTTTTAAGGTTCGTCGTTGGAGAGGTGATTTTGGGAGAAACCGCTAGGGTTCTTCATTGGCGAGGCGGTTTTGGGAGAAACCAACCCTCCTTCAAAAGGGTCCCCTCTTGTGCTATCAAGAAGCTTCAACAATTGTGGAGAATCCATCAAGAAGCTTCAACGATTTCAAAGGTATGTATAATCTCGAACTCTTAATAATATCTGATGCCGAGGGTTTTGGGGTTAGGGTTTTGATAAAAAATATATATATATTCTCTAAGTGCATGGATTGTAAAGTTGTTGATGGGGTTTGTGCTATCACTATGTGAAATTTGCATTAGAAAATTGTCTCTTTCTGTGTTTCATTATAGTGAATGTGGATGAGTTTTTCGACTACTTTTAGTGGATGTATGACTTTTCGTTATCTGATATAGTGATGTTGTGTGAAAATGGCCCCCTCTTGTGCTATCTATTTCATTCCCTTTTTGTATTTTTATAAATGTTGGTGGAATAGGATCCCCACCTGTCTGCATTGTGTCAGCTGCTTTTCAGCTAGATAGCACCTAATTTTCACAAGAGGGGAACACAGTGACAATTTTTTTTCTTTCTGTCTCTTTCTGTCTGCATAGTGAAAATAGAGACCACAGCCAGATAGCACTCAATTGTCTCTATTTGTCTGCACAGTGAAAATGGATGGGACAACAGTGATAGAATTTTTTTTTTTTTTTTTTTTTTTACATCCATGGTTTTGTCAAACACCCAATTTTCTATGTGATTGTAAATGAATTTGCCTCAAAGAAATATCCTTTACATGCAGATGTCGTTTAATGAAGTGACAGTACGATTCCACTATGGTGGTTATTCTACAGAGCCACCAAATAGTGTATACATTGGGGGTATGGTGGATGAAATTACTGATTTTAATATTGATAAAGTATCATTTTTTGAGTTTAGGAATTATGTGATGGAACTAGGGTACCCAGCGAACAGTATAATGTATTTTAAGGTTCCAGACTTGGGTTTTAATGATGGTCTGAAGCAAATTGATTCAAACAAGGATGTAGTTGATTTATTAGAACATTATAAGGAAAGTGATGTATTGACTATTTATGTAGAGAGCGGACATGAACCTTTGATGGTTGTGTCACCTAAAGAGAAGGTCTTGATCCAAAATATTCACAGCAAAGGTCCCTTGAAGCAGTTACCTACAGCAGAAGTTGCATCAGGTAGTATGAAAGTTAATAGTGAGGAGGACTATGCTGCTGATGTTGAGGATGAAGGCAGTGATGATGACCAAGATCAACAAGAATGTCATCATGATGACTCTAATGATGATGACAGTGAGGTTGAGAGTGATCACATCAGATTAGATCCTGATGAGCCTCCGGAGTTATATGAGGATGTTGAGAAGGCTGATGATGAGGATATCTTCAGAGGATCTCGTGAGGATGAATCACAACCTCATGAAGCTGAGAGTGTGGAAGGAGAACAGACCCAAAACCAACAAGTACCAGTTGATGAGAACTGGATTACAGATGCTGAATATGAGGATGAGCTTCAATCTTTATGCAACTCATCTGATGAGAACAACAAGTCGAAATTTCCTAGTTTTAATGAGCTAACTAATATGGAGAATCCTCAACTTAAGTTGGGTATGATATTTACAAGTCCTCAAGTATTCAGACAAGCGCTTGTTGAATGGACTGTAAGGTAGGGCTACGACATTAAATATTTGAAAAATGAGAACAAGAGAATCACAGCTGTTTGTAAATATGATTGTGGATTTAGGATTCATGCATCACCTATGCAGGGTGAGAAGACATTTCAAATTAAGACATTCAAGCCCAATCATACATGCGGTATGAGGTTTAAAAGTCATTTAGTCACTTCCAGCTATATAGCTAATAAATACCAGCAGAGAATGAGTGACGATCCGAAATGGTAAATCCCTGCAATGCAGAAAGAGCTGAGAATAGATCTGAAGGTTGATTTGTCGAAGGATAAGTTGTATAGAGCGAAGAGGAAAGCAACAGATAACATCTCTGGAGATATTAGATTGCAATCCACTAGACTGAGGGACTATTGTATCACTGTCCAAAAGTACAATCCAAATACAAGTTTATTTGTGGTGACACAGAGACCTCACATGGATAGAATTCCATATTTTCAGAGATTGTATGTTTGTTATGAGTCACAAAAGGTCAAGTTCGTTAGTGGATGTAGACCCATAATTGGTCTAGATGGGTGCGTCCTTAAAGGTATTTACGGTGGACAAGTACTGGCTGCAATAAGTAGAGATGAGAATGATAATATGTTTCCAATTGCAATGGCTGTTGTAAAGGCTGAAAATATAGACTCATGGACTTGGTTTTTTGAAATCATTGATTGATGACATCGGAGATGGGGGTGACATGGGCTGGATTTTTATATCTTTTAGACAGAAAAGGCTTGATGCAACATTTGAGATAGTTGTTCCTACTACTGAAATTAGACACTACTTGAAGCATATGTATGATAACTTCAAAAAACTTTTTAGAGAAAAATTGTTGAAAGATGCTATATGGGCTGCAACATCATGTGGATCACCAAGAGAATTTGATAGTAATATGCAGATGATCAAAGAGATGGACCAGGCTGCATATAATTGGTTGATGGCTGCTAATCCAAACAGATGGGCTAAGTCTCATTTTTCCACAAGGAACAAACAACATCTGTGATTCTTTCAACAGTTGCATACTTGAAGCAAGGGAGAAACCAATAGTTGGTTTGCTTGAGTGTGTGAGGAGGAAACTGATGAACAGAATTCAAGTGAAGTTGAGAGGAATGACTAAATATGTAGGCATAGTTTGTCCGGGAATATTGGAGAAGTTGGAAAAGAACAAGAATGAAAGCAGATACTGTTTTGCCAACTGGTTAGGTAAAGGTGAGTTTGAGGTTGGTTGTTTTGCCAAAACTTTTGTTGTTAACATTGAAAGTAGAACATGTTTATGCAGAATGTGAGATTTGACTGGGATACCTTGCAAGCATGCCATAGCATGTATATATATATATGAATCAAGAAAGGTCTGAAGATTACATTCATGCATATTACAACAAAGAGATATATTTGAGAGCATATAAAGGCATGATACACCCAGTACCTAGAATGCATGATTGGGTAGAAAGTGGAATGTAAGGTCTGCGATCTTACTGGGTCCGTTAGGCCCAATTACTGGCCTGTTGATCTATTTATTTTGATATTATTATAGTTATTATTTTATTAGATATTTAAGTAGGTTTAGATGGTCAGCGAGTTTCTTTTAGTGTTAGGATAGTGCCTGCGGAGTTTCGTGCGATTCTGAGTTCGTTTGACCCAAGTAGGTGGGGTAGTTTGCAAATTAGGAAAAAATTGAGTGTTTTTCCGAAAAATTCCTATCGCCGTGATTTTGGGTTCGTTGGAAAGGTCTCGTCGCGTTGATCAATTTTATCTTCTGGCTCATTGCGATCCGACGACCAGAAACCCTTCTAATAATTCATTCTTTCACCTGACCCATTTAAGGGTAAATTAGTCTTCTTTCCTTCCCTCTCTTCTTAATCAGGGATTGGCCCTAATCTCTTAATCATTCTCTGCAACGAACGAAGCTACAACAACCTTTCTTCTTCCTCATTCTTCCAAGGCTCCAGAACTCCTTCCCTGAAAGATCACTTCCGCGATCCAAGCCGCTCATCTTCTTCCTCGCGATCTCCTCTTTCCATTGACATCGGTTTGGTAATATTTTCCTCTCTTTCATTTTTTCAATCAGTTCTCTTTGGTTTAGATTTAGGTTAGATCTTGATCATTTCCTCTCTTTTCTTCTCCTTTGCGTGTTAGATTGCATTTTGTCGGGTAGATTGAGGTTTCTGCAGTGGTAGGGCTTCTCCTCAGATTTCCCCAATTCCAATCTTCTTCTTGGTTGAGGCAAGTAGATTTGCATTTTATAATTAAGCATGTGTGTATGTCTTCCATTGATTGGATGTGTTTTCTTGTTAGGTTTCCCTAATTCCCAAGCCTGTTCTGTTATTAATTTGGGTTAATTTAATTTAATTGTTAATTTTAGTGTTAATGGATTAAGTGGAAATGATGATAAATGGAATGGATTATTGAGGGAGCACGGTTGCTCAGTTTTTGTACAGGTGAATTTTTGGAATGGATTGGGTGAAAAACTGCAAAAAAGGAATTCTGTATTTGACGTTCAAGAAAAAAATAAAAATAAATAAAGAACGCAGATGGCTGGACGTGCAGAACGTTGAACGTTCTGCACGTCCTGGCCATGACATCAGCCCCTTTGTTGAAAAAAAAAAAAAACGTTGAAGCATACTGAACGTTCAATGGCATGACATCAATGCATAGGATGAGTATAAAAAAAAAAAAAAAAAAAAAGGGAAACAAATAGCAACGTTGAATGGTGTGGTCTGACATGGATGATGCAACTGTTGGATCATCCATCCGATGAATTGGACACATGTTGGTTCGTCGCGCTTTTATATATAGATATATATATAAATGGGCAAACTTCTATGGACCATAACTTCCGAACCATACGTCGGAATTTCGCGAGCCATATACTGTTGAAAAGCTCTTTGAGCGTAGAATCCAATGATCCATGTCTCGTGATGATTGGGGATCAGGTAGGTAGGTAGCTAAGGAGATTAATTATTTAGACCACTTTCTTGTTAGTAACGAGATTGTTAGCCTAGGTTTGGGCCTTAGACATTGGAAACCATGAAACCACTCTCACGTGACCATTAATGGGGTTTGAAATCGTAGCACGTGGCTTGGTGTGCTTCGATGGGTTGTCTAGGTATTCGTGTTTTGTGTATGGTTTAACCGAACGCGTATGGAATTGAATCAATCGATGCTCAACATGATTGTACACCAAGGAAATTCTTTATAAGCATTGATGATTCAAATTCCCCACGCACTCCATTACACCACATATGGTATATGGATGACAACACTTACCTAGGATTGGATTGTAATCTCTCCTTGATTTGTTAATCGTATCCGTTGATTTTGTATCCTTGTACACTCTCTTGGCATAAAACACTTAATTAATTATGAAACATAAACTCCTGTAGAATTAGAATAAGGACCTGATTTAGAGTATACCTTAGGAACCATGTATCGTGTATTGATAAACATGACTGGCTAGAATGTAAGGGATCATATGGATGATCTATCTTGTATTGTTTGAATGAGATAATCCCTAAGAACACGCTTTGTGTGCTGAGCTAGCAAGACTTGCTTGTATTGGTTTTCCCCGTGTGTCAACACCACTTTATTATTATTATTATTATTATTATTTGCATATCATGGCCAGCTGCAGTTAGGGTTTATTGATGGGCCGGTTACTCGGACATCGGGGTGGGCAGTCGGCTTTGGACGGCGTCTATGGCGTTGAATAGTTGGGAGCGGGCTTGGACCGTGCTATTATTCCCAGGACCGGGAGCTTGGATCCCCCTGGAGCCGGACTTTGGTATCAGTAGTCCGGATAGGATTGTTACTGGTACCCCGTGAGGTGGCTTGGACATCCACGGAGTCTCCCTCTTCTGCATTGCATTACATTACATTGGTAGTGGTGATTGTTAGTATTGCTAGGATTTCTATTTATGATTCTGATGGTTATTTACTCATGCTACATGCCTAGTATTGTTCTTTGTATTCCTACGATCTTGTACTTGTCATTACTCTTATATTTGATACATGTTATGTTTTAATTATATCTTGCTTATCTATTGCTCAACATGTCGTTGACTCGGTTCATTGGTGTGCAGACTCCTTAGGTGAGTACTACTACGAGGAGCAAGCCGGTGAGGAGATCCCAGAGGATCTCCAACCAGCAGAGGAGGCACAAGAGTGGAGTGCCGATGACGTAGAGTAGCGTCATCATTACCAGGCACATGAGAGAATCACTTTGGGACAAACATTAGATTTTATTTAATTCATTTTTATTCTTCGTAAACTTTTCTTTCATTGACATCATGTTCTTTTAAAAGGCCTTGGATATTGGGATGGCCTTTGTTAATACTTTAATTCCTTGATTAGTTTTATCATTTCCTTGTGCAACTTTAATTATTAAGGAGATTGTTATTCATTGCTTCGAAATTTAATATGCCTCAAATCGTATGAATTCCGCAGTTTTATATTACTTGAGGTTTGAAATGCAATATCCTCACAGCGGACTTACGATCCTTGGGCCTAAAAGGGCAAAAAAATTTAATTGGCCCTAAATTTCACTCCCCGGATCCGGTTTATTCTCTAATCGGGTTCGGGGGACGTGACATGTAATGAAAGCAGTTGGTCTTCCTTTGTATAGAAGACCTGCAGGCAGGCCAAGAAAGTTGAGGAGGAGGGATGCAGATGAGTTACCCAATTCTAGTAGGGTTTCTAAAATGAATAGAAAAATGACTTGTGCTAGATGCTTGAAAACATGCCATAATATCAGGTCTTGCAAGGGACCGGTACATCCCAATTCAAGACTCTTTAGTTCTGGATTAGGTTTTCAGCCTCAGCTAGCTTCTCAGCCTTATCTAGGTTCTCAGACTCAGCCAGCTTCTCAACCCATACCAGCACACAGGTAATGCTTTTCACCCTTTTGATTTTTTACTTCTAATCATAGTATATGCATGTACTCACTATGGTCTTCAAAATTTGATTGGTCAGAGGAGAGTCGGACAATCTTCTTCTCAGCCAAATCCATCAACAAGAAATGCCAATGATAGAGGGAAGTTACAAGCAAGTAGAGGGCGGACTGGAGCAGGAAAACAGAGCTCAACTTGTTGATGATAACAACCACTATTTTAAAATGGACTTTTGTTATGGATGATGTTGTGTCACTGATGATGCCTATATTAAACAACGTTTTTTAGGATGACTGTTTGGATTTGTTTTATCCTTTTTATTGTTTGGATTTGGGTCATAATGCCAAGTCTTGCAATGGCCAAATGTGTTTCTAGTTTTTTGTTTACTGTGTGGATGATGATGTTTCCAGTTTTTTAGTTACTGTTTGGATTATGTTTCCAGATTTTTTGTTATTGGAAGGATGATGGTGTCCCATTTTCATTGTATTTCCAGAGGAGGGAGGTTTTTTTTGTTAGTGTTTTCTTATTACAGGTTAATTGAAGTTCATCAAAAAAATAGAGTCATTAACAAACAAACAACACCAACCTATTTTCTATTATATTCCAATTGATACATATAAATCAAACCAAACCAAACCAAGCATTTTCCCACTAGGTGGGGTCGGCTATATGGATTTGACGACGCCAATTTAATCTATTTAGGGCCATGTCCTCCGTAGATCCTTGTAGGCAAGGTCATGTTTAATAGTTTCTTTCCAACTTCTCTTAGGTCTCCCTCTCCCTCTCTTACTCCGGGCAATCTCTATGCTTTTACACATTTTAACAGGTGCCTCCGTTTGGCGCCTTCTAACATGGTCGAACCATCTCAGTGGATTTTCTCTCATGTTATCTTTAATCGGTGCTATTCCAACTGATACATATGATCATGGTAATTCCAACCTATCTACAGGAATCCAAGATATCAGTAGATAACACATGAACAACATAAACAGAATTTTGGCCCATGTCCCCAGCAACACATGTAGGTAACATCTTTTCCTTCGACAAGCTGACTTCAGTTCCCTCTCCAACACATCAATTTTATCCAATAGCTTTGGCACAAGCTCTATTTCTCCATCAACCCATTCAAAAAATCCACACGCTGGCTAGATCTGAGAAAAAAATGAAAAAAATACATTAATACTACCATGGTTGACCAGACATGGAGAAGATCAAACAGATGGGTCAATGACTCACCCCATATAGTGCACAGCCAAGATACCTCCTGTCGCGACCCCGGACCGGGTCCACGACCTAATCCAGGATCGGGACTAAGTGAGTGATGTGGTGTGATAAAGTGTCAAAGTGTGGTGAGGTGCGCACGTATATTTAATTTCCCACAGGTGTCCGCGGTAAGGATATTACAACAACATAATACATTTTTGTTTAAGTGCGGAAGCATGTAGCAAATCAAATCATAATTCATTTCAACATTACATGACTAATAACATATTTATATAACTTGATCTTAGAGTGAGCAATGATCATTATAACATTTTCCCAAAAGTAAAGTTAAATGTTTATACAAAATATCAGTTAATTAATCACTCCCCAAAAATAAAGGCCAACAAAGGACAGTATAACCAAAAGAATGTGTCAATTATAATCCCCAAAAAGTGTTTCGTATCTTATAGCCTGACCTGATGTCTACATGACATCATCAGCTTGCCATTCGCCTAAATGTTGCGCCTCTCCGGCCACCTCCTCTGGCTCCTCCTTAAGGAAGGGGACGTCTGGACCTAAGTACCAAAAGTAGTGGGTCAGATACGACGTCTGGCAGGTGAGTAAAAAGATATAACAATATGAAAATAATTAAATGTACATTGAAAAACATTGAAACCTGCTAAAACAATAATTTCCATGAAAGATGATGCATTATCTGTTAGAAAAACACATGTGCTATATAAAACATGAAAGGTACCAAGAAAACAGAAAACTAACAAGATGACAACCACACTGAGCTAAATCATCCATCACTAATGTGATGAGAGCACGCTAGAGGTGTTGGTCTCAAACACTCAAGGTGACGAGAACCAACTAAATATATAAATACATATAACTAGACAAGACCACGGCCGCGGAATCGGATAACAGGACAGGCAGGATCCAGACTGCAGCTGGCAGGAACAAGATGGGGACGCCAAGTCGGTTGATCAAACCGACAAAGTTGTCCAAGCTCAGTGGTGCCGACTTATAGGTTACAAACAAGAAATCACGACATATACATATATATACAGGTAGGTGTGTAACACCTAAACAGGCGGAACAAGGTGCACATAGACACATAAGTCACATTCATGTCAGGTCATGCATATACAGGCTAGTAAGACACTAAAAGTGTATAGTTCAGGCTTTCTGGAACAAGTTAATAAAAATCACGTGAAAACGGGCGAATATATGTAAAATCCAAGTACATGAAAATACAAGAAGGATTTCCACAAGATACCAGACAATGCATTGAGGAATTAAGATTTAAATCAAGGTGTATAAGGTCCCGTATGTCGATTTCAATATAGACTTGGTACTCTTTGAATTTAAAGACATACCGGCTCATTATACACTTAGGTGAATTCAAAACTTCAATGAATCTTTGTGACATGGTTTCTTTCTCAAACGGGCTTCATGCATATCTTTAGGTGAACAGTCATCATCATTCTCTAAAAGGGTTCCCAAATGATTGGGACAGAAACCCCTTCCATTTATCTTCATTTCAATTTTTCCTGAGTAATTTCGGTCACCTAGCGGTTAGCTGCTGGTTGACCGCGCGGCTGACCGTGGTTTGTCTGACGAAATGCAGCTACTGGAAATGGAACCGAAATGGTGCAATTAGCTGGTGGTTAGCCGCCGCTGGGTTCGGCGGTTAGCCGCTGGCTAACCGTGAGGCTGACGCCAAGTTCAAGAGAAACTGGTGTTCTCTGGAAATGAAACCGCGAAAATTCGGTTATCTGGCCATTAGCCGCCGGTCACCAGGCGGCTAGCCGACATGTGACCGCCAGGTGCGGGAAACTCCCCACTGTGTTCAGATTTGAGCCCCTTTCTCCCTTAAACCTTCCTCACATCATCCCCCCTACACTCCTGTAATAAAATGAGTCAAGACTCCTCCAATTCATCATTCAACACTTCCACTTTTTCATTTTACATTTCTCCCTTCACTTTCCTTCCATTCTCAATTAATCACAAAAGAGAAGAAAATCCACCAAATCACAATCATTCATCTAAGTCACTTGAAAGCATTAAATGATAGGCCATAAATGCTAACATTTGTAAAGATTAAATAAGCTAACAAGATTCATTATGAACATTTATTTCAAATCATTGCAACTCAATAAAAGCATGAAAGAAATAATGAAATCATTGATACTTCTCATGAAAACCATTCAAAACTCAAAACATCAATTCATCCACTTGCCCGGGTCTTCTAATCAATAAATCAAGCTACTAACCAAACTCTCTCAAGAATCCTACAAGCACAAACAAAACCCCCAAAAACAAACCCTAAAATGGGTCAAACAATGAAATAGAATGCGAGAACTTTCAATAATGGAGATGGAGCTTCTCTAGGGTCATAAGAACACATATTTAGGTCCTCTAATGACAAGAGTTAGCTCAATGAAGAGCTTGGAATGGGAGGTTTTCTTCACAAATGGTATTAAGAGGTAGCCTTCAAGGTGAGGAAGAGAATGATGAAGTCCATTTCTATGTTGGTGCAAGTTTGGTGGGAGATTGAGATGAAATGAGCAAGAAGAAGAAGGAAAAAGGGGAAAAACCTTAGGTCGGCTGCACTTGTACTGGAAAAGGAGAAGAGAAGAAAGAAAGAATGGGCTTCCTTCTTTATAGCAAATGGGGTTGGGTCCCACCACTTAAGAAACTTATTGGGCTGAAATCGTGGCTTTCGGGACTTTGAATGAATTCGACGAAGAAGGAAAAAATGATTGCCGAAATATCTATTTTCCAAAAAGTATGTGTTTCGCGGATATTAAGTTTTGGGTACATATTTGATGTACAATGATTGTTTTGCTCTCAAGGCTAGGAAATCGGGTTTCGGGGTCTCGAACAAGAACGGAATCAACATGAAAGTTGTCGGGATTAACGGGATAAGTAAAACGGAATAAACACACAAATCATAGGAATCTCAGATAATTCTCCAAGTAAACGTAAAATCATATAAGGAACCCCCAAAGGACCCCACTAGTCACTAAGGCACTCAAAATTCCTCAAAATTATTTCAAAAGTTGTTCCAAACCCAACTTAACCAAAATCACTAATTAAACTTAGAACTAACACACGACTTAATTAACACTAATCGAGATCACTCGGGTTGGGGTCTTACACCTCCTCCTCATGTTCCGCTATGTTTGGAAAGTTCTCAAAGCAGTCATATGCCCGCAGTGACAGTAACAAATTTCACCATAAAATTGAGAGCTTTGACCACGAGAAAACTATGTATATGAGTTTAAAGAGGAAGGCATTTTATATGGCTTGAAAAAGAAGATCGAGAGCTGCTTCCAAGCTCATGGCTGAAGCAACCAAGCACCCAGACTTACATCATTTCTATCTTTTTTTTATATGCTAGATTCAGGGGCAAAAAAAGTCTTGTTCTAAAGTCATTTGAAATAGTAAGTTGCTGCAAGTATGCCCACAGGACATTTATACATATACGCCGTCAATACTAACAGAATTGTCACTTTTGCATGTTAATTTAAACTTCAGGTAGGTTTAGTACAAAATACCAAACTACATGGGGGTAGTTTAAAATATAGGCAAAGTTCAGATATGTAATATGCTATTATCCCAAATCAAAATCTCAAAAATATAATTTTTGAGGCCACTATCAAAATGATCACACAAAACAGTTGATTTCAATCCTGCATTTTTTTTTTTTTTTTTTGTCTATTTTGAGTGGATTGCCTTAAAGGGCCAAGTTTTTAAAATCCAAAGCGGTAAATATTGGGTGCGAGAGGTTAACTACAGCAGACCCTGCTGTAGGTAGAATCGAACGGCTGTGGTAAACCCACAGCATCCAATGGCTGGTATTTTCTAAATAAAATAAAATAAAATCTTGTATTTTAAAACATTTTCTCTCTCTTCAACTCACTTTCAAAAAACCTTTTCTCTCTGTTCAACCTTTTCTCTCTCGACCCACTTCTGCCTCCTCACACCCACCATCCATCCAACTTCGCCGGCCATCAGATCTCCATCACACACAAAACGACTTGCCGGCCTAGTTCGTCTGCTCTGGATTTACCACCGCCGTTCGATTCTACGTCCAGCAGGGTCTCCTGTACTTAAACACCCCCCGCGCGGCAGACGTAAATATTAGAGGCCTCATGCATTGCCGTCTGCAGTGAAATTGGCCCCCCACCCCCGTAAATATTAGAGGCCTCATGCATTTCCGTGACTAAATTTTCTGCAGTGAAACTGGGCCCACCAGGTGACAAAAAGAACAAGTGATATCCCCACTTGATTTTGTCGCTTTCTAGTTAATTGTTCTCAACGTGTTTTTCTAGTCAATTGTTCTCAACGTGTTTGTTGTCCAAACCCATACAGTGACAGCGATGTGCACCTGTGAACAATAATGCATACAACAAACTTTCTTATTTTTTGTTATAATGGTCTAATTACCGAGTTCAACTTTTATTAAAGTAAAATTTGAAGTTATATCACCAGAGGAAACTGCATTCATTTTTAATAGGAATCATAAACATGTGGTCGCGTTCCACACATCCTATTCCTTGAGTACAGTGTAGAGGTGTTCATGGCACGGGTTGGGACTAGGTTGATGCATATGTAGCCTCTGCATTAGACTTTAGAAATTTAAGCTTGTAATCAGCCCAAGCCCAACGCGATCGATCCATACAAGGTCAGGAGATCAAGGGCGCCTATTTGGTTAGTCGAGCAAAGCTAAATTAGGCATTTTATTAGTTGCTTGGGCTTTCTAGCAATTGTTTGGAGTTTGGACAATTCAAACTAAATTACAAAGACCCCTTATTCAAGCCAGGTTGGGCAGATCATTATATCTTGAAGCCTGGCCCAAAGAGGGATGGGCCCAGGTGGGGCCTGATCTGGCCCGACCCATAGACCACACCTAAGTAGAGCTGCAGCGTGTAGAGAGGGGCTTCATGTAAATTACAAAAAATAAGCCCCACAAAACAACCCTTAATTACTTATTAATAACAACTCTGCCCTTATTTTGTAACGTTGCAGTCCCTACGTCTATTTAAACCACCACCACCTCACCCTCTCCTTCAACCACCACCACCTCTCTCTCTCTCTCTCTCTCTCTCTCTCTCCAAAACTTGAAATGGGTAGCCTTGACACTTCTTTTCCCGAATGCCCCCAGTCCAATTTCAAGCCGTTGGATCCAGAAGAGTTCCGAAAACAGGCCCATCAGACCGTCGACTTCATTGCAGACTACTACAGAAACATTGAGAACTACCCGGTTCTCAGCCGAGTCGAACCGGGTCACCTCCTAAACCGCCTCCCAACAACTTTCCCACAAGACCCAGAACCCCTCGAAGAGATCTTCAAAGACATACAAAACACTATCATCCCCAGCATGACCAACTGGCTCAGCCCAAACTTCTTCGCCTACTTCCCCGCCACCGTCAGCACTGCCGGCTTCCTCGGCGAAATGCTCTGCACCTCCTTCAACTCAGTCGGGTTCAATTGGCTCGCCTCTCCGGCTGCCACCGAGCTCGAGAGCATTGTCATGGACTGGCTCGCCAACCTCCTCAATCTGCCGGAGTCATTCAAGTTCTCCGGCACCGGCGGCGGCGTCATACAGGGGACGACGAGCGAGGCCATTCTCTGCACTCTCGTCGCCGCCCGCGATCGAGCCCTCGAGAAGGTGGGCAGGGAGAACATTGCCAAGCTCGTCGTCTACGGCTCCGACCAAACCCACTCCACTTTCGGCAAGGCGTGCCGGATTGCCGGTATCCTCCCTTCCAACATCCGCTCAATAGAAACAAGCTTCGATACTGAGTTTTCGCTCGACCCGGTCCGAGTCATGCAGGCCATGCAGGCCGATATCGCATCCGGGTTGGTGCCGCTTTATTTGTGTGCTACAGTGGGGACCACATCTTCAACTGCTGTTGACCCAGTCAACGATCTTTCTGACGTGGCAGAGAGATTCGGGGTGTGGGTCCATGTTGACGCCGCCTACGCGGGTAGTGCGTGCATCTGCCCGGAGTTCAGGCACTACCTGCATGGGGTGGAACGGGCAGACTCGGTCAGCATGAGTCCACATAAGTGGCTTTTGACTTATTTGGACTGTTGTTGCTTGTGGGTCAAGAAACCGGTTTTGTTGGTGAGAGGACTCAGTATCGATCCTGAGTACCTCAAGAACAAACCCAGTGAGTCGAAATCGGTGGTGGATTACAAGGATTGGCAGGTTGGGGTGGGCCGACGGTTCCGATCTCTCCGGCTTTGGCTTGTGCTGAGGTGCTACGGCGCCGGAAAACTCCAGGCCCACATCCGATCAGATGTTCAGATGGCGAAGGCCTTCGAAGCGCTTGTCGTCGCGGATCCCCGGTTTGAGATCGTCGTGCCGAGGCGGTTCGCATTGGTTTGCTTCCGGTTGAACCGGGCTGGACGAGTCGACTCGGTGGATGATTTAAACCGGAAGTTGCTTGATTCGGTTAACTCGACCGGTCGACTGTACATGACCCACACAGTGGTTGGTGGAGTCTATTTGTTGAGATTTGCTGTGGGGTCCACGCTCACGGAAATGCGACACGTGGATGCTGCGTGGGAGTTGATAAAAGAGAAGGCTGACGTTTTGCTTGGTGGTATTTGAGAATTGTAATGTTGATTAGAGATTTTACAAATAACTCCCTGTAATCTTGACCGAAAGAAATAACAAACTACTTTCTATTTTCTTAAATATTGTTCAGTTTAACCCATGTCATTAAATGAAGAACTCATCAGACCTAAGTCAACTTAGTCATGATTAATGTAGAATATGAGTTACTGCATTTGGAAGCTTCAGAATACCTTAAAAAGGGAAGTGCTCTTGTGAGAGATACTCTCGTCTTACTATGAGAGATAAGGTGGGAGTCCTCATATCCATATTCAATGTCAACAACTTAAATATAATAAAATATATGAAAAATGGTCATCAATGATTTATGGTGCACATGATTTAGGCCCTTTTGTTTTCAATATATTTTACTTATACAGTACATCTTTCTAAGTTTTGAATATAGTCACCATTAAAAAAAAAATTTATGGGGACTCAGGATGATGTTCTAGTGCACCCTAATGTCCAACGGATCAATGCGGGTCATCACAGGTGTGATAGTGTAATTCAGGGGGTTCACATCTTTGGAATGGTCCGAATGGGCGCTTCTGTGTTGCGTTGCGCAATTGTATAAAAGGAAGAAATGGAATGTCCAAAGACATTGAGCATCCATAGATGCTTAACTGTGAAAAGAACATGCTCAAAACACTTGTCAGTCATCGACCCACTTGTTTGATTCATAGTTTCGCAGTGTTAGATCCTGTTTCTCTACATAGAAATAGGCACATAGAAGTTCATGGTCAAATGGGTTAGAGCAAGTATAAATGCATAGAAGTGGATGGGATTTGGACTTTAGGATTTAAATCATTAGGGTGATGGCTGATTATTCATTTTTCATCTCACCTTATTTCATTTTCAAATGCATGAGAGCGGGTTCTAGAAAAATAAGAAGTATATATAAATGCTGTATGATATCTTCAAATTTATAAAGGTGATTCTTCTGTAAAATAGAAAGAAGGCTAAATTATTTTTAGATACGAATATTCATGGGCGGCTCTCTGGGATATTACTTTGCTTTGTTTTGCTTTGCTTTACTTTTCGTAATTGAATTGTACAGTGGGGTCTGGCGAAAAAGACACAAAGGTGGCGAGAATTGTACAGGAGTTTTAATTGGACTTACGGATCTCAACTTGTTTTCTGTCTGCTTCATTTTGTAAGAAGATGTAGAAACGTTATCTTAGAGCTAGCAGTGCCTCTCATGATTGCGTTGCTGAATTTGCAAACGTGATAGACAAAGGAGAATTCCTCACGGGCCCCTTTATATCTATCTAGCTATGTAAAATATTTGAACGAAAGTAATCTGGATTGATTACACAATTTGTTTTCTTTCTTTCTTGATTTCGGCGACAAGTCCACCTTTGCTTTTCGTCCTGTCCTGCCCATTAGTTTTGCAGTAGAAGATGATATCTGGGGGTTGAATTTAGCTTTGTTTAGGGTATTGAATTTTGGATTTTGGCATAAGAAAACTCTGCAAAATCCACATAAATCCAACCTGAAATCCATTCTACCTAACATTGATATAGGCCAAATTCTTTTAAAGCAACAATGAAATAGCATAATAATCTATAATTGTTTATACAGGTTACGTTGTAACACATTTTTTTTTATTGGCATTACATTGTAACACATCTTATGTCATAGTGTTGGTTTCTATTTGATTAATTGAATGGGTTGTGATGATGAATGCATTGGTGCGTGAAGGTGTGGTTTTAAATTTGGTTGAGAGATGGTGTCCGGTAGTGTGTGATGATGGAATGATGGAGATGTTGTATAATGGTGTTAGATGTTTTAATTTTTAAATTGTTGACAAGTTACTTGCCATACTTTGATGGAAGTGGTTGTATTTTTGAAATGACGAGATTATGATGTGATGGTAAGTGTGTAGATAATTTATGTGTTTTTGAATGAGTCTATGTTGGATGTGGACTTGAGGGCCCATGTTCCATATGTTTTTTAATAATATATGAAGGTTGAAAATGTGCATAAGTTCTTTTTTTTTAACATAATGACATAAACTACCCCTTTTAAAAGAGGCAAGCCCTCTTTAAAAAGGCAAATAGACCAAACAGTGTATTTAAAGTAGACTTGTTCATTACCAAACACATTTTTTTAAGAGATAATTAGCCAAAGGTCCCTATAATTGAATGTTTCCAGCCTACAGTCCAGATGAATTCTTTTTAAGGGCTCTGGTCCAAGCAGCTAGACTGTTTACTGCCAGAGGTCCCTGTATACAATTCTCATGACTGATTTACCATTTCAACCATTTTAGGCATAAAATTTTGAAATTTCAAATTTCAAATCTTGTATTATCCCTCTTCTTCTTCAACCCATATTTTTTGGATGGATTTTGTTTGGGCGGTTGATGTCGGTGCTCTTTGTTTCTATTCAATCTCCATCTATCTCTTTCTCATACTCTTTTGCTTGATTTTTTTTTCTCTCTTCCCTCCCTACCAGAAACCGATCTCGATTGAGAAAAAGAGAGAGAAAGAGAAAGGGCGCTGGTGATGTTGGTTATGGATGAAGATGAGGATACGAATGGGAACAGATGGGTTTGTCGTCACATGGGTGCCACGTGATTTTGATCCATTTGACATTTTTTTCCATTAATAACTAGAAGACTCTTTCTCCTCTTTTTTTTGTTTTGGTGTTTGTCATTCTTTCTTCCTGATATTATTTTTGTGCCTCCAAGCTCTTCTCTTCCTTTCTTTTTTTTCTGCTAAAATATAAGCTTTAACCTTCTCTTTGTCCCAGAGCAGGGTCGTTGAAGAAAGGAAGAAGACGACCTATCTTGGGTGTCCTAGGTCTCGGGTCGATTCATGTCAGGTTCGACCCAAAGGCCAGATCCAGAATAGTAAACAGGCCCAGGGTTGGTCCAGGTCGTTGAAGAAAGGAAGAAGACGACCTGTATTCTGTTGGGGAAGAAGACAGCGATTTGGGCTGGGTTTGGTTCCGGGTTGGTCCAGGTCAGGTCAAGCCTGACCCATTTCAGAAGTCAAAATTATTTGAGTTCTGTATTTTTTGTCAAATTTATCTGAGTTCTGGACAAATTTATCTGAGTTCTGTATAAATCTATTTGAGTTTTTGCCTATTTATTTTACTTCTGGAACAAATTTATCTGAGTTCTAGACAAATCTATCTGAGTTTTTGGCAAATTTATCTGAGTTCTGAAACAAATTTATCCGAGTTCTAGACAAATCTATCTGAGTTTTTGGAAAATTTATTTTACTTTTCGAAAAATGTAGTTGACTTTCTAACAAATTTATCTCCATTTGGAAATTTTTAACTGAGTTTTTGAACTAAACTCAAGCTGTTCTTTTAAAATTTATTTGCATTTTTTAAAATAAACTTAACTGAGTTTTAGCAAAAATACTTTAGTTTTTGGCAAATTTTTCTGAAATTCGAAAAATTGAGTTATCTTAGTTTTGGCAAATGTATTTGCATTTTTTTAATTTTATTTACGTCCTTTGAAATTTATTTACACTTTTTGAAATTTATTTCAGTTTTTTTAAATTGATTTTCATCTTTTGAAATTTATTTATATTTTTTGAAATTTATTTGGATCTTTTGAGATTTATTTGCGTCTTTTTAAATTGATTTTCATCTTTTGAAATTTATTTATATTTTTTGAAACTTATTTGGATCTTTTGAAATTTATTTGCGTTTTTTTAAATTTCTCTGCCTTTTTTTGAAATTTATTGCATTTTTTGAAATTATTGCATTTTTTGAATTTTATTTGCGTTCTTTCGAATTTATTTGTATTTTTCAGATTTATTTGCGTTTTTTATTTTATTTTCGTCTTTTGAAATTTATTTACGTTTTTTGAAATTTATTTGGATGTTTTGAGATTTACTTGGCTAATTAAATGGTAGTCATGGGATATGATTTTGAAGAAAGGGTAAATTAGACATCTTATGTCTTCAAATTTGGAAAAATGACCTATCACACTATGAAAAAAAATTGTGGACCTAAGGCTATAAAGTGCAATGTTCAGGGACCCGTCGTCGAATGCCCCTTTTTTTATTCTAACCTTTTTTTTTTATGCCTTTTTTTAATGACTCTATTTTGAATGGTCATCATGAAAAAAATAGAGATACCAAACAAAGCCTTAGTGTGTAAAATTTTGAAGCTAAAGATGTTGGATAAACGTAGAAGCTAACATTTAGAGCAACTAACGTCTGGAATCATGTGAGCTTAAGATTAGGGCAAATTCAATAAGAGTTTTGTGCTATGTTGTCTAGATATGACAGGCATAGGCTAGGTATATAATAAAGACACGAATTTTATACATAAAAAGAACATGATAAATACCACACGATTCATTATTCATTTTGAAGCATCTGTACATCATTCGGGGTGTGTGAAGTGGATTATTCAAAGCGGTCTCTGGTACAAAAATCTATAGAGGTGCAAGGGAAGTATAGTTATAGGGGACAAGGACCCTATCAAAAAAGAGAGATCCCCCTAAATTTCATGATACTGACGGGGACAATGTATATGTCGGTACGAGAACACATATGTAAGAAAATCCCCCATATATAGTAGAGATAAATCGAGAGAGATATTTTAAGTTTTAAATTTGTTTTGTTTCATTTTCTAAGTGTCTGGCATTTGAAAGGACCGTATAATTTGAATTATTTGAATGGTTCGATGGCTGGACGACACTATTTGGACAGTCTTTTCTTCTTCTTCTTCTTTTATTACTAGAAAAGGGGGTTGAGAGAGAGAGAGAGGAGAAGGGGAGAGGATTGGGGATTTAAATGGGTATCCGATTATCCAATTATCCGAAAGTTTCAATCCGTTAAAAACCGGATCTAGATCCTTATTTAGGCCCCGATAAGTAAATGGGTCAGGATCCGGTTCCACCTTGGTTTGGACCCGAGACCCAACATATTACCTCAATTTTCGAATATCGTTCCTAAAATCATGTTTTTTTAATATCATTCTCTACCTAAATCCAGATCCGGATTCGAATCCAAACTCATCCCATATATGGTTCCGGTTCTAATTCCGGAGCCAAGAAACCAGTCCAGAAACAATTCCAAGTTCGGGTCCACCATGGACCCAGATCGGAACCAACCCGTTTACAACCCTAGAGAGGTCCCAGGATCAAACTCATGTGAGAATGGAACTCCCAACCACAAGGCTATCCTTCACAGTCTCATATTTGACTTTTCTATAATTTGAATAAGAAGGGTGATTGCTAGGCAAGCATTTTCCATCTTTGTTGGTTCACTTTCCAATTTCCATTAATAAAAAGTCATTTGATGTTCATTTTTGTATATATACCGTGGATCTTCATTTTTAACCACTTATAACATGAATTTCTATGTAAGTAATCAACTCATATGCATTCTATTCAAACAAATAGGCCCTTAAAGTACGCTTAGATTTTTATATGCTAGCTAGAAGATGCATATTAGTTACACAAGTAGGAGAAACAATAAGAATACCAAGTGGATTAAGGGTTGGCCAAATATCAATCAAATCAAATCAAAGATTTAGGACCTAAAAGTCTACTAAATTTATTTGACTCAATCCAACAATAAATAATTAGTTGATAACTATCAAACTGGGAGAATGCCAATTTATCTATAAAGTAAAATAAAGTGAGTTTTACGTTAGAGAAAGAGATAATGGTTAAGTAAAGGTCTAGTATCATTTTTGGTGAAGTAAAATGTGTGTTTACTTTTGTAAGAGATAAAGTAAAGTAAGAGAGAGTGGTAATTAAAGTAACCACTTCACATGTATTTTATGAGGTAAAATATTTTTTCTTAAATTTTTTGACGGTTGATTTTACTTTATCACATGAAAAACAAATATGCCCTAATCATAGGTGAGCTAATTTGGTCTATTTCCTAAAAGTCTACCAAATGTTGAAATGTATAAGAAGGTGCTAGTTGTTGTTTTTGCACGATGGTCCCGTGCTACATACGACCTCTGTTGCTTGTCAACTATCAATTACTTGCATGTTATCTTCCTTTGAGTTGGCACATAAACATCTTCCACTGATACTTTTGATACTTTTCTCATTAATTCTACGCACTAAACATTAAATAGTATACTTTTTTTGACTTTTCATCTTCAATTCCAATCAAAGTTTTGTCCTTGTCCTCTTAAGAGAACTACTCTTGCAATTGGGCACCTTAGAATTATGTGGTTTTTCCCCTCACTGTTCGCTCACCTACCAGACTGCTCGCTATATAAAAAATAATTCTTAGGAGCCTCCGTAAAAGAAATAAGCTTAAATTTCCACTAGTTTGAGGATGGTTTTCCAAAATTCTAGGGAAGCTATGATTGCCACCATCCCCTCTACTCTTTTCCCCCATAAAGAAGATAAAGACATCTTCTGGTTTGAAAAACCTCTTCTGAATCTTCTTTTCGACTATAAACGGTGTAATCGTCCATTGAGATATATATAAAAAAAAAAATCATTCAAAATATTATAAGAAATGAAACGTCACAAGCGCAGGTGAAGGATACATATACTAGTTGATGGCGAGGTTTTCATTTTTCTTCTTTGACTAATTAGATTTTCATTAACGCAGAGGTCTTCTATGGTCTTTTTTTTATTATTTATTTTTAACCACTTACATAAATACAGTCATGAGACTTTTAGGAATTCAATCCTATGAAGCAAGGAAATCCTTAGTGAAAGTATTCACCCCGTTTAAAATACATGATTAAATGTGAAAACAAACTATGTCAAATTACATGTTACATATGATCAAAGCAGATTTGAACATAACTTTAATTAGAGTGAAATTTATATGTAGCAACATCATAACAAGGATATGATATCGATGAACAATTAAACTTTGTAAATAGCTTTACTGAAGAATTTACAGGGATGGCTTAGGAGAATCTGAGTAAGCCCAGCTCTGAAAGCAACCGAATTAGTCCTCGCATGGCTCTTTTAAAGTGCCACCACTAGACTCCACTGGCATAATAGTCATAGTCCAAATCCTTTGCACACATCTTAGTGGAGTCTTGTCATGTGAAATTGAAGTAAAAATTGAGCCGCTTATCCACGATAGGGGATTTTCACCTGCCACATGTGAAGTGGCTCTATGGGCTCACTTTGGGCATTCTTGTCCATCATGATCTCGCACTATGCCAACTTTATACTCAATTAATCTTTATTCATTTTTGGATTGAATGTAAAATAAATAAATAAATTATTATTAAGAAGGCCGTTAAGTTTAAAGTTGTTAAAATAAGGGCTAGGATACTTTGATTGTGCTGATTTTTAGAGTGACCCTCATTCATGAAATGACCTTCCATATATCCTACCCGCGATGATAGAAATGTATCCAAATGTGCCCATGAACTGGAGTGCATAAGCACTGTTGCAGTCTACTCATAGGTGAAGCTCTTCTTCTCCCTGCTGCTAGCTCAGTTGGTAAAGATTTGGGAAGAAAGCATACGTGAGTTTGAGTATTTACCATATAAGAGCAAAGACCCAAAAAAGCTGCTCAATCTAAACCCTTTACCCACATCATCCTCCTATCACTTACCTTTGACCACTTAACTCATTTGAGCTATACAAACTTTATGCCCTCCAACTTTCTTGATTGGATGGTCAATCTCTGTAAGTAGGTCATAAAGAAACATGATTGTCATGCTTCTAAATGAATCTTATACTTGAATTCCAAATTGATTTGCTATTCTTATAATTGACTTGTCTGTAGGGATGAACATCAATCATGTTAAACTTGAAGACACACCTCGACCCGCTTTTGGTAGTGCAGGTTTACTAGTGGTTTTTTAGGTTTAGGACCTTTGGGCACATATAAGTTTATAAATTTTGACCCAAGTTGAGATCAAATCACAAATTTGAAGCGAGCAGTTACAGGTCCTAACTTCCAATCCTCCATTAGCAATTATATTAAAGGGCCGGGTTGTTGTCCCAAAATTAGAAACTCATTGCAGATGGATAATGCGCCAAAACTGTTCAAATTAAACACATTGCCGTGACTGGATCCACAGTCCCACAGGTCCCTGTCCAGCCAAACTGAATAAAAAAATAAAAAAAATAAAAAACCGAAAACGTTAATGCATATATACCATGATTGATGATACAGACTCCTTGTCACAAAGTGGGCCCATAATCTTTTGACTGGTCCCTTTGGTGGTGGGACCACCCCACTAATCAATCATGGCCATCTTCTTCCCTCCCCATTTGCCAATTTAAAGACTAGCACCCCCACATCACATGTCATGACATGACAAATCATTCCTAGGAAGGTCCCATCAAACAATAGTTAATCTGCTAGAGCCATCAAAATCTTATCTTGATCTTGAAATACCAAGATGTTACCCAAACGTAAAGCTTGCAAACTTCAAATTCCTTACCTCTGGCTCCATCTTCAGAAAAAGAACGGCTATGGCAAATTGGCAATCAATGCCCATGACTATTGCTTTGGCGTGTAGAATTGATTCTTTAGGATAATGATATTTGCCAAATCTTAGTTAGGTGTAGGTGGGTCATTTGCTGCCCTAAAAAAGTGAGGCACTTGACACGTGTGTCAATAGATACCTAACAAATTGTGGGCCTCATTTGTAGGTGGAATTTTGCCAAAAAGTAGGACCCATCACTACAATCCAATTGATGCAGGTAACCTTACTGAATTCCAATTGTCTGCTCATTCTTTTTAAGAGACGACTTCTTTAGCATCTACAATGTATAGCAAGCCCCCTATCCATGTCATGAATTTTTATGGTGTCATATGCAGTGTCAAAATCCAAAGAAATCAAATTGGGAGGCTTGATTCACAACCTAACTTCTGAGAAGTTTAACAAAAAAAGAAAACTTATGAGGAGTGAAACATTTTATTCCAATGTTAGATTTGTCATTATTGCACAGTGTTGATAACCCCGCAAACTCAAGAAAATTCTAGCTTTGACAAATTCCATTGTTTTGAGGGATCAAATTTAATTTGTTTTTTCCCAACTTATTGGTTTTAAATTTTCGTAATTTTGGTCAAATTAAAGTTTGTTAGTTTTATGGGTCATTAGGAGGGAAGATGTTCTCCTATGAGTAAACGCAATTGCAGTACAGCACGGTGGGGCTCACCTTTCATCAGTGTAGGCCCCTTTAATAGTTTTTTCATTGCATGATCTAGCATCCGAATTGATTTTAATACTCATTGGGCCTTTATTCACCATTGGATTAATTCTCAAGAAAATCTATAGTTAAGATGCCAATTTATTTTAAAGCAAAAAACCAAAGGCTGAGATAATGTGGTAGGGCTGGTTTTTTTTTTTTTTTTTAACTCCCCCTCTCTATTAGGTGACCTTTCAATTTGCCCTCCTCCCATTAGTAAACTTACATCTAGAGCTTGCAAAATGTGGGCCGACCCGATGACCCGATCCTAACCTAACCTGGTTCTGGCTTGCCAAACTCAACCTATCACATATACGGGTTGGTCACGGGTCAGGATTTCCTAACTCGTATAGAAACGGGTCAGGTTAGGGTTGGCCCACCTAACCCAGTTGACCCGTTTAACTTAACTCTTACCGGTTTGAGAAATATGTGGAGCTTTTTCATTTCATATCTTAATGACTTTCCTTGAGTTTAGAGAAAAAGAAATCAAGAAAGGTATGCAATCTTGACGTTCTAGTTTCCTACTTTTTCGATAATTAGTAGTTTTTATTATTAGCAATTAGCAAATCATAATCTCTAAAAAATCCTTCCGGTTACAAATATATTCTTCTTTACGTGTCTACTGTAGAGGTTACAGTTTTGCATCTTCAAACTCAACTCACGGTCTTCAGGTTTCTCTGCAACTACAGGAATTAATGGGTAGGCATTGGCATCATTTCTTCTTCTATTTATAAGTTTTTTTATTAAACAATATGCAGAGTAGTGGGTTGGTGTAGTGGGTAAGTTGTCATTTGAAATATAATGGATCTTGTGTTCGATTCTTATGAGCCTTACTTTTTTACAAGACACAAAATTAGTTAAAGATAAGAGACGCGGGTCAGGCCAGGCTGACCTGACCTGACCTATATGTACTGCGATTAGCCCGACCCGAAGTATCATGAGTGCGGGCTACAAACCTACAACCTGTTTAGAAAACGGGTCGGTTGTGGGTTAGGGGTCCAAAGAGCAGATCCAGCTATGGCCCGACCCGAATTAGCCCGACCGGCCCGTTTGCCAGCCTACTTACATCTAAGTGAGACCAATGGGCTGGACCGCATATAAGTTATATGCAATTTGCTCGTAGGAGATCATTTCCCTATTAGGAGATGCTAATTATGCATTTTTTGTGGATTGGAGTAAGGTTACCTTGATAATAAAAAAAAACTTGTCAAGCAAGTGAAGGAGTAGACCTTAGGTGAGTTGAGGGATCCTCAGGTGAGGGAAGAAGACCTCAGGTGAGGAGGGAAAGTGCCTGCCCAAGTTACCTTGATCATTAGATCACAACTTGAGTTTATAGTTTGTGGGCCGCTTGACGCTAGTAAACCTGGTTTACTAGGGCTGGGATGAGATATGCATATTTATGGATTATTATCCCATGAATACAAATGACTTGTTTTAATTTATGAGTGGGGCCAGCTTTTATATAGATCTAAGATTTAATGCAATTAAATGGTTTACCCATGTCTCCATTCTTTATCGGTTTGCAATCTAGAGACTACAATTATGAACATTTGGGTCCCAATTTAAGAGAAACCTTTCGAAAGTTATGAAGTAAGAGAATGCATGGAGATCTTTACATAATGTTACCCATAGTAAATGGACCCATGACTTGATTCACTCTGACCTAAATCTTAGAAAATAGGGCAGGTAATCTAGTTTGGAGTCCAGAAAGTCACATTCAAGTTACTTTGGAGTCTTTATTGTCTTTATTTTCATATTTTTCGTTTTTGTTTTACTAAGTTGTGTAACTGGTAAAAAATTGATATTTTAAATTTGAAAAACCTAGTGATTAATCGTTAGGCATATATGTAATATTAAAATGCCGACACCAATTAGCTATGAGTGTGTGGCTCTTCTTATTCATATCATTGTGTAATGCAGCTTTTGCGTGTTTAATGGTAGGTTGACCTTCCTAGCACAATTAGCGCCGCGGTGGAACCAGGAAATTTTTCATTGGGGGTGTCTTGTGATTATTTTATTGAGGGGGATGGGGACACAAAGTATAAATTTCCATGGCTGCCCCCTAATTCCGCCCTTGTGCACAATGTTTTATAGTGATGTTCTTGTGAATGCAAAGCTTCAAAAAGGGTAAAGGATGCTCTCCTCCAAAGAAAATGAAGCTGGCCCTGGCCCGATCCTTCATGCGTTAAAATTTGCCAAGGAAAAAGGTGTTTGTAAGATCAGCATCTTGAGTGTCAGGGATTAAAATATTGAAATTCTAATTTTAGACATTTGAACAATTTTTAAGAGAGACGGTACAAGTAAAATGAAGAAACCCACATAAATGAAAAGAGTCGCATTATACCTAAAAATCGATCATTGAGCAGGTGACATATGGGTTGCAAACCAAGTGAACGACCCCCTGTTGTCGACATTCTAGCAGTCGCTAAAATGCTTTTGAGAGGGTAGTTATATGTTATCTTTCTAGCGACTTAAATGGGTCTCTCATTGGTTAGCAAAAGCTCGTACCGCATGCTCCCTTTTGTTGTGTTTGGTGTTTGGGTGTGTTCTCTTGCTTTGTTGTTGTTTTCTTCTCTCTCCTAATGGATTTTTCTTTATGCCAGAAGGAAAATCCAAAGTTTCTATTGTCACGGGAAATTTCAAGGTTCACTAGTTTCGAGAGAGATCGTGATATCTTTCCTTCATTTACGTTGTACACAGAAATAGTTTGTTGGCCTCTGTTTGGTAACACCTCATGCTCGTACCATTCATTCATTCTTGTAAAGTTGTCACCTTTAGATTTCTAAGCACGTTTGAGCTGCCATACATGCCATTCATTTTCCTTTTCTTAGGTCTTAGGAGTAGGATCTACAAGATTTTTATTATTTATTCAGATATTTTATATTTTTTATTATGCTTTTTTTTTTTTACCCCAGTTAAGGCATCGGGACATTGAAAGATAAACTCACACAAGTGGGAAGAGCGGCAAACCTAGGGATATATTATCGGATAGTCAAGTTAGGTGACAAACAATATTGCCACCCAACTAAGCAACCCCTAGTTGTCTTACCATTTCATTTTATAAATACAATGACTCAATCCCTCGACCGCAAGATTGCAAAAGCAAGATGCACCGCTGTACTATGGGCTCTTGGCATAACCATCTTACCATTTGATTGTCCCCTTTATGTTTCGGTTATCTTACCATTTTTATTGGCTTGAATTTATTGGATATCTTTTAACTTCACTTACAATATCTATTTGTTGCGCATATAAGAGTGCTTTTAGCCTAACTCCACATTGCAAGCATTTGTTAGCATGGAATTGAATTGCAGGAACTCAAGTAAAATGTGTTTGACCAGCAAAAGAATATTAAATGGTGAGGGCTCAGTATTATATTGGAGCTTAGCTGTTTAGGGACATCAAAAGTCCGCCGGTAGAGCACGATGGGTGAGAGAGAGAGAGAGAGTGTGAGTTCAAGTCTCATTTCCAACAAAAAATTATAAAAAGGAAAGAAAAGAAAAGAAAATGAGGTGAGAAACGAAAGATACAAGGTAGAGATATAGAACAAGCCCTGAATTTTCTAGGTTAATATCATTGAAAAGGAATTCAACAACATTATCATTATCTTCCATGACTTCTGATAGAGATCTAAGATTGTAGGCGCCACCAATGCAAATTATTTCAAATAGAAAAAAAAAAAAACCTAGAAAACATTTCTTTGATGACTTTCAAATTCATTTACATATTATCAGGAAACACATACATTTAATTTGGGCTGAACTTTCTAATCTTCACACCAAACATATATGGACCCAGTTTTATGTGTGGTTGTCAAATGGACTCCTCGTTGGAATATATCTAGACTCTTTTAACCCAGCTGTAGTGGCTTTTTCATCAACACTAGTATTGCACGTGCACCGGACACACAATTTTACTAAGAAAATTTAAAAAAAAAAATTAAAGTTCTTAAAAAAATTTAGAAGAAGCTTCAATACATTTAAAAATAAAATTTCAACAGAAAACGAGTGATTGTAAATTACAAGGCCCGTGCAATACCCAAATGCAGCTGACACTACTTTTTTCCCATACATTTGAAAACAATGATATAGTGAGAAAAATGAGATCTCAAAGGACAATCGATATGAAATTTATATAACTTTTTGAGGATATAAATCACATATTTCTAGATATTTAATCATGAATGCGTACAAAGAAATTTAAATTTATTTTATTCAACCTGTCAGGTCGACTTATCAATTTCCTAGTAGACTTGACGGGCTAAAGTTGGAGTCTGGTCGAAAGCATAGTCAAATTGATAATCTGCAGTTTTATAAAAAATAAAATTAAAAATTAAAAACCAAATGAGCTTACTGTTCTAATCAATTACCATGAACATTATATGTTCACTATCAAATCAGATTATATTAAGAAAAACAATTAATTATATCTTACCTAAGACATCAAAATAACAAAACTGAGATGGTCGTTTTAATCTTAACTTTATAAAGAAGAATAAAATCTCACATCAACCGTCATGAATAATGAAGTAATCCGGCTTGTCCTCAAGCGACATAGATCAACAATAGTGAAACTATGATATAAACTCTGACGGGTAAGAATTGCAGAGCACCTGTTGATCAATATTAGTATTTAACATGTGCTTTGTTTTATTTTATAAGATGGACCACTATCAGGTAAAAATAAGTAATACATCTCTAAGAGTCAGCATCTTCTTTTGCTTGATAAAAAAAATGCTATATTTTATACCCTTTAAGAAAATGATAATACAAAGTAATCATAGAAGTTCAGTTAAATGGAAGCTCACAAATAGAGATATCCATAGGGGAAAAAATACCAAAAAATAAAAAACTACAAATACAAATCTGCCAAAAGAATTGGACATTACTTTTAAGAAATACATGAGAATGTAACCCAGGTATTCTAGATCAACTCTTCTGCTCTGTTTTGTATAGAGGATGAGAGTATTGATCAAAATAAGAAAAATTCGAAACGAACAAAGACAAACTGAATTTGTTGCAGCTCAGCATCAAATACTTATTTTAGTTATTTACACTTAAAACGATTACTTCATTCATTGACTCTGAAGTTAGTAGTAACGTTAGCATAACAAGCAGTTTCTATGATATCCTCGTAGCAAAAGGCATGACGCTTCATTGAAATATATGAAAAGAAGAAAAAGAAGAAGAAGTTTGCAATGATGAAAGAAATAAATGTGTTAGAAAATGATCAGAGTTTTTCAATTTAAATCTCATGAGTAAGAGCAAGAATAAATAGATATATTCATGCCCTTGAAATGTCCTTTTATAATAAGAAAATTCACAAAAGTTGTATATTAAGAAACTAAAAATTGTACAGAACAATAACAATTTTACGATAGCAATCTATATGACCGACCACTAAATTGCATTTATGGAATTATCTTTAACAATCACTAATATTGGAAGAGAACTAATATTCAGTAGTAGTTATCACATTATCCAACTTGTAATTATTCTTCCAACAGAGGTATAAATCAAGATCAATACAACTATTATGTCAGATTGAAAACTCAATTATTCTAACTAAATAAAATACAAACACATGAAGCAAAAGGAAAAAGAATATTTAATTTTTTTAATGGTAACTTTCATTAAAAGAGAGAAAAAAATAGGGCGGACATAAAATGAGTTTAAGTTTGTACATTTCACTTTCTTATTTATGATATTTTCTCAGTTGCTGTTTTTTTCTAAAAAAGAAAAAGAAAAAAAACTAAACGTAAAGCAATAATGCAAACGAAGTACCTATATATATGGGATGTGCTTATAAGTTTTGGAAGTTCCTATACCCTTTTTAAAGGCCATAATAAATAATATACAACTGAAAAAGAAAAAGAAAAAGAAAAAGGAAAAAAAAAACTAAACGTAAAGCAATAATGCAAACGAAGTACCTGTATATATGGGATGTGCTTATAAGTTTTGGAAGTTCCTATACCTTTTTTAAAGGCCATAATAAATAATATACAACTGAAGAAATATCAAATTACAAATATTTAAGGTTAGTGTACAAAAGGTTAAAGGGTTAATACTTAAAAAATAATAACAAAGGGTTACATCCATACAAAGAAAATAATTTCATATATTCTGGAAACCTCCTCGAGCCCTCTGATGTTCTTAACTCTCAAATTTCAAATAAAAATAAAAATACCACTCAAGTATCTTTCAGTTATACCAAAAAATAAAAACTAATAAATATATAAATAGAAACTATTTGCAGAATTAGCATTGTTTCAGGTAAAAAGAGAGAGAGAATGTGAGAATGTTAATTCTCTCGTGTATAGTCAATTTGGTATTTAAATTATAACACAACCACCAATTGGCCACCAGCAACAATAACAAAAGTAGCAAGCTAACTAATACCTTTTGACACGACTTTTAAACTGATTTTTTAGCTGATGGCGAAGTATTTAAAGTGCCCACAAAATTATAAGTATTGAACAACAAAAAGTAGTAAGTGAAACACACTTGATTCCTTTTCTTTTGATCCATTATAAAATACACTATTCATTTTCTTTTTTGTTTTCATCATGTCTTAGTTTAAGGTTTATTAATGAAAAAGCACATGGCATTTAAGTTTTCAGAGTTAAAAGGCAGTATGTACACCATGAACCACATAATGGATCGTAAATAGTGCATAGTTAAAATCTTTTATTTTTCTCACCTTGACTTAGTTTATTAATCGGAGGGGACAAAAGAGGACAAAATAGTAGTGCATAGTTAAAATCTTTTATTTTTCCCACCTTGACTTAGTTTATTAACCGGGGTGGACAAAATAGTGCCAAAAAAGACTAAAAAAACTTATGGAATGATAAAATCTGAAATATTTTTTCTTTGACATGATTCTTTAATAGTACCACATCTCACAATTAATTTTACAAAAAAAAAAAAAAAACTGAATAAAAATTTGAAAATTAGTGAACAAAATGGTTCAATGAGAACCACGAATGAATGCTTATTAGTCTTATCCCACTCTTGAAGGTTTTGGAGAGTGACGATTGAAGAGGCCTTGTTCTTAAGCATAAGACTTTAACTAACATAAACTAAAATAGGAAAAATAAACAAAATAAAATGTCAGATTCTTATACAAATATGGATTATGTTTTTGGCCTTTAGAATATTTGCACATGTGCTGCTTAAAAAAAAAAAGAGCACTTCCCCTTCGACTCTATGGAGAAATAAAATAGATTCAGATAGATAATGGAAAGCTTTTTAATGCCTCATAACATTATCCTTTTAGTTATTGTCTACTTTGTTTTTCTCAACCAGAACACTTTCTATTTGAGTTTTCCATTTTCCTATCTCACATAACAAAACGGTATCAATTTTACATTTTAAATGCTATGCACAAATTTATATTCCAAACATAGAGTGAGAACTAAATACAAAGTTCTACCATAAGGAAATATGAAATACGCACAATTTGGAAGCCTGCAGTTAAGATTCAAGAATTAAAACAAATATATAATTAAAATTATCAGAACACGAAAGCAATCAATAGGCCTAACTTTGGCCCAAACAGGTTTGAGAAAGAAAAAACCACATCTTCATCATCATTTTCTTAACTCTGGTTGAACTCATTTTTCTTAGAATGAAGATTTTATTGCAACATTAAAAAAAATTGAAGAAGAAAACACAATCAAAAGACCATAATTTCAGTAGACAGTGCTCACTTACATGTATGAAAACTCCCTCTATTTCAAAAGAAGCTAAGAGTCAATGAAGAATCTGTTAAACTGCTATGTTCTTCCTTACACAATTACTCACAAAGGAAAAACCTCATACCCACAAAATTCTCTGCATTGAAAATCTTGAATTATTTGAATAAGAAGAATGTTAAACGAAAACTGAAAAAAGAAGAGGGAAAAACAACATTTGACATATTGAAAATCTTGTAGCATCTGAATGAGAAGAATGTTAAAAGAAAATTGAAAACAGAAGAACGAAAAAAACAACATTTGAGATATTGATTTGAGATAGATTCCAATCTTATTCATATTTTCCTTTTCTTTTCTCTACCACCTTAAAAAAAATCGAAAAAAGATTACTCGATTTATTGGAATGTATTAAAATGAAATTATATTACGTTTAAAATATCAGCATCTACTCAATAGAAGAGATTAAAAAATTATTAGGATTGTGTGTGCCAAGTTTGGTCTACGTCCGGGCTCATTTAGGTATAGTTGGGGGGGTAGTTAGCAATTTTCCAGAGAATTTAGGGGGCTTTTCGTAATTTTAGATTTTTGAGATTATGGTACCGTTGGGTAGATATTTTTAATTCCTAAACTTTAGTCTGCTAGATCATCTTGATCCGGATCCTTAAAACCCCTCAAAATTCAAGCCTGACCCACAGTCTATTTTAGATAAATTAAGGAATTCTCATTATGCCCCCATCTTTATCCATCCGATTCACTCTCTCTTATCTTGTTTCTTTCTCTTTCTTTTATCTCATTCTATTTCCTCCCTTACTACATCTTACTCTCTTTTTATTGGGCAGGTGTGTAGTGAAACCATACTACATCTTACTCTCTTTTATAATAGGGTATAGATATACAATAATACTAAGTGGGGCCCACGTCTTGCATTTTATTGGGCATGTGTGTAGTAAAAAGGTGCTATACTTTACTCTCTTTTATATAATAGTATATATATATATAGATATATATAGTGATATATATATAATATAATAAGGGTGGGCCCCACAACTTGCATTTCATTGGGCATGTGTGGAGTAAAAAAAGTATAATATAAAATATACATAATAAGGGTGGGCCCCACAACTTGCATTTCATTGGGCACGTGTGGAGTAAAAAAAGTATATTTTAAAATATATATAATAAGGGTGGGCCCCACAACTTGCATTTCATTGGGCATGTGTGGAGTCAATGAAGTATAACATCTCTCTCTTTTATAAGGGTAGATAGATAAAAAAAAGTATAATATAAAATATATATAATAAGGGTGGGCCCCACAACTTGAATTTCATTGGGCATGTGTGGAGTAAAAAAAGTATATTTTAAAATATATATATATATATAATAAGGGTGGGCCCAACAACTTGACTACATATTTCTCTCTTTTATAAAGGTATATAGATTTATTATATAATAAGGGTGGGTCCCACAACTTGCATTTCATTGGGCATGTGTAGAGTGAAAGAAGTACAACATCTTTCTCTCTTTTATAAGGGTAGATAGATTTTATAAGAGTAGAAATTAGGAAATTCTCATTATATCCCCATCTTTATCCATATATAAAATACATATATATAATAATATATATATAAGGGTGGGCCCCACAACAATTGCATTTTATTGGCCATGTGTGCAGTGAAAAAAATACGTCATCTTTCTTATAATTAAAATATAAACAATAAGGGTGGGCCCCACAACTTGACTACATCTTTCTCTCTTTTATAAGGGTATATAGATTTATTATATAATAAGAGCGGGCCCACAACTTGCATTTCATTGGGCATGTGTGAAGTAAAAGAAGTACAACATATTTCTCTCTTTTGTAAGGGTAGACAGATTTTATAAGAGTAGAAATTGGAAAATTCTCATTATGTCCCCATCTTTATCCATATATAAAATACATATATATATAATATATAAGGGTGGGCCCCACAACTTGCATTTTATTGGCCATGTGTGCAGTGAAAAAAATACGTCATCTTTCTTATAATTAAAATATAAATAATAAGGGTGGGCCCCACAACTTGACTATATCTTTCTCTTTTTTATAAGGGTATATAGATTTATTATATAATAAGGGTGGGCCCCACAACTTGCATTTCATTGGGCATGTGTGGAGTGAAAGAAGTACAAGATCTTTCTCTCTTTTATAAGGGTAGATAGATTTTATAAGAGTAGAAATTTGAAAATTCCCATTATGTCCCCATCTTTATCCATATATACAATACATATATATATATAATAAATATATATAAGGGTGGACCCCACAACTTGCATTTTATTGGTCATGTGTGTAGTGATATTTCTCTCTTTTATAAGAGTAGATAGATAGATAGAAATATATATAACAGGGGTGGGCCCCACAACTTGCATTTCATTGGGCATGTGTGGAGTAAAAAAAGTATATTTTAAAATATATATAATAAGGGTGGGCCCCACATCTTACATTTCATTAGGCATGTCCACATGTGTGGAGTGAAAGAATTACAACATCTTTCTCTCCTTATATATAATAGGGGTGGGCCCCACAACTTGCATTTCATTGGACATGTATAGAGTAAAAAAAGTATATTTTAAAATATATATAATAAGGGTGGGCCCCACAACTTGACTACATCTTTCTCTCTTTTATAAGGATATAGATATAGATTTATTATATAATAAGGGTGGGCCCCACATCTTACATTTCATTGGGCATGTGTGGAGCGAAAGAATTACAACATCTTTCTCTCCTTATATATAATAGGGGTGGGCCCCACAACTTGCATTTCATTGGACATGTGTGGAGTAAAAAAAGTATATTTTAAAATATATATAATAAGGGTGCGCCCCACATCTTACATTTCATTGGGCATGACGGCATGTGTGGAGTGAAAGAATTACAAGATCTTTCTCTCTTTTATAAAGATAGATAGATTTTGAGTGCTCTGGAGTCAGGACATTAAAATCCTTATTTATGAAACAAAGTGCTCTTGTTTTAGTGGGCCACTTTCATGAGGCCATGTGTGCAGTAGTGTGCGGTTGAGCTGACAACTTTTCTTGTCCCACTATAAAAGTAAATGGGCCAAAAAAACATCAAAGACCCAAAATCAAAATTTGATGCTGTTACAATTTCTGCACATTGTTCATGAACTGTACCAATAAATAGTTGGTTTATAGTAGCTGAGATGGGCTTACATATAGATACTGATAATCACTGTTTTTTTCTTTACCCAAAAAAAAGAATGGCCGTTGAGAATCACTGTAACTTACTCAACCCAGTAATTGAAAGAAGTCCAGTCAAAATATGGTTTGGGTCCTCCAATGTTTTGGGCCCAGTAACAAAGCTCGGATTCTTTAGTTCAAGCTTAAGTTTGAACTGGGCAGTGGAAAGTTTTATAGTAACAAATTATCCCAAATTAACTAGTAATGATCTTAGATTAGATCTGTTTATTTTGGACCCAAATTGTCCCAACAGGCCCTTGAGTGATGGCTTGTCTGCATAAAGTCATGAAGCATTTACATGTTTTTGTCTCTGGTAATCCTCTAGTTTAGTAGAATAATTAACTCTATAGTGTTACCAATTACATGGAAACTATCTTCAATTGAAAACATCATCTTAAAAGTACATGCCGATACAGATCACTGATAAAGCTAATTACATACTGATATTTAACCCACAAAATAAAGCTAATAATTTCTATACTCAGAAGAAACATAACCACTCCTTTTGTTTAACATTAAGCATTTGATCCTCCTTTCAGCATAAAGCCCTTCAGTTCCTGACAGGCTTTGATCTCTATTGATCTGCAAAAAGGGCCTGCCTCTCTCTCCCTCTCTCTCTCTCTCAAACAATCTAAGCCAAATAAGACCACATGTTTTCTGGGGTAGCAAGCCTAGATACCAAAGTTCTTATACATGGGTACACCATTTGGTTTTCTTTCTTGGAATCAACCAAAGGCTTATGACTCTCAGTGTGTCTTTATTCTTTTGGACCTTTCTTTCAACCTAAGGACATCACTCATAGCTGTCATCTGCCATTTGACAAGGGAAGGAATTAAAATGTCTTGCTTTTTCCATCAGCTGCTCTCCGCATGGAGAAGCAGAGTGGTGGCTTTTAGAGCTCCATCTGAGGAATGGTGTGGAGATGGGAACATGAAATCATATCTACACAAATTAATTGGCTCTATCTTGGTGAATGGTGATAAAATTCATGCATGTGGCACTTGAACTATAAGGCCCACATATAGTTTCTTTTTGATAGAATTCCTGCAGGCCTTCTGAGTTAAAAGAAGACAATGTTCAGTAAATCTGCATGGCACTCTCACCTGAATTCTGATTTAACCACTGGAAGTGCATTTCCAATGAAACTTTACTTTATTTAAGCTTTCTTGCACTCAAAAGATGCAGTAGACAGGGATTTCAATCACCTGAGGCTGGCCAGTGTGGGCCAGTGTGGTGCATTGTAATCACCTATCTGGTGAGAACCAGCCTCAGGTGATCAGAATTTAGTAGACTGGGTTCTTATGGGGGGTGATTTAATTAACACATGTAATACTTCATTGGTTGGCTGGATTTCGCGCTAATGTGCAGAAAACCAATGGAGAAAACAGATCTCTGAATAGCCCAACAATCCAAAGTTAGAACTGAAAAATCTGGGTAGGATTTGGTAATTGGATCCTTAATATAATTAGGGTCAGACAGAATTAATTTCGAGTCCAAGTTCAGGTCCATGGACTTCATAACCGAGGATGGCATTACCCAGTGCCAAAGCCATTCATTATATGCATATTTATGTCTACTAAGTATGTTGATTGATATTATACAAGTGACTGGACCTTGATTTGGAGCGAAGTCCAGGCCCTTTAAATGGGGACTTGCTGTCTAGGTTCTTTTAGTTTGAATTGGGGTAAGGCACATGGGTCTTGTGAGCAGACCAGAGTTGAGTACAGGCCTGATATTAATATCGACCCAACCCAAATCTGACCCTTTAATCAGGCTCCCTTTTGGAGAGAAACCCGGGCATAACAATCATGACTTGAGTCAAAAGGTCAAGATGGGACCTACATGTATTTCAAACCTTCAAATTTGTTGGACGATTCGCTTCATCCATAGCCCTCAAGTATATTGTTTTTAGAAGCCCTCAAGTGAGTAACGGTTGAAAGAGCATCAAATCTGGGCTTGTGCCAATTTATAGGGCTGTAGTGAGTGTGAGAGGGTTTGATTGATCATAGAGCATCCGCAATGTCTCTCACGAGAGACGTACTCACCTGAGCTTCGTCCATATATAATTAGTCATATTCAAAGCCCAGTTGTTGGTCCTTTATATATACAGTAAATAGGGTTTAATTCAATTTACCAATCATCTCTCTCTTTATCTTTCAATTTATCAATCATCTCTCTCTCTCTCTCTCTCAAACTTTTAGATTAATTTTATAGTATTAGAGTTTCACTCAATTCATCCATTACTGAGACACCCTAGCTTAGATCAGTCAGACACAAGACATGGACTGACATTTGGAACAGTTTCAAAATAGGATCAGAGCAAGCTATGTGTGAAGAGATTGAATTAATCACCATTGGGTGTTTTATATAAAAACTCCAAAAACAAAAATCTTAGAATAGTGGGTGTCCTGCAGATTTTTCATATTTAATTTTCCTCTATACATAAATAACATACAGTCATCATATATCAAATATTCATCCATATAATAAATTGACTCAATTTGCACCCAACTTAGGGGCTGGACTTAAGAGGCCTTGGGAGGTTGCCATTTATAATAACAAACAAGTGTCCTTTTTCCAGGACCAATCAATAAGAAGAAACCATGCAACAGGCCAGGCTCCCACCAACTAGCACGTCTGATGCAGAAAGTAGTTGATGGTGAGCCTTTATTAAACAGTGACATAAACTCACCTTCCTATGCCCTCTTTTTCTCTTTCTTCCTCTTTTTATTTTAGCTGCACAGCGGGCGAGAAGGGTGAGGATGCCTCTTCTCTGTATTAATTTCATCGAAGAGAGCAAGGTAGACTGCCTATTCCTTGTTTGTTTAGATGGCGTGATACTATACAGTATTATATAAGCAGAATCGAATCTACGCAACTGTCATTGTATGTGTTTTAAATGGAGAGGAATGATGCTAAGCTAAGAGTATGAATAGCATGAGCTTATTTTCCTTGCTTTCTTTGATACTTAATTCGAAAGTTACATACACCGTGAAATTGATTAGCGTCCAATATATCCAACCTTTCATCCGTCATTTGTTAATGGCATTCCGGTTGTGAATACAAGAATTTTTTGGCCGATTAATACTGTAATTGAATTTATGTTAAGCTTAAGATTTGTAGTTCTAAAAATGGTCAGAATTAAAGAAGAAATGTGAATATCTGACATCAGATTATCTTCCGATCCCTTTTAACGGAAAATGAAAACTCATCTATCACCCCTAATATATCATTTACTGCTCAACTCTTCCAATCATCTTTTGATTGGAGCTCATTTGATCATAATTACTATGTATTCAAGCTGGTGCAAACAAATATGCCCTTAACAATTGGGCTAATGGCATGTAAGTGAAATTTGGAATTATGATTAGTCTGTCATTAGAGAATGCTGTCAATAACTTAGACCAAGCAATGGAGGGTTCACATTAGATTTTACAAGAAATTGATCGCATAGAAACTCTCATTAACATCAAATCAATCTACATCAATCTTGTGGGCCCCACCAACTTAATGAATTTGTTTTGGACCGTTCATCCATCACCTAGGCCTCATTCCTGTTTGGAATCAGTAGTATTTGAGTAGTTATTTGTTTGACTTTTATACTATGGCACATTTAGATGATTGGCTCAGACATCCCATTTAGTTTAGAAGAAAGCTGGATGATTTCGAGCCACTAGGTAGACTAGATTTTCCCTCAAAGGTCTGAATCATCCATCATTCCCATTGGTGGTATCTCTGCACAAAGGAGGACAAATGTGCATTTAATGTTAAGTGACGTTTAAAGAATTCACCAAGTCAGATAAACTATTCGATTAAAAATGAAAAATAGTCTAATCAGACATTAAAAGTAGATAGTTTAGGGCCTTATTTTTATTTTTTGTTTTTTTCAAAAGTTTTTTTTTTTTTTTTTTGAAAAGGTCAAGGGCCTTATTGTTTCTTCCTAATGAATATGGGGAATTTGTTTTTAGGGATCCTCACGAAAAGATTAAGTTTAGATTATATTGAATTGACTTTATAAAAAAAAACTCATAATACGATAAAAAAGTTGTTCGTTAATTATTTTTATTTTATTTTATTTTTGTGAAACTACATTTATTTTGGGTTTTCAATCTAAGATTCCAAAAATGGCTTGGAGGAAGTGATTGAGATGAAAGGCTTTATAGATCTGCAACAGACCAAGTTTGGAAACCTGAGCCATGGGAACTACTTGCTTGGTCATGGCATTCTCTTTAAGCCCACTTCTATTTAACTTTAGCAAAACCTTTTTATTTGCTACTTTTTTATATTGATTTCATCATTTCATTCATTAATTAAGTTGAATTAGTTTTTTGCCTTCGTAGTTACTCAAATCTTAATATTCATTGATAC